>OU015503.1:84648351-85085851 GCA_907164885.2 Dolomedes plantarius | reverse complement strand
GAATCATTAACGAGGCCATTTCGAATCTTACTTGATCTTTAATTGAGTAAATTATTATGGACAAATTTTTATTTTATTCATTATAAAACTTAAAAATTTTGAAAGTTTTAGTTAAAAAGGTATCTTTTTTGTCTAAGGTTAGTGGTATAATATATTAGCAACTTCGATTTTTTCCTTCATGTCCTAAGCAAAAGAAAAAATTTCAGGTAGTCTCTTGTAACGAAACTACGGGTTATTAACGTAGGATTACTTATTGTTGCTTACCTCTTTTGTATGTGTATATGTATGTATGTGTTATGTATATATGTATTTATATATATGTAAGTATGTATAGATACATATATATAGATACCACCCTATATACAGTATGCCCACTAAAGTCCCTTCCCACCCTCTTAACTTCGGAACGGCTGCTGCTATATTCATAAAAGTGGTGTCTAGGTATAGTAAAGTAGCCATGCGCTACTGAATGAAACCACCTACCGCGCCACCTGGTGGAAAACTGCGGAGTTAGCATTCCTATCTCGAAAACGGAACGAGAAAGAGAAAAAAAGTGATTTACAAAGTTGTAGAAAATCATCGATTTAGTACGAAAAGATACCTTGTGGACATTAATGAGAAGACTACAACGGTTAAAACGCGCATTTGTTTTTTCGTGATTTCCTACACTGTGGCGTGAAAAAAGGATCTGAGAAAGAAAAAAACAGCTAATTTTAACAATATACCTTTATTTGAGATGTTCAAACTTCTCACCGTCAGCTGCAATATACATTTGGATCCTCGTTTGAATCTTACGTTGCACACGTTGGAGTATAGAGCGTGACACGTTGGCACAAGCGTCCGTAATGCGTCGTTTACGGTCCTGCAATGTTTGTGGAGGGGTCGCATACACCTGCTGTTTCAGGTATCCCCACAGGAAAAAGGTCCAGTGGAGTCAGATCAGGCGAACGTGGAGGCCACTCTTCGAAACCGCCATACCCAATTATTTAGTCCCCGAATTCCTTGACGAGGTACTGCTTCACTGGAGATCTCAACTTTGGAATACTCAGCCATGACCACGAGGATCAACATACTACAACCCCAAGAAGATGTCTATTTTATAGCTGCCTCACGTGAACAGGCGTGACGTTTCTTACGTATTTGCATGCTGCAAAAATTTCGAACACCAAGCGCCTATTGCGTTGAGTTGATGCGACACTATTTTCACGATCTACGTATTGTCTACTCTGTTTATAAAGACAATCAGTACAAGGATGAAACCCTCGAGGTGTGAACCGCGGTCCTTTTGATTGGGGATCAAAAGCGATATACCACTGTGCACATTGCGGTGTCGTGTTTTGCCCGAAAGATAATCATTTCTCCTTTCGTTCAAGTTTTGTGACGTCAATGTAGGAAATCACGAAAAAACAAATGCTCGTTTTAACCGTTGTAGGCTTCTCATTAATGCCCACAAGGTATCTTTTCGTACTAAATCGATGATTTTCTACAACTTTGTAAATCTCTTTTTTCCCTATCTCGTTCCGTTTTCGAGATAGGAATGCTAACTCCGCAGTTTTCCACCAGGTGGCGCGGTAGATGGTTTCATTCAGTAGCGCATGGCTACTTTACTATACCTAGACGCCACTTTTATGAATATAGCAGCAGCCGTTCTGAAGTTAAGAGGGTGGGAAGGGACTTTAGTGGGCATACTGTATATACATACAGGGTGGTCATAAAAAAACTTTGCCGATATATGGACCTCTAGCAGCTGTTCCGTTCAACCGATCGAGATGAGATTTCACATATAGTTATTCAGAGGTATGAACTCGGGATTCTTTGAACGGCAACCAAATAGCGCTCCCGGTTACGGTTGTAGGTATAGAAACTAGAAATTTTCGAATGGTAACGCCCAATTTTTCCCGCCGCAAAATGCTCAGCGCATGACAAAACCCTATAGAGTGTTGGAACGGTACGTGTATCACAAAAAACGGACGCGTTATGCACGCATAAAAAACAGCTCTGCGAACGGCCTGTGATGGTACCCATGTGGAAAATGTGTAATCGAAATAAAAATTTTCTTTTGTCCGATCCGTGTTGTCATCAGTGATTGTCGTCTTGCATCTGTCATATGCAAATTTCCTCCGTGCGCCCCGATTGTGTTCTTGCCGGCCGTTCGCAGAGCTATTTTAAGTGCGTGCATAACGCGTGCGTGATACACGCACCGTTTCAACGCTCTTTAGGGTTTTCGCATGCTCTGAGTCTTTTGCGACAATGAGTTGTAACTCATTTTGTTCTTTTTTTTTTCAAACATGAAATGCGCTCAGTAATTTTTGACCACCCCAGGGTGGTACAAATTTGAAAAGAAAAAGAACAAAATGAGTTACAACGAATTTGCTTTCATGGAACAACAAAACTCACATCGCTTTTTCCTGCGAAATATTGTTGCGCCATCTATCGGCTTATGTAGGAAGTTATTTAATGTTTAAAATTCTGTTGTGTAAAATTGTTTTAAATTGTCTTTCCAAGAAAAAATAAACATGTACGTACCTCCTTTTTTTTTTTCAAACATGAAATGTGTTCAATAATTTTGGACCACTTTGTACTTATTTTCCCTATTTCAGCCACATAAAAGCTATTAGCGTACTTAGTGTTAAAAAATTATCATCTTTCTCGGATACGTAAGTGCTGTAATTGGACAATGTTATACAACGAAGAACCATACCACAGTACACTGAGACTTCACTTTTAATAAAGTACAGTGATTTCCGCTTATAAGAATCACGTTTGTTATTACTGTTTTTGATTCTTATAAGCGGTTGATTCTTATAGCCGAAATTTAGGTTTTTGGACAGGCACACACACCTATATCTATATATACATATATGAGATAATTTACCATAAAATACTCTTTAATTTACGTTAATTATCTTTTATTAAAATTATTTTTATAATTTTAAAAATTAAACTTAGTTTCTAGACCTATAAGTAGATATACATGATTATAGTAAGAGAAGAAAAAAATCCAATATTTGTTACAACATACCTGCTTAACAGTTTAACATTTCAACTACAGGACGGGTGCAAGAAAAAGTTTTCTATAGTAGTTTGACGTAATGAAGTTTTCAGGAGGCTGTTTATACCTCTTTCAATACCAATAGTCTCAGACTAAGATTCACCTTCTATCTTACGTTTCACGGTTTGATAACGTACTGAATCTAATAATGTCACGTTTGCCTAAGTGATAGTGGACACTTCCCCGAAGATTTATGTGTTTCAGGAAGCCGCAACCAGGATGTGGGAGGTGAGAAAAAAGAGTCCCTGTCTTTGTTTGTCAGTGGAGAAAAGTGAAATCGGATCCGCACGGGTAGGATGCTCCTGGGTCAAGCTAATAGGACAGTGTTTAGCTAAAGCGTTTAAGGGGAAACTGTTATGTTATGCCTAACAAAGAAAGGGATGCATTTTAGGACTGTATTCCATCCCATCTTATCACTCCTCTTTAAAAAAAAAAAAATAAAGTAAGAACTTCGTACCTTTTGAGGGTTTAAGCGGCTGTTTTGGAAAACTGAAAAAAAAGCGAAGAGTGTAAGCTGATTCTTAAAACCGGTGGATTGATTCTTTAAAGCGAAAATTTAAACGTGGAAATAATACATTTGTTTTTGTTTTTGTGATATTGATTCTTATAAACGGTTGATTCTTATAACCACTGATCACTATAAGCGGTGGTTACTGTATTACATTAAACATGTGAATTAAATATGTAACGGTAACTTTCTAAAACTGAACAACAATCATACATGCGCGGAAAAAAAAGTTACATAGAAGATAAAAAAAAAAATGTGTTACGATTGGGAAATTTACAAACTGAATCTTAATTTTTAGTTTTTTTTTTCTTATACGGTTTCTTCAGCGTTATTTTTTTGTTCCATGCCAAGTAAATAGTTAAAATGACCACCCACTGTAAATCAAGGTGTTGACGCCTGACTTAAAACTTCGTTACTCACTGTAATCTTCACGCCGCTTTCAAGCTTAAATTTGTTCCTCGCAAATGAGTTCGTCAGTTGGCTTCAAGAACTTGGTGCAATTGGTCGCCAGTTCGAATGTCTTCATGTCGGAAGGATCAAGTAAAATAAATTTCGTTTTTGGAAAAGCCTCTAAGTCATTTTAATATATTTCGATTCGAACCTACCGTCCACTCAAAGGATTCATCACAAGGTATCCTGAAAACGCTGTAAGGTTACCATTTCATCGTTATCGCTTTCAAAGGAATTTTATGTACATCTTGTCGCTAGGTTTTTAACAAAAACACTTATATACATTTCCTCATACCTGCCTTGTCCTTTCCAAATCGCTGTCAAACCAGTGATATACTTTCAATTCTGTTTTTGTTGTGAAAAACGAGACTAATTCAACAACTAAATTCTTCCCACAGTATTCCCAGCAGAGAATCGTCTTATGTAGAAGGACAACCCACGTGTAGGTTTGAAAGGGTTCTTCAAACTTTCTTTTGTGCGGTCCTAACTATTTGTAGAATAATCGTTCCTGTCGGATTTAAGGGGAATAACCCATCTGGAAAAGACCTTTGTAAGAAAGGGTGAAATATTTCTTTATTCACAGACCGCCATTGAAAAGATCTTTTACTGCGATTGAATTACAAATCTCCTTTTCATCTTACTCCCTAATCAATCAACTGAGTTAAATAGAATACTGTCCATTCTCGAAAGCTTTCTGAGTGCTTTAAAATCAATATAGCCAATAAATTTCACTTATCGATAATTATTTTAAGAAATAGGAAGGAAGAAATATTTCAGGCATTTGCACATTATGATAAAATAGATGAAAAACATTTCAAATCCGAGTGAAAATTTATTAAATATGGTGTAGCCGTGACATATGCTGCCCATTGGTAACAGGCATAATAATTTGACCATATGACATCTGCTATAAATTGATTATAATATTACAAGTAACCCCAATGCTGCATTTTAGAACCATTGAGTATACGAGATAAATATTAATACATCATTTTAAATTGAAAAAAAATGTAGTTAAATATTAGAATGGTATAGTCTCGACCCATATCTTCACAAATATCCGAAAATTTCATAATGCAAAAATTACATCAAATGGCGTGTATTTGTAATGTTTACATATGGATCATATCTCCTCAATTTAACAATACGGCATTTCATTCCCTTACAAATATGTCGGAACTAAACACTGTTTTCCATTAACCTTAAAATGTTACAATGGCAATTAAGATGAAAACAGGAAGTCATCGATCAGATAATTTTTTCAATATATGTTAAATTTCATGATCTAATTTTTGAGCACGTAAGAATCCTGAAAATCATGGAATTGAGGAAAATGTCTGAAAATGTGACTCTAATTGATTTTAATAGATTGTGAGGAAATTTATTTCACCCAATATTTGACTGGTCACGTGTAAACTCATATTTCCATGCACAACCGCAGATGACCCGTAAGTAGTTTAGGGTCTGTTCACATAGGAGTCCGTTGCGTTGCGTTAAGGAAAATATGACGTTGAGACGAAAATAAACCAATCATAGGCCTCGAAACTATTAGCAAGGAAATTTTTAACGCCTATGATTGGTTTATTTTCGTCTCAACGTCATCTTTTCCTTAACGCTACGCAACGGACTCCTATGTGAACAGGCCCTTACTTGTGTTTAGCTGAAAGCTAACTCTTGTTAACTCTAACACGAGTTAACTCATGTTTAACGGGAATGGTCATCACGGAAGTAAAAAAACTGCCGTTTAACAATTGATTAAGATGAATCACAAAATTTGTTCAATCACGATTTGTGCATAGGTACTGCAACATCCGGGCAAACCCACCGTCAATTTGACCTATAAACGAGCATCAATTAGGGCCTGTTCACATAGAAGTCCGTTGCGTTGCGTTAAGGAAAAGATGACGTTGAGACGAAAATAAACCAATCATAGGCGTTAAAGATTTCATTGCTAATCCTTTGGAGGCATATGATTTATTTATTTTCGTCTGAACGTCACCTTAACGTAACGCAACGCCACGGACTCCTATGTGAACAGGCCCTTAAATTTCATGATGACATCACTTTCGCAAGGCGAGGTTTTCGCATATCAAGGGAACAAAGGCATATAATTATTCTGGTTGATTCATCTTCTGAAATCAATTCTAGAGATTATAGGCAAAATTTTTCATGAAACAACCAACGCAATTATTGAGCTGCCGAATGACGTCACGACTCATACATTGAATGACCAATGAGTAGATCAAGAAGCTTCAAAACGTTTATCGTAATTGTAATTTTCAGTTAATGGAATTTTTTCGTGGCAACTTTAAAACTAACCCTGAGGTCTTTCCAATTCAGTTAGTCTTCTTTCGCTCCATTTGAAATTGAATAGATAGCAAGTCTTTTGTTGTTCACTTAAGTAGATTTAAGGCATTAGAGTTATGTAAGTATTTTTTGATCGAACTTGTTTCTTGTTGAAAAAAGTTGCTTTAGTTTACATGGTAAACATCATAGTGACATTTGTTGTCTGGTAGTTGAATCGTGTGTAAGTTCTTCGAATTACACGGAGAAAGAATTGTAACAGATCATACAATGGTGTGACACATAGTGACATTTATTATATCTTTACTTTTGCCTTGAGAACTCATTTTTAAGTTGCAATTATGTCATAAAGATGAGAATTATAAAGTTCAATATATATTAGTGCTCTAATGGATATTACTTTTGTAAGGTAGAAAGCTCAAGTTTAAGATTAATGTTTTTGAGTACCTCAATTTTATTAATTCATAACTACATTCCTAGATATGTCATCTACAGCTTCTTAACCCTCGAACGGTCGCGTGGAGGGCAAATGTCACCTACTTTTATGTTGGTGTTATTTCCCTATGTACAGTAACCACCGCTTATAGTGATCACTGGTTATAAGAATCAACCGTTTATAAGAATCAATATCGCGAAAACAAAAACAAATGTATCATTTCCATGTTGCAATTTTCGCTTTAAAGAATCAATCCACCGGTTTTAAGAATCAGTTTACACTCTTCGCTTTCCTTTCATTTTTCCAAAAAAGCTACTTAAACCCTCAAAAGGCACGAAGTTCTTTCTTTTTTTTTTAAAGAAAGGTTGATAAGAGGGGATGGAATATAGTCTTAAAATTCACCCCTTTCTTTATTAGACATAGCATAATAGTTTCCCCTTAAACGCTTTACCACAACACTGTCCTATTAGTTTGACCCGGGGGCATCTTTACCCGTCCGAGTCCGATTTCACTTTTCTCCACTGACAAAAATAGGGACTCTTTTTTTTTCCCACCTCCCACATCCTGGTTGCGGCTTCCTGTACCCTAAAACACAAATCTTCGGCGAAGTGTCCACTATCATTCAGGCAAACGTGACATTAGTAGATTCAGCCCGTTATCAAACCGAGAAACGTAAGCTAGAAGGTGAATCTTCGTCTGAGACTATTGGTATTGAAAGAGGTATAAACAGCCTCCTGAAAACTTCATTACGTCAAACTACCGTAGAAAACTTTTTCTTGTTCCCTTCCTGTAGTTGAAATGTTAAAACTGTTAAGCAGGTATGTTGTAACTTGTAACAAAGGTTGTATTTTTTTTCTTTTCTTACTATAATCATGTGTATCTACTTATAGGTCTAAAAATTAAGTTGTATTTTTAAAACTATAAAAAATAATTTTAATAAAAGATAATGTAAATTAAAGAGTATTTTATGGTAAATTATCTAATATATGTATATATAGGTGTGTGTGTTCCTGTCCAAAAACCTAAATTTCGGCTATAAGAATCAACCGCTTATAAGAATCAAAATCAGTAATAACAAACGTGATTCTTATAAGCGGAAATCACGGTATTTAACTTTTTTTTGTTATCTAATTATTTCTATATTTTTTTAGAGTGTAAACTACAAATAAAGCACAACTAAATTTTAGAAAAAGAAATATTATTTATTATAAATCAATTATACATTCAAAATAAAAAATATTAAAAAGACATTTTTCAAATGGTCATTACATATCCATTTTCCGTATTTCTCGCACCACTTTCGCGTTGTTCTGTCTCTGTCTTCCACAAGCGTATCAATGTCATCTGGTACCTTCTTTTCCTGTTCAGGTACACTATTTCAAATACATTCCTTATGGGAGCAAACTTATCAAATTCTCGTCCAGATGCCCTATCCCGAATGTCATCAAAACGAAGGCACCTGAGAAGAAAAGCAAACCTGTTTGTGCTCATTGTTAGGTAGCATGATTCCAGCCCATTACCTTTTCGAGTTATCCCATAACTTATCGATATTTGTCCTGAAACTTTAATAAGTGCCTATCAAAAGAAGACCAAATAAGGCCCTGACATCTACCTATGGCATCACTATCCCTTTCAAATTTAAAATTGATAGAATCAATGTAAATATTTGTGCAGTCTATTATTTTTTTTTTTAGACGTGTTCGTCAATAAACAAATCTAATATTTTTCCTGGAGGAAAAAAGTTTTGCTGCTATGCCTTTTGACCCTGGAAGATGTGTTATGTTTTCCCGCCTGGTTCTGACATTTCTGACAAACTTTCTTTATCACATTCAAAAATGTGATTAAAAAAAAAAGTTTGATCTAAAGAACCTATTAGGGATTGGCTATCTTATTAGATTTTTAATCATAAGTTAATAAAATGATTTAAAATCTAAATACGGAGAATAAAATAAATTCACTTACCTTCAAAAGTTACGTAGATGGTCGCGCGGGGGACAGGTGTCAACCAATGAACTTTGACGCGATTCAGTCGAAGAATAGTTAGACTAACTAAAAGAGGGGACAAGAGGGAAGGCTCATTTGAAGAAGGAAAAGGGGAGCCTTCCGATGGCCGACATTGGGGAAAATGAGGCAGGTGGGTGACATGTCATCCACGCGACTGTTGGAAGGTTAAGTTGAATATTTCAAGACAAAAAGATTAATGAAGGTTTAAATGTTATATTTAAACCTTCAGCGGGCGCGCCAATTTTTAGTACACCAGCAGGCGCGCGTTCAATAAAGTGCAAGTCTCTTTCAACCTTGATTATTCCTTTTGTAATAAACTTTCTTTTAACAAATTGAAATATTAATGCGTTTTACGACAAGATATAAAATGTTGATAATATTGAGATATATTTATAATTAAAGGCCAAAGAATGCAGGTACAATCACCTTATTTCAAAACTGTCTGGTTTAATGCATCTAAGGACAACTTACGAATCGATTCCTATTATGTCCAGAAACCTAAAAAAACAATGAGATTGTCCATCTTCGTGGTATGCGGAATACCGTGTAATACCGTGCACATTTGATTTACTACATCAACTCATAATTTTGTCGTATTGCAATCCAGTATAATCGCTGGCTTACCACGGTTAAATCACGATTAACAATGAATGGAAAGGAATACAAGGGTCAGAAAATCAGACCTGCATTAGAAAGGGTGTAGCTATAAATAGAAACTGCTTAGAACATTCAAACCTTACTTGTAAAAACACGCCATTCAAAATTACGAGAATGTTGCACTTTATACACGGGCGCGCCCGCTGGAGGGTTAAACAAAATTCTTAGTTTAAAAGCTTTAACTTTCAAGTAGCCAATGGATGCAAAGAATAATAAATATTACTCTATTTTTCTTGCATAAAATAAGAACTCAAAATTTTAATGCCTTTTGTATACTCATTTCAAGTATGCCCGTTTCATTTTACTTCGTATTTCATATTCAGCTATACTATATTGGGAATTTTCGGAGTGAAAAATTAAGGGACCATATACATGCACACTGGCCGTGTTACTTCACACACATTTTAGATTGAATACAATCCTTTCGATATATTGCTTTGAATACATTTAATTATATATACTGCATGAAATACATTGCATTAGATAATTAAGATTCCCTCCCTCATAAATATTTTCTGAACAACGTTCCAAAATTGGATAACTTTTGTTAGGAACGATATGTGATAGTCTTGAAGGTGTTTCTGATGGGTTTATAAAAAATGTTTATTGAGAGCAATTTTATCGGTAGCTAAATGACTGACTTTAGAAACAATTATTTTGATGGTTTTTTGGGGGGTCATAATAAAAATATTTGCAGCTGAAGTGATTATCTTATTGAAAATGTTGATGAAAAATTTTACAATGCTGGGCTATTGTATATTCGATAACTTTAATCGCAATAAGATATTTACTAAAATTGATGAATCCTTTACACTCTTTCTTGCCGAGTGACCCTAGAACGTATTTCAAAACCTCCAAGAAAAGCGGGTGTGAAAGAATTTGTAAATAGTACTTATTGTCATTTTGTCCGAGAAAAGCAGTTGACATGGTTATATAACAAATGTAAGCTTTTAAGGGAATCAATTCTCGGTGTCAATATTGATAGCTATCTCCTGTGTAAAAGAAGTTACAGTTGTACTTTACATCTAAATTAAACCAAATAATTAAAAGTTAAGAAAATATATATATTGAATGCAATGCGGTTAGTAATATCAAATTATCTCAAAAGCAGTGATTAGTTCAGTTATATAATTACTGTAGTCTTTAATTATGTCTATGCGTTGAAAAAAGATTTTTTTTAAATATTAAAAGTTTATTATGCCTTTTAGCTTAACCCTTCAGCGAGCGAGCGCCCATGTATAAAGTGCAACATTTTCGTAATTTTGAATGGTTTGTTTTTACATGTAAGATTTGAATGTTGTACGAAGTTTCTATTTATAGCTACACCCTTTCTAATGCAGTTCCGATTTTCTGACCCTTTCCCTTCATTATTAGTCGTGATTTAACCGTGGTAAACCAGCGATTATATTGGATTACAATCCGACAAAACAGGTATTAATGTAGTCTATCAAATGTGCAGCTATTACACGGTGTATCACGAAGATGGACAATCTCATTGTTTTTTAGGTTTTTGGACATAATAGGAATCAATTCGCAAGTTGTCCTTAGATCCAATAAACCGGACAGTTTTGAAATAAGGCGATTGTATCTGCATTCTTTGGCCTATAATTATAAATATATCTCAATATTATAAACATTTTATATCTTGTCATAAAACGCAGAATTATTATTTTCAATTTGAAAAAAAAAGTATATTACAAAAGGAATAATCAAGGTTGAAAGAGACGTTGCACTTTGTGCCACTCGCGCCTGCTGGTGTTCCAAAAATTGGCGCGCCCGCTGAAGGGTTAAGGTAGTATGCAAGTGAAGTGTTGTAAAGCGTTGTTTTGCCAAAAATGTTATATACTCGAATTAATTAACGAGAGCTTTATTACAGATGTTTTGCATATTATGAAAGTATATCCATGTTTAGTTTTAGAGTATGTAAGAAATGTGATCGAAAACATAGAGCGTCTGCAAGCAATGTTTAATGAAGTGTGAAATTATTGTATAAAGAAATTAATCAGTTCTGGCATTTGGGGCATTTTCCATCAACTTTTAAAGTTTATCTTTTAGAATATTCTTATTTTTCAGAAATATAGGAAAGAGCAGGAAATTTTAACCCAGGATGAGCATTCATCAGATATGATGACCGAAATACCAGACGAGAGGATTTCCAGGTATAGAAAGAGGCGCTTTCCAAAAAAGCATCCATATTGAGGCAGTGAATCAGAAAGCTTAATCATGGTCACCAACACGTATAAAAAAAAAAAAAATCTGGGTTTGACCTTTAATTGATTTGACGAATAGAGCTCTCCGGCTGCTCTAACAATTGCAACAGCTAATATAATATGAATTGAAGTTATGCCAACATCTAGGAATGAAGCAAAGCGTAATTGTCAAAGGAACTATGAGGTAGTCCTGAAAACTCTCCATAGAATGGAGCTTCAAATCCTAAATTTAACTAGTTTAGTAAGACGAACATTATCTGCAAATAAACTAGGGGCTCTAGAACTTTCGAGAAATCGAGATACAAAACTACC
Source organism: Dolomedes plantarius (assembly GCA_907164885.2). Taxonomy (NCBI): domain Eukaryota; kingdom Metazoa; phylum Arthropoda; class Arachnida; order Araneae; family Dolomedidae; genus Dolomedes; species Dolomedes plantarius. The sequence goes on along the minus strand of OU015503.1, from coordinate 85,073,918 downwards.
CTTTTAGTTTGTGGATGAACTAAATGGTACTGAACGAAGCTTGGTAGATGAAGAAAATTTTTATCACCTGTAATTTTGAAAACAGGGTGTCAGCTGTGGATATACATTGTGAGTTGTAGTTCAACAGATTCATAGCTTCGGTATGCTTAGCCTTCTTTCAGAAACCTAAGAAAATTTTATCCGGACAACTACAATAATATAAATGATTACATAAATCCATTCAAATTATCTCTCTACGCTTATAAAAAAACATAAATCAAATGGACACTTTCCTGAATAATTTTACAAGAGTACTTCCTACATTTTTACTCTGGGATTGAACAGACCATGAACTTTTGGATAATTCTTCCAATGCAGTATCTGGAATATCATAACCCTTAATATGATTTTTTCCCCCAGAAGTACTCTGAATACTTTGTAGGCGTATCATATCTATCATTAACTTGTACTTAAAGTTAAAAAAAATAACACTTTGCTCTTGAGACGATATCTACTAATCTATCTAAACGCCTATGGAATTTACGCTCAGAATAATGAGTTTTCAATTTATTATGAAAAGATTCACAATACATATTAGTATATATAGCACCATGGGGAAAATTTTGCTAGAGACCACAATTCTAATCTGCCACAATAATTTGTTCAAAATATTCAAATTTTCCAATTTTGGAACACATGGTCATAAAATTATCCAAAAGCTAATGAAATTGCGTTTTTTCCTTTTCTCGCTTTAATTTGAATAATTCCATGTGTACAAGATTTTTCATCCCTTCATCTTTAAAGTTAATATTTACCTGCCGCGCTCAACTCTTATAGACAAGCCATAAACATAAGTGACTAATATTACTAAATACACTAGATAAGGCTGGATACAGAACTTAACCCTTCAGCCCGTGTACAAAGTGCAACATTTTCGTAATTTTGAATGGTTTGTTTTTACATGTAAGGTTTGAATGTTCTAAGCAGTTTCTGTTTATAGCTACACCCTTTCTAATGCAGTTCTGATTTTCGGACCCTTGTATTCCTTTCCGTTCATTGTTAGTAGTCATTTAACAATGGTAAACCAGCGATTATTCAGGATTACAATACGATAAAAGCATTAGTTGTAGTCTATAAAATGAGCAGCTATTACATGGTATCTCGCATATCACGATGATGGACAATCTCATTGTTTTTTAGGTTTTGGGACATAATAGGAATCAATTCGCAAGTTGTCCTTTGATCCAGTAAACCAGACAGTTTTGAAATAAGGCAATTGTATCTGCATTCTTTGGTCTTTAATTATAAATATACCTCAATATTATCAACATTTTATATCATGTCATAAAACGTAGTTATTTTCAATTTGAAAAAAAGTTTATTACAAAAGGAATAATCAAGGTTAAAGAGACGTTACACTTTGTGCCACGCGCGCCTGCTGAATGGTTAATCGTCATCAGTCATTACAGAGAATAAGAGGCACATAAACGAACTAGATTATCATAAGCCGTAAACTTCCGTAAGATACTAACGTAAGGAAGGAATTTAGCATCCCCTACCTAACACATACGATACGGAAATGAGTTCAAATTTTATGCGAAAAATGTAAGAATATTCCTACCAAATAACACTTCCATAGCTGCTGACTGAAGAACTAAATGACAAAAATTGTTAATTGTAATGAACTATAGCAAACAGGTGAATTTCAGTCATCTAAGGTAAATCCTTAAGATAAATTTAAAGCATACTTGAAATGTCCTTTGACATTCATCTACTGGAAATATTTGTGATAAACTGAATCGCAAGAAAGATTGGGACAACCTTTCAAATTAAAGCCCTTAGTGTTGTCCATTTCAATAACAGCCTCCTAACATCTTGTGTCAAGACCTTTATGAATCTGAAAGAAACATGGAATATAGAAATTTCATAATTAAAAAACAATCTAAAGCTGGCATAATGTGTGTGTGGCTAAGATCCCCGGGACTGACGACTGTCACACCCCAGTCCATTGTGCATATGAATACAAGGAAATAAACATAAATCACACAAGAATTTTTTATTAACGAACGATGACACCGGTGATGGACGATGGATTGCAGCTCTCCTCTCTAGATGGGGATCCCTGTTACAGGCAGAAGATTGACGAGTTCCACAGAATACAACAAAGTCCTATGCGGGAATCGAACCCGCGCCCCCGGCGTGGCAGGCTGATACCTTAACCCCTTAGCCAATGGGCGACTGGCATAATACAAAAAATATACTATTTGTTTGTTGGAAGATATAATATTTCGAATGTTCTTAACAAGATGTGGGAAATCGGAAATGAACCACAATCTTCTCTCGGGATTACAAATATGACTGCAGATGAAATTTTCTGTATCAATACCAAACTGTCTACATATTCCGGTTTCATACCACCCCATCTTTGATGATAAAAAAAAAAAAAAAAACTAGAATGCTCGAGTAAAATGATGCACTCTATAATCAGATGATGCCGCACTGTACCAGACGCAGCTCCTGTGCTCAGCAAATCCGCCAGAATTTGGACCTGATCTTTGGATGGATCCTGGAATCTTTGGACTGAAAAATGAGAACTAAAGCATGATCAACATTTTCACATTCTTGATGGTTCGGAGTTTACTTTCCCAAATCAGTAAAACCTTTTACCGTTGGTTCTCTCCGATCAAACATGATAGCAAGGGACAGCTTCGTCTGATCAATGAACAGCGTTCCTATAAAGGAGCACAAATAGGAATTATAAGAATGACTTTGCAGCTATGATACGTCATTTTGCACAAGCATTACCTCTGCAGTCAGATTCCTCCATGTCAGTAGCTGTCTTTTTTATGCAAACATACTTTTTGGGACCCCACACACCCCCATAACAGATTCATTAGGTACTTGGGGCAGGTAAAGAGAGTATGTTATGCTCCCGTAGATGTTTATATGCTTTTTACCCTTAGCAGCAAGCACTCATAAATCCATTGTCTTAGGTATCTCACGGCCGCCCTCCATTTTGCTTTAGCAGCTGAAAAAAAAAGTTTTTATTGCTATTTGTTGTTGGAATGGCTTCTAGCAAAACCTTTTCTTTAAGTGCAGCACACAAAAGCTTAGCTCTTAAGACATCATGTCTTAACTGCAATACTTAACCTGGCATTACCTGCTCGACAAAAACGAACGTAAATACTCGCGCAGAGTATCTCATACCCAAGGGTGTTTCATTGTGTTTTCTACCGTAAAATCCATACACGAAAGGTAAAAAAGATAAAAGCGAGAAAAATACAATTGTAAACATAATTTAAAAATTCTACTTACGTTTAGTTTACACATTTTCTGCAAATACATGCCATGTGTGTTCATACATGTTTATCACACCTTTCACAAATAAATTTAGTTTTTCTGTCCTTATTAGAGCCTTTTATATATTTCTTTGACCTTCTTTCCAGGTGGTGGATGTCTACACTGGATCCTAGTTTTTCTTATAAATTTCGTGGAAGCATTGCTTGCTGACTCCTACTTTTTTGTATTCTTCAAGTTGAAATCCCAAATATTTCAAAAATGAGCACCTGGTTTGATGTTGAGTAGGTGGTTTCTTTGTACATAATAAAATAATTCGCGCATTTATCGCAGCAACGTTTAATGCAAAAAATATTGTCATGGGCCAACGATTAGATTTTCTAGCCGTTGAATATGCAGTCATTTCATCAACAATGTCCACTGCTCCTTTAGTTAAATTATAGAAAGTTATTTCTGGTTTTTTCGATTCTTCTTTACATGGATCTATTGCATCATCATTATGCATTGTTGAAAGTAGAACATTCCTATTTTTCTTGGGTGTATATGAAACAATTGTTTCTTTTTAGAAACCAAACATAGATGAGTACATTTCTCGGTTTTTTGAATTTAAAAATATTGGAATCTCTTTATTTTTTTCATGGTTCCAATAATAGTTATTTTTCTTATTCAAAATTATCCTGTGAAAGTTGATATGATGTATACCAGTTGTCTACAGTCAAATTACGCCCTGAATTATAGAGAGGTTCTATCACCCTCTTCACAACACTACTTGGACTGTTATCTCACTGAAATTGTCTTTTTGGCTGTTGACCAGCTGATACTTCCATCTTCCAAGTAAAATATTCTTGAATCGACGAGTGCAAAAATTTTTATACCATATATTGATGTTGTTTTCGGTATATACTGCCGAAATAGACATCGCCCTCTAAATGACTCCAGCTTCTCATCTATAGTTAACGTATTCCCCGATATTATACGATTTTTGACAGTTTTCTACAAATGTTTCAAAGAATTCTCATATCGGAGCCAACTTATCTAAATCTTTCCTGCTCTGACGAGTTCTGATATCATCAAAGCGTAGGCATCGCATCAGAAACTTAAAACGGTTTGCGGACATAGTTGTGCGGAATATTTCTATTCCTGTGCCGTCTATTGCCCAGAGATCTTTTACGTTTACATGTTACGATTTAGGTACGCCACAAATATATAGCAGTCCAATAAATGCTTTTATTTCAGTTTCATTGGTCTCTTTTGCATCCCTCTCTCGGGAAAACTTTCTTTTATCGATTTGATAAAAATGTTTGTGCATGTTACTAGAAAAAAATTGAAGTAGTTCAGGAGAGAAGTAGATTCCAAGCTTCTAAAGCAGTAGTGACATCTTTTGAAATGCATGTATTTCCAAGAAGTTTCGTAATGTTTTTTGCAGAAACTCTAACATGATGACAGAATTTTTCTTTATTCCAAACTGTTTTATCTCTTCCTATAAAAGAATTATTCCCCCCCACATATATATATATATATATATATATATATATATATATATATATAATATGAAGTTACCAATGTACTTCCTACATTTATTACTCTGGGACTGAACGGACCTCTGGGACTGAACGGAGCTGTTAGATATTTCTTCCACTGCACTATTTGGGATATCCCAACCCTAAGTATAATTTTTTTTGGCATAAGCAATATGAATATTTCGGAAGCATATCATATCTATCGTTAATTTATACTTATAATTAAAAAACGTTTCACACTCTGCTCACAAATTTTAAACGTGCTACAGTCACGTCGTTACGCTTAGAAATGAGGGAGAGATTCCTCCTGCAATGGTTTACCACGTGTGGCAGGATTTCTTCGGAGTAGGCCCCTCGTCTGCAGCGCTTATCTACCGGACCTTTCTTAAACTTCTGAAAAAAACTTTTGACAGACAGCGAGACTTGCCACGCTTGATAAAGATGCAAAGTTTATCTTGTAGGAGCGTTTGGCCCAACTTCTATTATAAACGACTGTTAGAAGCGGTATAACCTCAGAATCGACGTTTTTGCGCTGAATTGCCAGCTTTCTCTCTTCATAAACAGCTGATTAAATTTCTTTTTAGTGCCGTAACTTCCCAAGCATCTGACAGTTTTTTGTGTTCTCTTATGACAGTCTTTTCTAACATCGATGGAGTATTAAGAGCCGAAAATAATTCTTTCATACGTTAAAAATCTCCAATGTTCACAATACCACTAACGGCTGCTGTATTGGAGTTCATAGTTGGGCTTTGAAGACTCCAGACTAAGTTTGTATAACTGCCCAACCAACATTTCATTTTTATTCCACTTACCAAACCATTTCTTTTCTCATAGTATTTCTATATCGGATAAAGTACACCAAGATCAACTGTGTATTAAAATCTTGAAATTGTAAGATGAAGTGTTGGTTATCGATTACAAGTTATCCAGAAATTTCATTTTCTCAGTTGTGGGAATGTTTTATTCAGGTGAACTTGTATTGTTTTCGGCTTGCCTAAGAAGAGAAAAAAATCGGAATTAAATTGTTAAATGTTTTTAATCAGTGAAAATTAGAAAGAATTAGATAATTACTCAATAATTCTAACATGTAAGTTATAATGTTTAGAATGTCAAATTCTCAGTATAACATTTTTTTAAAAGAACTCCAAGCTCTTAAAAAGAGTTTTTGCATAGAATAGTTCAAATTTGCGCAAAATCATGCATTCAGCAAAAGATGTAAAGATTTTATTGGCCTTCAATTTGTATCAATAGTTAGTTACAGAAACGCAATGATTCAAGTATATCACTAATAGCAATACGAACTACAAAAAGAAATGTTGCAAAGAAGAAACTTACAGACATGCCTATATTAACAAGGTTGTTACATTAAATTTTACATTAGAACGCTGTATGTCAAAATAACAGGACCAACATGATGTGTGTATATTTGCACATAAAGTGTATCCATTCTTACCCGCCGTCGTACATCACTGTTTCCTCCAGGCATGGAATTTTGCAGATTTTGCGTAGCCAAATGTTTACATGAATAATTCCTAATTCATCCATCCAGCACTGGATTCCTGCTCAAACGTGTTTGTACGATATGAATGCATGAGACCCCCCCTCTGTCCGCTCCCTACGACGGACCCTTTAGAGTTCTCAGCAGTACAGCAAAACACTTTACAGTTCATATGAACGGTAAACAATCAACTACCAGCATCGATAGATTGAAGTCGGCATTCATGACATACGATACTAATGACCTGCCAACCTCTACTGTCTCTTCACCTGGTACCAAGAATACCATGGACTCGGCAGACTCGTCTAGTTCCTTGACTGACGTCAGATATGTCGCAGACTCATCAACAGAACCAGGTGTAGAGACTGTTCCGCAAACTGTGCCTCCTGTGACTACTCGTTCTGGTAAGACTATTCAGATTCAATACCAAGAACCTCTAATATCGTACTCTTGGAACTAGGAAGGGGGGGGGGAGTACTGTGGTGCCCCTTCTCAGGAAATGCATAATTACCTGAACATTCCATTTACTCCTGAGAACTTTATTACATACATTTTGCATATTATTAATGTATATGCATGTTTAATTTTAGAATATGTAAGAAATGTGATCCAAAAATATAAAGCATCTGCAAGCAATGTTTGATAAAATGTAAAATTATTGTTTAAAAGTGATAGTCTAAACTATTTTCAACGTTCATTTATACTTAATTCTTTATAGATGATACTATAAAGTAATGAATTAAGTTCTGGTATTTCGGAAATTTTCCATCAACACTTAAAAATTAGCTTTTAGAAGACTTTTCTTTTACAGAAACATATGAAAGAGCATGAAAATTTAACTAGAGCTGAGTATTCAGCGGCTATGATGACCGAAGTACCAGATGAAGATTTCCAGTACTAATGCGAAGCATTTCAAATTTTTTTTTTTACCTACGACGTTGCTAGAGGAGACCATAGCTCTCTCTAGCAGCCAAATACAATGTAGCTCTGTTTTTTCAGTTGTAAGTAGTAAAACTACAGTCCTTTAAGAAGGTGCACGTCATAAGATGATTAAAATTCATAATGTCTCCAGACTAACAAAGATGGTAGTCTGGAGAGTTTACCAAACCAATGCGGTAAAGGTGGCAAAATCAAGTCGTGAAGTGATGCTTCGAAAATTGGCAGTGAAAATATGTCGAGGCAGGTCCATTGGAATAGGATTCTTCAGTAACTGGCTCCAAATCTTTCCACTAGCTTCTATATTGTGGTAGTATTTAATTTTGTTAGCAATGCGTTTGGCAATAGATTTTTTTTGCTGAGTGGTAAGACACTGGAAAAGTTGGTTGATAAAGATCACAACCCTTTTTTTTCAAGTTCTTTAGCCCTCTTATTGCCATCAATATCACAATGACTGAAAAGAAAGTCCAACCAAACTGAATAAGATCGCTAAGTAATACTTCAAAAAAAGGTATTGAGATTCAGGCAGTGAATCCCAAAGTTCAATTATGGTCACCAACACGTATATAAGAAAAATGTGTTACTCTTAATTGGAGCTCTTCGGCTGCTCTATAAATTATAGAAGCCAGTATAAGAGTTGAAGTTATGTCAACATCTAGGAATGAAGCAAAGTGCAATTGGGAAAGGAACTAACTATGAGGCAGTCCTGAGAACTCTCCATAAAATGGAGCTTCAAATCCTAAATTTAACTAGTTTGTTACGACTAACATTTTCTGCAAATAAACCAGGTGCTCTAGAAATTGAGACAAAACTATCCTTTTAGATTGTGGATGAACTAAAGGGTTTTGAACGAAGCTTGGTAGATGAAAAGTTATATCACTTGTAATTTTAGAAACAGGGTGTCAGCTGTGGATATACGCGAGTTGTAGTTCCCTCACATTCATAGCTTCGGTATGCTTAGCTTTGTTTAAGAAACCTGTGAAATTTTTATCCGGACAACTACAGCAATATAAATGGTTACATAAATCCTAAAACTTTCAAATTCCTAAGCTCTAAAATTTTCGAGAAATTTGCATACAAAACTACTCTTTAATACTGTGGATTAACTAAATGGTTTTCAACGAAACTTGATAGATGAAGAAAAGGTTATCACTTGTAATAATCAGGAAAAATCCTTAAATTTTCCTGGACTTATGAAAATCGGCAAAATGCTGAAAAATGTGCTTAATTTGATATTCAATTTGTAGCTAGAATATATTGGACCTTATGTTTGAGAATCTTTTCATAGCGTTTTGTTTCGAATTCCAGTCTCGCACATAAACATTCCAGTCTGCGTACAATTTGATTTATAAAAAAAGGTAAAATATTGGTTTAAACATGCAACTGGCCCGGTGATGGCCAGATGCTAGGGCATTGGCTTCGTGACGATTGCTAATAACATAATCACTATATATCGCATTTAATCTGTGAAATGAAAAAATTGGAAGCATCTCCAATGAAATCTGGTGAAATTTAATCACAGAATCGTAAAAAAGAAACACGTGCGTTTAGCCTTGACGCGATGATTTATATAACTGAAGTGACGTCGAAACATAGCAGACGATTTAGTTTTGAGAAAGAATTAGTCATGAAATATCTGTATATACTTTTTCTGTAATAATTATCAGATTTACTGTGTTTTGATATTGGATGTGTTCTCAATCCATTCAAACATTGATTCTTTTTCTATAATAAATCCATGAACAAGTTTTCATTCCCAGAATTTCAATCATTCCTACAGACTTGTCATTTTCTTTCAAAAGATTAGTTTCCTGTTCGGCTTGCATTTGCAATAACCCTAAACAAGTGTCATTAAAAGTAACTGGACTGGATCTGACAGAAGAATGTTCTTCGCATGGTCAGCTATGTGTGGGATTGTCTAGAGCAAGGAATCAATCAGAATTATACGTTGTCGCAGATGATAAAAGAAAAAAAATGATGTGTACTGGCAAGTATTAAAATATCAACAAATTAGTTAATAAATGAATTTTTTACTACTGAAAAAATGAAATTAATTTAAGAGTTGTTATAACTTTAGAATATAACATGAGGCTAATCATTGAAAAAAAAATAAACTGAATCCCGAGCGAAGCCGGGTAATAAATCTAGTTTGCTTATAATCGTATATCTTATCTCAAAGACAGTTTAGAGTATCGTAACGATAAACATTATCTTGTTATATCCAAGTGTTAGCTATATCGTAATTGAAATTTGGATGTCCACAGATAAAAAATTACATAACCTTATGTCTACAGTATGAATTTCAAGTTTACCGTGACAATTTTTGCCTTGTTTTTAATCAAGCAATAGCTATATCTGTTTTGAAATTTGAGAATTCATGCAGTTTTTGAAGAGTAGACGAAGGAGTGAAACATCTGTGTAATGCAGTAAAGTCATTCTTAGCCATTCAGGAGTACAAATATAAACAAGCAAATTTAGATTTTTCTCTTGATATACATTGCTCAAAGTGCTACATACTTTATATGAAAGAGAAAAGTTATTAGATTTTAAATGTACTGCGTTAATAGCCAACCAAATATAGGTGCAAAAATCAATAATCAGCTAGGAGTATATTCTCCAGATACTAACAAATTCATCAGTTAGGGCAATATGAACCAAAGAGTAGTTCTAGAAGAACGTTATTTGATGTTTATTGCACTGAAAACTGATATTAAGTGCAAAAAGTTCTGGACAAAAACTAGGGCCAATTTAGGAGGGTGTTTTCGAGCTCTTTATCATGTAGGGCTAACAACGTCGTATATTACTCAACTACTTCTACCCTGAGTACACTTGAAAGACGGAAAATCAGCCAAACACCCTTGTATTGAAAATCTCCCTTATGTACAAAACAAAAATCACTTCTCATAACTAGGAACAATCTATCTTGGAATATTAAAATTGTTTTGATAAAATGTTATATTCCGATTATGATGACGTCAGATTTCCCCGATACAAAATTATTTAACACCTACTTTTGTCAGGTTTGAGATTTAATCTAATCCACAAGACAAAATCGCTTTTCATCGTGAAAGTTGTAAACGACTCCATTTAAAGATTATTGCAACAGAAAAGAAACAGGCAAAAAATTGAGAGTAAAATATAAATTTAATGTCTTTACGATACATAAATATATTACTAATTAGTTATACAATTGCCAAAAAACGAATAAATAACCGTAGAGTAAATCCCACATAACATCCAAGTGAGTTATTACTTTCCTTCTAGCTCTAACGACAAGTATTTCTAACGCCGAACTCTGATTGGAAGTCTCTTCGCTTTTACCAAGGCCTGCCTAACTCGGCACCGGCTCAGATGTTGAAGCGTTCTTGGTAGCAAAGATCTATTTGCTGTCGGAAAATTTTCTTTGAAATCATCACATAAATGTGTCACTTTCGTCTCTTTATGAGCGTGTCATCCATGAAAACTTCCTCGAGGAACCTGGAAATAGATTAGATTTCGTTTTGTATCGGGCTGCATTAAATGTAAAAGTATTTCTGAACCGGCCTCGGAACAGGCAAACGCCGAACTCCGATCGGAAGTCTCTTCGCCTTTACCAAGGCCTGCCTAACTCGGCACCGGCTCAGATGTTGAAGCGTTCTTGGTAGCAAAGATCTATTTGCTGTCGGAAAATTTTCTTTGAAATCATCACATAAATGTGTCACTTTCGTCTCTTTATGAGCGTGTCATCCATGAAAACTTCCTCGAGGAACCTGGAAATAGATTAGATTTCGTTATGTATCGAGCTGCATTCTATACTCATTTATCAAGGAATGTTGAGTAATAAACTGATATATAGAAGACGAATGGGCTACTTTATGAAACGGGGGAGCATCCTATAATATTCACAGCTGATTAATATTATAAGATACCGAGAGTTTTGGTGGACGGATCCGTCTGCAGCTGTGCTAAACCTGTAAGTATAAGAAATATATTAAGGGTTGAATCATCACGTTATTTGAATAAGAATCTTACCAAAGTCAGAGCAAATATATATATATATCATCAGAAAACCGAACAAAGAATGTTAGAATATACATTTTAAAGGTTATTGTATTGGATCTCTGCATAGTGTCAAAATTACCCATAAAAATTACTTTCCAAGAATTTAATCTGTCATAAAAAAAAATTTGATTTATCGATTCATTGTCCAATTTTTGTTATATCACCGAAGTCATTTTAGGTATGCTTAAGTAGATAATTGTAGAACAAGTGTGAACTTCAATTTGACAAAATATTTCAATCATTTTTACAAATGAGATAAATACATTCATAAACCGGATCACTTAATTTTTCCTATTAATACTTTTACTAAACTATTTTTAAGAAACATCACATGTAAAAGTTCTGAATGACTATGAAACTTCACTAAATGGTCTAAAAGGTAGAACACCGAATTCTACAATTTCTGCTAGATGTTTCTTTTGCTGCTTTCTCTTTTTTCAAGTAACTGACCCGCACTACGCTGTGTTGCATTTGTAAAAAAACATATGAACATCTTCTATAAAAATTGTCAAACGAGTTTTAAAGCTAAGTATGCAACACATTGTTGATCCTTGTTCTTCATTTTATGTCCTATTGATAAATTTTCAATTTATAAAAATCAACAGAAATCAGAGACCGGCTTATTTTATGTGCAGATGTTTTGGGAAATAAAACAACCCGCGTAATATCATGGCGAGCAGCTTACAGGAAAACAAGGTGGTAAGCAAACGTGAGCATTGTAGCTGCAACATTTTACCATAGATTGAATGACGTTATGTCGCAAGCTACAACTGCGTGGGTCTGGGTTCGAATCCTGGCAAACGTATATATTTTCTGCACTTTCCTTTAATAGGGAGCAAGTTTGATTTACCCACTCATATGAGGAAGAGTGGCAACGCTTGCTGCTAGTTGGTTGGATGTTTATGGATAGTTTACCTGTAGCGGATATCAAAGAATTGGAGCACCGGTCTAGACCTATAACAGCTGGATTCAACTAGGTGGGTTCCGGGTTCGAGTCCAAATGGTATCAACTCGGGATTCGGTATGTTTACGGAGAGTACCTTCACAGTTCTGCTTTACTTAATAGAAAAAACATAAAAAAAAATAGTAGTAGTAGTAGTAATAATAATGAAGTTTGTAGAAGTGAAAATGGTATAATTCCCCACGGTGTGTGGACAATAAAGAATGTATTATAAAGGATGCAGAGGCAGGGGTAAATACAGGATTGTAAAAAAATAAAAAAAATAGAATAGCTGTCGGTGTGGCCAGTGATATCGATCTGAAGTTTAAATTTTACAAGATGGATGGTCGGTTATTTTATGGCCCACAGTAAAAACGTCAGATGAGAAGAATCAAAGTTGTTTTACAAAATAAACGTATGTGGGGGGAGGTACTACATAGACTATGGACAGAGGCGGTATAATAAAGAACCAATTAGGGATAGGAAACACAAAGAGAAACTGCCCAATGAAAGTGAGGGGCGTGCCAGAATGGCCCCCCTGTAAACGGACAACAGCTTCGCTAAGGATGGAAGGAATCGAAAAAGGAGACTGATTTTAGATTGGGTTCCTGAGAGTTAGATGTCGGAGGCTCTCGTCTGCCCCATAGCCGTGGAGAAGTGCCAATATCCCGCCAACGTGTTCCTACACTGGAGATGATACTGGGTCCCCGTCGCCGATGCTACGATCATCGTTGCATACATCCGTTATAGTAAGTGCCTCCCCGATAGACTCTAAAAATCATATTTGACTCTATAGTTTGCCTCTGCTTCTGGGTATCGTATGTCAAAATTGTTAATATGAAACTGATTGTAATATTAATAGCTCTGACAAGTTAATTGAAATTTGGGTTATCAAATAAATGTATGTTTAAGGTCAATGCGTTGTATTCCTTGCTTGTTCCAACCCATGCATGCATCCATTGCTTCTAGGTGATTCACTCCTATAAAGTTAATAATATTGTCACTTATAATATTATACCCTGGAGGGATATTTTTGCTGGTTGATTTACACAAATTAAACATTGTTCACTCAAAATTGGACTCAATGAATGTGTTCATGGAGTATGTTCCTGTATTTTCATTTATGTTCATGGAGTATGTTCCTGTATTTTCATTTATTCATTTGTTTAATATGTTATGATTGTTTGTCCGGTAGATGGCAGCACGATACCGCTGTCTTTATGTTTTGTAAATGTTCTAAGATACTTCCGCTGTGGAGTGAGTAGCGTTGTGTTCTGGCTCTGTGCTGTTTGTACGAAGTTTTTTGTGATGTGTTAATAAAGTTCATATAGCCGGCCCGTTTGTGCGTCTGGGCTCAAATTTAGTTTTAGTGGAAAGAACATTTGGAGGCACGCGGCGAAGATGTTTTGATTCTACTGTTGAGATAAGTGGAAATTTTTTGTTTTGTTCTTAAGTTGTAAGAAAGTTTTTGAGTTGTATCAATAAGTTCCGTAATAGAAAATGCAGAAATAATCAGAGCTAGAGGCCAGAAAAAGGCTTCTTTAACGAAGTTAAAACTCTATTTAGAATCTAAAGAACAGTTTGATGTACCGGATTTGACCGTTCGGTTAGAACGTCTGGAAGTAGCATTTGATGAGTTTTCCAAATTAGATTTATTACTTCCAGTAGAACAATCTGAATTTTCTGAAATAGAAGATGTTTATTTAGAAATTAAAGTTATAATTCGTACAAAGATAGAAGCGATGGCTTCATTGGCCGAAATTCGGCAAAATAATTCGAATGTTGTTGTTCGAAGTGCTGTGAATAACGGAAACGGAACTGTTAAGTTACCTAAAATTACAATTCCATCCTTTACGGGAAATTATTTAGATTGGTTGAATTTTAAAGATTTATTTAAATCTACAGTGCATGATAACGATTCGTTATCAAAAATACATAAGTTCCAGTATTTAAAAGGTTTACTTTCGGGATCAGCCGCTGATTTAATCAAGCACCTACCGGTGTCTGAGACCAGTTACGATGAAGCTTGGGAAAAAATAGAGAAACGCTATGATAATAAAAAGCATATCTCTACCGCTTTAATCAATACCTTTCTGGAACAAAATAAGCTTTCCGAGCCGAATGGCGCGAAATTAAGAAAACTTGCTGACGTTGCGGATGAAGTTATTCGGGGTTTAAAGGCATTGCATGAAGGAGCTAATTCAAGAGATTTGTGGTTAATACACCTCTTGTTAGACAAGGTAGATTCCGAAACCCGAAAATTATGGGCTCAAGAAACGACAGAAATAGAGTTTCCCACATTTGAATACTTTTTAGAATTCTTAAACAACCGATGTTCTTATTTAGATGTTTCGATTTCTCATAGCATAGTAAAAACGAAAGTGACTAACAACGTAACTAATGTTAAATCTAATTATTCGAGTAAATGTTTAAAATGTTCTGGAATGCATAGCATTTCGAAGTGTCATAAATTTAATGCTATGCCAATCTCGGCTCGAAAAGAATTCATACGAATGAATGCCTTGTGTTATCGATGTCTGAAAGGCTCGCATCAAATTAAAAATTGCTTTTCTAAATCTGTTTGTGAAGTATGTAAGAAATCATCCCACCATACTAGTTTGCACGAATTTGCTTTCGATTCCCATACAACGAGTGTTACAAATGAAACGTATAGTCCAGAACTGCAAGTGAATACTAACATCGCTTTGAACGCAGCTAAGGAAAAATTTGTTGGTTTGCTGCCAACTGCAATTGCTTCAGTGAATGATGCACGAGGAAGAAAGGTGGATTGTACAATTCTATTAGATAGTGGCAGTCAATGTTCGTTCATTTCTGAAGCTTGTGCTAACAAATTAAATCTAAAAAGAGAAGATGCCCTGTTTTCAGTTTGTGGAATTGCTAATTCCTCTGCTGGCAATACAAGAGGTAGTGTAACGTTATCTCTGGAGTCAAGGCATAATCCTAACAGTATGCTCGTGATTGAAGCCTTCGTTTTGAATAAATTAACTTCAAAATTGTCGAGTAATTGTGTAAATACTAATGATTTAGAATATTTAAAATCCATTGAACTTGCCGATCCCAAATTCGCTGAAGCGAAAAGTGTAGAGATAATAATTGGTGTAGATTATTTTTTTGAAGTTATGAAAGCCGGACAAATTACGGGTTCCAAAAATTCTCTTATCGCCCAGAATACACTGTTTGGTTGGGTTGTAGCGGGCAAAATTCCTTTAAACAGCTTGAAAAAGAACGCCCTAGTTGGTATTCATGCTAATGTTGAAGTTTTAAAACGGTTCTGGGAAACTGAAGAGGTTCTTAAAATAAAAGAAGTTCTAAGTGAAGAAGAAGGTTTCTGTGAAAAACACTTTAGTGAAAATTATGAAATCGATAAAAACGGACGGTTTGTCGTGAAACTTCCCGTTTTTAAATCAGAAGTTAAGTGGGGAAATTCTTATCAAGTTGCATTGTCTCGTCTCCAGAGTATGGAAAGAAAATTTAATGGAAATCCGAATTTAGAGGAACAGTATAAATCCTTTATGAAAGAATATGAAGAGCTAGGACATATGCAGGTTTCGGAGGATGTCTCTCCAGAATTAGCCGTTAATGAAAAATATTTCTTACCTCACTACGCCATCTTAAAGCCCAGTAGTACCACTACTAAGTTAAGGGTGGTTTTTGACGCAAGTTGTAGAACTAGCAACTGCAATTCTTTAAACGATGCACTAGGTGCAGGTGCTAAACAACCCGATTTATTTGAGACTTTATTGAATTTCAGGCTTTCCCCGATAGCATTTTGTTGCGATGTGGAGAAAATGTATCGCCAGATATTAATGTCTACTTCTGATCAAGCTTTTCAACGAATTCTGTGGAGATACAATAAATCCGATCCCATTCAAGAGTATAAGCTGCAAACTGTCACATATGGCCTAAAATGTGCGTCTTTTCTTGCAACCCGATGTTTAAAGCAAATTGCGAATGACGCTCGTCCTGTTTATCCTGAGGCTGCTTCTCTCATTGAAAATTCCTTTTATATGGACGATCTCTTGGGTGGTGCACCTAACGAAAGTGAAGCTGCTAGGGTATGCCAAGAAATTATTTTTCTGTTGGAAAATAGAGGTTTTCATTTAAGAAAATGGCAGTCTAATTCAAAGGAGCTCTTGAATGTGATTAAAACTGATAATGTCAATGAAGTGTTCGAATTGAAGGACGGTGAGCAATCCAAGGTTTTAGGATTATGTTGGAATCCTAAATCTGATTCTTTTATTTTTAAAGTTAATTTGTACTTCGAGAACGAAATTACTAAACGGAAGTTCTTGGCTCAATCTGCTAGGCTGTTCGACCCACTAGGATTATTGTCTCCATGCACCATTTCAATCAAAATCTTCTACCAACAACTTTGGTTGTTAAAGTTGGGATGGGACAGTCCCCTTCCGGCGAATTTCGAAAAAAGGTGGAAGAATTTCCAGAGAGACTTCGATTGCCTCTCCGTAATCAAAATTCCCAGATGGATCCACACTAGAGGCTTAGAGATAACTATCCATGGATTTGCAGACGCTTCAGAGTTGGCCTATGCTGCGGTGCTGTACGCAGTACAAAAGGATATTGATGGTGATTCCAAGGTGACCGTCCTTGCAGCAAAAACTAAAGTTGCTCCACTAAAGCCAATTTCAATTCCTCGGCTGGAGCTGAACGGTGCTCGGCTGTTGGCTAAACTCTTTTCTACGATTTCACATATTCTAAAAGATTATACCATCACTTTCCACGCCTGGACAGATTCACGAGTGGTTTTGGCATGGTTGTCTTCTCCCCCTAGGAAGTGGAAAACCTTCGTGGCCAACAGAACAGCCGAAATTATCGAACTAGTGCCCTCTGAACGCTGGCGGCACGTTCCATCGAAACAAAACCCAGCTGACATAGCCTCTAGAGGAATTTCACCTAAAGCTCTACCAGACTGTAACCTTTGGTGGCATGGGCCTGACTGGTTGTCAATGAGTCCAGAAAATTGGCCCGTAGAGACACAAATGACTGACTTTTCTAGTGACTCTAAGGTTATGATCGAAAAGAAGAAAAATTCTATATTTTCTGCAAATATTTCTAATGTAAAACCGGATAATGTAATTGAAATATTATTTGATAATTGTTCTACACTAAGATTGTTACTGTTTTATCTTATTGTGTTCGCTTCATCACCCGTTGTAAGAGGCGAACGATCGATTCAGGTAAAGCAACTGAGTCAAAAGGTAAGGTTTCTCCTATTAATGCCATGGAGAGAATCCAAGCTTTAAACAAAATTATCTTGTATGTTCAAGGTGTGTATTTTGCTGAAGAATTAAAATGTATGAAAGATAATAGAGATTTACCGACGAAGAGTAAACTAAAAAATCTTCATCCTTTCATGGATCAAGATGGTCTGTTACGGGTGGGAGGTCGGTTGAGACATTCACCTCTCCCTTTTAATGCAAAGCATCCCGTCATCTTGCCTGATAAACATAGGCTTAGTGATTATTTGATAAAACAATTTCATATAACTTATTTGCATGCTAATCTTACCTTGTTATTGAATATTTTATTGCAGAATTATTGGATTGTTGGTGCTAGGAAACTAATAAAGAGTTATATTCATAAGTGTATTGTTTGTCATAGATATCGTTTTGCATCCAATAAACAATTGATGGGAGATCTTCCGCGACAACGTGTCATGCCTAATAGACCATTCTCGGTCTGTGGTGTAGACTTTGCTGGGCGTATTAATATGTTGAAATTTCGGGGTAGAGGTGCTAAAAGTATAAAAGGTTATGTTGCTTTATTCATTTGCTTTAGCACAAAGGCGATTCATCTAGAATGCGTCAGTGATTTGACCTCCGAGGCTTTTATTGCTGCCTTGAAGCGGTTTAGTTGTCGCAGAGGGTCCCCCCGTCACATTCATTGTGATAATGCCACTAATTTTTGTGGTGCTAAAAGGAAAATGTCTGAATTGTGTAAAATTGTGTCCGGCATCAACAGGGATGAGAACATTTGTTATTTTCTCTTACAACAAGCTATTCAGTGGCATATGATACCTCCTGCAAGTCCTCATTTTGGTGGATTGTGGGAATCGGGTATCAAATCGGTAAAGTCCCATATGAAAAGAGTAATTGGTGACCATAAGTTAACCTTCGAAGAATTTGCCACTCTGTTTTGTCAGATTGAAGCAGTTTTGAATTCAAGACCATTGTCTCCTACCAACGATGAATTAGACAATTTAGAAGTGTTAACTCCTTCCCATTTTTTAATAGGTGAAGTAATTACTTCCCCTCCTGAGCAGGTTGACTCCCAATATCTGTCCTTACGTTCTCGCTGGGACCTTGTTCAAAAAATGAAAATGAACTTTTGGAAAAGGTGGCACCAGGACTATCTGAGCTCTCTTCAAAATCGTAACAAATGGCATATCACCAAATCAAATTTAAAGGTAGGTGACATGGTGTTGCTCAAGGAAGACAATACACCTCCATCCTGTTGGCCTCTTGGCAGAGTAAATGAAGTTCATCCAGGTTTAGATGGAACGGTGCGAGTTGTCACCCTTAAAACTTCTAAAGGTTATTTTAAAAGGCCTATCGTTACTCTCCCCCCTACCGATTTGTCAAGAATAAATTCTTGAGGGTGGGAGTATGTTCATGGAGTATGTTCCTGTATTTTCATTTATGTTCATGGAGTATGTTCCTGTATTTTCATTTATGTTCATGGAGTATGTTCCTGTATTTTCATTTATTCATTTGTTTAATATGTTATGATTGTTTGTCCGGTAGATGGCAGCACGATACCGCTGTCTTTATGTTTTGTAAATGTTCTAAGATACTTCCGCTGTGGAGTGAGTAGCGTTGTGTTCTGGCTCTGTGCTGTTTGTACGAAGTTTTTTGTGATGTGTTAATAAAGTTCATATAGCCGACCCGTTTGTGCGTCTGGGCTCGAATTTAGTTTTAGTGGAAAGAACAGAATGTTTGAAATTAGTACTATGGTAACAGATAATAACGCAGTGTACCAATAGAACTCAGTGTTACGCTGGAAAAAAAAAAAAGGAAAATAATGGCTTAAATATTGATAATATCGATTGTTATAATTGTTTAAATAATGAAATTGAGTAAAATAATAAATTAAATACAAATAATTAAATTGTGTATATAGTACAATTATTGTATTGGGCATTTGCTGCACAATTGGCTTAGAGGGTATGGCTTAAATGACTTTGAATAAGCTTGGTAAATATATCAATTGATATGGTACATGCCTCTTAGATTATACTCAAGGGTTTCACAGTGTACGGGATAATTGCTTACACTACTCGGGAATTGATCCAAAACACAATTTAAGATATGTATGATACATATAACGAAAACTACTTGCAATGGAGTAACTACATGCAAATATAATCGGACCAAAGAGTTGTTCTAATAAATAAAACAATGTTTGGAATTTGCATATCTAGCGTTTGTGCTTCACTAAGGCCGCCGGTAATATACTGCGTCTGTCTTACTGAAATTATGTGGTTCGGTCAACAAAGCTTAGGGAAGAAAAGAGTAAAGGAAAAAGAAAAAAAAAAAGGGAAAAATAAACAAGATTAAAAACATACATATAAACTTTACTGTTGGTTGGGCCATACTAACGGATTATGAAGCACTGAGATTTAGGCCTAATAGTGGGTGTAAACCGATACGCATAGTAATAGCGTATTCCCATAATATGTGGATAAATCCCGAAAGCATGAAAACATAGAATAAACACTATTATTTATAATGAAATCACTTACCGTAAGTTATGGAGGAATTTCATTGAAATGGGAAGTTATATGGCGAACTATGGTTTGTGGCACTTGTCCACAAGTTATAGGAAGAGATATTTAAATAACATTGTAAAGAACCAATGAAATGACTTAAATTTGATGCTCGCCTGGACTAACGAAATTAGAAATCAAATTATTAAAAAAAGAGGAAAAAAGAAAACAATTGATTGTCTCAAGTAGATTTATAGTGCATTACCTATCCTCGACTTCATTATACTGTATAATGGAAAAAATTACCCAATATTATCAATAGAGTAAAATTAATGTTAACTATAGAAATAAAAGCTATTTAACAGGCGAGAGCATGAAAGATTTAGCGCTGTGGCCCGGACTCGTGAAGATAAAACAGATGAAGAGGTACCTGGTTCGAGCCCAGCTGGTGTCGGAAAGAGGGATTTAATTAGCAATGAATCAGTTATTGGAGTAATGTTCACTGTAGTGGAATCAGTATTAAAAAAGAAAAAAAAAAGAAATGGGGGGGGGGGAATTATTGAATAGAAAGTGGTTTATAGTGCATTATCTGTTCTCGACTTCCTTTTGCTGTATAATGAAAAGAAATTTAACTAAAGAAATTTAACTAATTTATTAATTGAGCTGACTATCGAAATAAAGGTCGTTTAACAGGCGGGAGCGTGAATGTTGCAGCACTGTGGTCCGAACCCGTGAAGTTAGAAGCTTAGCTAATGAGGTACCTGGCTGGTGTCTGACTAGAAATTTAATCTTCTCGGTCCCGAGACGATAGAAGAATAGTTGAAGAGGCACCTTGTTCGAGACCATTTGGTGTCTGTTGGGGAATTTAATCAGTCTCTGTTGTATAGTGTTATGTAATATCGTGAGATGCAGTTATGGTTTGTATCATTGTGTTAATATTAATGTCGTTGTAAAAAATTAAAGTTGTTGAAATTTCCAAACGGAGACTTTGTATTTCGGCTCAGTTACCCAAATTTTTTATATAGTGTAATGTAACACAGTGAATTTCAGATTATGTTTTGTAACATTGAGTTAATATAATTGTATATTGTTAACACTGTTCATTGTAAATGTAACATTGTGTTAAAGGAATTATATTGGCATGACACCCGGGGGTGTGTGGTTATTGCCTATGATTACATAACAAGTTAAGGTCGAATATCTTGGACCGCTGGTCATTATGTATAATTACAAAGTGGAACCGAGAGCGGTTTTTCTTAATTTAAAATCAAGTCTTAATCAAAGTTGCTTTCCTATTATTTTTTGGATTTTTCGCGTTGTCCACTCCTTGAAGAAATTTAAATTTTGCCTTAATGGTTTTTGTATTCCGACTTAGAGGTGTTCGTGTTACGTTGCCGTGTGGGTCCTGTCGGGCCGGTTGGATTGCTGTCGTGCGATTGGTTTTCAGTATATTTAGCCGATACGCGTAAGGCCGGGGGGGGGCAGCAGAGGAGATAGATTTTTATACAGTCCGCTACTTAACTGAGTTCTGTCAACCATGATTTACATGGTCCTACCTCGAGTCCAGAGAGTGAGCCTATGATGTGAAATGTGTGTGTGCTGAAAGTCTTTTTGTGATAACTAAAAACTCTTTGTGTGCTAAGTAAAAAATGTTCAACGGTGCAAGAAAAGATCTGAAGCTCGTCACCCAGGAATTGAGAGAATCAGTGACTGAGGATAAAGTAGGTGACCAACCAAACGGTTTACCATTCCGAGGCTGGAGTTGTGTTCAGCTGTCCTTCTAGCAAAACTGATGAAGATCCTGACTGCATTAAAAATAGAAGTTTGCAACATCAACATGTGGAATGATTCCATGATAGTGTTAGCATGGATCCAGAAAGAGCCCATGTCTAAAGACGTTTGTGTCTAGCAGAGTCGCTACAATTCAAGAACTGACATTCTTAAAGCAGTGGCACCATGTCCTATCTGAGCAGAATCCGACTGACCTCATTTCCCGAGGATTAGACCCAGCAGAGCTGCCTCAGAACAAGCTTTGGTGGAATGGCCCCCTGTTCTTGAGCCAAGATGAGTATCTCAGCAAAGTGATTGCTGTATCAGACCAGCAAATTGACTTTAATTGTGAATTTAAGAACTCTAAAAAGAGCATGTCTGCTGTGAGTATTCCTGTTAATATATTTGTGCATAATATAATTAACCTTAGTAATAAGTGTTAAATTTACCCGTACTTTAGCATTTGTTTTAAGATTCGTAAGCAATTCTAGAAACAAGGAGAATTAAAGAGTGTTGGTCCCTTATATCTTAAGGAGATTGAGAAAGCTGAGATTTTTCTCATAACGAGCATCCAAAATGAGGTATTTCGCGATGAGATTAAAAGCCTAAAGAAAAAGGTAAAGTTGATTCCCAGAGTCAGGCGAGAAATCTTCATCCTTTCATCGACGATAAAGGATTACTTGGAGAGTTGGAGGTAGGCTAGTGAATAGTGAGTAGAATATTGATCAGAAATTTCCCATTTTGTTGCATCCCAAGAGTAAGCTAACACGCTTAATTTTAGAATACTATCATGTAAAATACTTGCATTTAGGACCACAGGCCTTGTTATTTCAAGTGAGGTAGTCTTTGCCCTATAAATAGTCGAGCAATGTGTAGAAAGGTAGTACATAAATGTATCACCAGTTTCAAAATAAAACCTATCGTTTGTCAGCAATTTATGGGTGATCTGCACAAAGAGAGAGTGAGAGAAAACTACCCATTTAATTGTTCTGATGTGAACTTCACTGGTCCATTTCTTGTAAAGTATAAACACCAAAGAAAGGGCATTTATCACAAAATATATGTGGCCATATTTGTATGTTTTGTTACGCGAGTGGTTCACTTAGAAATTATAAGTGATCTAACCTCACAAGCGATTATTGCAACGCTAAAGAGATTTTTTGCGAGAAGAGGAAAGTCCTCTTAGATATTTTCTGACAATGCTACGAATTTTGTCGGAAGTAATCATTAGTTAAAAAGATTGCATAATTTGGTCAACTGCCCAGATGATCAATTATCTGGCTATTTGTGTAATGAAAATGTTAACTGGAAATTCCTTCCACCTAGAGCGCCAAACTTTGCAGGCCTTTGGGAGGCGGGTGTTGCAACTTCCAATTTATGTTCTCCAGATGGCGCTGCAACGCACCCTCTCCCTATGTAAGTACTTTTGTTTTGGTAGAGCAGAGAGAATCGCGTAAGCGATAAGGGAGACTGGGATGAGCTATTGAGCTCCACTTTTCGAATCCCAGAATATAAGATTAAGATCTATTGTCCGCTTTTTGTGATGTCCGTAGCATAGAAAATAAATGTGTTTTTGTGTAGACTGTGCTGCTTCATTTACAACCCCTGGATCGGACATTAGAATTACCACATCCTTTTGGTGCAGAACCCACGGGATCATACCTTTAGATCAGAAGGTGAGTGAATAAACTGATTTTTTTTGAATTGATAAATCCATAAAGTTGATAATTCGATATGGATATAGAAAAATTAAAAAAGAAAAGAACTCTTCTGCGATCATCAGCGACTAAAATAATCAACAAAATCGAAGCAGAACTAATTAAACCTAAAACAGAAATTAATGCTCTAGAAATAGAAGAATTGCTCGCGCAGTTAACGGATAAAGAGAGCTCATTAAACGCATTAAATAATGAGATAGAACAAGTTACTGAACTTGACGACATGGAAACAGAAATCGAAAGTTGCGAGGAGTATACAAATAAAATTATAAGCTCTAAAGTACGCAGTAATAAATGTTTATATAACCTAAACCAAGAACTGTTAATTTCAAATGCTACCAGTAGTGGCATAAATACTAGTAATAGCCCGAGTGCCAGTAATTCAGAAGTTAATCCAAAATCAAATATCAAATTACCATGGCTAAACATAGAAAAATTTAACGGAGATATCTGCGTTTGGCCAGCCTTTTGGGCGCAGTTTGAATCTGCTATTCATGATAACCCAAATCTAAATCAAATTGAAAAATTTAATTATTTAAAAACTGTTTTGGGTTCGGATGCCGCAACGGCAATACAAGGTCTGACACTAACATCCGAGAATTATGTGAAGGCACTAGATATCTTAAAATCCCGTTTTGGAAAGGAAGAGGTCATAATGGATTGTTACATGACCCGCCTATTAAATTTAACTCCGGTCAGAAGATCTAGTGATTTGAAGAGTTTGAGAAAACTCTATGACGAGTGTGAAGTGCAGATAAGAGGACTGGAAAGTCTTGGAGTTAAAACCGATACCTTTGGTTGTTTACTATTCCCTATCCTCATTAAAGTAATACCTAAAGATCTAGCTTTAGAATTTACCCGATGCTATGATAAAGCAGAAATTGAAAAGATAACGGAATTAATGAAATTCCTTAAAAAAGAAATCGAAAGTAGGGAAAGAACGGAAAATCTAACCAAGGGAACAGATTCCGAAATAAATGTCAAAGACTGCTCAGAAAATAAAAATATTGCCGATAAGTATAAGCATAAAAATTACTTACATTACCGATATAAGCCAAAGCCTTTTAGACCACCTACAACTGCAGCACTAAATGTACTATCGAGAGATGGCTGTGTATTTTGTGGAAAGGAAACAAATCACAGAAGTGATGATTGTACTGAGCTTACGGTAACTGAAAGAAAAAATATTCTAAAACGAATGGGAAGGTGTTTCGTATGCCTAAAAAGAAATCATTTAGCCAAAGACTGTCGCTCGAGAACGGAACCATGTTCGTTGTGCAATAGGAAACATAACAAATCAATTTGTGATGCTTCAGAAAAATCAGAACCCGAAACTAATGTAACTATGTTTCAAAATCAAAGCGCGGATTCCAATTTAAGAAGCAATATATTATTGTTGACATGTGACGTATTGATTCAAGGTAAATCTCACTCAAGATTCTCTCACATTTTAATGGATTCCGGAAGTCAGAGAAGTTTTGTTAATAAAAACGTAGTAAGAGAATTAAAACTTCCGGTAATCAGAGAGGAAACATTAAACATATTTCCCTTTGGATCTACGAAACCGCTGACACAATCACATAGCGTAGTACAATTAAAGATGCAAAATTACATGTGCCCATCTAAAAGTGTAGAATTTGAAGCTCTCGTAATAGAGAATATTTGCTGCGCACCCATTGCTATACTAGACATAAACATTCGTCGTCAGATGGATGCAAAGAATTTCCCTCTTGCATGCTTTGAGGGGGGCGCAGATCAAGGCCACATAGATGTTCTAATAGGGGCCGATTTCTACTTTAGTGTCGCGACGGGGAGAACAGAAAAAATAAACAAACACCTCGTCGGCGTGGAAACTGTTTTCGGATGGTCGGTGCAGGGAAGAGTTCATACACCCCAGACATTTGGGGGTGTGTCATCATTGTTTATAGCAGCGCAAGAACCCGACGAGATTCGCCAATTCTGGGAATTGGAAGCGTTAGGAATAAGTGAGAATGAAAATATAGATACCTCCAGTGAAGCGTTACGAACCTTTGAAGATAATATTAAATATGAAAAGGGTAGATACGAAGTAAGATTACTGTGGAATTCAAAGGGGAACGAACCACATAATAATTTTGAACTCGCGAAGCGACGATTTATTAATTTAACGAACAGATTTAAGGGTAACAAATGGCTATTTGAAAACTATAAAGCGATTATGTCAGAGCAGATTAAAGATGGTATTATTGAAGAGTGTCCTAAGAGTGAACTGAATTTAAAAAACGTGTATTATATGCCCCACACTGCGGTCATTAAAAAAGACAAAACCACTACTAAAGTTAGAATCGTGTACGACGCATCTTCGAAAGAGAAAAATCAGGAATCACTTAATAACTGCTTGGATCCTGGTCCAAATTTGAATCCTAATATATTGACTGTAATTTTAAAATTTAGAGAATACCAAATCGCCTTCAGTTCTGATATCGAGAAAGCGTTCTTACAAATTTCAGTCGCCCCCGAAGATAGGAATTATTTGCGTTTTATTTGGAATGAGGAAAATTTGGCTAACGCTGAAAACGTCAAGACTTTAAGATTTAATCGAGTTCCATTTGGAGTCAGCTCAAGTCCATTTCTGTTGGCTGCAACTATTAAGTACCATATAAGGAAATATGAATCGGAATTCAAAGAAACGGTTGACATGTTAAATAACTATTTATATGTGGACGACTTGTTTTATGGGGCAAACGATGACGAAGAAGCCTATCGCTTATCGACCAATGCAGTAAAAATATTTGATGACGCTGGGATGAAACTTAGAAAATGGAAAACTAATTCCAAACATTTAAGCCAACGCTGGTCTGATAACGACAATATGGATGAAGAAATGTCGGAAAATCACACTAAGGTGCTGGGAATAAGGTGGAACACACAATCAGTTATCTTACAGTTAGACATTAAACCCCTTATTGAGTCACTGCAGAACGTTAAAAACACCAAACGCTTTGTATTACAAACAGTGGCCAGAATATTTGACCCAGCAGGATTTCTATCTCCATACGTCATCAGAATAAAATGCCTACTTCAAGAAATGTGGGAAAAGGGCATAAAATGGGATGAGGAACTCCCGAGCGATTTACAAGAAAAATGGGCAAACTGGCATTCAGAAATTGAGGATATGAAAGAATTTTATATTGGCAGGAAGTATTTTCCCGACGACCCCTCATTGAAGGTTGAAGATATGCAATTGCACATATTCTGCGATGCCAGCCCAAGAGCGTATGGCGCTGTAGCATATTTGAGATACAGAGAAGGAAGAAATTTTAATACTAGTTTTGTGATGTCAAAGACAAGAGTCGCGCCCTTGAAACGACTCACAGTGCCAAGATTAGAACTCATGGGAGCCGTCATTGCAGCTAGAATTGCGGAATACCTTAGAAATATCTTCAAGATAAAACATCACAACACATTTCTTTGGACTGATTCATCAATAACTCTCCATTGGATAAAGGGAACAGCAAGGGAATGGAAACCCTTTGTTGCGAATAGAGTCACTGAGATTAAGACGCATACTGAACCACAGAATTGGAAATTCTGCAGAGGGAAGATGAATCCTGCCGATATACTCACAAGAGGAGAATCAATTCTTTAATTATTGAATAACAAAAAGTGGTGGAAGGGTGCACAGTGGTTGACATTACCTGATGAACTATGGCCTCCATATGTGTCAAATGAAATTAAACAAGAACTACAATCAGAGAGGAAAGTTAAAAGGGAAACTTGTCATCAATTTGCTTGTAACATCATGCCTGTGCAAGAACCTGTTTTGGACATAGAGAAGTATAGCAAACTCTCAAGAGTGTATAGAGTGACTGCTTGGATAAAGCGATTTATACACAATTCAAAGAAAAATAATGAAAAGATTAAAGGACCACTAAAAGTTTCTGAATTATCCGAAGTCGAAATCTATTGGGTCAAAATAGTTCAATGTAAATATTTTGAAGAGATGAATCAATTGCTAAATAAACAGCCAATTAGAAAACACTCGAAACTAATTGGATTCGACCCTCAACTAGATGACAACGGATTAATTTGCGTAAAAGGAAGATTACAATTCTCACAGTTTGAGGTTAAAGAAAGACATCCTTGTATAATTCCAGGAAGAACTAAATACGCCGAACTCTCAATTTTGGATGCCCATAATAAGGTATTACATTCAGGAGTATCTGACACTTTAGTGGAAGTACGAAACAAATTTTGGATACTGAGAGGGAGACAGTCTGTTAAATCTACGTTAAATAAGTGCTTGATATGTAAACGATACAAAATACGGCCTGGCATACAAGTAACAGCACCACTACCAGCTGATCGTGTCCAGAAGACCCCTCCATTTGATGTAACGGGTATTGACTTTGCAGGTCCCTTGTTCACCAGAGAAAATGACGGGAAACACATTATTTTACTATGTACATGTGCAGTGACCCGCGCTATCCATCTGGAATTAGTCTCGAATTTAAGCACTGAAACATTTTTGCTTGCCTTACGTAGGTTCATTGCACGACGTGGATTATGTTCGACGATTTACTCAGACAACGCAAAGACTTTCAAAGGATCGAATGCCGATTTAAAGGAAATATGGACGAATATTAGCTCCCCAGAAGTTAGTGATTTTTTTGGCAAGGCAGGCATACATTGGAAATTTATAGTCGAGAGAAGCCCTTGGTGGGGTGGATTCTGGGAAAGGCTAGTAAGGTCAGTGAAAACAGTCCTACGAAAAACCCTAGGAAAATCATCATTATCAACAGAAGAGTTAGAGACTATATTAACGGAAGTTGAATCTATAATTAATTCTAGACCCATTACCTTTGTATACAGTGATCCTCATGAACCTTCACCATTGACTCCAGCACATTTCCTCGTCGGAAAACGTTTAACATCATTGCCACCTGTGAAACTCAGTGAAGAACGCAACAACTTAAATAGGAAAGATTTAACCAAACGTTACAACTATCGACAAAGGTTATTAGATCACTACTGGGAAAGGTGGCGGAAAGAATATTTGTTAAATCTGAAATCAGCTAATTGCACTGCATCAACGACAGCAGTTCGAGGCTTCAAAGTTGATGACGTGGTGCTACTTGGAGATCCCAAGTCATCTAGAAATATGTGGAAAATGGGGAGGATCATAGAAGTATTCCCCGGAAGAGACGGTAAGGTAAGATCATGTTGCGTGAAGTTAGATTCTGGTGTTGTGAAAAGACCTACACAACTTTTGTTCCCTCTAGAACTCTCAGACTGACAAGTGATAGAGAAACAAACTGATTTGAACTTTACAAACCTTTTTGAACATTGAACTTTAAATATAATTGAAACTCTTTGAATATAATTGAGTATCTATAATTTTGAATTGAATGTTATTAATGTATAGGTATAATTGAATATCTATAATTTTGAATTATTATTAATGTATATGTAATTGATTTGTTTATCTGTTTTAGTAGCATTTTGTATTGATGAACCTTGCAGTTCATGGGGGGGAGGGTGTTGCAACTTCCAATTTATGTTCTCCAGATAGCGCTGCAACGCACCCTCTCCCTATGTAAGTACTTTTGTTTTGGTAGAGCAGAGAGAATCGCGTAAGCGATAAGGGAGACTGGGATGAGCTATTGAGCTCCACTTTTCGAATCCCAGAATATAAGATTAAGATCTATTGTCCGCTTTTTGTGATGTCCGTAGCATAGAAAATAAATGTGTTTTTGTGTAGACTGTGCTGCTTCATTTACAACCCCTGGATCGGACATTAGAATTACCACAGCGGGAGTCCTTCAAATACCATTTAAAACGTGTCGTCGGTTGTGCTAAATTAAATTATGAGGCATTTTTAACAGTAATTACTCAATTCGAGACCTTTAATGCCAATTTTTTCTGATATAGATGATTTGAAGGCTTTAACTCCTGGCCATTTTCTTATTGGAAGGTCTATTAATTCTATTGTTGAACCTGATGTGAATGACTTTCCAGATAACAAACTGAAGTTGTGGCAAAAAACCACGAAAATGACTCAATTTGGAAAAGGTGGAAAAATAATTATTTGAGTTCTTTGCAAAAATTGTTACGCTTACAGAACATTACAGGAAAAAATACATATTGCAAAACAAGTAATTAATAAAAAATATGTAGCATAATACTAATACAATCTTTTTACATAATTTTCCAAAGGCAATGAACAAATTTTAGATATAGGTCTCTTGAAAAGACCTCGTTGAGTTTTTACACTGACAACTCGTACTCTATTATCATTGCCTGGAAAAATGTCAGAAATGCGACCTAGTGGCCAACTACAAACAGGCAGGTTATCTTCTTTAATGATAACTAGATCACCAACCTTAACAAAAACAAATATAAAAATTTTTACGGATGGTTCTAAAAAGGATGAAAGAACTGGGGCTGGGGTAGTAATCTATGAGGACGGTAAAGAAACTGAGAAAATCAGGGAAAGATTAGAGAGAGCAAATTCTTATACGGCCGAACTCAGGGCAATTCAAGTGGCAATCAATTGTATGATTAGTAAAAATCTAAAACATTGTGACATATATACTGATTAACGTAGTGCCTTCGAGACTTTGAAAACACCAAATTTTAAAGGTGAAATAATTGATATAAAAGATAAAATTGAAGACAATAACCTTCAAGTGGTTTTCCACTGGGTTTAGGCCCACATCGGTATTAAGGAAACGAAGATGCTGACAAAACTGTGAAGGAGGCTACTGAATTATATACAATAGACTTCTCATATAAATGGACAAAGAATAAAATTAGAAAGCTACTTTATAAGGAAGAGATTAGCGAATGGCAGCATACCTGGAACACGAGTACCAAAGGCAGAAGAGTAAAAGAAATATTTAAAGAAGTAAAAATACATAGAATAAGTGCCGACTTCTATATAAATCAATTTATAACTGGTCCCGGCTCCTTTCAGAGCTATCGGAACAAATTTCACACAAAAAAAACTAATATCTGTCCATGCCAGGCAATTCAAACCGTTGATCATTGTTTATTCGATTGTCCAATATTTACAAAATACAGGGTTACCTTTGGGCTACGAGAACTGGCCGAAGGAGAAATTTTTCGGTGATTTCTATTGCAAAAAATTTATTTCTAATGTAGTTTCTGATCTAATGGATCAGCATCTTCCTTTTGCATCGTTTGGCAGTTAATTCTTTTGCTTGTATTCTGCACATTACTATTTCTTTTCTTAAACTGCATTGTGTATTTTGTATAAAAACGCAATACTCTCTTTATATTCTTTTATTATATTCAAAATCAGTGCTGTACATACCTCCTTGTTTCCTGTGCTGTGTAACATAGGTTTAATATTTTAGTAAGAACTCTCCATATTATTGTTATTCAATGGTTTGGTGTGTTTCTTGGCGGGACAGGTCAGCTGGCCCGGACGGTCCTAGGGTCTCCACCTAAAAAAAGGGGGGGGGGGATAAAAAGGGGCTATTATGCTATGCTTATTGTAAACATAGATTAAAATTTTGATTATAATTGTGAACAAAGTAACGTAATGCAAAAATATTTTACTTAAAATTATGAATATTAAACAACAGGGGTTAAATGGTAAATGATGTCAAACAATGGACAATGCACCACAAGCTATAATTGGATTTGAATGATAATTATAGTAATAACAAAACAAACTTAAATGGAGGATCATTAAAGATAAAACATCTAAGACGAAGGTTTAATATAAAGGTATAAACTGAAATAAAAGAATTAAATGATTAAGTATTAATGACTATATCGGTGTTTTAAATATTGACACAGTAGTTAAACAATAACAAATCAAGCTATAATCTTCAGGTTTGCTATTTGCATGATAAGGAAAAGTAAGACTTAAAAACTTCAATTTTAGCATGGCCATAGTGTTTAAGCGTAACTAAATTACGCCAATTGGGATTTATAGTGCTTCCACAGCAAAATAAACTTAAATTCTAGGTTATTGTTTAGTCTACCAATTGAAATAATTACAGTTGTCTCTCTGTTTAACGACTTTCAAGGGACCGTGAAAAATCGTCCTTAAACAGAATTTGTGAAAAAATAACATTTTTCTTCACTCTTTACAGGCTTAGGACTGTCAATGTATTTCTTAATATACTGGCGTGTTTAAAAAAGTTATTTTTATTATCATTATTATTTTATTCATAATTTATTTTAAATTACATTGAATAAAAGAGTACAAACAATACAATAAATTAGGTTTTAAAAAGGTCAAGAAGTGTTGATTGCTTCATTTTTCGCCTTGTTTTCGCCATTCCCTTTTCCAGATTTTCTAGAATGTTAAATGTGTGTTTTTCCATATTCGATGTAATATAGCGTCGTAGAACATCTAGAGCAGAAGTTGCATCTGTATAAGACGGTGGCATTGTCTCTTTTTCCGTGTCTTGAACTTCACCTTCTTCGCCTGACTGTGTTTTCGTTTACTATATCTTCATAAATTTGTTCTACATTTGTGTAATCTGTTGTTAAAATAGATTCATTACAATCTTGAATTGAAACATTCTCGTCTTCAACAAGACTTTTCCATTCTTCAGGGGTAATGTCATCTTCGTTGATTTCTACATCCGTACTTTGCAGTTCACTACAAGTTCTTTGTGAATTCCAGCAAGGCGAAAGCAGTTTTTTATTGTGGATGAAGAAACTTCTTTCCATGCTGGTGTTATCATGTGCATTGCTTCCAAGATCGTAAATTTTCTAATTTTCATACTGTCAGCCGCATTATTAATGGATGCTCTTGATTCGTGAAATCATTGCAGGACTGCCTTATCGAACTCTTCTGATCGGCCACATTAAATTTTCCGCCGTTTGGATTTGGATCCCAAACCAAATTTTTGTGCTGCTTCAAGAATTTTCTCTTTGCTTGCTAAAATGCCTTTTGAGAGTAGACTCGAGTAGCTGAAATTGTCTTGCGAATTGGACTTTTGTTATTCCAACACTTTCTTCCCAGTCTTCAATATTGTCACCCTTTCAAGTAGCGTAAGATGCTTTCACTTTGATACAATTTTGCTCTGCTCACCTCGTATTCATACTGGAATGAGCTCCTACACACAACCATGAATTCTCTAAACATGAACACCTTCTTCCCGGAAGGAGGGAGAGAGGGCTGCTATCGGACAGTTAGTAAGTCACACGACAATAGATGGTAGTGACAATAGAGTGATTCAGCTCCCGCACTAAGAGCTCCATGAAAGAATATCGATCTTCCGAGATCCCACCCCCCGTTTTTCCCACTGCAACAAGTCTATTATTGCAACATTGTAAACATCAAGGAAATTCCGGGTCTGTTATTGAAACCAAACTTGTTTTCCCCCACAGAAGGTTCCCCTCCTGCAGATAAAATGTTGAAGAAAAAGTTTATCATGTAAAACAAATCGTCGTTAAACAGAAACGTCGTCGTCTTTAAATAGAATTTTCTTATGTCGGAGGGGCTGGGACTGGGAAATATCGTCTTTAAATAGAGAGCGAACTGTACTATGGTAGGGAACATATAAATCAGGCAAGTGATTAAATAATAAACTTACTCTCGTAATGTTGGTTATGGTAAATAACAGACTTTATAATTCCAATGGCAATGCAACACTACAGAAATTATCGACCGGCGCCATTAGTCTTAAAGCTAAAGTAAACAAATACGTATGCACAATTGAGCTATACCCGAATTTGAAGTGAAAGGGAGAAAGAAATGTAGAAGTACTACTGCAAATTGTTGCAATGGAATAGCAAGTAACTTACCAGTAAAGTAGTTAGCTGAATAAGGTGAGCTATCGCTTCACTTGGTGGACGATAGAAAGCTGAATTGAGTACGCAGAAATATAGGAAAAGAAAATTTAAATATTCAAGACTAGAACTAATGAAAAATTTTGATTACTGCACATAGCTGGGTTACAGAACTTAATTAACTTTGATACAAAATATTTATAAATTTGATATAGTGTTCCATTTACAAGCAAATATAATTTGCAAAATCATGGAAATTCGAGATGTTCTGCCGACCACAGCGTGATCTTAAACGGCGTTTTTATAAGAGCATCCTCCGCGCAAAAAGCGACGACCTGTATCTTAAAAAAATTTTAATTATTAACCCTACACTGCACAGTGATGCATATATGAATCAATTAAAATTTCACCGTGTACTAAATATACGAAAAATGAATTTGCTTTTATTGCACACTGGTTCATACATAAATCAATCCTTTTATCCATTTCATTCTGATTTTCTGCACTAGATGGCAGTACTAGACTGTTATACCGTTGAAAGCAAACTTTATTTGAGAGTTGCACGTGTTCACCATTTTGCTATATTTACATTATACATTGTGCTCGTATTTTTTAACGCTGAAACCAAGGAATTTTTTTCTTAGTTGATCAAGGTATGTAGTTTCAATTTTATATCAATATTTTTCTTTAAAAATATTAATTGAGTTTTAAAACTATTTTTTATGATTGATTCAAATATGCATCAGCATTTTATGATTGATTCAAATATGCATCAGAGTGCATTAAGTCCTAATTCTAAAATAACATAATACTTTTTCTTTAGATACATTTATTTCCAAAATTACTTACATAATACTAAAATCTAAAATTTATAAATGCATGTTATAGAGTCAAAATTAATTTTTAATTTGTATTTCCTATACTTAGGCCTTTTTTTTAAAAAAAAAATCCTTTTTTTTTAGAATGGAAAAAAAATCTTACAAAACGTAGGAAAAAATATTTGAATGATGCAGAAATTGCTGAACTTTGGAAGAGTTTACCTTCTGATAGTGAAGATAGTTTAGAATTTACAGATTCTGATGATGATCCAAGTTATATTAGTCATAATAGCCCTGTTACTGACTCTGATTCAAGTGATAAAGAAAATGCTATTCCCAATGTAATTCCATTAGTATCTACTGCATCAGTTGTAATGCAAACAGCACAACAAATTTCAACACCTACGACTACGAATTCAATATCACCTCCTATTTCTCCCGCCAGTATTTCAAATAATTTAAGAAAATTAGTATGGAAAAAGAAAAACATCTCTGTTAAATCTGATAGTATAAAGTTTTTGGGAAATACATCTATGCCGCAAATAATTTTAGAATTACAAAGCCCTTACCAATATTTCAATTATTTTTTTTCTGATAAACTTTGCGAAAAAATAGCTGCAGAAACAAATTTGTATAGCACTCAAAATGGCTCTAATAGCACATTTTCTGTTACTCTTAATGAAATAAAAAAGTATTTAGGAATTGTAATTATGACATCTATTCATGATGTTCCAAATGTACGGTCATATTGGAATGAAGTAATTGGTAATGTCATGATACAAAATACCATGACATTGAAAGTCTTTGAAAAAATAAGAAAATATCTACACTTTAATGATAACTATGCACAAATTACTGACCCTCAAATTCCTGGATTTGATAAATTGTATAAAATCAGACCTATAATTGATGAACTGAATGCAAAATTTTTATCGGTTCCAATGGAAGAATGCCTTTCTGTAGATGAGCAAATATGTGCTAGTAAAGCTAGACATCACCTAAAGCAATATATGCCCAACAAGCCTCATAAATGGGGATATAAACTATATTTTCTTTGTGGTCAGGATGGGTTTGCACATAAATGTGAAGTTTACACAGGCTTAGAAAACCATTTCACTAATCGTTTATCAA
Organism: Dolomedes plantarius; assembly: GCA_907164885.2. Lineage (NCBI taxonomy): Eukaryota > Metazoa > Arthropoda > Arachnida > Araneae > Dolomedidae > Dolomedes > Dolomedes plantarius. The sequence continues at coordinate 85,038,770 of OU015503.1, read as the reverse complement.
ATGAACCAGATCTAGGATGCAGTGGGAATGTTGTCGTTCGATTATGCAGAGAAATACCTCCCAATAAAAATTTTAAGTTGTATTTTGATAATTTTTATTCATCAATTAGCCTCATGAAATACTTCGCTGAAAATGGAATTTTGTGCTTAGGCACCGTAAGGAAGAATAGGATACCAGGATGCAAACTGCCTTCTGATGAAGAAATGAAAACAAAACCTAGAGGAACAAGTGTTGAATATGTTACAAAATACGATGAAATAGAAATATCCAACATTATATGGAAAGATAACAAAAATGTTCTTTTCATATCGACTTTTGCAGGGCAGAATCCTATGGACCAGATTGAGAGATATGATAGAAAAAATAAAAAAAGAATTCCTATAGATTGCCCATATGTTGTCAAAGAATACAATAAACATATGGGTGGCGTGGATTTGTTGGACAGTTTAATAGGCCGATATAAAATTACACTAAGATCTAAAAAGTGGTACATGCGACTTTTTTATCATTTTATTGACCTGGCAGTAATTAATGCTTGGTTATTGTACAAAAGGTCAATGTTTGCAAAAGATGCCAGCAATAAAAAAATATTGAAGCTTGCTGAATTTCGACAAGAAATAGCAGAAACTCTTTGTCAAATGGGTCAGACTATCACCCCTAAGCGAGGGAGACCTACAACATTACAGGAAAATTACATTGCAAAGAGGAAAAAAGGCCCAACAGCTTATATTCCACCTATTGCAGTAAGGCAAGATAAAGTAGAGCACATGCCTGTCTGGAATGATACCCGTACTCGGTGCAAATTACCAACATGTAAAGGTCAATCCTTTATAGCATGTGAGAAGTGTGGGGCTACTCTTTGTATTAATAAAGACAGAAACTGCTTTAAAATATTCCACACAACTTAATTTTTCAATTGCTTTTAATATCTTTTGTAGTTTAGATTGAAGAATGTAGAATGAAGAATAAAAAATCTAGATGTGTTAACAATTCTAATTTCTTGGCGATTTTATTATATGGCTTTTTATTTACTTTCTGTATTATTTTATATTCAAATTTTTTAGTTATAGTCTAATTTTTTTAGTCATAATTTTTAGATATGAGACACCAATAACCTGAAGTATGCATAGAAAAAATTTAACTTAATGCACAGCGATTCATATATGCATCAAACACAATATTTCGGTAAAAACAGTAAAATAATTCATAAAGAATTTTTTTAATATTTTTTTAAGTATTGTCTAGGCCCAAATATGCGTGAAAAAAAATATAGTTATGAAAGAAAAATCGTGCAGTGTAGGGTTAATATCAAATCCCTGTTTTGTATTTTAAATCTATTTCAGTGGCAACAATTTTAATTCCTTTATTTATTAATTAGGTGCTAAAACAAAAATTTCTTAAACCGTCAATTCTAACGACAGCTTCAAAACTAATTTCTATTTTACCGTGTTCCAACTGGACTTATAAATTTGCCCTTATTATATCTTATTTAAATTCGATTATACATTTCTTATGAAATTTTAACACAAGGAGTGCTCACTTAGCAAACTGTGCACACACAAAAAAAAGGCTACATTTAGGTGGACCAAATTAAACCACACCATTAAACAAAAACGATATACGCTAAACAATACATAATAATCAAAACATAACAATACAAAAACATCTAATACATAACATACACTACCTTTAGGTATAATATATAATACACAATATACATTATATTTGGACAGTGCAATAACTTTACATAGAATTATTTTCTTTTTACTTACACTAAAAATTAACGCCTTACATTTCTTTATTGTTGACATATTTCTTTACTATTAACTCATTAGCAGCTTATTCAATGATTATCACCTTACTACACGAGTATCACATTTCTCAGTAATTCTAACACATTGCTTTGCAATTACAATTGCTCTTACTTTATAATTAACAATTTACTTTGTTATTACATTTCACAATAAATTAACACATTGCGTTATATTCCAATTAACAATTGCTCTATCAATATTTTAACACCATTTTATAATTAACACACTTACCTTTTCTATTAATACATCTCTCAATACTTGTAAAAATTTTTACAATTCTATAGTTTGTAATACAAACTAACACTATTACTTTGATTATTGACTTTCATTGTTTACACTATAGGTTCCCAAAGTGGTCCAGGTGGACCCCCAGGGGTCCATAGGAGACCACACGGGGGTCCACGTAGACGTGAAAAGAAAACAGGGGTTCACAAGTTGTAAGTGGGGGGTCTACAAAAAATTTTCTGGTTTACATAATAAAGAACAAAAATTTTGGCTTGGATTTACCTATCAACGTAGGCAGGTAGCATCATTTACTAGGTAGATGCTCAAAAATATTCGAGACTCAGTTCAAACACAGAATTGAATAGAACAATAGGTAATAGTACAAGTGTACACCACATGTCGAGACTTGCAAATGCCGCCCGTGCGCCCGCTCGTCCGGGATGCTTGTTTAGACCTGCAAAGGGATGAAATGCGACTTGCGCTGTGCTTGCAATCTACATTAGTATAAATACGAATGCCAAGAACAAAACGTTACTCATTTGTTTCCGGGATTTTGAACATAAAAGTGTGACTGTGAGTGAATCGATGTGAGTGTTTGCAGTGCCGGAAAAAGTAAGTATCTGCCTATTTGTTATACATATTTTTATTGTATATTGTAATTTATCAATCATATTATATTTGTTTTACTATTTGAGTGTAGTAGGTAGTTATGTAGTAAAATTTAAATACTAGAGATTATTCAAAACTTCTATAAAAGAACAAAAAGCCAGGGAAGATTAAACTTTAGGTACCTAGGTACTTTTTTGTTTAAAAATATTTATTTACGCGACGACGGCGATTAATTAAAAGAGTGGTGTTTCCGCGGGCATGTTTTTTTTTTATTGCAATAATTCTATTCTGTTGTGTTATAATAGCCATATTCTGGTAAAATCGCCTCAAAAACAAACATTTTTTTACAGGTCACAACTGATACGTAAAATGGCTGAATCTAAGAAGAAATGTCGACAGTACAGTGTTGATTATTTGAAATTTATGTTTTCTTCCATCAACGGCGACAAACGATTGCCCATGTGTCTTTTATGCAACAAAGTTCTGAGCAATGACTCTATGAAACCATCGAAGCTCGAAGACCATCTAAGAAGATGTCATCCTGAAAAAATAGGTAAAGATCTGAAATACTTTCAAACATTGAAGGAAAAATATGAAAAGAGACCTACCGTAAATAGTATGTTTGCTTCAACGTCTCAAAGTAACGATGATGGCTTGCGGGCATCTTACAATATTTCGTTGCATATAGCGAAATCTGGAAAACCGCACACCATCGGAGAAGAGTTAATTTTACCCGCTATTGAAGAGGTTTTAAAAACTGTTCTGCACAAACCTCCATTTGACGTACTCAAAAGAATTCCTTTAAGTAACAACACTGTACAAAGACGTATTGATGAAATGAGCTCTGATATAGAAAGCTTCTTGTGTAATTATTTGCAAACCACTCATTTTTCTATTCTATTGGACGAGTCTACTTTGCCTGGTAATGAAGAATTATTATTGGCATATGTTCGATTTGTTATGGACGAAGAAATCCATGAAGAGCTGCTATTCGCAAAAACTTTGAAGTTGGACACTAAAGGCGAATCGATATTTAATGTCCTGAGTGATTTTTTTTACAGAAAAATCTATTCAATTTACAAACATTATTTCGGTGGCAGCAGATGGATCTCCTGCCATGTTCGGGCGATATCGTGGGTTTATAAGCCATCTTAAAAGAATAATACCAGGACAAATTGCAATTCACTGTGTCATCCACCGACAACACCTTGTAGCGAAAAATTTGAGTGATAGATTGCACCAATCGCTTCAATTTGTGATTAACGCAGTTAATAAAATAAGAAGCAATGCTTTGAATACCCGTTTATTTGCACTATAGTGCGATGAAAATGATGAAGATTTCCAACGACTGCTCTTACATACTGAAGTACGCTGGTTGTCGAAAGGTGCATGCTTATCGAGATTTTACTCACTTTTCGAATCAGTGATAGAGTTTCTGGAAACTAAAGCACCAGATTTAAAAAAAAATCTGATCAAATGTAAAGAGGACATTGCGTACTTAACAGATTTGTTCATAAAATTCAATGACGTTAACTTGCAGTTACAAGGGGGACAGCCTTAATTTAATAAAAACAAAAGGTGTAATTTCGGCTTTTCTTGGCAAATTGAAATTAATGAAGCAAAATATTAGTCGGCGCGAATTCTCCCAGTTTCCGCACTTGTCACAGATAGAATGTCTTGATGAGAATATTCAGACATACGCTCAACATTTAAATACCCTGCATGATGACTTCAAAAATAGATTTGAAGATATTCTGACGATGGAAATACCACCATGGATCATAACCCCATTTGATAAAACGGAAGAGGCGAATGTGGTATTACAAGAGGAGCTACTTGAGCTCAGCACCAACGAGGAACTGAAGGTGAAATTTAAAAAAGGCTATCAAACATTTTGGCTGCAGGCAGAAATCCCCGAAAAATATCCTGGGTTGTGGGAAATTGCGAGAAAATTTTTGATAGCGTTTCCCTCGTCATATCTTGTCGAAAGAAGTTTTAGTGCCGTTACCAACCTGTTAACAAAAAAAAGGAGCAGATTGAACATCACAGAACGGGGAGATTTAAGATTACTTTTTACAAAACTGAAGCCAAATATTGATAATTTGCTGTCAATTCATCCAGTACATCCGTCTCATTAAGAGTATGACTATTTTTTATTGTTGATTTACATTTCAGAGTTCATTGTTGATTTTTTGTCAATTGTTGATTGTTTGTAATAATAAATGTTTATAATTTTGTATAACCACAAGTATTATTTTAATAAATAGGACACAAGAAAATGTGCTACTTTTTTTTTCTTCTTAACACCCCCAATTTAGGGTGATACTTTTTAGGAGTTTTGGGAATACAGTAGAAATGTAGCAGCAGGGGGTCTACCGAAAATAGTAAAACTTTGAAAGTGGTCCACGAGAAAAAAAAGTTTGGGAACCTCTGGTTTACACGCTATACACTCATATGCAATTTAAATTTTAAGTTTACTTTCACAGACTTCAATAATACAATACATACATATAAATATTTGTTATAAAGTACAAAATGAAACGAAAGCTGAAAACACAAGCTAATCACTGATAAACTTAGTGTGAGAATAAGGAATATGGACATCCATAAGGATACTACTTTTTTTACGTAACGCCTACAATAATAATCCCCGAAGAATCTACTTTTCGACCATGTCTCTACATCCACTGGTAAGTCTTTTCTAAGCTCCTGGAACTGTCGACACCTGAATAGACAATGGTCCGCAGTTTGCTGTTCCCCACAACTACATAGATCACGTTTTTGATGGAATCGGTGCTGGTATTCCCTTATACAACCATGACCTGTTATAAGTTGGTTTATCTTAAAATCTCCACTTAAACGCTCTTCTTTAACCTCTTTGTATATTCCATATACCTTTCTTCCTTTAATACTCCTCTCCCACTCTTCTTGCCATAACTTTTTTCCAAATTTTTTCATTTTGATCTTGTTCTTTGTTTATATCTTATACCTATCTCACTTAGTAGCAGCTTTTGCTGTCTCATCTGCCTCTTCATTTCCCGCAATCCCTACATGCGCCTTAACCCAATGTAGGTGAATCTTCATATTTTCCTTTATTATAATCTCCTTAATTTCTTCAACTATCTTTCCTATAAATTTAATTGATCTTAGCGATTCTAAAGCACTCTTAGAATCCGTATGTACATCAAATTCTTTAATATTCTCTTCTCTCATTCTCTGTATGGCTATTTGCAAGGCTCTAAGTTCCGCCTCATAGGAACTCCCTCCATCAACTTTTTTTCTCCACCTTCTTTAAGGATAACCACCCCGGCCCCATTTCTATCTTCCTTCTTTGAGCCATCGGTATAAATTTTTACTTTCGTTCTGGGATTACCGTCCATTGTCCAATCTAGACTTATGAGGTTTCCTAAATTAATGATTCTAACTTCTCTAGTTTCCCAATTTTCTTTATTATATATTTCGCCGTCTATTTCCATTTCTCTTTCCTCCTCATATATTTTATATATTATACTATTGACTTTTGTCTTTAAAATCATGGAAATAATTTTCATAGTGTACATATTATTAATGAAATTTAAATGATGTAAAACAATTACCTTTGTTGGGGCAAATAGTATGGCTTGAGCAAAGAGGATACAGCATAGTGGTTTAGACCTGTAACAGTTGGTGGTGAGCTTATGGAGAGTTCCCGAGTTAGAGGCCAGCCGGTGTCAGTCCAGGGTATTGAGTTGTGATAGCGCTATCAGAGGAAGAATTGTCCTCTATAAAAAAAAAATAAAGTTAATGATTACTTAAAAAAAAAGGTTCATATTGTATCAGGCATCAGATTTGTATTAGTAATCTATAAAAGCGAGACGTAATATTGTGCAAATAATTATGGTATTCTAATGTAGATGGTGTGATGTATAGTGTTATTTACTGTTCTGAATAGTGAAGATGTTGTTATAATGTATATCTGCGTAAATTATATCATATATAAATGTATATTGTGAAAACTAATGTTATATATATATATATATATATATATATATATATATATATACACTCAAGAGCCAAAACATTATGACCACCCCTACATTTTGCAATGAATTCGCCTGGATGACGTGGAAGGCACGTGATCAGGTGGAAGTGGTATTTAACTCAGAATGTGGAAATGAATCTTTAAGATTAGACTGCAGCGCCGCAATGGGTTTTTATCGAAATCTTAAACTGACATGTGAAAGTTGTGCTCAAGTAACATCAAGTAAGCAAGAATCTTCTTCAGACATTAATTTACAACTGACAAATGCATTTTCATATATTGGAAAAGGATATTCTGCAATTGAAAAATTTTGTATGGTATTAAATATGGCCCCATTTTCATCTCGCACTTACATGAGGTGCATTAAAAAACTAAACGATGCAAACGCTCTTTTTTCAAGGAATATGTTTGAATCAATTCACGATGAAGTTAAAAATGCACACAAAACTTCCACACAAACACAACCCATTTATGACATAGCAGTTTCTTTTGATGGTACGTGGTTGACTCGTGGTCACACATCATTGATAGGAGTTGGCTGTGTTATAGATATTTTAACAGGATATGTCATCGATTGTGAAGTAATGAGCAAAGTATGTGTTTTGTGTGAAAGAACGAAAAAAGAATTGGGAGAAAACTCTGCTGAATTTAGTATATGGTTTGAAGGCCATAAAATAGTTTGTGAAATGAACCACTCTGGTTCATCATCTTCGATGGAAATGGAAGCTGCAGCAATAATGTGGAAAAGATCTGTAAATTACGGCTTCCGTTACACAACATTATTATCTGATGAAGATGCTAAAACATTTAATTATCTAACAGAAAAAAAAATTATGATCCTGATACAATGATAAAAAAAGAAGAATGTGTAAACCATGTGAGTAAAAGGTTAGGTACAGCCTTGCGAACTGCTGTAAAAGATTGGCGTGCACGTGGAGTAACTTTAGGGGGCAAAGGATATGGTTCTTTGAAAGAAAGCACAATAAAAATGCTCACAACATATTACCAAAAAGCAATACTCCAGAATAAAGGTAATGTGAACAATATGAAAACAGCAATGTATGCTACACTTTATCATGGTATTTCAACAGACAAACCACAACACCACAAGTGTCCACCTGGAGATGAATCATGGTGTTTTTATCAATCAGCTATTGCAAAGGGTGTAAAACCAGGCCCTCACAAATTAAATGTTGGTACACCAATTAACCAGGTGAGTAAATCGTGGGCCAAAAATACTTCCTGTCTATCAAAGATTGGCATCAAATGGTCTTTTAGAAAGATGTATCAGATGCAAAACTCAAAATGCAAATGAAAGCTTGCATAGTATGATATGGGCTAGGTGTTCTAAAGACATATTTGTGTACAAAAAGCGTGTACATAGATCAGTGAGGGAAGTGATTTGTGAATATAAAAAGGTGTCACTTCTACTCTAAGAGAAATTCATAAAACTCTGGAACTAAAATTCGGGTACCAGATTGCCAGACTTGCAAAAAAATGTGCTTCTTCGCAATCTAAAAGAATTTAAGTACCAACGAGCAAGAAAACTTGTGAAAGATGCCATAACTAAAAGAAACGAGAAGGCATTACATATAGACCTGGTTATTTTTAAATTTATAATTGGTGCCCTTTAAATAATTATGAAAATTTTTAAGTATTGGTATTTACATTTAATTTAAATATAAATATGAGCTATGATTTTATTTTATTAATAATTTATCATGATTTATTGAATAAGTATAATTATTATATATACACACACACACATACACTCAAAAGCCAAAACATTATGACCACCCCTACATTTTGCAATGAATTCGCCTGGATGACGTGGAAGGCACGTGATCAGGTGGAAGTGGTATTTAACTGCTGCTGGAGAGTCTGAAGAATCATTCTTTCATTTACTTCTGTGTGTGATGGGAAAGGCTGCGGTTGGTTGGTTGGTTGGTTGGTTAGGGTTTAATGGCGCAAAGTCCAGAAAGGACATGCTGCGCCAAACACAAGGTAAAGTCAGAGATAAAAAAATATATAAATCAGCTTACTCATCAAAACGATGTTATAATTATACACGTTTAAAAACCATGAAGGCATTGTAAAAAAGTATGATAAAAGTAGCCGTGTCATAAATGAAAAAAGTTTAAAACACAAATGTGGTAAAAGGCTGTAATTAAAACGCATTAGTGTTAATGTAAAAACATCTAGATGGGGTTTCCCCATCTAGATTGCAGTCAAGTATTACAGAAAGATATAAAGGAATGAAAAAAGTTATTAAATCAATGGGTAAAATCCTGTACATTTCAAGAATCGAAAAATAGCAGGGTGAGGTGTTTCGCCTAAAAGAACTTTTAAGGTGAGAGAGGTTGAACCAAAGTATTTAGAATAAAAATTGGTTAGTCCTGTACAGTCGGTTAAAATATGCAAAATCGTAAGGTCACAGTTGCAGTGAAAGCAAATTGGGGTATCTTCCCCCTCCAACAAATGTCTGTGAGTGACTCTAGTATGTCCTATTCTTAGACGGGTGATCATGACGTCAAGTTTCCTTGGATGTAGTGGAGGCCAGATAGAGATGACGGGTTTTATGTGATGGAGTTTATTATCTACTTGGAGATTCCATACCGAACGCCAGTTATTGAAAATAAAATTTTTAATGGTGTGTTTCACGTCAGAGAAAGGAATAGGGTGATCTAAAACTGTTGTAGAATCTTTTGCTGCTGTGTCAGCAAGTTCATTGCCAGGGATTCCAACATGAGCTGGGACCCAGCAAAGCAGAATACTGTAACCACGACATTTTAACCGATGATGGAGAGTTATGACAGATGAGACCAAAGGATGACTATTGTTGCCAGACTTTAGGCTCTCGAGTACGCTCAAAGAGTCCGAGTATATGATAAAATTTTTATTCTGATGATTGGCGATAAAATCAAGTGCTTGTTTGATGGCTAAAATCTCCGCAGTAAAAACAGTGCATGATGAATGAAGTTTGAAACTATGAATATCCGAATTAAAAACGAAGGCACAACCGACGTGATGTGTTGTCTTCGATCCGTCCGTATAAATATCTTTATACTTAGAGAAACTGTGACGATGAGAGTAAAAAAGTTGTTTAAATATAGATGAATCGGTGTCGGTTTTGTTAAAATTATGAAAGGGATTAATGTATGATATAGATTTTTTCTTCCAAGGAGGAAAGTCCAATAATGGACGTACACAGACATTTATATCTTCCAGAGGAGTATCTTGGATGAAGGAGCGCATACGAAAGCCAAAACACGGTATGCAGGATGGCCGGTTTTGATACAGGCGATCATACTGCTTATCAAGTAGCATGTCATTTAAAGGATGATTAGGGTGAGATAAGACACGAAAAAAATAGTTGAGTGAAAGTGTATGGCGAGTATGATACAAAGACGGTTCGTGACAGTCGACATAGAGACTCTGAATGGGTGAAGTTCGGAAAGCACCAGAGCATATACGAAGTGCACTGTGGTGCACAGTGTCAAGTTTTAAAAGAACGGATTCACGAGCCGAACCATATGATAGGCAGGCGTAGTCTAGTTTTGCACGGATTACCGATCTGTATATACGTAACATAGATGTCCTGTCAGCACCCCACGATGTATTCGATAAAACTTTAAGAAGATTAAGAGACTTCTCGCACTTTCTTCGCAGCTGTAAAACATGTGGAAGATATGTCATCTTCCAGTCAAAGACAATGCCCAAGAAACGAACCGTGTCCACAACATTTATTTTATGATTTTCAATAAAAATTTCGGGATCCGGGTGGATCCCACGTTTACGGCAAAAGTGCACACATGAAGTTTTGTCAGAAGAAAAACTAAAACCATTTTTATCACTCCAAGTCATTATACGTCTGACTGCAGTTTGCAGTTGACGTTCGATGAATGCAATGTCTTTACCTTGACAGCAAATCTGCAAGTCGTCAACATACAAGTTCCCCCGCACAGAAGGTGGTAATTGTTTTAAAATATTATTAATTTTTATTGAGAAGAGAGTGACACTGAGGACACTCCCTTGAGGAACCCCTTCTTCTTGAATAAAGAGGTTGGATACGGCAGTGCCAACACGGACTTCGTAGTGTCGGGTAGCTAAAAAATTCTTTATAAAAATTGGGAGATTTCCCCGGAACTCCAATTCAAAAAGGTCTCGTAGGATGCCATAGCGCCAGGTACGGTCATACGCTTTCTCTATGTCGAAGAAGATTGATACTAAATGATTTCTTAGGAGAAAAGCTCTCCTAACGTCAGATTCCAGAGCAATAATGCTGTCCGTCGTCGATCTACCCCTTCTGAAACCACACTGATTCGGAGAAATGAGGTTTCTGGTTTCTAAAACATAGACTAGTCGGGCGTTAATCATTTTCTCTAAAATTTTGCAAAGGCAGCTGGTTAGGGCAATCGGCCTGTAATTATTGGGGTCAGAGGCGTCTTTTCCAGGCTTTGGAAAAGGGATAATAGTGGCTCTATGCCAAGCTACAGGGAAAACATGTTCTTCCCAAATCCTATTATATATGAATAACAAGTTACGGAGTGAGCGGCGTGAAAGATGCTTTAGCATGCTGTAGGTTATTCCATCTGGTCCTGGAGAAGTGTTATGTGTGCTATGAAGGCTCTGAACGAGTTCAGATTTTGAAAATGGGCTATTGTATGTTAGAGAGGTACGTGTATTGAAGTTGAGATTTCGGCGTTCAGATTGTTGTTTGTATCTTAGAAAGGAGTCTTTATATGAAATGGCTGAAGAATTGGAAGCAAGGGCTGTGCCTATTGCGTTTGCGATTTCTGTAGGGTCTGATATTGTTTGGCTATCTTTAACAATGCAGGAAATTGGATGGTTGGTGTACAAACCCATTGCCCTTTTTGCTTTAGTCCACAACTGCTTAGACGGAGTGTTGTATGATAGGCTGGATATGTATTTCGCCCACGACTCTCTCTGGCTCTGTCGACGTACTTTTCTAGCATATGCCTTAGCCTGTTTAAAATTTAGTAAATTTTGGGTCGTCGGGTATCTACGGAAAATATTCCAGGCTTTCTGTTGTCGTTTCCTGGCATCACGGCATTCGTCTGTCCACCAAGGTCTTCTGATTTTGCGTTTAACTGAGGAGGTTTTTGGTATGGAGGTATCAGCTGCTTGAATTATTACTTTAGTTATGCTATTTATGGCATCATTAATGTCACCCACCACCATTTGCCTGGGGATGTTTGCAAGAAAGGTGAAGGTCGCCCAGTCAGCTCGATCGTAAATGTAACGGGGTTGAGTAGCTGTAGTATGAGAGTCATTGGTTACTAGGGAGAGAAATATTGGAAAGTGGTCACTGTTGTATAGATCATTTGATACCCAGAAGTTATAAAATGGCAGAAGAGAAGGGGAACATATGGCTAGGTCTATTGCATGAAATGATTTTGTCGGTAGATGAAAGTATGTGTTATCACCGTTATTGAGAATGCAGAGTGAGAGATCGGATAGAATGGTTTCTATTTGTTGTCCTCTATTGTTTGTGTTTTGACTTCCCCAAAGGGGGCTATGGGCATTGAAGTCTCCGACTATTATGAATGGGGTAGGAAGTTGGTTAATAAGATTTACCAAGGCATTTCGATCTATTGATTCGTTTGGTGGTAGATAAACATTGCAAACGGTAGTGAGCTGACGTATGTGGATTCGGGCTGCGACGGCCTGCATATTTGTAGTTACTGGTATGATCGTAGACGGGTAGTCATTGGATATCGCGAGGGCAATGCCTCCAGATACCCTTCCACCAACATCGTGATCTTTTCGGATAGCATTGTAACCTCGTAATTTAAAATTATCTGAGTCTTTAAAATAGGTCTCCTGTAGCGCAAAGACGGCCGGAGTGTGGACAGAAATCAGAGTTTTAATTTCGTTGAGCTTATTACGAGCGCCGTGACAATTCCACGAAATGATACCTGCCATGATGAGATTTTTTTTTTTTTTTTAAAGGACGAAAGGCCACCTAGTTACGGCGCCATCATGACGACGAGGGGGAAGGAACACGAGCAGGAAGACTGGAGGTGTCCATAGACACCCCCCCATCGGAATCAGAAAGATCCGAATTAGAGGCGCAAATTTGGAGGGAATCTTCCTCCATCCGCGCCACATTGCGAGGGTCTTTCACCTTACGGGAAGGACTGAATCGCTTCACAACATTACTTTTTTTTAATTTTTTATTTATAAGGGAACTTGATGTAGTCGGAACGTTAAGTCGAGGGATTTTAGTTTGTTTTGATGCAGAATTGTTAACGGATGGTACTGTATTTTTGTTTTCGTGAGGTTTATTGGTACTATTGTTTTTACTTGTTTGTGTAGAGGCATCGCACATAATTTTTTTAGGAGCGGCAGCAGAAGCATACGAAACGCCTATTCTAGGTGTTCTAGCTTCCACCAATTTGCGCGCTTCCAGATATGGTATATTTTTATGGGCTCTGATTGTTTGAATTTCCTTTTCGGCAATAAATTTAGGGCAAGAACGGGAGTAGGAGGGGTGGTCACCCTTACAATTAATACATTTTGCTGGCAAGTTGCAGGTCTCAGAAGAATGGTTTGGCTGGGAACAACGGGCACAAATGGGTGAACCTCGGCACGATGCTTTCGAGTGTCCAAAGCGTTGGCACTGAAAGCAACGAAGAGGGTTTTGCACGTACGGTCTTACGGAACACCGAAGGTATCCTGCTATGATAAAAGATGGTAGTTTAGGTGTTTGGAATGTCAATATGAGATGCTTCGTACGAATGATATTACCATCCCGACGGATGGTAATTCGACGGACAGCTGTTACAAGTTGATCCTGCAAGTGTTCTAAGATTTCCTCCTCGGTGGTATGGAGGAGATCAGCCTCCGATATTACCCCTCTTGATGTGTTGAGATAACCGTGTGGAGCAATGGACACAGCCATGTTACCGAGTGTTTTGATTTTTGAGAATTGCGCAGCCTGGGTTGCATTCAGTACCTCCACTAATAAATCGCCTGAGCGCAGTTTCTTTACAGAGTTTACATGTCCCACCGACGCGTAAAGACATTTATGAATTAAGAAGGGCGACACCGTACCGAAATTCCCTTCAGTACGTTTTATTATGAAAAAACGAGACAATTGTTGCTCCCTCGAGGGGAGAGGTTGCTCTCTCAAAGGGAGGGAAGGAGTTTGAGAATCTGAGCGATCCGCCCAGGATGGTTGGTTGGGGTTTTATGGCGCAAGGTCCAAAATAGGACATAAAGCGCCAAACACAAGACAGAGGCGGGAAAATAGTATATAGAAAACCGCCTGACATAAACCAACGACAGAAATTACAGATACGAAACCAACACCATTTCTTAATAAAATGACATAAAAGAGTGTAAAAAAGGTATAAAAAAGTAGTAAAAAAGCAGTGTAAACGTTGTAAAATATATATATATATATAAGTTAATGATGCATAAAAGGGATAAAAACTATGATATATAAAAATTTATAAAATATTTAGATGAAATGAATGGTTACATAAATAATGAAAAGCGCTAAAATTTTAACAATAAAATCAATCCGAAAAGCAAATGCACTTTATAAAATTTGTACAAAACAAAAAGGCAAAAAGAGAAGGGTGGGGTGGTTCCCCCAGCAGATCTGACAAATTGGGTGAACTACAACCGAAAAACCTGTTATAGTGGGACTGCAGACTAGGGCAAGACGTCAAGACGTGTGACACTGAAAGCGGAGCCATACAGTGTTCACAGAGAGGGGCATCCTCACCCATCAGCAAATGCCGATGTGTCAAAAGAGTATGCCCAACTCTCAAACGTGTAAGTACTACGTCTGCACGGCGCAGTCCAGCAGATGGCCAAAAGCCAATACGAGGTTTAACCTGTCGCAGCTTGTTCTGAACTTGTAGGTCCCAATCTAACTGCCACTCATGCCAAACTAACTTTTTGACAGCGGACTTCAAATCGGTGATTGGAATAGGCTGAACCAGACGTTGCAATGCACCTTTAGCCGCAGCATCTGCATGCTCATTACCCGCTATGCCGACATGACCCGGCACCCAGCAGAACGAAACACTGAAACCTCGACGACAGAGGCGACGATGCAGATCCACCACCGGAGATAAAAGGGAGTGGGAAACATCACCATTCTCCAAAGTCTCTAATACGCTGATAGAATCTGTATAAACGATATATCGTCTACTGCTCTGACGGGAGATGTACTTCAAGGCTTCGTGAACAGCTACAAACTCTGCTGAAAACACGGAGAAACAGTCGGGAAGGGTGTAGCTCCTAACGTCTCTGCCACAGACGTAGGCACAACCAACATGGTCTCCTGTTTTTGAGCCGTCGGTATAAACAGCAGCATAGTTACGGTAAATAGCGCGGTGCGATGCAAAAAGCTGGCGATACACAACAGGATCAGTACTTGACTTTACAAAACCCTGGAAAGGGCGCAAGTATGAAATCCTGTGATCACGCCAAGGTGCAAAAGGTAAAGTCGGTCGCAGCATGACATCCGTATCACAGAGAGACGTCGAAGAAAGGAACGTTCTCATTCGAAGTCCGAAAGTTGGTATACAAGATGGCCGATTTTCGAAAAGCCGGTCAAACTGACTGTCGAGAAGAACAGAATGGAGTGGGTGAGCAGGATGCGACAGAATGCGAAAATACAATTGAAGCGACAATTGCTTGCGAACAGATGGTAAAGAGGGCTCGTCACAGATGACATTTAAGCTCTTAATAGGCGATGTTCTGAAAGCACCAGAACAGATTCGGAGGGCGGAGTGATGGATAGTATCAAGTTTCCGCAACACAGAACAGCGAGCGGAACCGTATACGGCACAACCATAATCCAGTTTCGATCGGATGATCGCGCGATAAACTCGGAGCATAGTACATCGATCAGCACCCCAGGACGTGTTTGACAACACTTTGAGCAAGTTTAGGGTTTGTTCTGACTTCCGACGTAAATGCATAACGTGCGGAAGGAAAGTGAGCTTTCTATCGAACAATACTCCTAAGAAGCGAACAACGTCCACAACGGTGATAGCTGAATCGCCGAGATAGATCTGCGGGTCAGGATGCAGTCCTCTTCGCTTACAAAAATGTACACAAGAGGTCTTTTCCGTCGAAAAAGTAAAACCGTTCTCCGAACACCATGTCATCATGCGAGAGATTGCAATTTGCAGTTGTCGTTCAATGTAACGCATGTCCTTGCTTTGGCAGGAAATCTGCAAGTCATCCACATATAAGTTGCCATGAACAGAAGGTGGTAAGCACTTTAAAATATTATTTATTTTCAGGGAAAAAAGTGTCACACTGAGGACACTTCCCTGTGGAACTCCCTCTTCCTGTATGTAAACATCGGAAAGTGTGGTACCAATGCGAACTTGAAATTCTCTTAGAGACAGAAAATTCGCAATGAAAATAGGCAAGTGGCCTCGAAAGTTGTTACTATAAAGGTCACGAAGGATACCATACCTCCATGTCCGATCATATGCCTTTTCGATGTCGAAGAAAACAGACACAAGATGGTTACTTCTGACAAAGGCATTGCGAGCTTCGGATTCTAAGGCAAGGATATTGTCCATCGTAGACCGGCCACGCCGGAAACCGCTTTGTAAAGGTGACAAATAAAGCTCGGTTTCTAGTACGTACACTAACCGATTGTTTACCATGCGTTCTAGCAGCTTGCACAAACAGCTCGTGAGTGCAATTGGACGGTAATTATTCGGGTTAGTAGCATCTTTTCCCGGTTTAGGAAAGGGAATCACTAATGCCCTACGCCAAGAGGTTGGGAAAGTATGTTCCTCCCAGATTCTGTTAAATAAACACAGCAAATTACGGAGTGAGCTGCGAGAGAGATGCTGTAGCATAGCATAACTAATACCATCGGGGCCCGGGGAAGTCATCCGAGTCTGCCGAAGGCAATTCTCCAACTCTTTCTCCGTAAAGGGACAGTTGTATGACAGGTTGGACTGAGTTTCAAAACGCAAGGGTCTAGACTCGGCACGCAGTTTGTGTCGCATGAAGGTGGTCGGGTAAGAAGACACACTCGACACAGAACTAAAAGCGCTGCCAATGGCGTTACTAATTTCCTCTACGGTAGAGAGAGTAACGCCATCTTGGACGATGCATTTCAGTGGCTGGTCTGAATATAAACCCATGCATTTCTTCACTTTGGTCCAAAGCTGCTTACTGGGAGTGGATGATGTCAGTTCCGAAACATACTTCTTCCATGACTCTCTTTGACAACGTCGACGCACTCTACGAGCGTTAGCTCTTGCTTGTTTAAACGCAATGAAATTAGCAGTCGTGGGATATCGCCGAAATATCCCCCACTGTTTTCTTTGCTTTTTCAGGGCTTCTCGACATTCGAGGTTCCACCACGGCTTCCAATTCCTACGACCATTTGGTGAACTCTTAGGAATAGCTGCATCGGCAGCTTCTATTATAGCATCGGAGACAAGACGAACCGCATCATCGATATCACCGTCGACCATAGCCTGGGTAATGACTGCAATGTCTGTAAATCGCGACCAGTTCGCAGACTCATATTTGAATCGCGCAGGGCGACAGACTATAGATCCCATGCCGGACAGTGACACAAAAAATGGGAAGTGGTCACTCCCGCGAAGATCAGTCCCAACCCAGAAGTTACAAGATGGAAAAAGTAACGGTGAACAGATGGCAAGATCGATGGTATGAAAGGTTCGAGATGGTTCGTGAAAGTGAGTAGGATCACCATTATTGAGGAGGCAAAGATTATGGTCAGTTATTAACTGCTCCACTTGCCTTCCTCGAGCGGTGTTACAGCTACTCCCCCACAACACATTATGAGCATTAAAGTCTCCAAGTATAATAAAAGGTTCCGGAAGCTGAGTCACCAAGTTGTCCAGAGTCCTTTGATCAACAACATCGTTAGGCGGTAGGTATATGGCGCAGATGGAAATTAATGTTCGCGTCTGCACGCGCACAGCTACAGCTTGAAGTGAAGTATGCAAGGAGAGGACAGTAAACGGGTAATTGTGAGAGGTCAGGAGAGCGACACCTCCAGACGCTCGCACACCCGAAACATTGTCCTTCCGAATAGTACAATAACGACGTAATTTGGCCGTGTCTGCTGACTTCAGGAAGGTTTCCTGAAGTGCGACACAGGCCGGATGGTAATCTGTGATCAAAGACTTCAGATCAGAAAGTTTATTTCGGAAACCGCGACAGTTCCAAGAAAGAAGAGTGGCCATTATGGCGAAGAGGGAGAAGGATCACAAGGTGGAAAAGCAGAGGTGTCCATGGACACCCCAATGTCAGGATCAGAAAGATCCGAATTTGAGGCGCATAATTGAAGGGAGTCCTCATCCCTTCGCGCCACATTGCGAGGATCTTTGTTTGAGGCGCATATTTGAAGGGCATCCTCATCCCTTCGCGCCACATTGCGAGGGTCTTTCGCCTTACGGGAAAGACTCAATCGCTTCACTAATTCAGAATGTTTCACTTTTTTATTTGCGAGGGGTTTTGAAGTAGGTGTCTGCGTACGATTAATTTTGGTTTTCTGTGATTCAGATTTAGGAGATGGACTTACGGAGTTTTTATTTTTGTTTTGTGGCTTATTAGAAGGTGGGTTAAATTCTGTCTGAGTGGAAGCTGTACACATAACTTTTTTGGTGGTAGCAACGGAAGCGTACGAAACTCCGACTCTAGGAGTCCGAGCCTCCACTTGCTTTCGAGCCTCCATATAAGACAGATTATTGTGGGCCCTGATAGTTTGGACCTCTTTTTCCATTATCCACATTGGACAGGAACGTGAGTAAGAGGGATGGCTACCACGACAATTAGCACATTTAGCTGGCGCGTCACATGTATCAGACGGATGTTCAGGCTGGGCACACTGAGCACAGACCGCGGAACCACGACACGCTGCTTTCGAGTGTCCGAAACGTTGGCACTGAAAGCAACGGAGAGGGTTCTGGACGTACGGTCTCACGGGGCATCGCAGGTACCCAGCTATGATAAAAGATGGCAATTTAGGTGTGTCGAATGTCAGGATGAGATGTTTCGTTGGAATTACA
Source organism: Dolomedes plantarius (assembly GCA_907164885.2). NCBI lineage: Eukaryota > Metazoa > Arthropoda > Arachnida > Araneae > Dolomedidae > Dolomedes > Dolomedes plantarius. The sequence goes on along the minus strand of OU015503.1, from coordinate 85,020,045 downwards.
TTCCCATCCCGACGGATATTAATTCGACGCACGGCAGAGACAAGCTGATGGCTTAGATTCTCCAAGATTTCTTCTTCGGTAGTGTGGAGTAAATCGATTTCCGAAATAACACCTCTAGAAGAATTTAGGTAAGCGTGTGGAGCTACAGATACTGCCATATTACCAAAAGTTGAGATTTTTAACATTTGCGCTGCTTGTGTTGATGTCGCAACCTCTACTAAGAGATCACCCGAACGAATTTTTTTTATACTTTTAACCTCTCCTGCGTATGCTTTAACGCATTTCTGAATTAGGAACGGGGACACCGTTGCAAATGTCCCCTCCTCACGTTTTATGACAAAAAAACGAGACTTTTGCTCCCTCGAAGAGAGAGTCGATGTACTACTACTGCTGCTTAAAGAAACTTTAGTATCCATAAAAATGGGCCGTATGTTCAGTCCCCGGCGGCACCACCCACCATGGAGCCCAACAAGGGGACGCCGGTTACTGCGCCAGTGCTAACCGGGAACTATACGCGCGCGGCCTATGACCGGTTGCTTAGCCCTGAGCCAGTGACCTTAGTCTACCCGACCAGCCGATTGGTACACACGGGACCAATGTGCACCTCCCGTTTACCTGAAGCAAGGGCCAAAGTAGTGTGTTGGAGATTTACCTTACTAAAGCCCACATTATGGCGAAGACTAAAACCCCTCAACTACCAGGATCCCCATTTCCTGGGACACGGGTCTCCACGCACGGCAAACACGTGGGCAGTTAATCGCCATTAGAAGCTAGAAGCACAGAATGGCTACAGCTTCTGATGAGGAGCCCTCACCTCCGAAGAGGCAACCGCAACGAGGGAGAAAAAAAAGAAAAAAGTAGAAGGAAAAGGGAAGGGGAAAAGGAAATAAGAGATAGTTCGCTGGGGTACCTCGGGCTTGCGACACCCGTGTTTACCTAAAGAAGGTAAACCCCCTGAGGGGATCCGCCCAGGAAGCTGTAACTAAATTCTCTTTAGCTGCAGCCATAATTATCTTATTAGAACCACGGATTGCTTCCAGTTCGATCGGGGCCCCCGCCAGACCCCGTCGTTCCACACTTTTCTATCGTGACCAGTGTAACCGCCGGATTCTTCGCAACTAAATGACAGACGCCGGGATGTAACGTGCACCTGGTGCACGGTCCCCGACAGAATCGAGGAGGATTTCTCGCTACCTCGCGACGTCTGCCATAAAGATACAGGCAACCAAGGGCCTCTACCTCTGGGACATTTTAAGGAAAACGTACCACAACCATTACCCACATAGCACTCCACTTCTCTCCGCCAACACAACCCCAACAGGGTCGGTTCCCGAGCCCAAACGCTGTCCCTCACGGGAGAGGCCGAAGAGTGGTACTGGACCCAGTAGCGTCAAGGCTGGGTGGGTGGAGATCCGTTTTGATACCATGAAGGCTCCGAAGGGGACAGATAGCACAAAAACTTTTTTTGGAAATTTTAACATTTTTCATATTTTTTTGATTTTTGATTTTTTTTTTTCTAACGAAGAAATGACAAACAAAAAACACATAGGGGTTAAGAAAGAAAACAGCAACAAAAAAAATTAGTGGAAGCTCCAGTTGGAAAGGAAGAAAAGTCCGGAAAGGAGAAAACAAAAGAAACAGGACAGGAGAAGCGAAAGAGAGATGGATCGCTATGGGGCACTGGGGACGCTACACCCACATTCACCAAAGACAGTGAACCCCACGGAGAGAGAAAAAGACACTAGGGTACCTCGGGGTTGTGAAGCCCGTGTTTACCTAAACAAGGTAAACCCCCTGAGGGGGGAAAGGCTGCGGATCTAAGCGACTTTGATAGAGGGCAGATTGTAATGGCTCGAAGGCTCTGAACAAGTATTTCCGAAACTGCACGACTCGTGGGTTGTTCGCGACCTACAGTTGTTAGTACTTATGCAAAGTGGATGAATGACGGTGAAACCAGCAGATTCAATACTTATGTTTACTTAATTAGTCTAAGTCTTGGCAATTAACCAAGGAACATATGTTTGGGTTCGACAATTGTTTTATGTTCTGATTTTGTATTGGGACTGCTTCGAATTATGCTAAATATATAACGCTAGACGGAGTATTTATATTTTGTTACGTTTTATAACAAGACTTGTATTCAAATAAAAAAAATTCGGACTAGGTCTTAATGGAACCAGGAACGGTATTTCTTTTCGCGTTGCCCACTCGCCCAGATTGTTTTTCATAATTTTGGATTTTGTTTTCCGACTTCGAGGCTTTGTTCTACTATTTAATAGTTTCCTTGTGCGTTGGTCCTGCGGGTCCCTTTGGGCTGGCGGGATTGTTATGGCAAGACTGGTCACCAGTCATATTTGGTCGATACGCGAAAGCGAAGAGGGCCGTGGTGTTTAAAATCTAACTATATGATGCCATAGTAAAGTGGTCAACAATACTGGCTATTTATATTGGGAAGGGGCATCACATAATTCCGTTGAAAAGAAAACAACTGACAATGGAAAATATGAATGAAATACAAAACAGCACGTGGCTTGACGCTACGACTAATGAAATAAAAATTCTAGCACATCAAAACGTGAGCATTTGTTTTTCTTAAGCAATTTACTACTTTCCTGTAAACTTTATAAAATATAAATTACTTACCCTGCCCCCCTTAGGGGGTTTACCTTCTTTAGATAAACACGGGCTTCACAACACCGAGGTACCCTAGTGTCTTTTTCTCTCTCCGTGGGGTTTACTTTCTTTGGTAAATGTGGGTGTCGCGTCCCCAGTGTCCCATAGCGATCCGTCTCTTTTTCTCTTCTCCTATCCTGGCTTTTTTGTTGTCTTATTTCTGGGCTTTTTTTTCCTCTCCATCTGGAGCTTCCACTAATATCTTTAGTTGCTGTTTTCTTTTTTTAACCCCTATGTGTGTGTTTTGTTTGTCTTTTCTTAGTTAGAATAAAAAATAAAAACCAAAAAAAATAAAAATAATAAAATGGACAAAAAAAAGGTTTTGTGCTATCTGTCCCCTTCGGAGCCTTCATGGTTACAAAACCGATCTCGACCCACCCAACCTTGACGCTATTGGGTCCAGTACCACTCTTCGGCCTCTCCCGCGAGGGACACCGCTTGGGCTCGGGAACGGACCCTGTTGGGGTTGTGTTGGAGAGGAGTGGCGTGCCATGTTGGTAATGGTTGAGGTACGTTCTCCTTAAACTGTCCCAGAGGTAGAGGCCCTTGGTTGCGCTTATCTTCATGGCAGACGTCGCGAGGTAGCGAGAAATCCTTCTCGATTCTGTCGAGGACCGTGCACCAGGTGCACGTTACCTCCCGGCGTCTGTCATTTAGTTGCGAAGAATCCGGCGGTTACACTGGTCACGTTAGAAAAGTGTGGAACGGCGGTGTCTGGCGGGGGCCCCGAATCGAACTGGAAGTAATCCGTGGTTATAAAAAGGTTATTATGGCTGCAACTAAAAGTGATTTAGTTACAGCTTCCTGGGCGGATCGCTCTGAGAGCTCATTACTAACTGCTAGTCGGGGACCGAGTACCCGGCCCGTTAATGTAGAAGTAGAAAAAAATACTACTTCATCTCACTCCTCGAGGGAACAAATAATGTCTCGCTTTTTCATTATAAAATGTATAGAGGGCAATTTCTGTACAATATCACCTTTCTTAATACAGAAATGTTTACTTTCATCTGTGGGTGCCTTAAGATCTGTTAGGAAAGTCCGTTCTGGCGATTTATTGGTTGAGGCGTCAACTGAAAGACAGGCTGTGTAGTTGTTGAAGGTAAAAACATTTGGGAACATAGCCGTATCCGTAACTCCGCATGCTTATTTAAATTCCTCTAGAGCAGTAATATCAGAGGTCGATTTTCTCCATGTCACCGAACAGGAGATCCTAGAGCATTTAAGGGAACAACGTGTGTCGGCTGTGCGTCGAATTACTGTTCGTCGGGATGGGATAGCACTTCCTACGAAGCATCTCATCTTGACGTTCGAGACACCAAGATTGCCATCTTTCATAATGGCTGGGTATCTTCGATGTCCCATCAGGCCATACATCCAGAACCCCCTCCGTTGCTTTGAGTGCCAACGCTTTGGACACTCGAAGGCATCGTGTCGTGGTTCCATGGTCTGTGCCCTTTGTGCCCAGCCTGGCCATCCCTCCGAGACTTGCAACGGAACACCAAAATGTGTCAACTGCCAAGGTAATCACATCTCTTATTCACGTACATGTCCGAAGTGGATTACTGAAAAGGAGATTCAGACCATAAGGGCCCACAAAAATATATCGTATATGGAAGCGCGAAGACAGGTGGAGGCTAGAACTCCCAGAGTTGGTGTTTCATACGCTTCTGCTGCCGCCCCGCAAAAAATCATGTGTACAGCCTCTACGCAAACTGATTCGAATCTGCTTTATTGTAGCCCACAGAAAAGTAATAACAATAGGACACCAGCTGTAATACCTTCCGATTCCCAGAATGGAAGGAATGAGAAACCAAAACCTAAATCTCTGAAAAAGAACAATAAAAATAAAACAGGCACACAAACCGCCAATCCAGTAAACTCTTCCAAATCCGGAAACGACGTAATATCAAATTCACAAAATTTACCGCAATCAAAATGTCCAAAAAAACAATCTGAACCCATCCCCGTAAAATTGACTCGCAAAGGTTGGTTGGTTGGTTGGGGTTTTATGGCGCAAGGTCCAGAGAGGACATGCTGCGCCAAACATATGGTAAAACCTGAAAAACGATGGTTAAAAAAAATAAACAAACTAAATGGGGTTTCCCCCATCCAGTATACAGCCAGGTATAAGAAAAGAATAGATAAAAAACAATGATTCTAGATCATGAACGAGGAAGACAAAAAGCAGTACTGGTAATGACAAAACATCTAGATGGGGGTCCCCATCTAGATTGCAGTCAAATAATACAAAAAGAAAGAAAACAAGGATAAAGCTATTAAATCAGCGGGTAAAAACCGGTACTTTTCAAAAAACTGAAAATAGCAGGGTGAGGTGTTTCATCTAAAAGATCTTTTAAGGTGAGTGAAGCAGAACCAAAAAATTTAGAGTAAAAATTGGTTAGTCCAGTACAATCAGTTAAAATATGCAAAATCGTAAGGTCACAGTTGCAATGAAAGCAAATTGGGGTATCTTCCCCCTCCAACAAATGTCTGTGAGTGACTCTAGTATGTCCTATTCTTAGACGGGTTATCATGACGTCAAGTTTTCTTGGATATAGTGGAGGCCAGATAGAGATGACGGGTTTGATGTGATGAAGTTTATTATCTACTTGGAGATTCCATACTGAACGCCAGTTATTGAAAATAAAATTTTTAATGGTGTGTTTGACGTCAGAGAAAGGGATAGGGTGATCTAAAACTGTTCTGGAATCTTTTGCTGCTGTGTCCGCAAGTTCATTGCCAGGGATTCCAACATGAGCTGGGATCCAACAAAGCAGAATACTGAAACCACGACATTTTAACCGATGATGGAGAGTTATGACAGATGAGACTAAAGGATGACTATTGTTTCCAGACTTTAAGCTCTCGAGTACGCTCAAAGAGTCAGAGTATATGATAAAATTTTTATTTTGATGATTGGCGATAAAATCAAGTGCTTGTTTGATGGCTAAAATTTCCGCAGTAAAAACAGTGCATGAGGAATGAAGTTTAAAACTATGAATATCAGAATTAAAAACAAAGGCACAACCGACATGATGTGTTGTCTTCGATCCGTCCGTATAAATATCTTTATACTTAGAGAAACTGTGACGATGAGAGTAAAAAAGTTGTTTAAATATGGATGAATCGGTGTCGGTTTTGTTAAAATTACGAAAGGGATTAATATATGATATAGATTTTTTCTTCCAAGGAGGAAAGTCAAATAAGGGACGTTCACACACATTTAAATCATCCAGAGTGGTGTTTTCGATCAAAGAACGCATACGTAACCCAAAGCACGGGATGCAGGATGGCCGATTTTTGTAGAGGGTGTCGTACCGTCTGTCGAGTAAGATGTCACGTAATGGATGCGTAGGATGAGTCAGCACCCGAAAAAAGTAGTTCAATGAAAGTTGGTGACGAGTGTGAGATAAAGATGGTTCGTGACAATCTACATAGAGACTTTGAACGGGTGAAGTACGAAAGGCACCAGAACATAGACGAAGTGCACTGTGGTGCACCGTGTCAAGTTTGCGTAGGACGGATTGGCGAGCAGAGTCATAAGATGCACAGGCGTAGTCAAGCTTTGATCGGATTACCGACCTGTATATGCGGAGCATAGATGTCCGATCAGCTCCCCAAGATGTATTTGCTAAAATTTTAAGCATATTAAGTGATTTCTCGCATTTTTTACGCAGCTGTACAACATGTGGAAGAAAGGTTAGTTTCCTGTCAAATATGACACCTAAAAAACGTACAGAATCAATAACATTTATCTTCTGGTCTTCAATGAAAATTTCGGGATCCGGATGGATCCCACGTTTACGACAAAAGTGCACACAAGAGGTTTTGTCTGGTGAGAATTTAAAACCGTTTTCATCACTCCAAGTCAAGATTCGTCGAATTGCAGTTTGAAGTTGGCGTTCAATGAATCGCATGTCTTTTCCCTGGCAGCAAAGTCGTCCACATAAAGACTTCCCCGCACGGAAGGTGGAAGCTGTTTTAAAATATTGTTAATTTTTATTGAGAAGAGAGTGACGCTGAGGACACTCCCTTGGGGAACCCCTTCTTCTTGGGTAAAAAGGTTGGACAAGACATTGCCAATACGAACTTGAAAATGTCGGGTAGCTAAAAAATTTTTAATAAAAATAGGGAGATTTCCGCGAAACTCCAAGTCAAAAAGATCTCTGAGAATTCCATAACGCCAAGTACGGTCGTATGCTTTTTCAATGTCAAAAAAAACTGATATAAAATGGTTTTTTAGGAGAAATGATCTCCTAATGTCAGATTCGAGAGCAATTACATTGTCTATGGTGGATCTTCCCTTTCTAAACCCACTCTGAAATGGAACAATAAGGTTCTTCGTCTCTAATGTAAAAACTAGGCGATTGTTTATCATTTTTTCTAGCAGTTTGCAGACGCAGCTAGTTAAGGCAATGGGTCGATAATTGTTAGGATTTGTAGCATCTTTCCCGGGCTTCGGGAAAGGGATAACGATAGCTTTGTACCAGGCAGCAGGTTGGTTGGTTGGTTTGTTTGGATTTATTGGCGCAAGGTCCAGAGAGGACAAGCTGCGCCAAACACATGGTGAACAGTAACAAACATACATATAAGTTATTTTTAGACCAAAAAACCTTAAAATCTATGATAAAAGTATATATTATATATATATATATATATATATATATATATATATATATATAGGAAAAGTAAAGATATAGATAAAAACATTCAAAGTACATATAGACCATGTAAAACCACAGGTAAAATGTATAAAATTTGAGGTATAAACAAGATAAAAACAGTTTTAGATAAAAATTATCAAATCTGAAGGTACAAGATTTAAAAACCTAAATCTCAGAGTAAAAACCAGTCATACGTAAAAAGTTAAAAAGGTTAGGATGGGGGTATTCCCCCAATAAAATATCTAAACTAGGTGAATAAGAATTGTATAGTTTAAAATAAATAGTTTTAAAAGCCACACAGCTACATAGAATATGTGCAATAGTGAGAGGGCATTTGCAATAGAGACATAAGGGAGCGCTCTCGCGCAGCAGCAGATGGACATGAGTGAGTCGCGAGTGCCCAATACGCAACCGTGTCAACAACACGTCTCTCTTGCGAGATGGTAAAGCCTGCCAAGGTGAGATTGTGTTTTTTATTCCATATAATTTGTTGCTGACCTGCAGATTCCATACTTCCTGCCATTTACGACGAATCATATTCTTTATCGCTTGCTTCATGTCAGAATAAGGGAGTGGTTTATGAAGCGCGACAGTCGAGTTTTTCGCAGCAGCATCTGCCAGTTCATTTCCCCGTATTCCTACATGACTGGGAATCCAGCAAAACAAGACCCTACGGCCCCGACCAGATAGATGACGTAGAAGCAGACATAAGCACAGCCAACATGATTACTAGCTTTCGATCCGTCGGTATATATATCTATGTAGGAAGAGTGTGTAATTCGATGGGCTGCAAAAAGCTGCCGGTATACCACATCGCTGGTGTTAGATTTATCGAAATCTCCAAATGGTTGCAGATAGGGGAAGTTATGAGACCGCCAGGGCGGTACAACCCAGAGGGGACTGTTCATAACGTCCAGATCTTTGATCTCTGTATCACTGAGAAGATTTCGTATCCGAGTACCAAACGATGGAATACACGACGGGCGATTCCTATAAAAGAAATTATGCTGGCTATCAAGCAACAAGTTTTGTAAGGGATGCTTTGGATGAGATAGGATACGGAAGTATAACATTAGCGACTGTTCAAGACGAGTTAAACTTAGTGATGGTTCGTTACAGATCACATACAGACTTTCTATGGGAGACGTGCGGAAAGCTCCAGAACAAAGACGCAATGCTCTATGATGAACGGTGTCCAGCTGTCGCAGAGCTGATGCTCGTGCTGACCCATAAGCTGCACAGCCATAATCCAGTTTCGAGCGGATAGACGCTCTGTAAATTCTCAGCATAGAGATGCGGTCCGCACCCCAAGACGTGTTCGAAAGAACCTTTAAAAGGTTGAGGGCTGCTTCACACTTCTTCCGCAGATATAAAATGTGCGGAAGGAAAGTGAGCTTCCTGTCAAACAAAACGCCTAGGAACCGCGCACTTTCAGCGATGGAAATTTTTGTCTGCCCAAGATAGATTTCAGGATCTGGATGAAACCTTCGAAGTCTACAAAAGTGGACAATAGAAGTTTTATCAATGGAGAACCGAAAACCATTTTCAGAATTCCACCGAACCATCCGATTAACAGCTGTCTGAAGTTGTCGCTCGATATGCCGTATATCCGAACCTTCACAAGAAATTTGCAGGTCGTCTACATAAAGGCTGCCATGAACAGATGGAGGTAAAACATTAAGGATATTATTTATTTTTATAGAGAAGAGAGTTACGCTTAAAACACTGCCCTGTGGTACTCCTTCCTCTTGATTAAAACCATCTGATAGAATAGAACCTATCCGTACTCTAAAAACACGATGAGCTAAGAAGTTAGCAATAAAAATGGGTAAATGACCCCGAAAATTTAGAGAGTGGAGGTCACGAAGTATGCCATGCCGCCAGGTCTTGTCATACGCCTTTTCAATATCGAAAAAGATAGACACTAAATGTTTCCTCCTCACAAAAGCGTTTCTGATCTGCGATTCCAGGGATATGATATTGTCCATAGTGGACCTGCCTTTGCGGAACCCACTCTGGAAAGGTGAAAAACATTCATTATTTTCCAACACATGAACAAGGCGTACATTTATCATGCGTTCAAGAAGCTTGCATAGGCAACTAGTGAGTGCTATTGGTCTGTAGTTCGCAGGGTCAGTTGAATCCTTACCAGGTTTATGGAAGGGAATAACAATGGCCTGACGCCAAGAAAGTGGAAAAGTATGCTCCTCCCAGATTCTATTAAACAGGAATAGGATGTTACGGAGAGAGGTCTTCGGAAGATGTTTAAGAAGACTGTACGTTATACCATCAGGCCCTGGGGCTGATTGTCGAGTCTGATGTAAACAGCGGGTAATCTCAATCTCCGTGAAAGGGCAGTTGTAAGGTAGGTTGGACCGGGTTGAGAAATTAATGGGACGAGATTCTTCATGACATTTATAAGTTAAAAATGGTTGCTCATACGACTCGGCGCTCGAGACATATTCGAAGGCACGACCGATGGCATTCGCAATATCATGAATGTCAGTAAGTTCATGACCATCCTCTTTAATACTGGAGATAGGATGTTCAGAATAAAGTCCCATTGCCCTCTTGGCACGAGTCCACAACTGCTTACTGGGAGTGTGGGATGTAAGGCTGGAGACATACTGGATCCAAGATTCTTTCTGGCACCTGCGACGTACTCTCCTAGCATTTGCCTTCGCTTGCTTGAAAGCAATGTAGTTTGAGGTGGTGGGATATCGGCGGAAAATACCCCACGCTTTTCTTTGCTTCTTAATAGCTTCCGTGCATTCTGAGTTCCACCATGGTTTTCGATGCTTATGAATAAAAGATGATGTTTTAGGGATCGCTGCATCAGCGGCCTTCATTATCACGTCGGTAACTTTTTTTACACACTCATCAATCTCTCCTACAACCATGTTTCTGGTTGGTTGGTTGGTTGTTTGGAGTTTATTGGCACTGAATCCTCATGGGACATATTGTGCCAGACAGAGGGTAGATGGCGAAAAACTGATGACTGGGATAAAGGTTAAAATAATAATATAAGCGGAAAAACAAAGTCAAAAACAGAAACCAGCAACACAACAGAGTAGAAAAGTTAAAAGATAAAAATTAAAACATTAAACTGTGCCTTGTTGCGAAAGCAACAAAGCACAACAGGAACAAAAACAAAACTAAATATGGGGATAGAACCCAATACATTTTAAATAATTAAAAATGTTCTGATGGGGAGGAGAGCTCAGCAAATCCTTAATATGTATTATATTAAACTGAAAAAATTGGCGACGTGGGTGATTAAAATCTGGGCAATCAATGAGAATGTGTTTTACAGTCATGAAGGTCTTGCAATTCTGACAAAAAGGGGCTGACTCTGCAAGTAGCAGGTGCCGGTGCGTAAAACGAGTATGACCGATGCGGAGTCTAGTTATTATAACATCATGCCTTCTTGAAGTAAGTGGGGGCCAGTATTCAATGTTGTGCTTGATCGAATTTAATTTATTTGAGTTAAGGATATCCCAGGAACTTTGCCACTTAAGATGAATGAGATAATTTAAATATTTCTTTGCATCACAGTAAGGGATGGGAAAATCAAGGATGTTGCTGGCAGACTTAGCTGCTTTGTCAGCGAGTTCGTTTCCTCTAATCCCCACGTGAGACGGGATCCAACAAAATAAAATTGAGAAGCCATCAGAAGATAGACTGTCCAATAACAAAAGAATTCTAAAAATAAGAGGGTGACTATGTTGATGAGGGTAAGACAAAGACTGTAGAGCACTCAAGGAGTCTGTATAAAAGATGTATTTTTTCCTAGGTTTTTCATATATATGTTCGAGAGCTTTAAATATAGCTATTAGCTCAGCGGAGTATATAGAGAAAGCATTGTGTAGTTTGTAGCTATAAGAAATGTCCTCAGCGACAAAAGCGCAGCCTACGTAGTCGATTGACTTGGACCCATCAGTAAAAATTGGACTATAGCTGCAAAAGCATTGTCTGTGATGCATAAAAATTTGTTGATAAATGATATCTGCAGTGGAGTCTTTGTCATAAGATTTAAAAGGATTTAAAAATTGAAATCCTGGGGTATTCCAAGGCGAAAAATTATAGTCGGCTACCATTATGTTTATATTGCTAAAATCCAGATTTGTTAAAATTTGTTGGGTCCGTGAATGAAAAGGTTGAATGGAAGAAGACCGACACTGGTATAAGCGAGTGAGGTAAGGGCTGACAGTATAATTATACATAGGATGGTTGGTATGAGATAAAATTCTAAAATAATAGTGTAGAGACAATGTCTCGCGTCTTAGATTTAATGGAGCCTCACAGCAGTCAACATACAGGCTCTCCACTGGAGAGGTTCTAAAGGCTCCCGAGCATAGTCTTAGAGCAGTATGGTGAATAGTATTCAACTTCCGCAGAACAGAGTTACGAGCCGAACCATATACAGTGCAACCGTAATCCAGTTTGGACCGTATAACAGCATGATAAATTTTTAAAAGAGTAGAACGGTCTGCCCCCCAGGTGGAATTGGAAAGGACCTTCAAGATATTCATTGCTCTTTCGCATTTTCTACGTAAGTAAAGGACATGCGGTAAGAAGGTTAGCTTTTTATCAAGTATAACACCCAAAAATTTGATTTCCTCAATAACGTTAATAATATGACCATTAAACTGGATTTCCGGTTCAGGGTGCATACCCCTCTTTCTGCAGAAGTGTACGCAACTAGTTTTCTGGCTGGAAAAATTAAAACCATTGTCATCTGCCCATTTTACAATTTTGTTAACTGCTGTCTGGAGTTGTCTATTTATAAAGCGCATGTCATTACCTTCACAGGAAATGTTCAAGTCGTCTACATATAAGCTTCCTTTTACGGTGGGAGGTATCACTTTTAATACGTCGTCAATTGAAATGATAAAAAGAGTAACACTTAAAACGCTGCCCTGGGGCACCCCCTCCTCTTGAATGAAGTCGTCAGATAAAGTATTGCCTATACGAACATTAAAATTCCGGAGCGATAAGAAATTACTAATAAAAATAGGCAGGTTTCCCCTCAAGTCTAGTTTAAAAAGCTTACGCAGTATGCCGTGCCTCCAGGTACGGTCATACGCCTTTTCAATATCAAAAAATATTGAAACCAAGTGGTTTCTCTTGACGAAAGCGTTGCGGATTTTGCTCTCCAGATCATTGATGTTATCTATTGTACACCTACCACGGCGAAAACCACTTTGAAATTCAGAAAGGCAGCTATTCTCTTCCAAATAATTCATGAGGCGCGCATTTATCATTTTTTCCAATATTTTGCAGAGGCAGTTTGTAAGAGCGACTGGTCGGTAATTTAGAGGGTTCGTGGATTGTTTCCCAGGTTTGAGGATCGGAATGATAATAGCAGTTCTCCAAGAAGACGGGAATAAATGTTCTTGCCAAATTCTGTTATATAAAATCAGGATATTAGATATAGAAGAATAAGACAGGTTCTTCAACATACAGTACGAGATGTTATCGGGGCCAGAGGCAGATTTGTGAGTATTTTGAAGGGCTTTCTTAAGTTCATGATAAGTAAAATCAGTATTGTACGATAACTGAGTATTAGTGTGAAAATTAATTGGTTTTTTCTCTGCTATTGCTTTTATTTTATTGAAGGAAGGAGTGTAACTAGCGGACGAAGATACGTTTGCGAGAGAAGAAGCAATGGTATTTGCAATATCTTTTACTGAGGTTATGGTTTGGTTATTATGATGCAGAATATGGATTTGGTTATTGGGGTAAATGCCAGAGCAACGCCTGACTTTACTCCATAATTGTTTACTGGAGATGCCCATGTTTCTGGTAATCACAGCTCTGGCTTGATACAAGCACCAGTCGGCTGCATCATAAATGAAACGGGGAAGACGACGAACAGGCTCACACCCACCCCCAGAAACTGAGAGAAAAACTGGGAAGTGATCGCTGTTACGTAAGTCATTCCCTACACTAAAATGCCAGAAAGGTAGGAGCGATGGACTGCAAATTGCAAGGTCGATTGTGTGAAAAGTTCTTGAGGGCGCATGGAAATGGGTAGCTTCACCGTTATTCAGCAAACAGAGAGAGTGATCCGAAATCAGCTTTTCAATCTGTTGCCCACGGGAGTTACTATCCACACTACCCCACATAGGACTATGTGCATTGAAGTCACCGATAATAATAAAGGGCGCTGGAAGCTGACACACTAAGTCATCAAGTGACCTCTGATCGATTACATCGTTAGGGGGTAGATAAAGGGTACACACAGAGATTAACTTTCTCATGTGCACTCTTACAGCCACTGCCTGCAAGGTGGTATGTAGGGTAAGAGAGGTGGATGGATAATCATGAGAGGTCAAGAGGGCAACACCTCCCGACGCTCTCCCACTGTGTTCGCTATCTCTCCTAATGCAGCTGTAACGACGGACCTTGGCTGTGTCCGCTGACTTCAGGAAAGTTTCCTGAAGTGCGACACAGGCCGGGTGATATTCACAGATCAGGGTACCAGGCAGCAGGAAAAACATGCTCATTCCAAATCCTATTATACAAATAAAGCAGATTATTAAGGGAACGACGAGGAAGGTGTTTTAGCATATTGTAAGTAATGTCATCTGGTCCTGGAGAAGTATTTTGAGTATTATGAAGGCTGCTAATAAGTTCTGTTTCAGTAAAGGGGCTATTGTAGGAAAATGTGGAGACTGAGTTGAAGTTCAGAGAACGGCTTTCAGATTTTTGTTTGATCTTCAAGAAAGAGTCACGATAAGAAGCAGCAGAAGAGGAAGAAGAGAAAGAGGTGCCTATTGCATTTGCTATTTCTGGTAAGTCTGAGATTATTTGGCCATTGAGATTTAAGCAAGAAAGTGGTTGTTGCGTATATAAGCCCATTGCCTTTTTAACCTTTGACCACAAATGTTTAGACGGTGTGTTATACGATATATGGGAGACATACTTAATCCATGATTCCCTCTGGCTGCGTCGCCGTACTTTCCTAGCATTAGCTTTTGCATGTTTAAAAGATATAAGATTTTCTGTTGTTGGGTATCTGCGAAAGATGCCCCATGCCTTTTGCTGTTTTTTCTTAGCAATAAGACATTCCTCTGACCACCACGGTTTCCTGTTTTTACGCTTTCTAGAAGAGGATTTAGGGATGGATGCGTCAGCTGCGTTAATTATAACAGAAGTAATATTTTGAATAGCACTATTAATGTCGCCCACCACCATTTGCTTGGTGATGATAGCAAGGGATGTAAAAGTTGGCCAGTCAGCTCTGTCATAAATGTAGCGGGGTAGAGAAGAAACGGCATTAGAATCAGCGGTCAGCAAGGAGAGAAAGACTGGAAAATGATCGCTATTGTGCAAGTCATTTGAAACCCAAAAATTATAAAAGGGCAGAATTGAAGGGGAACCTATGGCTAGATCTATTGCATGGAAGGTTTTGGTAGGTTGATGAAAATAAGTATTCTCACCATTGTTGAAGACACAGAGTGAGAAGTCAGATACGAATATTTCTATTTCTTGTCCTCTATTGTTAGTGTTCGGGCTACCCCAAAGTGGGCTATGGGCGTTAAAATCTCCAACTATTATAAAAGGGGCCGGAAGTTGTGTTAAAAGATTAGCCAAAGAGTTTCTGTTAATAGGTTCGTTTGGTGGTAGATAGACGGTGCAAATGGTAGTGAGTTGACGGATGTGGACACGCGCTGCAACAGCCTGTAAATTTGTTTTAAGTGGAATGACAGTGGATGGGTAGTCATGAGATATTAGAAGTGCTACTCCTCCTGATACTCTTCCACCAATATCGCGTTCTTTTCTAACGGTGCTGTACCTTCGAATTTTTATATTGTCGGTGTTTTTTAAATATGTTTCTTGTAGTGCGAAAATGGCTGGGTTATGGTCAGAAATCAAGGTTTTAATATTGTCTTGTTTGTTGCGGAAGCCGTGGCAGTTCCACGAAATAATAGATGTCATAATGAAAGTTTTATTTAAATTTCCCAAGGAAAGGGAAAAGAAACGGACTATCAGCTAGCGGAATTGGATGCAACTGCATCCGAATCCGACGAGCTGTCCGTTAACATATCTTCCTCTGGGGAGACATAAACCTTAAGGGATTCATCTGTATCTAGTTCATGAGGCTCAGGTGTGATTGGTCTATTTTTAAGAAAGTCTTTGCGAGTCAATTTTACGGGGATGGGTTCAGATTGTTTTTTTGGACGTTTTGATTGCGGTAAATTTTGTGAATTTGATATTTCGTCGTTTCCGGATTTGGAAGAGTTTACTGGATTGGCGGTTTGTGTGCCTGTTTTATTTTTATTGTTCTTTTTCAGAAATTTAGGTTTTGGTTTCTCATTCCTTCCATTCTGGGAATCGGAAGGTATTACAGCTGGTGTACTATTGTTATTACTTTTCTGTGGGCTACAATAAAGGAGATTCGAATCAGTTTGCGTAGAGGCTGTACACATGATTTTTTTCGAGGCGGCAGCAGAAGCGTATGAAACACCAACCCTGGGAGTTCTAGCATCCACCTGTCTTCGCGCTTCCATATACGATATATTTTTGTGGGCCCTTATGGTCTGAATTTCCTTTTCAGTAATCCACTTCGGACATGTACGTGAATAAGAGGTGTGATTACCTTGGCAGTTGACACATTTTGGTGTTCCGTTGCAAGTCTCGGAGGGATGGCCAGGCTGGGCACAACGGGCACAGACCATGGAACCACGACACGATGCCTTCGAGTGTCCAAAGCGTTGGCACTGAAAGCAACGGAGGGGGTTCTGGACGTATGGCCTGATGGGACATCGAAGATACCCAGCCATTATGAAAGATGGCAGTCTTGGTGTCTCGAACGTCAAGATGAGATGCTTCGTAGGAAGTGCTATCCCATCCCGACGAATAGTAATTCGACGCACAGCTGACACATGTTGTTCCTTTAAATGCTCTAAGATCTCCTGTTCGGTGACATGTAGAAGATCGACCTCTGATATTACTCCTCTAGAGGAATTTAAATAAGCATGTGGAGTTACGGATACGGCTATGTTCCCAAATGTTTTTATTTTCAACAACTGCACAGCCTGTGTTTCAGTTGACGCCTCAACCAATAAATCGCCAGAACGGACTTTCCTAACAGATCTTAAGGTACCCACAGATGAAAGTAAACATTTCTGTATTAAGAAAGGTGACATTGTACAGAAATTGCCCTCTATACATTTTATAATAAAAAGCGAGACATTATTTGTTCCCTCGAGGAGTGAGATGAAGTAGTATTATTTTCTACTTCTACATTAACGGGACGAGTACTCGGTCCCCGACTAACAGTTAGTAATGAGCTCTCAGAGCGATCCGCCCAGGAAGCTGTAACTAAATCACTTTTAGTTGCAGCCATAATAACCTTTTTTATAAACACGGATTACTTCCAGTTCGATTCGGGGCCCCCGCCAGACCCCGTCGTTCCATACTTTTCTAACGTGACCAGTGTAACCGCCGGATTCTTCGTAACTAAATGACAGACGCCGGGAGGTAACGTGCACCTGGTGCACGGTCCCCGACAGAATCGAGAAGGATTTCTCGCTACCTCGCGACGTCTGCCATGAAGATAAACGCAACCAAGGGCCTCTACCTCTGGGATCGTTTAAGGAGAACGTACCTCAACCATTACCAACATGGAAACGCCACTCCTCTCCACCAACACAACCCCAACAGGGTCCGTTCCCGAGCCCAAGCGGTGTCCCTCGCGGGAGAGGCCGAAGAGTGGTACAAGGACCCAGTAGCGTCAAGGCTGGGTGGGTCGAGATCGGTTTTGTAACCATGAAGGCTCCGAAGGGGACAGATAGCACAAAACCTTTTTTTTGTCCATTTTATTATTTTTTACATTTTTTGATTTTTATTTTTTTTCTAACTAAGAAGAGACAAACAAAAACACACATAGGGTTTAAAAAAGAAAACAGCAACTAAAGATATTAGTTTAAGCTCCAGATGGAGAGGAAAAAAAGCCCAGAAAGAATTCAACAAAAAAGAGAGGATAGGAGAAGAGAAAAAGAGACGGATCGCTATGGGACACTGGGTACGCGACACCCAAATTTACCAAAGAAAGTAAACCCCACGGAGAGAGAAAAAGACACTAGGGTACCTCGGGGTTGTGAAGCCCGTGTTTACCAAAGAAGGTAAACCCCCTGAGGGGTTGACTCGCAAAGACTTTCTTAAAAATAGACCAATCATACCTGAGCCTCATGAACTGGATACAGATGAATCCATTAAAGTTTATGTCTCCCCAGAGGAAGATATGTTAACGGACAGCTCGTCGGATTCGGATGCAGTTTCATCCAATTCCGCTAGCTGATAGTCCGTTTCTTTTCCCTTTCCTTGAAAAAAAAAAAAAAAAAAAAAAAACTTTCATTATGGCATCTATTATTTCCTGGAACTGCCACGGCTTTCGCAACAAACAAGACAATATTAAAACCTTGATTTCTGACCATAACCCAGCCATTTTCGCACTACAAGAAACATATTTAAAAAACTCCGACAATATAAAAATTCGCAGATACAGCACCGTTAGAAAAGAACGCGATATTGGTGGAAGAGAATCAGGAGGAGTGGCACTCCTAATATCTCATGACTACCCATCCACTGTCATTCCACTTAAAACAAATTTACAGGCTGTTGCAGCGCGTGTCCACATCCGTCAACTCACTACCATTTGCACCGTCTATCTACCACCAAACGAACCGATTAACAGAAACTCTTTGGCTCATCTTTTAACACAACTTCCGGCCCCTTTTATAATAGTTGGAGATTTTAACGCACATAGCCCACTTTGGTGTAGCCCGAACACTAACAATAGAGGACAAGAAATAGAAATATTCTTATCTGACTTCTCACTCTGTGTCTTCAACAATTGTGAGAATACTTATTTTCATTAACCTACCAAAACCTTCCATGCAATAGATCTAGCCATAGGTTCCCCTTCAATTCTGCCCTTTTATAATTTTTGGGTTTCAAATGACTTGCACAATAGCGATCATTTTCCAGTCTTTCTGTCCTTGCTGACCGCTGATTCTAATGCCGTTTCTTCTCTACCCCGCTACATTTATGACAGAGCTGACTGGCCAACTTTTACATCCCTTGCTATCATCACCAAGCAAATGGTGGTGGGCAACATTAATAGTGCTATTGAAAATATTACTTCTGTTATAATTAACGCAGCTGACGCATCCATCCCTAAATCCTCTTCTAGAAAGCGTAACAACAGGAAACCGTGGTGGTCAGAGGAATGTCTTATTGCTAAGAAAAAGCAGCAAAAGGCAATGGACATCTTTCGCAGATACCCAACAACAGAAAATCTTATTTCTTTTAAACATGCAAAAGCTAATGCTAGGAAAGTACGGCGACGCAGCCAGAGGGAATCATGGATTAAATATGTCTCCCATATATCGTATAACACACCGTCTAAACAATTGTGGTCAAAGGTTAAAAAGGTAATGGGCTTATATACGCAACATCCACTTTCTTGCTTAAATCTCAATGCCAAATAATCTCAGACTTACCAGAAATAGCAAATGCAATAGGCACCTCCTTCTCTTCTTCCTCTTCTGCTGCTTCTTATCGTGACTCGTTCTTGAAGTTCAAACAAAAATCTGAAAGCCGTTCTCTGAACTTCAACTCACTCTCCACATTTTCCTACAATAGCCCCTTTACTGAAACAGAACTTATTAGCAGCCTTCATAATACTCGAAATACTTCTCCAGGACCAGACGACATTACTTATAATATGCTAAAACACCTTCCTCGTCGTTCCCTTAAAAATCTGCTTTATTTGTATATTAGGATTTGGAATGAGCATGTTTTTCCTGCTGCCTGGTACAAAGCTATCGTTATCCCTTTCCAAAAGCCCGGGAAAGATGCTACAAATCCTAACAACTATCGACCCATTGCCTTAACTAGCTGCGTCTGCAAACTGCTAGAACGAATGATAAACAATCGCCTCGTTTTTACGTTAGAGACTAAGAACCTTATTGTTCCATTTCAGAGCGGGTTTAGAAAGGGAAGATCCACCATAGACAATGCAATTGCTCTCGAATCTGACATTAGGAGAGCATTTCTCCTAAAAAACCATTTTATATCAGTTTTTTTTTTTTTTTTTGATATTGAAAAAGGATACGACCGTACTTGGCGTTATGGAATTCTCAGAGATCTTTTTGACTTGGAGTTTCGCGGAAATCTCCCTATTTTTATTAAAAATTTTTTAGCTACTCGACATTTTCAAGTTCGTATTGGCAATGTCTTGTCCAACCTTTTTACCCAAGAAGAAGGGGTTCCCCAAGGGAGCGTCCTCAGCGTCACTCTCTCCTCAATAAAAATTAATAATATTTTAAAACAGCTTCCACCTTCCGTGCGGGGAAGTCTTTATGTGGACGACTTACAGATTTGCTGCCAGGGAAAAGACATGCGATTCATTGAACGCCAACTTCAAACTGCAATTCGACGAATCTTGCCTTGGAGTGATGAAAACGGTTTTAAATTCTCACCAGACAAAACCTCTTGTGTGCACTTATGTCGTAAACGTGGGATCCATCCGGATCCCGAAAATTTCATTGAAGACCAGAAGATAAATGTTATTTACTCTGTACGTTTTTTAGGTGTCATATTTGACAGGAAACTAACCTTTCTTCCACATGTTGTACAGCTGCGTAAAAAATGCGAGAAATCACTCAATATGCTTTAAATTTTAGTAAATACATCTTGGGGAGCTGATCGGACGTCTATCCTCCGCATATACAGATCGGTAATCCGATAAAAGCTTGACTACGCCTGTGCATCTTATGACTCTGCTCGCCATTCCGTCCTACGCAAACTTGACACGGTGCACCACAGTGCACTTCGTCTATGTTCTGGTGCCTTTCGTAATTCACCCGTTCAAAGTCTCTATGTAGATTGTCACGAACCATTTTTATCTCACACTCGTCACCAACTTTCATTGAACTACTTTTTTCGGGTGCTGACTCATCCTACGCATCCATTACGTGACATCTTATTGGACAGACGGTACGACACCCTCTACAAAAATCGGCCATCCTGCATCCCGTGCTTTGGGTTACGTATGTTTTCTTTGATCGAAAACACCACTCTGGATGATTTAAATGTGTGTGAATGTCCCTTATTTGACTTTCCTCCTTGGTAGAAAAAGTGTATATCATATATTAATCCCTTTCATTATTTTAATAAGAGTGACACTGATTCATCTATATACAAACAGCTATTTCAGTCTCATCGTCATAATTTTTCTAAATATGTAGATATTTATACGGACGGATCGAAGACAACACATAATGTCGGTTGTGCCTTTGTTTTTAATTCGGAAATTCATAGTTTCAAACTTCATCCATCATGCACTGTTTTTACTGCGGAAATTTTAGCCATCAAACAAGCACTTGATTTTATCGCCAATCATCAAAATAAAAATTTTATCATATACTCCGACTGTTTGAGCGTACTTGAGAGCTTAAAGTCTGGCAACAATAGTCATCCTTTAGTCTCATCTGTCATAGCTCTCCATCATCGGTTAAAATGTCGTGGTTACAGTATTCTGCTTTGCTGGGTCCCAGCTCATGTTGGAATCCCTGGCAATGAACTTGCTGACACAGCAGCAAAAAATTCCAGAACTGTTTTAAACCACCCTGTTCCTTTCTCTGACGTCAAACACACCATTAAAACTTTTATTTTCGATAACTGGCGTTCGAAATGGAACCTAGAAGTACATAATAAACTTCATCACATCAATCCCGTCATCTCTATCTGGCCTCCATTATATCCAAGGAAACTTCACGTCATGATCACTATAATGGGTGTTTAATTGTTGTAGTGAATATTCCGCAATAACTAAAATTGTTAATCTTGCTCATTAAATGATTAGTATCAAGGTAGTTGAATTTGGGGTGTATTGCCAATATATAAATTATTTAACATACTACCTGATTATTTGATCGATTAGTCTCATATTCTTGAATTGCGTTGTGTTTTTAAAATAATCTAATCATCTGATTGAAAATTATAAATGGATAGATTTATTGAACATAACGACACACATAAATACATTACAATACATGTCATAACTGTTATCTTAACTACTTTATTTAATTCTTCTATTTTTCAATATCTATATGTGGACTTCATTGTACTAAACTACATATAATTAACTTATTTATCACTGAGGTATTATTTAAATTGTTAATGGATGAGCGGTATATAGGCACAGTGTCATAGGATCAATGATTAACTGCCACACGTACCTTTACTGACGCTTCATTTGTAGATATGGGCACGCGTCTAGAATCACGTTGAACCACGGCTGGCTATAAAACAGGCGGGGGGGGGGGGGGGGTCTAGCAGGTAGCTGATGGCGGAATGTCCTTCATTTGTTCCCCAGGGAGCGGGTAGTCATTCTTTCTAGCGGTAAGTTCTCGGGCATCTATCAGTCATCCGTCGGGTCGATGGGCTCGTCTCGTAACTAACTCCCAGTTCTGGTTCACATTCACTGCCGATGGGTCAATCGTCGGGCATCACTTCTTTCACTATCACTCTTTCAGCTGACTGACTAGAGCTTTCTTTACGTATCCGGACATTCGGTCATCCTTCTCAGGCCAAACAAAATCTCTGTGTCTAATCTTTATCCCGCTTCCTTTTTTTTATATCTTTCTCTTCTGCCGCTAACTCCTCCTATATTCACTTGATTGGGCCATTATTTTTTCTGGGAGTATCTACCCCACCTTGCAGAAGGCGTGTCTCATAATATCATTATCACTACTTTTCCCGGGACCGCATTTGAACTATGCCGCTCTCCTCTTACTTCCGACCTCTTATTATTTCGACTAAGTCATCTTTCTTCCGTCTCACATGCCTCCCTATTCACCTTCTTCATTCCTAAAGACCTATTTTTCTTTTCAAACATTTCCCCTTCTGTAATCTCTTTTCCGTGCGATAATTGCTTCGTTCCACCTGAATCATCTGGCGTCTCCTAATAGCCTTTTTACTCCTTCAAGATCTAGCTATCTTCGCCGACTATTCACCTCCTGTATCCATCAATATTCTCTTTTACCCTCTTCTATGGTCTATTATTTTCCCCAGTTCGCTTCATCTTCCGACATTTTCAAAGGTCCATTCATTATACTTTTTACTCTATATAATGTTACTGTTTAACCGTGACAATCACCCGTCTAAGAATAGGACATACTAGAGTCACACACAGATATTTGTTGGAGGGGGAAGATACCCCAATTTGCTTTCACTGTAACTGTGTCCTTACCATTTTGCATATTTTAACCGATTGTACAGGACTTAACAAATTTTACTCCAAATACTTTGGTTCTACTACACTCGCCTTAAAAGATCTTTTAGGTGAAACACCTCACCCCGCTATTTTCCGTTTTTTGAAAAATACAGGTTTTTACCCTTTAATTTAATAGCTTTATCCTTTTTTCCTACCATTTTGTTATACTTGACTGCAATCTAGATGGGGATACCCATCTAGATGTTTTGACATTATCAGTACTGCATGTTATCTTCCTCGTTCATGATCTAGAATCATTGTTTTTTATCTAATGTTTTCTTATACCTGGCTGTATACTGGATGGGGTTGTTTCTTTTTTTAACTATCGTTTTTCAGATTTTACCATATGTTTGGCGCAGCATGTCCTCTCTGGACCTTGCGCCATTAAACCCCATCCAACCAACCAACCAACCAACTTACCATGCCATTCCAGAAGTTGTAAGGTACGGATCAGGAGTCGTCTCAAAGAGAAGCTTTAAGCACTTGACAGAATCTAAACGAGAATGAGAGTTTCGCTGAGTCCTGGCGCCTGTCGCCAAAATTATAAATATTCTTCGTCTTCTAAAAGCGCTGCTGTAGGTAATTGATCATTTGCTGTAGTGCCGATATTGTTCTGTCCTTTTCATTGTCATCCATCGCAGATGGTGGTGAGTAACCCCTAAAATAGAGAAGAATCATGTTGTAAAATTTCACTTGGATTAGTCTCGGAATATTCCATTGGTACCCGAACTAAAATATTTTTATTTATGAAACAATCTTCACGCAACAGAAATTCTATGCATCCGTCATGACTTCTACTACAATTTATTAAAATTTTGTTTAAATTTTATTTCTTAAGATTGAAGTCAAAGTTGATTTTCTCAAGTTAATTATGAAATCTCTCATATACCATGAGCATTTTTTTCAAAAGGTGACTAAGATAAATGTTTAAAATTTGCATCTGTTTTCTCTAACAACTACAAACTTAAGTTGGTTGGTTGGTTGGTTAGCGTTTAATGGCGCAAGGTCCAGAAAGGACATGCTGCGCCAAACACATGGTGAAACCCGAAAAGAATTCAGTTCAGCAATTTAAAATCTTAGTCCAATGTAAACATGCGAAAAATGATTTATAAAAAAGTAATGATATAAAAACATGATACAGACGATGATATATAGACAATGATATAGATGGTTATAAAACTATGAAGAGTAACACCGTCTTAAATAAAAAGTGACGTTGGTTTATTGGGTTTTAATGGAGCTAGGCCCAAAGAGCACCATTACGTGCATATAAAGCTTACGTGTGGCGGTAACAAAAAAAGAAAGGTATAAAAGATTATAAAAGCACACAAAGCAAACAACCAAGGTGATAAAAACAGTCAAGTGTTTGATAAAAGGAGTCATATAACGATAGGCAACATTAAAAGTAATACGAATAGTGAAACGAAAATGAGATAAAGGCAAAAGAAACGAGACAGGAACTTCTGGATGGGGAAACTCCCACCCTGTAAAAAAAAAAGAGACGAGTGAAGAGGCGACACAAAAAAGGAACAAAAGGAGAAAAGGGAGAAGTTAAGACCCTCCAAATCAACGTCGATGTCCGAGTCCTCGGACACATACAATTTAAGATCTGAATTTTCTGCGACTCTACGGACGTATTGGTTATTTTTTAGGATGTAATCCGGATCATTAGCTTTCCTAGAAAGGGCAACGCACTTTCTAGGAATAGCCACTTTTTTTCTATTTTGGTTACGGGGGATTGGTGTGTTCATATCTATATGATAAGAACATGAGGGATTGGGTGAGATAACATTATGTATAACAGAAGTTTGAACAGTTTTAGGTTTGTTATTTTTAGATGAAGTAGTCTGCTTTGGATTTGGTGGACCAGGAGTATTGGGGGTAGAGTGAGAAACGGAACCTTGTTTAGAATCTTTATGATTATTTTTCGGAGAAGATTGTGGCACAGATAGCGGAGAGGTAAGAGGCTTTGGTGGTATTTTGTTTTTTAATGGAGAACCAGATAGGGTTAACTTCAGCTGAGATTGAGTTTCAGCTGTCGAGGAGGACACAGATTTCAGCTTAATTGAGCAGGGTTCAGTTTGTGTGCCGACAGAAGATACTTTTTTTGGGGACGCCGCTGCAGCATACGATAATCCAACAGTCGGGGTTCTAGTGTCGATTATCCGTCGTGCTTTGGGGTAAGACATTTTATTTGTTACCTTTAAAGTCATAATTTCTTTTTCCTTCAACCATTTCGAACACGACCTAGAATATGCCGGATGACTATCATCACAGTTCACACACTTAAAGTCCGCCAAGCAGCTATTGTTATCATGACCCGCTTGCGCATAGCGGCCACAAGTAAGGGATCCACGGCATGCGTCCTGGGAGTGACCGAATCGCTGGCATTTAAAACAGCGCAGCGGATTCGGCACGTAGGGCCTAACTGGACAGCGTAAGTAGGCGGCTTTAATATGTGATGGGAGATCTGGGGTTGGTTGTTTGGAGTTTATTGGCACTGAATCCTCATGGGACATATTGTGCCAGACAGAGGGTAGATGGCGAAAAACTGATGACTGGGATAAAGGTTAAAATAATAATATAAGCGGAAAAACAAAGTCAAAAACAGAAACCAGCAACACAACAGAGTAGAAAAGTTAAAAGATAAAAATTAAAACATTAAACTGTGCCTTGTTGCGAAAGCAACAAAGCACAACAGGAACAAAAACAAAACTAAATATGGGGATAGAACCCAATACATTTTAAATAATTAAAAATGTTCTGATGGGGAGGAGAGCTCAGCAAATCCTTAATATGTATTATATTAAACTGAAAAAATTGGCGACGTGGGTGATTAAAATCTGGGCAATCAATGAGAATGTGTTTTACAGTCATGAAGGTCTTGCAATTCTGACAAAAAGGGGCTGACTCTGCAAGTAGCAGGTGCCGGTGCGTAAAACGAGTATGACCGATGCGGAGTCTAGTTATTATAACATCATGCCTTCTTGAAGTAAGTGGGGGCCAGTATTCAATGTTGTGCTTGATCGAATTTAATTTATTTGAGTTAAGGATATCCCAGGAACTTTGCCACTTAAGATGAATGAGATAATTTAAATATTTCTTTGCATCACAGTAAGGGATGGGAAAATCAAGGATGTTGCTGGCAGACTTAGCTGCTTTGTCAGCGAGTTCGTTTCCTCTAATCCCCACGTGAGACGGGATCCAACAAAATAAAATTGAGAAGCCATCAGAAGATAGACTGTCCAATAACAAAAGAATTCTAAAAATAAGAGGGTGACTATGTTGATGAGGGTAAGACAAAGACTGTAGAGCACTCAAGGAGTCTGTATAAAAGATGTATTTTTTCCTAGGTTTTTCATATATATGTTCGAGAGCTTTAAATATAGCTATTAGCTCAGCGGAGTATATAGAGAAAGCATTGTGTAGTTTGTAGCTATAAGAAATGTCCTCAGCGACAAAAGCGCAGCCTACGTAGTCGATTGACTTGGACCCATCAGTAAAAATTGGACTATAGCTGCAAAAGCATTGTCTGTGATGCATAAAAATTTGTTGATAAATGATATCTGCAGTGGAGTCTTTGTCATAAGATTTAAAAGGATTTAAAAATTGAAATCCTGGGGTATTCCAAGGCGAAAAATTATAGTCGGCTACCATTATGTTTATATTGCTAAAATCCAGATTTGTTAAAATTTGTTGGGTCCGTGAATGAAAAGGTTGAATGGAAGAAGACCGACACTGGTATAAGCGAGTGAGGTAAGGGCTGACAGTATAATTATACATAGGATGGTTGGTATGAGATAAAATTCTAAAATAATAGTGTAGAGACAATGTCTCGCGTCTTAGATTTAATGGAGCCTCACAGCAGTCAACATACAGGCTCTCCACTGGAGAGGTTCTAAAGGCTCCCGAGCATAGTCTTAGAGCAGTATGGTGAATAGTATTCAACTTCCGCAGAACAGAGTTACGAGCCGAACCATATACAGTGCAACCGTAATCCAGTTTGGACCGTATAACAGCATGATAAATTTTTAAAAGAGTAGAACGGTCTGCCCCCCAGGTGGAATTGGAAAGGACCTTCAAGATATTCATTGCTCTTTCGCATTTTCTACGTAAGTAAAGGACATGCGGTAAGAAGGTTAGCTTTTTATCAAGTATAACACCCAAAAATTTGATTTCCTCAATAACGTTAATAATATGACCATTAAACTGGATTTCCGGTTCAGGGTGCATACCCCTCTTTCTGCAGAAGTGTACGCAACTAGTTTTCTGGCTGGAAAAATTAAAACCATTGTCATCTGCCCATTTTACAATTTTGTTAACTGCTGTCTGGAGTTGTCTATTTATAAAGCGCATGTCATTACCTTCACAGGAAATGTTCAAGTCGTCTACATATAAGCTTCCTTTTACGGTGGGAGGTATCACTTTTAATACGTCGTCAATTGAAATGATAAAAAGAGTAACACTTAAAACGCTGCCCTGGGGCACCCCCTCCTCTTGAATGAAGTCGTCAGATAAAGTATTGCCTATACGAACATTAAAATTCCGGAGCGATAAGAAATTACTAATAAAAATAGGCAGGTTTCCCCTCAAGTCTAGTTTAAAAAGCTTACGCAGTATGCCGTGCCTCCAGGTACGGTCATACGCCTTTTCAATATCAAAAAATATTGAAACCAAGTGGTTTCTCTTGACGAAAGCGTTGCGGATTTTGCTCTCCAGATCATTGATGTTATCTATTGTACACCTACCACGGCGAAAACCACTTTGAAATTCAGAAAGGCAGCTATTCTCTTCCAAATAATTCATGAGGCGCGCATTTATCATTTTTTCCAATATTTTGCAGAGGCAGTTTGTAAGAGCGACTGGTCGGTAATTTAGAGGGTTCGTGGATTGTTTCCCAGGTTTGAGGATCGGAATGATAATAGCAGTTCTCCAAGAAGACGGGAATAAATGTTCTTGCCAAATTCTGTTATATAAAATCAGGATATTAGATATAGAAGAATAAGACAGGTTCTTCAACATACAGTACGAGATGTTATCGGGGCCAGAGGCAGATTTGTGAGTATTTTGAAGGGCTTTCTTAAGTTCATGATAAGTAAAATCAGTATTGTACGATAACTGAGTATTAGTGTGAAAATTAATTGGTTTTTTCTCTGCTATTGCTTTTATTTTATTGAAGGAAGGAGTGTAACTAGCGGACGAAGATACGTTTGCGAGAGAAGAAGCAATGGTATTTGCAATATCTTTTACTGAGGTTATGGTTTGGTTATTATGATGCAGAATATGGATTTGGTTATTGGGGTAAATGCCAGAGCAACGCCTGACTTTACTCCATAATTGTTTACTGGAGATGCCCATGTTTCTGGTAATCACAGCTCTGGCTTGATACAAGCACCAGTCGGCTGCATCATAAATGAAACGGGGAAGACGACGAACAGGCTCACACCCACCCCCAGAAACTGAGAGAAAAACTGGGAAGTGATCGCTGTTACGTAAGTCATTCCCTACACTAAAATGCCAGAAAGGTAGGAGCGATGGACTGCAAATTGCAAGGTCGATTGTGTGAAAAGTTCTTGAGGGCGCATGGAAATGGGTAGCTTCACCGTTATTCAGCAAACAGAGAGAGTGATCCGAAATCAGCTTTTCAATCTGTTGCCCACGGGAGTTACTATCCACACTACCCCACATAGGACTATGTGCATTGAAGTCACCGATAATAATAAAGGGCGCTGGAAGCTGACACACTAAGTCATCAAGTGACCTCTGATCGATTACATCGTTAGGGGGTAGATAAAGGGTACACACAGAGATTAACTTTCTCATGTGCACTCTTACAGCCACTGCCTGCAAGGTGGTATGTAGGGTAAGAGAGGTGGATGGATAATCATGAGAGGTCAAGAGGGCAACACCTCCCGACGCTCTCCCACTGTGTTCGCTATCTCTCCTAATGCAGCTGTAACGACGGACCTTGGCTGTGTCCGCTGACTTCAGGAAAGTTTCCTGAAGTGCGACACAGGCCGGGTGATATTCACAGATCAGGGTACCAGGCAGCAGGAAAAACATGCTCATTCCAAATCCTATTATACAAATAAAGCAGATTATTAAGGGAACGACGAGGAAGGTGTTTTAGCATATTGTAAGTAATGTCATCTGGTCCTGGAGAAGTATTTTGAGTATTATGAAGGCTGCTAATAAGTTCTGTTTCAGTAAAGGGGCTATTGTAGGAAAATGTGGAGACTGAGTTGAAGTTCAGAGAACGGCTTTCAGATTTTTGTTTGATCTTCAAGAAAGAGTCACGATAAGAAGCAGCAGAAGAGGAAGAAGAGAAAGAGGTGCCTATTGCATTTGCTATTTCTGGTAAGTCTGAGATTATTTGGCCATTGAGATTTAAGCAAGAAAGTGGTTGTTGCGTATATAAGCCCATTGCCTTTTTAACCTTTGACCACAAATGTTTAGACGGTGTGTTATACGATATATGGGAGACATACTTAATCCATGATTCCCTCTGGCTGCGTCGCCGTACTTTCCTAGCATTAGCTTTTGCATGTTTAAAAGATATAAGATTTTCTGTTGTTGGGTATCTGCGAAAGATGCCCCATGCCTTTTGCTGTTTTTTCTTAGCAATAAGACATTCCTCTGACCACCACGGTTTCCTGTTTTTACGCTTTCTAGAAGAGGATTTAGGGATGGATGCGTCAGCTGCGTTAATTATAACAGAAGTAATATTTTGAATAGCACTATTAATGTCGCCCACCACCATTTGCTTGGTGATGATAGCAAGGGATGTAAAAGTTGGCCAGTCAGCTCTGTCATAAATGTAGCGGGGTAGAGAAGAAACGGCATTAGAATCAGCGGTCAGCAAGGAGAGAAAGACTGGAAAATGATCGCTATTGTGCAAGTCATTTGAAACCCAAAAATTATAAAAGGGCAGAATTGAAGGGGAACCTATGGCTAGATCTATTGCATGGAAGGTTTTGGTAGGTTGATGAAAATAAGTATTCTCACCATTGTTGAAGACACAGAGTGAGAAGTCAGATACGAATATTTCTATTTCTTGTCCTCTATTGTTAGTGTTCGGGCTACCCCAAAGTGGGCTATGGGCGTTAAAATCTCCAACTATTATAAAAGGGGCCGGAAGTTGTGTTAAAAGATTAGCCAAAGAGTTTCTGTTAATAGGTTCGTTTGGTGGTAGATAGACGGTGCAAATGGTAGTGAGTTGACGGATGTGGACACGCGCTGCAACAGCCTGTAAATTTGTTTTAAGTGGAATGACAGTGGATGGGTAGTCATGAGATATTAGAAGTGCTACTCCTCCTGATACTCTTCCACCAATATCGCGTTCTTTTCTAACGGTGCTGTACCTTCGAATTTTTATATTGTCGGTGTTTTTTAAATATGTTTCTTGTAGTGCGAAAATGGCTGGGTTATGGTCAGAAATCAAGGTTTTAATATTGTCTTGTTTGTTGCGGAAGCCGTGGCAGTTCCACGAAATAATAGATGTCATAATGAAAGTTTTATTTAAATTTCCCAAGGAAAGGGAAAAGAAACGGACTATCAGCTAGCGGAATTGGATGCAACTGCATCCGAATCCGACGAGCTGTCCGTTAACATATCTTCCTCTGGGGAGACATAAACCTTAAGGGATTCATCTGTATCTAGTTCATGAGGCTCAGGTGTGATTGGTCTATTTTTAAGAAAGTCTTTGCGAGTCAATTTTACGGGGATGGGTTCAGATTGTTTTTTTGGACGTTTTGATTGCGGTAAATTTTGTGAATTTGATATTTCGTCGTTTCCGGATTTGGAAGAGTTTACTGGATTGGCGGTTTGTGTGCCTGTTTTATTTTTATTGTTCTTTTTCAGAAATTTAGGTTTTGGTTTCTCATTCCTTCCATTCTGGGAATCGGAAGGTATTACAGCTGGTGTACTATTGTTATTACTTTTCTGTGGGCTACAATAAAGGAGATTCGAATCAGTTTGCGTAGAGGCTGTACACATGATTTTTTCGAGGCGGCAGCAGAAGCGTATGAAACACCAACCCTGGGAGTTCTAGCATCCACCTGTCTTCGCGCTTCCATATACGATATATTTTTGTGGGCCCTTATGGTCTGAATTTCCTTTTCAGTAATCCACTTCGGACATGTACGTGAATAAGAGGTGTGATTACCTTGGCAGTTGACACATTTTGGTGTTCCGTTGCAAGTCTCGGAGGGATGGCCAGGCTGGGCACAACGGGCACAGACCATGGAACCACGACACGATGCCTTCGAGTGTCCAAAGCGTTGGCACTGAAAGCAACGGAGGGGGTTCTGGACGTATGGCCTGATGGGACATCGAAGATACCCAGCCATTATGAAAGATGGCAGTCTTGGTGTCTCGAACGTCAAGATGAGATGCTTCGTAGGAAGTGCTATCCCATCCCGACGAATAGTAATTCGACGCACAGCTGACACATGTTGTTCCTTTAAATGCTCTAAGATCTCCTGTTCGGTGACATGTAGAAGATCGACCTCTGATATTACTCCTCTAGAGGAATTTAAATAAGCATGTGGAGTTACGGATACGGCTATGTTCCCAAATGTTTTTATTTTCAACAACTGCACAGCCTGTGTTTCAGTTGACGCCTCAACCAATAAATCGCCAGAACGGACTTTCCTAACAGATCTTAAGGTACCCACAGATGAAAGTAAACATTTCTGTATTAAGAAAGGTGACATTGTACAGAAATTGCCCTCTATACATTTTATAATAAAAAAGCGAGACATTATTTGTTCCCTCGAGGAGTGAGATGAAGTAGTATTATTTTCTACTTCTACATTAACGGGACGAGTACTCGGTCCCCGACTAACAGTTAGTAATGAGCTCTCAGAGCGATCCGCCCAGGAAGCTGTAACTAAATCACTTTTAGTTGCAGCCATAATAACCTTTTTTATAAACACGGATTACTTCCAGTTCGATTCGGGGCCCCCGCCAGACCCCGTCGTTCCATACTTTTCTAACGTGACCAGTGTAACCGCCGGATTCTTCGTAACTAAATGACAGACGCCGGGAGGTAACGTGCACCTGGTGCACGGTCCCCGACAGAATCGAGAAGGATTTCTCGCTACCTCGCGACGTCTGCCATGAAGATAAACGCAACCAAGGGCCTCTACCTCTGGGATCGTTTAAGGAGAACGTACCTCAACCATTACCAACATGGAAACGCCACTCCTCTCCACCAACACAACCCCAACAGGGTCCGTTCCCGAGCCCAAGCGGTGTCCCTCGCGGGAGAGGCCGAAGAGTGGTACAAGGACCCAGTAGCGTCAAGGCTGGGTGGGTCGAGATCGGTTTTGTAACCATGAAGGCTCCGAAGGGGACAGATAGCACAAAACCTTTTTTTTGTCCATTTTATTATTTTTTACATTTTTTTGATTTTTATTTTTTTTCTAACTAAGAAGAGACAAACAAAAAACACACATAGGGTTTAAAAAAGAAAACAGCAACTAAAGATATTAGTTTAAGCTCCAGATGGAGAGGAAAAAAAGCCCAGAAAGAATTCAACAAAAAAGAGAGGATAGGAGAAGAGAAAAAGAGACGGATCGCTATGGGACACTGGGTACGCGACACCCAAATTTACCAAAGAAAGTAAACCCCACGGAGAGAGAAAAAGACACTAGGGTACCTCGGGGTTGTGAAGCCCGTGTTTACCAAAGAAGGTAAACCCCCTGAGGGGTTGACTCGCAAAGACTTTCTTAAAAATAGACCAATCATACCTGAGCCTCATGAACTGGATACAGATGAATCCATTAAAGTTTATGTCTCCCCAGAGGAAGATATGTTAACGGACAGCTCGTCGGATTCGGATGCAGTTTCATCCAATTCCGCTAGCTGATAGTCCGTTTCTTTTCCCTTTCCTTGAAAAAAAAAAAAAAAAAAAAAAAAACTTTCATTATGGCATCTATTATTTCCTGGAACTGCCACGGCTTTCGCAACAAACAAGACAATATTAAAACCTTGATTTCTGACCATAACCCAGCCATTTTCGCACTACAAGAAACATATTTAAAAAACTCCGACAATATAAAAATTCGCAGATACAGCACCGTTAGAAAAGAACGCGATATTGGTGGAAGAGAATCAGGAGGAGTGGCACTCCTAATATCTCATGACTACCCATCCACTGTCATTCCACTTAAAACAAATTTACAGGCTGTTG
The DNA here is from genome assembly GCA_907164885.2 of Dolomedes plantarius. NCBI lineage: Eukaryota > Metazoa > Arthropoda > Arachnida > Araneae > Dolomedidae > Dolomedes > Dolomedes plantarius. The sequence goes on along the minus strand of OU015503.1, from coordinate 84,987,221 downwards.
CAGCGCGTGTCCACATCCGTCAACTCACTACCATTTGCACCGTCTATCTACCACCAAACGAACCGATTAACAGAAACTCTTTGGCTCATCTTTTAACACAACTTCCGGCCCCTTTTATAATAGTTGGAGATTTTAACGCACATAGCCCACTTTGGTGTAGCCCGAACACTAACAATAGAGGACAAGAAATAGAAATATTCTTATCTGACTTCTCACTCTGTGTCTTCAACAATTGTGAGAATACTTATTTTCATTAACCTACCAAAACCTTCCATGCAATAGATCTAGCCATAGGTTCCCCTTCAATTCTGCCCTTTTATAATTTTTGGGTTTCAAATGACTTGCACAATAGCGATCATTTTCCAGTCTTTCTGTCCTTGCTGACCGCTGATTCTAATGCCGTTTCTTCTCTACCCCGCTACATTTATGACAGAGCTGACTGGCCAACTTTTACATCCCTTGCTATCATCACCAAGCAAATGGTGGTGGGCAACATTAATAGTGCTATTGAAAATATTACTTCTGTTATAATTAACGCAGCTGACGCATCCATCCCTAAATCCTCTTCTAGAAAGCGTAACAACAGGAAACCGTGGTGGTCAGAGGAATGTCTTATTGCTAAGAAAAAGCAGCAAAAGGCAATGGACATCTTTCGCAGATACCCAACAACAGAAAATCTTATTTCTTTTAAACATGCAAAAGCTAATGCTAGGAAAGTACGGCGACGCAGCCAGAGGGAATCATGGATTAAATATGTCTCCCATATATCGTATAACACACCGTCTAAACAATTGTGGTCAAAGGTTAAAAGGTAATGGGCTTATATACGCAACATCCACTTTCTTGCTTAAATCTCAATGCCAAATAATCTCAGACTTACCAGAAATAGCAAATGCAATAGGCACCTCCTTCTCTTCTTCCTCTTCTGCTGCTTCTTATCGTGACTCGTTCTTGAAGTTCAAACAAAAATCTGAAAGCCGTTCTCTGAACTTCAACTCACTCTCCACATTTTCCTACAATAGCCCCTTTACTGAAACAGAACTTATTAGCAGCCTTCATAATACTCGAAATACTTCTCCAGGACCAGACGACATTACTTATAATATGCTAAAACACCTTCCTCGTCGTTCCCTTAAAAATCTGCTTTATTTGTATATTAGGATTTGGAATGAGCATGTTTTTCCTGCTGCCTGGTACAAAGCTATCGTTATCCCTTTCCAAAAGCCCGGGAAAGATGCTACAAATCCTAACAACTATCGACCCATTGCCTTAACTAGCTGCGTCTGCAAACTGCTAGAACGAATGATAAACAATCGCCTCGTTTTTACGTTAGAGACTAAGAACCTTATTGTTCCATTTCAGAGCGGGTTTAGAAAGGGAAGATCCACCATAGACAATGCAATTGCTCTCGAATCTGACATTAGGAGAGCATTTCTCCTAAAAAACCATTTTATATCAGTTTTTTTTTTTTTTTTTTGATATTGAAAAAGGATACGACCGTACTTGGCGTTATGGAATTCTCAGAGATCTTTTTGACTTGGAGTTTCGCGGAAATCTCCCTATTTTTATTAAAAATTTTTTAGCTACTCGACATTTTCAAGTTCGTATTGGCAATGTCTTGTCCAACCTTTTTACCCAAGAAGAAGGGGTTCCCCAAGGGAGCGTCCTCAGCGTCACTCTCTCCTCAATAAAAATTAATAATATTTTAAAACAGCTTCCACCTTCCGTGCGGGGAAGTCTTTATGTGGACGACTTACAGATTTGCTGCCAGGGAAAAGACATGCGATTCATTGAACGCCAACTTCAAACTGCAATTCGACGAATCTTGCCTTGGAGTGATGAAAACGGTTTTAAATTCTCACCAGACAAAACCTCTTGTGTGCACTTATGTCGTAAACGTGGGATCCATCCGGATCCCGAAAATTTCATTGAAGACCAGAAGATAAATGTTATTTACTCTGTACGTTTTTTAGGTGTCATATTTGACAGGAAACTAACCTTTCTTCCACATGTTGTACAGCTGCGTAAAAAATGCGAGAAATCACTCAATATGCTTTAAATTTTAGTAAATACATCTTGGGGAGCTGATCGGACGTCTATCCTCCGCATATACAGATCGGTAATCCGATAAAAGCTTGACTACGCCTGTGCATCTTATGACTCTGCTCGCCATTCCGTCCTACGCAAACTTGACACGGTGCACCACAGTGCACTTCGTCTATGTTCTGGTGCCTTTCGTAATTCACCCGTTCAAAGTCTCTATGTAGATTGTCACGAACCATTTTTATCTCACACTCGTCACCAACTTTCATTGAACTACTTTTTTCGGGTGCTGACTCATCCTACGCATCCATTACGTGACATCTTATTGGACAGACGGTACGACACCCTCTACAAAAATCGGCCATCCTGCATCCCGTGCTTTGGGTTACGTATGTTTTCTTTGATCGAAAACACCACTCTGGATGATTTAAATGTGTGTGAATGTCCCTTATTTGACTTTCCTCCTTGGTAGAAAAAGTGTATATCATATATTAATCCCTTTCATTATTTTAATAAGAGTGACACTGATTCATCTATATACAAACAGCTATTTCAGTCTCATCGTCATAATTTTTCTAAATATGTAGATATTTATACGGACGGATCGAAGACAACACATAATGTCGGTTGTGCCTTTGTTTTTAATTCGGAAATTCATAGTTTCAAACTTCATCCATCATGCACTGTTTTTACTGCGGAAATTTTAGCCATCAAACAAGCACTTGATTTTATCGCCAATCATCAAAATAAAAATTTTATCATATACTCCGACTGTTTGAGCGTACTTGAGAGCTTAAAGTCTGGCAACAATAGTCATCCTTTAGTCTCATCTGTCATAGCTCTCCATCATCGGTTAAAATGTCGTGGTTACAGTATTCTGCTTTGCTGGGTCCCAGCTCATGTTGGAATCCCTGGCAATGAACTTGCTGACACAGCAGCAAAAAATTCCAGAACTGTTTTAAACCACCCTGTTCCTTTCTCTGACGTCAAACACACCATTAAAACTTTTATTTTCGATAACTGGCGTTCGAAATGGAACCTAGAAGTACATAATAAACTTCATCACATCAATCCCGTCATCTCTATCTGGCCTCCATTATATCCAAGGAAACTTCACGTCATGATCACTATAATGGGTGTTTAATTGTTGTAGTGAATATTCCGCAATAACTAAAATTGTTAATCTTGCTCATTAAATGATTAGTATCAAGGTAGTTGAATTTGGGGTGTATTGCCAATATATAAATTATTTAACATACTACCTGATTATTTGATCGATTAGTCTCATATTCTTGAATTGCGTTGTGTTTTTAAAATAATCTAATCATCTGATTGAAAATTATAAATGGATAGATTTATTGAACATAACGACACACATAAATACATTACAATACATGTCATAACTGTTATCTTAACTACTTTATTTAATTCTTCTATTTTTCAATATCTATATGTGGACTTCATTGTACTAAACTACATATAATTAACTTATTTATCACTGAGGTATTATTTAAATTGTTAATGGATGAGCGGTATATAGGCACAGTGTCATAGGATCAATGATTAACTGCCACACGTACCTTTACTGACGCTTCATTTGTAGATATGGGCACGCGTCTAGAATCACGTTGAACCACGGCTGGCTATAAAACAGGCGGGGGGGGGGGGGTCTAGCAGGTAGCTGATGGCGGAATGTCCTTCATTTGTTCCCCAGGGAGCGGGTAGTCATTCTTTCTAGCGGTAAGTTCTCGGGCATCTATCAGTCATCCGTCGGGTCGATGGGCTCGTCTCGTAACTAACTCCCAGTTCTGGTTCACATTCACTGCCGATGGGTCAATCGTCGGGCATCACTTCTTTCACTATCACTCTTTCAGCTGACTGACTAGAGCTTTCTTTACGTATCCGGACATTCGGTCATCCTTCTCAGGCCAAACAAAATCTCTGTGTCTAATCTTTATCCCGCTTCCTTTTTTTTATATCTTTCTCTTCTGCCGCTAACTCCTCCTATATTCACTTGATTGGGCCATTATTTTTTCTGGGAGTATCTACCCCACCTTGCAGAAGGCGTGTCTCATAATATCATTATCACTACTTTTCCCGGGACCGCATTTGAACTATGCCGCTCTCCTCTTACTTCCGACCTCTTATTATTTCGACTAAGTCATCTTTCTTCCGTCTCACATGCCTCCCTATTCACCTTCTTCATTCCTAAAGACCTATTTTTCTTTTCAAACATTTCCCCTTCTGTAATCTCTTTTCCGTGCGATAATTGCTTCGTTCCACCTGAATCATCTGGCGTCTCCTAATAGCCTTTTTACTCCTTCAAGATCTAGCTATCTTCGCCGACTATTCACCTCCTGTATCCATCAATATTCTCTTTTACCCTCTTCTATGGTCTATTATTTTCCCCAGTTCGCTTCATCTTCCGACATTTTCAAAGGTCCATTCATTATACTTTTTACTCTATATAATGTTACTGTTTAACCGTGACAATCACCCGTCTAAGAATAGGACATACTAGAGTCACACACAGATATTTGTTGGAGGGGGAAGATACCCCAATTTGCTTTCACTGTAACTGTGTCCTTACCATTTTGCATATTTTAACCGATTGTACAGGACTTAACAAATTTTACTCCAAATACTTTGGTTCTACTACACTCGCCTTAAAAGATCTTTTAGGTGAAACACCTCACCCCGCTATTTTCCGTTTTTTGAAAAATACAGGTTTTTACCCTTTAATTTAATAGCTTTATCCTTTTTTCCTACCATTTTGTTATACTTGACTGCAATCTAGATGGGGATACCCATCTAGATGTTTTGACATTATCAGTACTGCATGTTATCTTCCTCGTTCATGATCTAGAATCATTGTTTTTTATCTAATGTTTTCTTATACCTGGCTGTATACTGGATGGGGTTGTTTCTTTTTTTAACTATCGTTTTTCAGATTTTACCATATGTTTGGCGCAGCATGTCCTCTCTGGACCTTGCGCCATTAAACCCCATCCAACCAACCAACCAACCAACTTACCATGCCATTCCAGAAGTTGTAAGGTACGGATCAGGAGTCGTCTCAAAGAGAAGCTTTAAGCACTTGACAGAATCTAAACGAGAATGAGAGTTTCGCTGAGTCCTGGCGCCTGTCGCCAAAATTATAAATATTCTTCGTCTTCTAAAAGCGCTGCTGTAGGTAATTGATCATTTGCTGTAGTGCCGATATTGTTCTGTCCTTTTCATTGTCATCCATCGCAGATGGTGGTGAGTAACCCCTAAAATAGAGAAGAATCATGTTGTAAAATTTCACTTGGATTAGTCTCGGAATATTCCATTGGTACCCGAACTAAAATATTTTTATTTATGAAACAATCTTCACGCAACAGAAATTCTATGCATCCGTCATGACTTCTACTACAATTTATTAAAATTTTGTTTAAATTTTATTTCTTAAGATTGAAGTCAAAGTTGATTTTCTCAAGTTAATTATGAAATCTCTCATATACCATGAGCATTTTTTTCAAAAGGTGACTAAGATAAATGTTTAAAATTTGCATCTGTTTTCTCTAACAACTACAAACTTAAGTTGGTTGGTTGGTTGGTTAGCGTTTAATGGCGCAAGGTCCAGAAAGGACATGCTGCGCCAAACACATGGTGAAACCCGAAAAGAATTCAGTTCAGCAATTTAAAATCTTAGTCCAATGTAAACATGCGAAAAATGATTTATAAAAAAGTAATGATATAAAAACATGATACAGACGATGATATATAGACAATGATATAGATGGTTATAAAACTATGAAGAGTAACACCGTCTTAAATAAAAAGTGACGTTGGTTTATTGGGTTTTAATGGAGCTAGGCCCAAAGAGCACCATTACGTGCATATAAAGCTTACGTGTGGCGGTAACAAAAAAAGAAAGGTATAAAAGATTATAAAAGCACACAAAGCAAACAACCAAGGTGATAAAAACAGTCAAGTGTTTGATAAAAGGAGTCATATAACGATAGGCAACATTAAAAGTAATACGAATAGTGAAACGAAAATGAGATAAAGGCAAAAGAAACGAGACAGGAACTTCTGGATGGGGAAACTCCCACCCTGTAAAAAAAAAGAGACGAGTGAAGAGGCGACACAAAAAAGGAACAAAAGGAGAAAAGGGAGAAGTTAAGACCCTCCAAATCAACGTCGATGTCCGAGTCCTCGGACACATACAATTTAAGATCTGAATTTTCTGCGACTCTACGGACGTATTGGTTATTTTTTAGGATGTAATCCGGATCATTAGCTTTCCTAGAAAGGGCAACGCACTTTCTAGGAATAGCCACTTTTTTTCTATTTTGGTTACGGGGGATTGGTGTGTTCATATCTATATGATAAGAACATGAGGGATTGGGTGAGATAACATTATGTATAACAGAAGTTTGAACAGTTTTAGGTTTGTTATTTTTAGATGAAGTAGTCTGCTTTGGATTTGGTGGACCAGGAGTATTGGGGGTAGAGTGAGAAACGGAACCTTGTTTAGAATCTTTATGATTATTTTTCGGAGAAGATTGTGGCACAGATAGCGGAGAGGTAAGAGGCTTTGGTGGTATTTTGTTTTTTAATGGAGAACCAGATAGGGTTAACTTCAGCTGAGATTGAGTTTCAGCTGTCGAGGAGGACACAGATTTCAGCTTAATTGAGCAGGGTTCAGTTTGTGTGCCGACAGAAGATACTTTTTTTGGGGACGCCGCTGCAGCATACGATAATCCAACAGTCGGGGTTCTAGTGTCGATTATCCGTCGTGCTTTGGGGTAAGACATTTTATTTGTTACCTTTAAAGTCATAATTTCTTTTTCCTTCAACCATTTCGAACACGACCTAGAATATGCCGGATGACTATCATCACAGTTCACACACTTAAAGTCCGCCAAGCAGCTATTGTTATCATGACCCGCTTGCGCATAGCGGCCACAAGTAAGGGATCCACGGCATGCGTCCTGGGAGTGACCGAATCGCTGGCATTTAAAACAGCGCAGCGGATTCGGCACGTAGGGCCTAACTGGACAGCGTAAGTAGGCGGCTTTAATATGTGATGGGAGATCTGGGGTTGGTTGTTTGGAGTTTATTGGCACTGAATCCTCATGGGACATATTGTGCCAGACAGAGGGTAGATGGCGAAAAACTGATGACTGGGATAAAGGTTAAAATAATAATATAAGCGGAAAAACAAAGTCAAAAACAGAAACCAGCAACACAACAGAGTAGAAAAGTTAAAAGATAAAATTTAAAACATTAAACTGTGCTTTGTTGCGAAAGCAACAAAGCACAACAGGAACAAAAACAAAACTAAATATGGGGATAGAACCCAATACATTTTAAATAATTAAAAATGTTCTGATGGGGAGGAGAGCTCAGCAAATCCTTAATATGTATTACATTAAACTGAAAAAATTGGCGACGTGGGTGATTAAAATCTGGGCAATCAATGAGAATGTGTTTTACAGTCATCAAGGTCTTGCAATTCTGACAAAAAGGGGCTGACTCTGCAAGTAGCAGGTGCCGGTGCGTAAAACGAGTATGACCGATGCGGAGTCTAGTTATTATAACATCATGCCTTCTTGAAGTAAGTGGGGGCCAGTATTCAATGTTGTGCTTGATCGAATTTAATTTATTTGAGTTAAGGATATCCCAGGAACTCTGCCACTTAAGATGAATGAGATAATTTAAATATTTCTTTGCATCACAGTAAGGGATGGGAAAATCAAGGATGTTGCTGGCAGACTTAGCTGCTTTGTCAGCGAGTTCGTTTCCTCTAATCCCCACGTGAGACGGGATCCAACAAAATAAAATTGAGAAGCCATCAGAAGATAGACTGTCCAATAACAAAAGAATTCTAAAAATAAGAGGGTGACTATGTTGATGAGGGTAAGACAAAGACTGAAGAGCACTCAAGGAGTCTGAATAAAAGATGTATTTTTTCCTAGGTTTTTCATATATATGTTCGAGAGCTTTAAATATAGCTATTAGCTCAGCGGAGTATATAGAGAAAGCATTGTGTAGTTTGTAGCTATAAGAAATGTCCTCAGCGACAAAAGCGCAGCCTACGTAGTCGATTGACTTGGACCCATCAGTAAAAATTGGACTATAGCTGCAAAAGCATTGTCTGTGATGCATAAAAATTTGTTGATAAATGATATCTGCAGTGGAGTCTTTGTCATAAGATTTAAAAGGATTTAAAAATTGAAATCCTGGGGTATTCCAAGGCGAAAAATTATAGTCGGCTACCATTATGTTTATATTGCTAAAATCCAGATTTGTTAAAATTTGTTGGGTCCGTGAATGAAAAGGTTGAATGGAAGAAGACCGACACTGGTATAAGCGAGTGAGGTAAGGGCTGACAGTATAATTATACATAGGATGGTTGGTATGAGATAAAATTCTAAAATAATAGTGTAGAGACAATGTCTCGCGTCTTAGATTTAATGGAGCCTCACAGCAGTCAACATACAGGCTCTCCACTGGAGAGGTTCTAAAGGCTCCCGAGCATAGTCTTAGAGCAGTATGGTGAATAGTATTCAACTTCCGCAGAACAGAGTTACGAGCCGAACCATATACAGTGCAACCGTAATCCAGTTTGGACCGTATAACAGCATGATAAATTTTTAAAAGAGTAGAACGGTCTGCCCCCCAGGTGGAATTGGAAAGGACCTTCAAGATATTCATTGCTCTTTCGCATTTTCTACGTAAGTAAAGGACATGCGGTAAGAAGGTTAGCTTTTTATCAAGTATAACACCCAAAAATTTGATTTCCTCAATAACGTTAATAATATGACCATTAAACTGGATTTCCGGTTCAGGGTGCATACCCCTCTTTCTGCAGAAGTGTACGCAACTAGTTTTCTGGCTGGAAAAATTAAAACCATTGTCATCTGCCCATTTTACAATTTTGTTAACTGCTGTCTGGAGTTGTCTATTTATAAAGCGCATGTCATTACCTTCACAGGAAATGTTCAAGTCGTCTACATATAAGCTTCCTTTTACGGTGGGAGGTATCACTTTTAATACGTCGTCAATTGAAATGATAAAAAGAGTAACACTTAAAACGCTGCCCTGGGGCACCCCCTCCTCTTGAATGAAGTCGTCAGATAAAGTATTGCCTATACGAACATTAAAATTCCGGAGCGATAAGAAATTACTAATAAAAATAGGCAGGTTTCCCCTCAAGTCTAGTTTAAAAAGCTTACGCAGTATGCCGTGCCTCCAGGTACGGTCATACGCCTTTTCAATATCAAAAAATATTGAAACCAAGTGGTTTCTCTTGACGAAAGCGTTGCGGATTTTGCTCTCCAGATCATTGATGTTATCTATTGTACACCTACCACGGCGAAAACCACTTTGAAATTCAGAAAGGCAGCTATTCTCTTCCAAATAATTCATGAGGCGCGCATTTATCATTTTTTCCAATATTTTGCAGAGGCAGTTTGTAAGAGCGACTGGTCGGTAATTTAGAGGGTTCGTGGATTGTTTCCCAGGTTTGAGGATCGGAATGATAATAGCAGTTCTCCAAGAAGACGGGAATAAATGTTCTTGCCAAATTCTATTATATAAAATCAGGATATTAGATATAGATGAATAAGACAGGTTCTTCAACATACAGTACGAGATGTTATCGGGGCCAGAGGCAGATTTGTGAGTATTTTGAAGGGCTTTCTTAAGTTCATGATAAGTAAAATCAGTATTGTACGATAACTGAGTATTAGTGTGAAAATTAATTGGTTTTTTCTCTGCTATTGCTTTTATTTTATTGAAGGAAGGAGTGTAACTAGCGGACGAAGATACGTTTGCGAGAGAAGAAGCAATGGTATTTGCAATATCTTTTACTGAGGTTATGGTTTGGTTATTATGATGCAGAATATGGATTTGGTTATTGGGGTAAATGCCAGAGCAACGCCTGACTTTACTCCATAATTGTTTACTGGAGATGCTAAAGGAGATGCTGTTTACGTATTTCTGCCACGAATCCCTCTGGCTGAGTCTTAGCGTACGCCTGAAGGTTGATTTAGATTTTTTGTATATTATAAAGTTCTCCGTGGTAGGGTACCGTCTAAAGTTATTAAAAGCTTTCCTCTTTAGTTTATAAGTTTCTTTGCAGTCTTGGTTCCACCATGGCTTTGATTGTTTTCGTGGACGAGAAGAGGTTTTGCGAATTGCGGTATCAGCAGCGGAAACTATTGTATTAGTAATTTGTTGAACAGCTTCATCAATGGTATTATTCACGACCATGGCCCTGGTGATGTTAGCGAGGTTGCGGAAAGTTATCCAATCGGCGGACTCTAGTACATAACGAGAAATCCGCACGTTGGTAGTAGTACGAGCAGTGTGGGACAGGATAATTGGAAAGTGGTCACTATTATACAAATATGAATCGACAGAAAAGGTCCAGAAAGAAAAGATTTGTGGGGAACTGATTGCAAGGTCCAGGGAGTGATAAGTGCGAGTGGGCTGGTGGAAATAAGTAATTTCTTCATTATTATAGAGACAAAGACCATGGTCGGAAATAAGCTGTTCAATTTGACCTCCACGGTGATTCATGTTAGTACTACCCCAAAGTGGGCTATGACCATTGAAGTCACCAATGATAATGAAGGGATGTGGAAGCTGATTAATAAGATTATTTAATGATTGTTGGCTGATGTTATTATTTGGTGGAAGATAAATATTGCATATGGTAACGGCGGAATGAATATGAATTTGAACCGCGACGGCCTGTAAATCAGTTTGCAGGTTTATAGGAAAAATGGGATAGTCAAAAGAGGTCAAAAGAGCCACACCGCCGGAAGCTTTGCCTCCATCGGTGTGGTCTTTTCTAATGGTATTGTATCTCCGTAATTTAGCACTGATGCCATCACGGAGGAAAGTTTCCTGCAGAGCAATACACACCGGATTATATTTATTAACCAAATCACGGAGATCGGAGACGTGATGTTTAAAGCCATGGCAATTCCAAGACAAAAGAGCCATAATGGAAAAAAAGAACAAAAAAGAAAGGAGAAGAAATTAAGGAGGAGCAGTACACTGCCGATCAGCCTCCGAATCAGACGAGACATCAGTCAGCATGTCCTCCTCAGCGGAAACATACATTTTTAAAGAATCGTCCATTTGGAGGACGTTTTGGGATTGATTTGGGGGAGGGTTTTTTAAAAAATCAGTTCGAGTTAGAGTTTTCTTATTAACATTAGGTTGCGATTTTACACATGGAATTTTTGACGGTAACGTTTTTTTCATATTTATCTTTCTCGTTGTGGAAACTGTAGTTTTACTATTATTATTATCTGTAATCTTACTTTTTTTATTGATATTACCAGAATTGGTTTGCTGAGAACTGTCCACGGACACTGAATCCCGGAGGGGTATATTATGAGGTTTAATTTGAGTTTTAGTGGGTTTCGATTCATGTAGAGTACGCGTCTTATTTTCATCATTCGGAAAAGATTCAGTTTGAGTGCATATAGATTTCATGATGGGTTTAGAGATTACAGCTGCCGAATACGAAGTGCCATTTTTTGGTATGCGTGATTTAACAAGATTTCGTGCTTCGACGAAACTCATACCTTTTTCGTATTTAAGTGCCTGGACTTCTTTCTCCATCTGCCAAGAAGGACATGAACGTGAAAAGGAAGGGTGTTGTCCTTTACAGTTAACGCAGCAGGGAATTTCTTTGTTGCAGTTGTCACTGTCGTGTCCGACTACTGCGCAGCGAGCACAGGTAGTGGAACCCCGACATGACAATTTGGAATGGCCGAAACGTTGACAGTTAAAGCATCGGAGTGGATTTGGGATATACGGTCTTACAGGGCAGCGTAGATAACCAGCATTTATATGAGATGGTAATGTGGGTGTACTGAAAGTTAAGATAATATGTTTCGTTGGAAAGATATTACCATCCCGTCGGGTGGTAATCCTCCGTACCGCGCAAACTAACTGTTCCTGCAAGTTCTCTAAAATTTCAGATTCCGGAATATATTGTAGGTCAGATTCTGATACAACCCCTTTCGAGAAATTCAGTGTCCTGTGAGCTGAGACGTTTACAGGTAAGTTCCCAAAGGACTTCATTTTTGAAAGAATTGAGGCCTGACTAGTTGTGGTGACTTCAACAAGAAGTTCACCAGAACGTAATTTTTTTACCGATTTTGCATCGCCTATTGTGCTTTTTAAACATTTCTGAATAAGGAAGGGAGATATCTTATTAAAATTATTTTCTATGAGTTTTACCATAAAGAATCTGGCTCGGGAATTAGAAATTTCGGCTACATTCTCTAAAGAATGTTCCGCGCGATCCGCCCAGGAAGCTGTAACTAAATTCTCTTTAGTTGCAGCCATAATCACTTTATTAGAACCACGGATTGCTTCCAGTTCGATCGGGGCCCCCGCCAGACCCCGTCGTTCCACACTTTTCTAACGTGACCAGTGTAACCGCCGGATTCTTCGCAACTAAATGACAGACGCCGGGATGTAACGTGCACCTGGTGCACGGTCCCCGACAGAATCGAGGAGGATTTCTCGCTACCTCGCGACGTCTGCCATAAAGATACACGCAACCAAGGGCCTCTACCTCTGGGACATTTTAAGGAAAACGTACCACAACCATTACCGACATAGCACTCCACTTCTCTCCGCCAACACAACCCCAACAGGGTCGGTTCCCGAGCCCAAACGGTGTCCCTCACGGGAGAGGCCGAAGAGTGGTACTGGACCCAGTAGCGTCAAGGCTGGGTGGGTGAAGATCGGTTTTGATACTATGAAGGCTCCGAAGGGGACAGATAGCACAAAAACTTTTTTTGGAAATTTTAATATTTTTCACATTTTTTTGAATTTTTATTTATTTTTTAAAACGAAGAAATAACAAACAAAAAACACATAGGGGTTAAGAAAGAAAACAGCAACAAAAAAAATTAGTGGAAGCTCCAGTTGGAAAGGAAGAAAAGTCCGGAAAGGAGAAAACAAAAGAAACAGGACAGGAGAAGCGAAAGAGAGATGGATCGCTATGGGACACTGGGGACGCTACACCCACATTCACCAAAGACAGTGAACCCCACGGAGAGAGAAAAAGACACTAGGGTACCTCGGGGTTGTGAAGCCCGTGTTTACCTAAAGAAGGTAAACCCCCTGAGGGGGGGAGATCTGGGGAGTCGAAGGTTAGAATCAGATGTTTCGTAGGAAGCACCTTTCCGTCCCGGCGTATGATGATTCGGCGTACATTTACAACATTTTGATCCCTTAAATTTTCTAAAATTTCCGGCTCAGGAACAGTAAAGAGTTCTGATTCGGAGATCACACCTCTTGATGAGTTCAGGGTCTTATGTGGTGAGACTGTTACAGAAAATAAACCAAATGTAATGCATTTGGACAAAGTTTCCGATTGTTGTGCCGAAAAAACCTCAATCATCAGGTCTCCGGATGGCAGTTTTCGTATTGACGGTACTTTTCATATAATTGACTGAATAGTTTTCTGGATAAAAAAAGGTGACATATTTTTAAAGGAATTATCGGTAGGTTTCGCGATTAAGAACTTATTAAATTTAACTTTTGCGTACATTTGTTGTGACTTATCCCTCACCGTGGGATTTTGAGAAATAGAATCCATAAAAAGGGGCTTTAAATTCAGTTCTCGGCCGCACCACCCACCATGGAGCCCAACAAGGGGATGCAGGATCCTGCACCAATGCTGGCCGAAAACTATACGCTCAAGAAGCGATCCTGAAGCAGACTCCACCCTTAGCGAGATGCTCAGTAATCATAACGATTGCTTGGTTCCTAGCCGGAGACAAAGTCAACGACCAGCCGATTGATACATTAGGGAACCACTAAGTACCTCCCGTTTACCCGAAGCGGGGGCCGAAGTAGTGTATTGGGCAACCAAAACTGACCCTCAACTACCAGGTTGGCTGGGGTTTTATGGCGCAAGATCCAAAATAGGACATAAAGCGCCAAACACAAGACTAGAGCAAAAAGAGATTATATAGAGTCGCCACGCTCGAACCAACGGTGAAATAACAGATTTATAACCAACACTAATAAATATAAAAACGAGTGACCGTGAAAAACTGAATAAAAGGGATGATAAAAATTATGTATAAACATGTTAGAATGATGATATATACAAGGTAATATAGAAAGATGAAATGTAAAAGTCATAAAAAACAGTGATATATAAGATGGTAAAAACAATGATACATAAAATTGCTAAAAAGATTATAAAAAAAGATATTTGTAAAATGCAATAAAAGTTTAACGATAAAATCAATTGCTAAAGCACAGACTGTGTATAAAACCAGTAAAAAATAAAAAGGGAAACAGTGAAGGATGGGGGGGCTCCCCCAACAGATCACACAGATTGGGCGAAACGCAACCAAAATACTTAGTGTAGTGGGAAAGCAAACTAGGGCAAGACGTCAAGATGTGAGACACCGTAAGAGGTGAGGAACAGTGTTCACAGAGAGGAGCATTCTCTCCCATCAACAAGTGGCGATGTGTCAACAGAGAATGTCCAATTCTTAAACGTGTTAGTATAACGTCTGCACGGCGCAAAGAAGCAGATGGCCAAGCACGAACATTTGGCTTAATCTGTCTTAGCTTATTGTTCGCTTCAATGTTCCACTCACTTTGCCACTCATGCCAAACTAACTTTTTGACAGCGGACTTCAAATCAGTGAGAGGAATAGGCTGAACCAGACGACACACGGCACCTTTAGCAGCAGCATCTGCTTGCTCATTACCCGTTATGCCGACATGACCCGGCACCCAGCAGAACAAAACACTGAAACCACGACGACAGAGGCGACTATGCAGATCCACCACCGGAGATAAAAGGGAATGGGAGTGGGACACACCATCATCCTCCAAAGTCTCTAAAACGCTGATGGAATCTGTATAAACGATGAAGCGCCTACTTCTCTGACGGAAGATATACTTCAGAGCTTCATGTACAGCGATAAACTCTGCTGAAAAAACAGAAAGACAGTCGGGAAGTGTATAGCTCCTAACATCTGTGCCACAGACGTAGGCACAGCCAACGTGGTCTTCTGTTTTAGAGCCGTCAGTATAAACTTCAACATAGTTAGGGTAATTAGCCAGGTGTGACGCGAAAAGCTAGCGATACACGACTGGATCCGTACTTGACTTTACAAAACCCTGAAAGGGCCGCAAGTACGAAATCTTGTGATTACGCCAAGGTGGAAAAGGTGAAGTCGGTCGCAGCATAACATCCACATCAGAGAGAGACGACGAAGAAAGGAACGTCCTCATACGAAGTCCAAGCGGTGGTATACAGGATGGCCGATTTTGGTAAAGTCGGTCATTCTGACTGTCGAGTAGAGCAGAATGGAGTGTGTGATTAGGATGCGAGAGGATACGGAAGTACAACTGAAGCGACAATTGCTTGCGAATAGATGGTAAAGAAGGCTCGCCGCAGATGACATTTAAACTCTTTACGGGAGATGTTCTGAAAGCACCAGAACAGATTCGAAGGGCAGAATGATGAATCGTTTCGATTTTCCGCAGCACAGAGACGCGTGCGGAACCGTACACGGCGCATCCATAATCCATTTTCGATCGAATGACCGCGCGATAGACCTTGAGCATAGTTGATCGCTCAGCTCCCCATGACGTGTTGGATAGAACTTTCAGCAAGTTTAGAGCCTGCTCAGACTTCCGCCGTAGATGCATTACGTGCGGAAGGAAATTTAATTTGCTATCAAACAACACGCCCAAGAAACGAACAACGTTCACAACGGTAATAACTGAATCTCCAAGGTAAATCTGCGGGTCAGGATGCAAACCTCTGCGTTTGCAAAAATGTACGCAAGAGGTTTTTTCGACCGAAAACGTAAAGCCGTTCTCCGAACACCATGTCATCATGCGAGAGATTGCAATTTGCAGTTGTCGTTCGATGCAACGCATATCCTTGCTTTGGCAGGAGATCTGTAAATCATCAACGTATAAGTTTCCACGAACAGATGGAGGTAAACATCTTAAAATTCCATCTATTTTTAAAGAAAACAGTGTCACACTTAGTACACTGCCCTGAGGAACTCCCTCTTCCTGAATGTAAACATCGGAAAGTGTTGTACCAATGCGAACTTGGAATTCCCGTAGTGATAGGAAGTTCGCAATGAATATAGGCAAGTGGCCACGAAATTTGTTGTTATAAAGGTCACGAAGGATGCCATATCGCCACGTCCGGTCATAAGCCTTTTCGATGTCGAAGAAAACAGACACTAAGTGGTTTCTTCTGACAAAGGCATTACGAGCTTCGGACTCCAAGGCAATGATATTATCCATCGTAGACCGACCACGCCGGAAACCGCTTTGTAGAGGTGACAGACAAAGCTGGGTTTCTAACAGATAAACTAACCGATTGTTCACCATGCGTTCCAAAAGTTTACATAAACAACTAGTGAGCGCTATCGGACGGTAATGCTTAGGGTTGGTGGCATCCTTCCCCGGTTTGGGAATGGGAATCACTATAGCCCTACGCCAAGAGGATGGGAAAGCATGTTCCTCCCAGATTCTATTAAATAAATACAGCAAATTACGGAGAGAGCTGCGAGAGAGATGCTGTAACATGGCATAGCTAATGCCATCGGGACCCGGGGAAGTCATCCGAGTCTGCCGAAGGCAACTCTCCAGCTCGTTCTCCGTAAAAGGGAAGTTGTAGGCCAGATTGGAGCAAGTTTCGAAACGCAAAGGTCTTGACTCGGCACGCAGTTTGTGTCGCATGAAATCGGTCGGGTATGACGACGCACTCGACACTGAACTGAAGGCGCTGCCAATGGCGTTACCTATGTCCTCTACAGTAGAGAGGGTAACACCATTTTCAACAATGCACTGTATTGGCTGGTCTGAATATAGTCCCATGCATTTCTTCACTTTCGTCCAAAGCTGTTTACTGGGAGTGGATGTTGTCAATTCCGAAACGTACTTTCTCCAAGACTCTCTCTGGCAACGTCGACGCACTCTACGAGCGTTAGCTCTAGCTTGCTTGAACGCAATGAAATTTGCAGTGGTTGGATATCGGCGAAATATCCCCCACATTTTCCGTTGTATTTTCAACGTTGTGGAACACTCCAGGTTCCACCACGGCTTCCAATTTCTACGACTATTTGGCGAAGTCTTAGGGATGGCTGCATCGGCAGCTTCTATTATAACTTCGGAGACAAAGTGAACCGCATCATCAATATCACCGTCGACCATGTGTTGGGTGATGACAGCACAGTCTGTAAATCGCGACCAATTAGCAGATTCATATTTGTATCTTGCAGGGCGACACACCACAGACCCTGTGCCGGATAGTGACACAAATATAGGGTAATGGTCACTTCCGCGGAGATCTGTCCCGACCCAAAAGTTACTAGATGGAAAAAGTGACGGTGAACAAATGGCAAGATCGATTGTATGAAAGGTTCGAGATGGCTCGTGAAAGTGAGTAGGGTCACCATTATTGAGGAGGCAAAGATTGTGGTCAGTTAGCAACTGCTCCACTTGCCTTCCTCGAGCGGTGTTACAGCTACTCCCCCACAACACATTATGACCATTAAAGTCTCCGAGTATAATAAAAGGTTCCGGAAGCTGAGTCACAAAGTCGTCTAGAGTTCTTTGATCAAAAACGTCGTTAGGTGGCAGGTATATCACGCAAACGGAAATTAATATTCGCGTTTGTACGCGCACAGCTACTGCTTGGAGTGTACTGTTCAAAGAAAGGACAGTAAAGGGATAGTTGTGAGAGGTCAGGAGAGCAACACCTCCTGACGCTCGTACACCCGAAACATTGTCCTTCCGAATAATGCTGTAACGACGCAATTTGGCCGTGTCCGCTAACTTCAGGAAAGTTTCCTGAAGTGCGACACAGGCCGGATGGTAATCTGTGATCAAAGACTTCAGATCTGATAGTTTATTTCGGAAACCGCGACAGTTCCAGGAAATTAAAATCGCCATCAGGAGGAAGAGGGAGAAGGAGCACGAGCTGGAAGAGTAGAGGTGTCCATTGACACCCCAGCATCAGGATCAGAAAGATCCGAATTGGACGCGCAAAGTTGGAAGGAGTCCTCCTCCATACGCGCCACATTGCGAGGGTCTTTCACCTTTTGTGAATGACTCACTCGCTTTAAATTCTCTAAGCGTTTTAATTTTTTATGAGAGTATGGTTTTGAGGTACAGGGTTTCTGGTATTGTATAGGCTTATTTTGGTGGGAATTAGTGGCTTTTTCAGGTGATTTATTTGTGCTTTTTGTTTTCTGTGTGTTATTATTGTTAGTGGGATAGGCTTCTGTTTGTGTGGAAGTAATGCACATTACTTTCTTAGTGGCGGCAGCAGAAGCATAAGAGACTCCGATTCTGGGGCTCCTAGCTTCGACGTGTTTTCGCGCTTCTAAGTAAGATATATTACTGTGGGCTCTGATAGTTTGGATCTCTTTTTCGAAGCTCCACTTCGGGCATGATCTTGAGTATGAGGCGTGTTGTCCATGGCAATTGACGCACTTTTCAGGCAAACTACATGTGTCTGAAGAATGGTCAGGCTGGGCACAACGGGCACAGACAACGGACCCACGACACGATGCTTTCGAGTGTCCAAAACGTTGGCACTGAAAGCAACGGAGAGGGTTCTGAACGTAAGGTCTTGTGGGACACCGAAGATAACCAGCTATGACAAAGGATGGTAATTTTGGCGTCGCGAAAGTCAGGATGAGGTGCTTCGTAGGAAGTACCTTCCCATCCCGACGGATATTAATTCGACGCACACCAGACACATGTTGGTGCTTTAAGTTTTCCAATATCTCCTCTTCAGAGGTATGGAGGAGATCAGCCTCAGATATAACACCTCGAGATGAGTTCAAATATGAATGTGGAGTGACGGTTATGGCTATATTACCAAACATTTTTATCTTGAGTAACTGAGTGGCTTGTGCAGAAGTCGACACTTCAACAAGAAGGTCACCGGAACGGAGTTTTTTTATTGAGTTAACGTTTCCTATAGAAGAGATTATGCATTTTTGTATGAGGAAAGGCGATACGGTAGTGAAGTTCCCTTCCACTCTTTTAATAATAAAAAAACGAGAAGTATCATTTACATTTAATGAAGATGATGACGCGAGTCTATGCTGAGCTTTGGTTTGAGAATCCATAAAAAAGGGCCGTATGTTCGGTCCCCGGCGGCACCACCCACCATGGAGCCCAAGAAGGGGACGCCGGTTACTGCGCCAGTGCTAACCGGGAACTATACGCGCGCGGCCAATGACCGGCTGCTTAGCCCTGAGCCAGTGAACAAAGTCTAACTGACCAGCCGATTGGTACACACGGGACCAATGTGCACCTCCCGTTTACCTGAAGCAAGGGCCAAAGTAGTGTGTTGGAGCGTTATCTTACTAAAGCCCACATTATGGCGAAGAATAAAACCCCTCAACTACCAGGATCCCCATTTCCTGGGACACGGGTCTCCACGCACGGCAAACACGTGGGCAGTTAATCGCCATTAGAAGCTAGAAGCACAGAATGGGTACAGCTTCTGATGAGGAGCCCTCACCTCCGAAGAGGTAACCGCAACGAGGGAGAAAAAAAGGTAAAAGTAGAAGGACGAGAGGAGAAGAAAAGGGAAAGGAGGAAAAGTTCGCTGGGGTACCTCGGGATTGCGACACCCGTGTTTACCTAAAGTAGGTAAACCCCCTGAGGGGCTCAACTACGAGGATTCCCTTTTCCGGGGACACGGGTCTCCACGCACGGTTGGTTGGTTGGGGTTTTATGGCGCAGGATCCAAAATAGGATATAAAGCGCCAAACACAAGACTAGAGCAAAAACAGATTACATAGAGTCGCCACGCTCGAACCAACGGTGAAAAAACAGATTTATCACCAACACTAATAAATATAAAAACAAGTAACCGTAAAAAACTGAATAAAAGGGATGATAAAAATTATGTATAAACATGTTAGAATGATATATACAAGGTAATATAGAAAGATGACATGTAAAAGTCATAAAAAACGGTGATATATAAGGTGATAAAAACAATGATACATAAAATTGCTAAAAAGATTATTAAAAAAGATATTTGTAAAATGCAATAAAAGTTTAACGATAAAATCAATTGCTAAAGCACAGACTGTGTATAAAACCAGGAAAAAATAAGAAGGCAAACAGAGCTGGATGGGGGAACAGAGCTGGATGATGCTCCCCCAGCAGTTCAGATAAGATAGGTGAACTGGAGCCAAAAAACCTATTATACTGGGCTTGAAGCGAAGGGCAAGACGTCAAAATATGTCCAACTGAAAGTGCCGCCTTACAATGTTGACAGAGAGGGGCATCCCCACCCATCAACAAATGTCGATGCGTCAAAAGGGAATGCCCGATTCTCAACCGTGTGAGTATGACGTCTGCGCGACGCAGTTGAGCTGATGGCCAAGCACCAATACATGGTTTAACCTGTCGCAGCTTATTAGTAACCTGCAGATCCCAATCAACTTGCCATTCGTTCCTAATTAACTTTTTCACAGCGGACTTCACATCACTGATAGGCACATGCTGATTCAGCCGATGCACAGCACCTTTAGCCGCAGCATCTGCCTGCTCGTTACCCGATATGCCGACATGACCAGGCACCCAGCAGAAAAGGACACTGAAGCCACGACGACAGAGGCGACGATGCAGATCCAACACCGGAGATACAAGGGAATGGGAGTGTGACACTTCACCATTCTCCAAAGTCTCTAAAACGCTGATGGAATCTGTATACACTATAAAACGCCTGCCTCTCTGCCGGAAGATATACTTCAGAGCTTCATGTACAGCCACAAACTCTGCTGAAAAGACAGAAAAACAGTCGGGAAGTGAATAGCTCCTAACGTCTCTGCCACAGACGTAGGCACATCCAACATGATCTTCTGTTTTAGAGCCGTCGGTATAAACATCAACATAGTTTGGGTAACTAGCGAGGTGCGACGCAAAAAGCTGGCGAAAAATGACAGGATCCGTATTCGATTTTGCAAAACCCTGGAAGGGGCGCAAGTACGAAATCTTGTGGTTTCGCCAAGGTGGAAAATGCAAAGTCGGTTGCAGCATGACATCCACATCACACAGCGGAGATGAAATAAGAAGTGTCCTCATGCGAAGTCCGAAAGGTGGAATGCAAGATGGCCGATTTTCAAAAAGTCGATCAAACTGACTGTCAAGAAGAACAGCATGGAGTGGGTGATTAGGTTGAGATAGGATACGGTAATACAACTGAAGCGACAATTGCTTGCGAGTTGATGGTAAAGAAGGCTCACCGCAGATGACATATAAGCTCTTAATGGGAGATGTCCTGAAAGCACCAGAACAGATTCGAAGGGCGGAATGATGAATCGTGTCGAGTTTCCGTAGCACGGATAAGCGTGCGGAACCGTGCACAGCGCATCCATAATCCATTTTCGATCGAATGACCGCGCGATAAACCCGGAGCATAGTAGATCGCTCAGCTCCCCAGGACGTGTTGGATAGAACTTTCAGCAAGTTTAGAGCCTGCTCAGACTTCCGCCGTAGATACATTACGTGCGGAAGAAAAGTTAACTTACTATCGAACAACACGCCCAAGAAACGAACCACGTTCTCTACGGCTATTAGGGAGTCACCTAGGTATATTTGCGGGTCAGGATGCAAACCTCTGCGCTTACAAAAATGTACGCAAGAGGTTTTTTCGGCCGAAAACGTAAAACCGTTCTCAGAACACCATGTCATCATGCGAGATATTGAAGCTTGCAATTGTCGTTCGATGTAACGCATATCCTTACCTTGACACGAGATCTGCAAGTCGTCGACATACAGATTGCCACGAACAGATGGTGGCAAACACTGTAAAATGCCATTAATTTTCAGGGAAAACAGTGTAACACTCAATACACTGCCCTGAGGAACTCCCTCTTCTTGAATGTAAACATCGGAAAGCGTCGTACCAATGCGAACTTGAAACTCCACGCACGGCAAACACGTGGGCAGTTAATCGCCATTAGAAGCTAGTAGCAGCAGAATGGCTACAGCTTCTGATGAGGAGCCCTCACCTCCGAAGAGGTAACAAAAACGAGGGAGAAAAAAAGGTAAAAGTAGAAGGACGAGAGGAGAGGAAAAGGGAAAGAAGGGAAAGTTCGCTGGGGTACCTCGGGATTGCGACACCCGTGTTTACCTAAAGAAGGTAAACCCCTGAGGGACTACAAACTTAAGAGCAGAAATTATTCTCTAGCATTTCCCTGCGACATTTTCAGTTGTCATCTTTCCGCTTAGCAAAAAATTTAGTGCCCACTATCTTCACGGACATCTTATTTCATTTTACTGCTGTTAAGTCTATTTTGGCATATCAGTAAGACTAAACTTTGTTTTAGACATCCATCAGGGTTATTTCAAGATAATTTTATTTCAGTACGTATGAAAAATTATATTAAAAACAAACTTTTATTCTTAGTTCTAAAGAATGTAGGAAATAGTGAAAAAATTGAAAATATCCTTCAATAAAAAATTTCCTCTAAGTCTGGAACAGTAACATTTAAAAAGTAGGCATTCTACCTTTGATTATTTTAGGACTGTCGTGTCTGCAGCGTCACCCTTTTTGTCTTGTCCCTGCTACTCTCTTCTCGAGGAGGCAGGGGGGGGGGGGGGGGGGTAGGGCAATGACCCCGGCTCGATAAGGGATTCGAGATTGTTGACGGTGCCCCGGGAGAAGTCAGGGGGACGTCGGATATACTGCTTGTGCCCACGCGAGAGAAGGTGTGTGGTTTTTTTTTAGTCTGCGGTTGTTGGCTCTTGAGAGAGCCGGGCAGACGAAGACAGTGCATGGGTGTATTGAGACCCCAAAGACGCACTAGGCCTTTGTTAGGTAACAGTCGTTGGGAGATGACTGAAGTAGTTAGATATTTGTACAAAACTGTAAAATAAGTTTATAGATAGTTGTGTTTGTGCTTACGAAAGAAATAAAACTTTGAATATTCACTGGTGTGGTACTGAACTTTATGCTGTGAAAATTTACTCGTGTACCATTGAAAACGTCTTGACATCAAACGAACCAAAGTGAACCCATAAAAGTGAAGAGGGTTCGACACTGTCGCAGCCGACAGCACCCGCATACCTGGATTGGTGGATAAGTGAGTGAGTCGTCAGTGCAGGTGAGAAGCCTTTAATATTTATATTTTGAGGGATCCGTAAAATAATTTCAAATAAGATGTGGACTATCAAAGGACTTAAAAAAGAAGATATAAAAGTAGTTGCCGGAGAATGTGGAGCAGAAGTTACTCCGAATTTAACGATTACCGAACTGAAACTTAATTTTAGACTCTGAAGAATATAAGAATGATCCAGAATTTGTTAAACAGAACCTAATTACCACGGTAGATGATAGAAAAAAACACGAGGAACGACAACATGAATTAGAAATAAGGGCCCAGAACGCGAACATAAATACAGCGAATACGCAAGACGATAACGAGGATAATGTCTAGTAAATATTATTAAAAGTGTAAAAGCATTGACCATTCCCTGTCCTAATAAGCCTGAGTTGTGGAATCTATTTTTCGCCTCACTAGAACATGCTTTTTCAACAAAAGTAGCTAAAGAACATAAAGCAGAAGTTCTAATAAATCTATTGGGTGAGAAAGCAGAAAACATCTTAATTTACATTGATGACAGAGAAATTAAAGATTATGAAGCGTTAAAGGCAACAGTGTTACGAGAGTTCGAACCAACTGCACAAGTTTGTTTGGAAAATTTTAGACGGGCGAAACGGTCTTCAATGGAGACCCATGTACAATTTGCGTCGCGACTCAGTACGACCTTTCAATACTATTTAAGTCTAAGAAACTGCAAAGATTACAAAAGCGTATGCGATTTGATGGTTGCGGATAAATTGTTTTCCACACTCGATCAAGAAACACAAACTCACATAGGTGTGCGGCAAGGTAACGGATGGTTTCCGCCGATTGATCTTGGAAGGGAATGCGATGCGTTTTACGTAGCTCGAGGAAAAACGTTACATAAACAAGCCTACCCAGATTCAAACTACACGCGAAATAATACAGAACATGTCGGTACAACACCTGAGAAGGGGAAATACATACCACCTAATATGCGAAATGAAAATGTTAGAAAGGCTGAAACATTTTCGAAATATAGAAGCAAAAATTATGTGTGTGGCTCGAAGACACATCTCGCACGCGATTGTGGGAAGAAACAAGAAGATCCGGGAAGTTCGCATGAGGCCAAAACTGCACCAGATTTACATCGGAATAATAGCGACGAGCCATTAGCAGCAAAGGTGGAAGTGAAATATTTCCAAACAAAAATCCCGATTCAACCTTTGGAGTGTGTAGACCTTAAGATCAACGAACACCAAATTAAAGCGATTTTGGATAGTGGATCACAAATTCCTCTCTTGCATGCATCATACGTGTCGAATACCGAGACGAATGGAAGAATAGTTCTCGCCTCAGCTTTTGGAGAGGGAATCGAGTCAAAAATCTGCAAGGTGCCAATTAGTCTACATACGAACAAGCATGGGAATAGGATCTTCCATCCCATAGAAATATTAGTTGCCGTTACCGATAAATTGAACGTCGCATGTCTCCTACCCCCCCAGCATTTATCAGTTGCTAGTGAACGCCGGCGAACACAGCTGGGGCGAAGATTATGAAGCAAGAGCTCCTCTTGCTAAGGAACTAGCAGTGCCCTGCGGGGGGGGGGGGGGGATAGCGACCCTTCACCCAAAGGGGAAAGGGGTCAACGGAATACGGAAGAGGAACCTCGCACTGTATGTTTTGAGGTAGAGTCAGGCGATAATGACCAAGAAATTCCAAACTGCCTACTAGCGAGAGACGATAGAGAAACAAAAATGCCCGCCACAGAATCGACAAAACTTAGAGAAGAACAAGAAAAATGCGGCTCTTTAGAATCCGTGAGAGGGAATTTGAAACGACAGAAAGGGAATTCTGTGTTGATGGACGGACTCATTTTCCACCGAGATAGAATATTAGGAGAAACAGTGATGCAGCTGGTATTGCCTTCCAACAGAAGAAGTGAAGTGTTGCGTTTAGCACATGAATCGATCTTCGCCAGTCACATGGGGATACGAAAAACGAAGGAGAGAGTAAGATACAATTTCTTTTGGCCGGAGATGGCAAAAGATATAGCCCTAATATTGTAAGACCTGTAAAGATTGTCAGCTTAGGAAAGTTAGCAAGGTCACAGATAGGGTTCCGATCACTGCGGTGGCAAGGCCGTCTTTACCCTTCGAAGTTGTGAATATTGATATCATAGGACCCATTCAACCACCTTCGGGTAGGGGTCACCGATATATATTAAGTTTAATGGACCAACATACTCGCTGGCCTGAGACGGTCCCGCTGAGAGCAAAAGCCACCTGTGAAGCACTACTGGAATTTTTTACACGCACGGAAATCCCCAACATTATCGCTAGTGACTATGGTACGAACTTTGTATCGAGTTTAACACAGGAATTTGTGAAAAGAATCGGTAGTTCCTATTTCCTTCTGTTCTCTGTCGCTTTTTTTCAGGCATAAGATCTTATATTCCTTCCGATTGTGGGGTTGGTAGCTCAATCTCCAGAAGTTGTTTCCCCTGTTTCCCGGGACCTGGATAGACGTCCTTCAAGTCCTGTAAAAAATTAAAAATTCGCTCGCCTTCAGAGAGCTCTGTCTGAAGGCGACGTCTTCGGTAAAAAAAGACAGCCATTCCTTTACTGATGCTCTTGGAGTTGCGTCTGGAGCTCAAAGCAAGCTTCAGATGCTTATTTTCGTTTTCCAACGAATTTATAGCGTTTGAGCGATCAGTCCAGCCCACAAACTCACCGATGCTGTGGTTTGTAGTTTTGTGAATAGCTGACGGGAAAAGAACAATATTTTCATATTGGCGTGCAGAGTCAGTGCAAATTATCGAGGTGCTCGGGTGGCAAAACCTCTTGACTAAAGGCCATAAATCCTCCTTTTTCTTAGATTTTACACGGAAGAATAGCCCCTCTTTGTCTTCACGACAGTAGATCCCAAAAATGGTCTCTGACATCGGGGCTGTTCTTCTACCCCTATTATACTTGCGAGAACTAACAAAGGTTTCGTCGAGTTCTATCGTCTTATGTAATCCTCCAAGTAACTGACTATTATGCGACGCATAAACCTCACAAACTTCCCTACAAAAGAAAAAAAAATCTATCACAGTACCTATATGAATTTTGGGTAATCCATTATACTTCCTCCATTCGCACATGTCCCTGTGCACTTCAGTAACCTTGCGCTTGCGAACAAAGTCAATGATGATACTCTTTATTTCCCTGATGGACAGCTTAGAGTGTTCAAAAAATGTGTTTGACAGTGGGTTAACTGTCACACTACACCAGCGGTTCTTAACCTATGGGTCGCGAAGCATATTTCTTGGGTCGCGCTGAGTCGAACCAAAAAAGTTAGTAATACACCAAATAATAAGTAATACCAACACCTCCTAGAAGAGTTATTCCCTAATACAATGTTTCGGTTTTACCGCTCTTCGCGAATGGCCTTCCGGAAGTGACGTCCAATTCCTGTCCCGAGGCTTTCTCTTCTAGGAGGTTTGGTAATACGCACGCCATTGCTTTGCGTGCGCGCAGACTCAGTAAGCTCTCTGTCAAAAACTCGTTTCTGCGTATTGTGTTGTGAATAACAGTGAAACGTGTAATAACAGTGAAACGTGAATACAAGCATTTTAGAAAGAAATTTTGTCTTATTATTAATAGTGGAGTGATCAAGCTGCAGTGCGTATTGTAAAATTGTAATCACCCTAATAATGGCAAAACGTGAATACAAGGAAGCATTTTTAGAATTAGGTTTTACTTGCATTTATGATCGAGGAGTGAACAAGCCGCAATGCGTGTTGTGCAGTGAAATATTAAGTAATGAATCGATGAAACCGAACAAACTTAAAAGACATTTTGATGCAAAACATAAAAATTTTTCCTTTGAGGGAAAAGGTCGTACTTTTTTCGAAAGAAAAGAAGCCCATTTAAAAAGACAGCGTTTGGATGCACCAAGTAGTAGTGGTTTTATAAATTCTGCCAAACAAGCTACACTTGCTTCTTTTCATGTGGCTTGGCATATTGCAAGGCAAAAGTAACCCCATAATATTGCTGAAAAACTTATAAAACCTGCTGCCATTGACATGGCACGTATCATGTGCGGAGATGAAAGTTCAAAGAAATTACAAAAGATACCATTATCAAATGATACAATTCGTTTACGAATTAATGATATGTCATTTGATATTAAGAATCAACTTATTTCTGCTATAAAAATTACTGGTTTATTTAGTATTCAACTGGATGAAACGACAGATGTAAGTAAAGATGCTCAACTCATGGTTTACGTGCGGTATCCAGGTTTAACAAATATACAGGAAGACATTTTATTTTGCAAACCAATGTCAACAACAACTAGAGGTGAAGATATTTTTCTTATGGTCGATTCGGTTTTTAAAGAAGAAGGATTAAATTGGAATCAGTGTTTCAGTATTTGCACCGACGGTGCAGCTGCCATGATAGCATCTCAAAAGGGATTTTCGACAAGAGCAAAACAAATGAATCCACAAATTATATCGATTCATTGTTTGTTACATAGACAAAATCTTGCTTCAAAAAAATTATCACCCGAATTATGTATCGTTTTGGATGAAATTGTTGCGGTAGTCAATTTTATGAAATCAAGAGCTCTTAACTGTAGAATTTTCCGCGAACTGTGTTTCGAATTTGGCGCAGAATACGAACATTTATTATATTATTCTGAAGTTAGATGGCTGTCCCGGGGCAAAGTTGTTCAAAGAGTATTATCATTACGGACAGAAGTCGAATTAGTCGAAACTTAACATGAGCTCCTTTGACAATGTTTGGATCAACCTACGTTTGCGAATAGTTGTTTTCGAGAATAAATTTTATTAAAAGTGAGAATAGAAATCGCCTCGGCATCGACTTGTTCGCTGCGTGTGTACGATTAAAAGTTACAAATATCGTACCACGTATAAATAAATTATGGTCCGAAAGACAACAACAAGTGTCACATTAAGTTCGATAATTTTTGTACTTATTTTCTTCCTGATATTGATAGTTTTAAACAAATCATAATAAAAAGTTAAATTTGTTTTTGTTTTAAATATATATCGTATAATTTTTTTAATTTCCGAAGGTCTTCCAAAGACCGAAAAAATTTTTTTTAAAGTGACACGGGGTTTTAATTTCTACGGTTTCAAGACATTTTTTGACACGCGTTAGAAAAAGGTTCGCCATCCCTGAACTAGGAGATGCGAGACCATTGATCATATTAGTGTTTGTCTGTTATGATTTAATTTTATGGATACTTTACAATTTAATTTTATCTATAAATAATATCGATATTAAGTATATCAAGTTTTATTCAACATACCTATAGTTTAACTAAGACATAAAACTTTAAGTACAGTTTATTAAGTTAATTTTAGGGAGCGCTGTGGAGTGAAAGAAAATGTAGTGTCGAGGATTGAGAAAGGTATGTTGAGATGGTTTGGACATACAGAGATGATGAAGGAATGGAGATAGACGAAATAAGTATACAAAACGAGTGTGGGTGGAAGAGTTAGAAGGGGTCGACCTCAGCGCACGTACCTCATTCAAATTGAGGACGTTTATAGCATAGGCCAGCTTTGGAGTATCCAAATTGAATTAATAACTATGCACCTACTATATAGTTTGAGTTTAAAAAAATTTGGCTCTCAAAAGAAATTTCAATCGTTGTACTGTTGACATTTGGCTCTGTTGACTAATGAGTTTGCCGACCATTGCCCTAGAGCAAGTAAAGTCAGTGTACCCACAAGTTTCTGTGAATGGTTCTGGCGAAATTTCTTTTCTATCTAACCCTCTTATCTCAATTTTAAACCTTACTTAAAAACAATTTATTTGAAATTCAAGACATTTCAACAATAGCGTATTCAATTTAATATATATATATATTATAATAATATTAAAATAAAATATAATTCTTTAAGTACGAAGTACCAACTAATATTTACTACATATTCTATACACTGTATTGATAAAACGTACGCATTCATGTTTAGTTTGCACTTAAAAACAACTTCAAAAACTGTTGTTTTCTCTCGCTTTTTCATTTTCAAGTCGGTCAATCACTTTCTCCAGATCAAGCTGACAAGTTATTGTTTTTTTCAATTGATATAGTGGCCAAAGAGCTAAGAGGGTGTTGTGCTTCTTAGATTTGTTTCTGATTAATTTTTACTTCATTCAGCTGTTACTGTTGTTACCGGTAAAGTTAAAAAATCAGGCATGCTGTAATAAAGTCGGAGAATCTATTTGAGGCTGCAGTGTGAATTAAAAGTAGTTCGGCAACTTCACGTATAAAAGTAATTTGTTTGAATTTAATATAAAAGCAAATTTTAAATCAAAGCAGTTGAGGTCCAAAACTATGTAAAACATTATAAAGATATGCTGATTGTAACAATTCTGATTCTTCCAGAATACTTTTATCAGTTGATATGACGTGATATGCAGGGGATATTTCTATGGTAAATCCATTTCTTTATAAAACACCTCGAGTTTGAAACATTGTTAACTGTTTTCAATGCATTCATCTACTTGTAATGCATCACAGAACTTTTTTTACAAAACACAATCTTTTTTGACGTAAAGAAGGTTTAATATTACATACGCCTGATAACTGAAGGGCATCATTTTTAAGAAACTCCCAATTATTCCTTAAGTTCTGGATTTGGGTTATGAGTGATTAAAGTTTCTCAACAGATTTCTGTATATCTTCACAAGTACCTTGCAGCATTTTTGAGATTTTATTAAAAGTTTCAAGTATTTTACTTTGTACAACTATTAAAATAATTGTTGGAAATTGTTCAAAATACTTGTAATTAATCAAATTTTCAGCTTCATGTTGATTATCACAATTTTTTTCTATTCAATAAAAAATATGTCAATATTTTAATTACAAAGTGCCTATATTTTTAAGATCTATAAGGTGTGGATCTTCTAATGGTTCAGAATCCACTTTAAACCATAGGTCTCAGTCCAAAATGAGCATATTTGACCATACAGTTACAAATCAACCAACCCAATAGTCCAAATTTAATATTGTCTGTGTCATTTTTGTTAATTTCTAATTAAAATATCTTCTAAATAAGGATTAGCAGAATTTGAGATAAAAAATATCTTGCTCTTTAAAAATGATTTAATCATTATCAACCTGAATTAAAATTAAGGTATAAACTGAAGCTACTAAATGAATTCAACGGTTGAAGATTATAAAGGTACTAATTATGGCTACTAGGTTATCTAGTGTAATATGTACTCAACTTTTCTTAGAATTAGATCTCATGGAATCCCAAGAAACATAAATTATTTATCTCTATTACCCAAAAAAGTTACAGAATTTACAGTGTTTCATTTAGCTCTCTTTGGTAATTGTAAAAATGCACTTAGCATCCTTCAATTTATCGCCACAGCTTCGAAAGGTATTGGCTTTTGAGGTTATTGAATATTAGAAGTTCATTAGTATTGTTATATACAATACAAATGATAAATGCAATCTTTTCAGGTAAGTAATTTTTTAGTCATTATTATAAAATAAAATTACTAAATAAATAAATAAGAAAAAGCAATGTGCAGTAGTATATGCCCAAAGACTTGTATGATCATAACACAAGAAATAAAAATGTAGAATACAGAACTTAAAAGTTATGTTTTAAAATGCTATAAATCTTTAAACAACAAAATAAAAACCCATTAAATTAATTTCTACACTTAATGAGCAGTATAATAAATTAAAAAAAACGTTCAAACATTAATAACTGCAACAGCATACGTATTTAAAAAATATAAATGAAAAAATTAGTAATTCAAGGTGTCAATAGATGGCGAAATAAAAATTTCATTAATTACAAGTATTTTGAACAATTTCCAACAATTGTTTTAATAATTGTACAAAGTAAAATACTTGAAACTTTAATAAAATATCAAAAATGCTGCAAGGTACTTGTGAAGATATACAGAAATTGGGTGCCACGCATTGAGTGCCAAGTCGGCAAGTGAATCGTAGAATAGCGAATAGATGGCACGACCCTACAACCTAACGTATCCCACCTCTAAATTCAAATGGACTGTTCCACGCATTGGGTGCCGAGTCGCGAAAGACGCGCTAGTGTCTACATAGGTCTCGCAAGCGAATGATAAACAGCAATGCGGACGTTATAGCGATCTGTAAACTTCGAAGGCGGCGAATTCATTTATCATTAAAAAATGAATGGAGATTACGCGATCGAGAAGATCCATTTCAACTGAACGAAAATGAGTTTATTAAACGTTTTCGGTTGTCACGGATGGCTGTACAAGATTTATGTGAGGAACTGCGACCACATTTACAGTCCGTACACGGCGGTTATTCAATAGAAATGCAGGTATGTGCAATGTTTTGATTCTTATTCTTCCAGTTTTAAGCATAATAATTATGAAATAATTTTGTAAAGTGGACAGCCGAATGGCTATTGAAACCAATAAGGACATTTATTTATCGAGATATACAAACAAAACGTGTTTCTTGTTAAAACCTCAACTTCAATGGCTTTTTCTTTAAACGTTGTTTATCAAACTTTCGAATAATATGTTTAATTTAAGGTAAAATGTATATGGATTATGCTAAATATGCATGAGATATTCTGCATGCAATGATATAACATAATTAGAAAGTAGAGTATAGGGCCTGACAAAATTACTATTTTTAAAAATAGTAATTTTATATATATATATATATATATATATATATATATATATATATATTAATATATATTAATATATATATTAATATATATTAATATCATATATATTAATATATATTAATATCATATATATTAATATATATTAATATCATATATATTAATATCATAATATTAATATATATTAATATCATATACTTTATATATATATATTAATATCATATCTAACTACACTAAAAAATTTAGGTCTTTAGATGTATTTATTTTTTTTTAATCTCTAAGTTGAGCCAAATATTTAGTACTGGGGTAAAGGTGTATTGACCCTTTATAAACTGTTACTATCTTTTTCATTCTTGCTAAATAATTTCCGTATGAACAGAATGAAGTAAGAATACTAACATATGTAATGCTGTGTATAATATGATCAGTTTGTGAAACAAAGGTTATTTGTGATTACTTTATCATGTGGCTTAAATAGCTTTACTTATATACTTGTATTGTTTATATAGGTGCTCAGCAGCCTACAGGTTCTAGGAACCGGAAGTTTTCAAAATGCTGTATCAAGTACCACTTTTTCACAGATTTCGCAGCCAACTCTTTCAAGAAACTTGCTGTATGTAAGGCTTTCAAAAACCATGTACAGTTTCCCCAGAAAAGTAGTGAGCTGATGCAAACTAAAAAAAACTTCTATTTAAACACTGGGTTCCCAAACTGTGTAGGTGCTATTGACTGCACACATGTGAAAATTATCAAACCAACGGATTTTGATTGGTTTGTTTTCCTGAATAGGAAAACAAACCAATTAAATTGAATAGGTTTGTTATCCTGAATATTTCCTGAATAGGTTTGTTTTCCTGAATAGGAAAAACAAATACTCAATAAATGTGCAAATGGTAAGTAAAGCCTGTTTATCTAAAACTATTAAAATGTGATGGTGCATTTCACATCTTTCAGTCAGTGTATAACCATGGGTGCCCATAAGAGTACTTATAGGGGCAGTGGGGGGGGGGGGGAGAAAAACAACTGATGAGCACTAAAAAGCATGAAACTGGTCTTGGAATACTGTTGATATGCGAAGGAAAATTTACTCGTGTTTGTCTTTATTGGATTATTCTGTTGATAATAATACTGAATAATATATTAGAAATATTGTGCATTTATCCAACTTGAGTACATACATACAGGACATATACATTGAGGAAAAAAAGAAAAAGGTGTTGTGTTCTTTTCAATTTTAAAACATTCAAAATACTAAAGCTTATATTTCTCTTTTATTTCAGGTATGTGATTATAACATGAAAATATTAGATGTCGTTGCAAGATGGCCAGGGAGCACTCACGATTCCTCTATTTGGAAGAGCAGTGCTCTGCGAGAGTGTCCATTTTCTTGGCTGAAGTGTCTGTGTTTTCTTTTTTCGTTTTATCCATAGTCTGGTTTAACCTCCGAGCTCCTAGGAACAGAAGATCCTTCGTTGGATCTTATTTATTTATCTTGGACTGTACAATATTATAATTCGTCACTGGTCGTTTGAATAACCGTTTATTAACAATTTTTTTTGAATTGTCACCGCTAAGTCGGGCGAACGATACAGATTACAATTGCGTCCCGCTTAATCCCGTATCACACTGAAGAATTAGGCTTGACGAAAAGCTTAAAGTTTCACCTTTCTCCGCGCGGAGTGTCTGTGAAGGATTGCTAGAGTTTGACAAACGGATTCGCAAATCGAAGCGGAGGGGTTACCGTACCAATCCTGTTATCGACCATTAGGCTTTAGGCATAGCATACAAATTTCTTAGCGCATGTACTACGAATCGATTGCTCAATCGGACATAACCTATTCAAATCATGGCTCCATCCAATTTTATGAGCATATCATCTAAAAAAAAGATATATGCTACAGTTATTTGCCTTACAGCAGCATTAATCGCAAGAAGAAAAAATCTGAAAGAAAAATTTGGACAAGGGAATGGTTAAGAAAAAGAAATAAACTAGAATGTTATGAGAATTTGATGAGGGAACTGGCACTTCAGGCAAGATATTTTCTTTCAAATTTTGCTAGAATTAATAAATTATTATAGAAATAATATTTATAGAATTATTATGCAGAATATTTGACCCTTCTTTAAGTCCCCTAAAAGAAGATTATTTCTTTTTCCCCCAACTGTTTGGTTTTAGGGAAATGTTTGAAAAGGTTGCTGTAATAACTTGCTCATAGAAATTTTCTATACATGAAATACATTAATGAAAAATTAAACATATCTTATTTTTTTAATACTAGGATACTGAAGGCTATAGAAGGTGGATTAGGATGAATACAGCATCTTTTGAGTATTTGCTTGAAAAAGTATCACCTTTGATACAAAAAAGAAATACACAAATGAAAGACAGTATTCCTCCTGGTGAACGTTTGGCACTCACTCTCAGATATTTAGCTAAAGATATAGACTTTTTATAAACATTGTTTTTTTTTATCTTAATATTGATATTAAAGACTAGTACAAGATTATCATTATCATGATTTAATGAATATGATGGGCAGGACTGTAGAATATAAACACAGTTGCATACCATAAAGTATAAGTAGGATTAATTATTTTAGGTAGTATAAATATGGTCGATACTAACATACACATGTACTTTTACATATTCTAGTGTATTTCGGTTTTAATACTTTGCCATAATATATATTATATAAATCAATCTATTTTAATCAAATTTGTTGCTGATCGATATGTTATATATTTAGATGCATTTGTGTAGATGAGAAATGCATAAATAGGCTAGATGAAATTAGATAAAATACTTTAATCCGAGATCAGCATGATACGTAGTCGCTAGATGACAACAACGCTTACTTCTGATACAATTCAGTTAGAAGAACGGTTACAGTTAATATTAGTTCGATTACGATTAAATATAAACATGTTAAGATCAGAATACATGGTACATAACATCCTTTTTTTTTTCTTTTTTTTTTTAAACAAACAAGAAATAAGAACATAAAATGGAATACACTGAAAGAAAAAAAATTTAAATAATAGAAGACAAATTAGAATCGATAATAGAATAAAAATTAAATGTTCTTAGATTAATTATCTTATTGTTCATAGTCTTTTAAATGTAATGGTGGTTTAATAACTCTACCTGTGCGAGTTGTTACAGTAGGAGTCTGAGTTGTTGGGACAAAGTTAGCAACAGGCGAGTTACTCTGAGATAATGGAACAGTAATTTGTTCACTGCTAGAGGCTATAAATAAATCATCAGCAGTTGTTTTTGGATTTACAGGCTGTATAGTTGTTGGAGATTTGAACACTAACATGAACACGATTCCTGCGATATTCTCTACCATTCTCTGCTGTTATGATGTAGGATCTAGGCTGAGGTCCAACTCTAGATATTTTCCCTTTGCACCACTTATTATTAAGGTAAAACAACACTTCTTGGTTTTCTTGCAATGGTTCCAATTGATGAGAATGAAGATCGTATTTATGTTGTCGTTGCTGTCTGAAATTCAGACGTTCTCGTACAGCACTGCAATCATACTGGGGTACGAGCTGTGATGGAAGAGTGGGAATGAAAGTACGAATACGACGACCCATTAGAATTTCTGCTGGCGAAGGTAACCCATCCATAGGGGTATTTCTATACTCCATCAATACAAGGTGGACATCATTCTTGTCTTGTGCAGCTTTGATGAGGCTTGACTTGACAGTCTGAATACATCTCTCTACCTGCCCATTAGAGCGAGGGTATCCAGGACTAGATGGGTTGAAAAATATGTCCCAACTTGAGCAGAATTCACTAAATTCTTTCGACTCAAATGGTGGTCCATTATCAGCTACAATTTCTTCAGGAATTCCAAAACGAGCAAAACAGGTTTTTAAAGCATTGATGACTGTAGCAGCTGTTGTATGGTGTAGATGCTGGAGCTCGATATATTTTGAAAAATAATCCACAATTAAAAGATATGTCACTGAAGAGAGATGAAAAAAATCTATAGCAACCTTTTGCCATGGTCGCTCTGCTAGTTTTCTGTCTAAAAGTGGTTCTTTGCAATTTAACTTTTGAGTTTGTTGACAAATAGCACAATGTGATACCATATTTTCAACTTCAGTGTTCATACCTGGCCAATAGAGAGACTGGCGGGCAAGATTTTTACAAGACACTATGCCTGTATGACCAATATGAAGACGCTGTAAGACATCTTTTCGACAAGATTTAGGAATTACTAGTCTTTGATCATGACAGATGAGACCATTTTTTATATGCAGTTCAGACTGACAGTGCCAATAAGGTTGTGCATGTAGAGTCACGCTATGTTTGCTTTGAGGCCATCCATTCTCAATATGATTCTTTACACTTTGGAGTTCCATGTCATTTTCAGTTTCATACATAATTTCTTCGAGTTTGGATTTTGAAGCTTGTACCAATAAGGAAACCATTAGTGGGGCATTATCAATTTCAAATGTTGAGACAGGAGATACTGGCAAGGGTGCTCTGGACAAGGCATCTGCGACAGCTAGTTGTTTTCCTGGAATATGAGTCAATTTAAAACTGTATCTTTGTAGACGTAGCAAAAGTCTCTGTAATCTAGGTGATATGTTGTCAAATGCAGGGATGAGTTTGGCAAAAAAACTGAAAATAGATTCTGGAAAACTTATACCGTGGGGTTGAGCTGGGGTCCAAGAGGCAACGTCCCTTAGGGGAGGGGGGGGGGAGCAAAGCCTCCCTTAAGCTTATGCATAACTTCCCCCTCTACCTTAAAGGGGGCGTTTTTTCATGTTCACTAGAAATTGGTACTTTCTTGCTAATATTTTCACAAGATATAAACTCCACACTTTTTTCCGAAAGTGTTGTTGATTTTTTTTAAAAGATCTGATGCATATATTTTTTAAATAAGGATGATGTACAATTATTATACAAAGAACACATTAAAATATCTGTAGAACATAAATATCAAAAAAGAATAAATTCTTAATTTGAAGTGTATCATTAACAACTGTTTTCTGAAAATGATATGAATAGTCTAACGAGAGACACTCTTTTTTGCAGTTCTCTCAAACATTTCCTTTATTGTTAAGGGAGTATTTTGTTTTTTTCTTTGAGGCCCTTCATTTTTTGAAGAACTTTCTTCCACCACAGATGCAGAATCTTTTCTCTTTTTTTCATGTTCACTAGTGATTGGAACTTTCTTGCTAATATTTTCACAAGATATAAACTCCAGACTTTTTTCCCCAAGTGTTGTTGATTTTTTTTAAATGGTACTTCTTATAATGTTTAAGCCTCTGTATTCGTGCTGCATTAGAACATATCTTTTTCGCTGCCTCTTTAGATAAAGCCTTCTTTCTTTCTTCAAGGTTAAATACTCTTTTGTTAGCATCTTTCTTTTCTTGTTTTTCATTTTCATAAAATTTGCATGCAGATTTCAAATTATTTACAAGATTCCTTTCAACTGAATTATGTAAAAAATCTTTTTTAGAAAAATAAGCCAATGCAGACTTTTTTTCAGCAACAAGATGATACTTTATTGATTGTATTGCGTTAAATGTTTTAACGTTTAATCGTGAAGAACCTGATGTTAGAATGGTGTTCATTATGCTAAAGCTTGATTCAACAACTGGTCCATGAAAGCAAGTCAGTAGGGCACATGCCATCTTTGAAAGCAATGGGTAGTTTGAGGAGTTTTTCAGTGATACCCACCACTCATCAATTCTTTCATTTTCACTTAGTTGTGGGAGAAGTGAATCAGAATGATAATTTAGGACTTCAAGTTCATAGGATTGTCTCTCCTCATGAGCTATCACATTTGTTACCAGGTTAGGCAATTTTTTCATATACTCTAATGCTAAAGAACTTCAATTGCATCTAGTATCAATAGAAGAAACTGCTTGTAACAAAGGATTTGCGATAGGCATTTTTGCCAATAATGTCTGTGCACAAACAGTGTATGCCTTTCGAGTAGCATCATAAAAAGATTTTATATGACACTGGGATGCTTTTGAAGCTGAAGATATTATTTCTTTGACTCGCATACCAACAAATATGGACTGAGTTGGAAGATGATTATCTTTCTCCACATCCAGTTGTTTTAGTTTTGTACACCTATCACCAGCAAGCTGTAAAATTTCTGGCTTAATAAAAAGGGCCAAAAATGCTTTAATAAGTTCAAACTGCTTATCATGTAATTTGTGGATAAGAGGTGTGTGCGTCTGAAATAATTTTACATACTCTTTAAGTAGTGGCAGAACTGATAAATAAAAGTTAAAAATGAGTTTGGTTTGAAAGCTGGTAAACAATTTATTTGTGATTTTTGACTTTCTTTCTTTTCCTGCCTCAGTTAAATTTTTTACTGCAAGAGCCATTTGTAATTTATGCACATGATCTCTTACAGTTTTTTTTTTATATTGTGATTTCTGTAAATTTTTACTACTTCACGCAAGTAATGACATTTATCTGCCCGATTCAAAAAAGAAAAATAAAATATAATGAAGGCATCATACATCCGTGAAAAATCCTGGGCCACATCATAGACAGATAACCATCTGTAACTAATATAATTCTGAGGAACAGTATATTTGATATTCAATAACTCACAAATTTCTATTAATGCTGCACGCAAATCTGGAGACCATAATTCCTTCAAAAATTATATTACTGTTCACATTAGTTACAGAAAAAGATTTCAAATGTTCAGTTACAAACTTGTCATTTTTGCAGTAGTTCACAAGCACACTTACAATTTTTTCATTATTGGCAGCAGTGCTCTCATCTATATTTAGAGAAAATTTCTCTTTTTTTAAATCTTGTATAAGATTTTCCTTAAAGGTTTTAGCAACTCCAAACCTTAATTTATATGCTGCAGTGGTTCGATGCATTTTTTAACTGTTTAGTGCTTTTCTGTCTTTGGAGAGTTCTTTTACCAAATTCAGAAGATCTGGAGCTAAGGCAAATGGCAAAGATTTTTCTGCCAGGAAACTAAGTAACAATAAAGTGAAAGATATAGCAAATAAAGAGGCAATGAAGAGAGAATTGAAAGAATTGCTGACGGAACTAGATTACAAAACATTTGAGGCAAGGGTAAGAAAATTTTTAAACTCGTATGAAGTCAGTGAAAAAAATTTCACAACATATTTTAAAGATCATTATCTAAACAGGTGTGAAAAATGGGCGTATTGTTTCAGGGCAGGCCTTGGAATTAATACGAACATGAAACTTGAACGTTGGCATCGCCAAATTAAATACGAAGAAGCCGGTGGCCTAGTTTTAAAACGGCTGGACAAAACTATTGCTCTAGTGAACAATGCCATAGCTAAAAAATTACTCGGCCGCCTGATATCCATGGAAAGAGGGAAGTTGACATCCAGGATAGCCCTCATTCGCAGGCGGCATAAAAACAGCCTGGAAATGGCTACAAACTACAACATATTTGAATCGGGTGACAAATATGTCGTCACGAAAAATGAAGAAAAGTGCATTTTGACATACGATGTTAAAATATGTAATTCCACATGTACATGCAATATTAAATGTGATAGATGTAATATCTGCATCCATTATATGTCATGTACATGTGTGGATTATTGCATTCGATTTGTAATATGTAAACATATGCATTTTGTGTGCCAAAAAGTTATTATAAAAAATATGCCACTATCTAGTGATGATGACGACCTTTTCATCGACACCTGTGACCAAAGTGAAAGACGAACCATGGAAAAAAAGGCCATTGTATCCATTTTACAAAAGGTTGGTTGGTTGGTTGGTTGGGGTTTAATGGCGCAAGGTCCAGAGAGGACATGCTGCGCCAAACATATGGTAAAACCAGAAAAACGATAGTTAAAAAAAGAAACAAACTGGATGGGATTTCCCCATCCAGTATACAGCCAGGTATAAGAAAACAATAGAAAAAAACAATCATTCTAGAACATGAACAAGTGTAAAAGATGAGAAAAAGTGTAAATGTGTAAGATTATAAAAGCAGTGACATGTCAAAGTATAAAAGACTAACATTAAAAACAGTGATATATAATAAATATTAAAAATTCATAAGTAAAACAACATTAAATATGATAAAACAAGCCAGTGTGCAGCAGAAAGTTAAAAAGTGAAGGATGGGGATATTCTCCCAATAAAACATTAAGACTAGGCGAAAAGGAATTAAAATACTTTTGATAAAAATGTTTCAGACCTCTGCAGTCAGTTAAAAGATGGAGAATGGTCAAGCTATCCCCGCAAAAATCGCAGGATGGAGCATTTTCATTTAACAACAAGTGGACATGAGTGAGACCAATTCGCAACCGAGTTAAAAGGACATCTCTTTTCCTATTTACAAGTGGGGACCATGATGATATACTAGGTCTAATTGCGCACAGTTTATTCGACACCTGCGAACTCCAGTGTTCTTGCCAGTTTGCATATATTGATGTTTTGACGGCCCGATTTATGTCACAATAGGGTATGGGCTCATTTACTGCGTCAGATGGGGTTTTTGCAGCTTCATCAGCACGTTCATTGCCCTTGATTCCCACATGGCTGGGAACCCAGCAAAACAAAATACTATATCCGCGACAAGCCAGGCGATGCTTCAAACTGAGCACTTCCGAAATGAGCGGGTGGCTACTATCAACCGATTCTAAGGCTTCCAAGGCACTTAAAGAATCGGTATAAAGGATGAAGTGTGTGGTCATTTGACGGGATATGTAATTTAAAGCTTCACGAATGGCTATTAGCTCAGCAGTAAAGATTGAAGTTGAAATATGTAGGCTACGGTTTATAACATCTTTCCGACACACAAAAGCGTAGCCCACATGATGCGCTGACTTCGAGCCATCGGTATAAATATCTATATATCTAGAGAAAAGGGCACGATGCTCTGCAAAAAACTGTTGGTAGATGTTGGCACTGGTATTAGTCTTACAGAACCCAACAAATGGACGCAAGTATGAAAACAGAGGCGTTCGCCAGGGAGGAAAAACAAACATTGGTGTTGACCTAATATCAACCCCGTCTAGCTCCCAGTCGCGCAGAATAGATCGCATGCGCAATCCAAAGGATGGGACGCAAGAGACACGATGACTATACAAAATGTCAAGTTGGCGATCGAGTATGAGATCGTGCAACGGATGCGAAGGATGGGACAGAACGCGAAAGTAGTATTGAAGCGACAACTTACGACGAATGGAATCTAAAGATGGTTCTGAGCAAGTTACATACAGACTTTCCACGGGTGAGGTACGAAATGCACCTGAACATATGCGGAGACCCGCGTGGTGCACAGTGTCTAAGCGCCGTAAAACCGACTGCCGCGCAGACCCATAAGCCGGACAACCGTAGTCCAATTTAGAGCGGATGACTGCTCGGTAGATTCGCAACATGGACGTGCGATCCGCACCCCAAGAAGTATTTGACAGTACCTTTAGTAGGTTTAGGGAATTCTGGCACTTCTGCCGAATATGGTTTATATGCGGAAGGAAAGTCAGTTTCCTGTCAAATATTACGCCTAAAAACCGTGCAGAGTCCACAACATTTATTCGGGATGTTCCAAGGAAAACTTCTGGGTCTGGGTGAAGTCCACGTCGCCTGCAAAAGTGCATACAGCAAGTTTTCTCCGTGGAAAAGCTAAAACCGCTTTCGCCACACCACTTTATTATCCGATTTATAGCCGTCTGAAGTTGTCGCTCAATAAAACGCATATCTTTCCCCTCACACATTATTTGCAAGTCATCGACGTAGAGCCAACCATTAACTGCAGGAGGTAAATGCTGTAAAATGGCATTCATCTTAAGTGAGAAAAGGGTGACACTTAGCACACTCCCTTGAGGCACTCCTTCCTCTTGAATAAAATTGTCTGATAAAGTTGATCCAATACGGACATTAAAATTACGCGAGGATAAAAAGTTTTGAATAAAAATGGGGAGATTCCCCCTAAAATTCATATTGTATAGATCCCGCAAGATACCGTATCGCCATGTACGATCGTATGCTTTTTCGATGTCGAAAAACACCGAAACCATATGATTTCTCCTGACAAAAGCATTCCTAACTTTGGATTCTAGAGCGACGATGTTATCAATCGTCGATCTACCACGACGAAAACCACTCTGGAAAGGTGAAAAACGGCCGTTGCTCTCTAGTACGTGGACAAGACGAGCATTGCATATTTTTTCCATCACCTTACACATACAGCTGGTAAGGGCGATGGGTCGGTAGTTGGTAGCATTCGTCGCATCTTTTCCAGGTTTAGGGAAAGGGATAACAGTTGCTTTTCGCCAGGACACAGGGAACGTGTGAGAATTCCATATTCTATTGTACAGGTGTAGGAGGTGTATTAGAGAATCCTGTGACAGATGGGAGAGCATACAGTAGGAAACTTCATCTGGCCCCGGGGAGGAATTTTTAACTTCTCGGAGGCAGCGGAGAAGCTCAGTCATGGTAAAATCGCAGTTATAGGGAAATGTGGTTAGAGTTTTGAAACGTAGACGATGGGATTCAGCGCGCCGTTTATACTGCAAGAAAGGGCAAGGGTAGGAATCAACACAGGAAGCGGCAGCAAACTGGCGACCAATGGTGTTAGCGATATCTAACGACGAACCGATATCGACACCATTCTCTTTCAGACAGGAAACAAACTGCTCACTGTAAATCCCCATTGCTCGTTTCGCTCGAGACCATAACTCCTTCGAAGTAGTGAACGTGGAGATGCTAGAAACATACGTTTCCCACGACTGACGCTGACTACGGCGACGCACTCTTCTAGCGTTCGCCTTTGCTTGTTTGAAGGCAATATAATTAGTGGTAGTTGGGTACCTGCGAAACATATTCCATAATTTCTTTTGTTTCTTTATGGCATTCCGACATTCTTCGTTCCACCAAGGCTTACGGTGTCTTGGAGGAAAGGGAGAAGATTTAGGAATAGACATATCGGCTGCCCGCACGATTATATTCGTGACGGTGTGAACCGCATCATCAATGTTACCAACAACCATGCTCCTTGTAATCACAGCCTGTGAGGTGAACTTTTCCCAGTCAGCCGCTTCAAAGATGTACCGGCGTGGCCGGGACGGCGCAGGACCATTGGTATCATATAAAAAGGTCACAAAAAGTGGAAAATGGTCACTATTTCTAAGGTCATTTCCCACGAAAAAGTTCAAAAAAGGTAGGAGCGATGGTGAGCAGATGGCTAGGTCGATGCTATGGAAAGTGCGTGTCGGCTCGTGAAAGTATGTTTCCTCTCCGTTATTCAGGAGGCAGAGACAGTGGTCGGACAGCAACTGTTCTATCTGCCGCCCACGAGAGTTGGTATCTTTACTTCCCCAAAGCGCACTATGACCATTAAAGTCACCTATCAGAATAAAAGGTGAAGGCAGCTGATTGACTAAATCGTCTAAAAGGTTCTGAGCGATGCACTCATTAGGTGGCAGATAAACAACGCAGATGCAGATTAGACGTCTGATATGGATCCGAACAGCTACAGCTTGCAAGGTGGTATGCAAGGGGACAACGGTTGATGGATAGACATGGGAAGTGAAGATAGCTACACCTCCCGAAACTCTCTCACCGGCATCGTTGTCTTTTCGAACACAATGGTAGCGACGGATCTTAGACGTATCAGTGCACTTCAGGTATGTTTCCTGACGTGCGACAACCGCGGGGTTGTGTTCAGCCACAAGGGCCTTCACATCAGAAAGGTTACGGCGGAAGCCACGGCAGTTCCACGAAACAAGGGCCATTATGGCAAAGAAAGAGAAGAAGAGACCGGTTGGCCTCTCCCTGCGGGATGAGATGATATGCAACCTACGGAAGGTTGGTTGGTTTGTTTGGGTTTATTGGCGCAAGGTCCAGAGAGGACAAGCTGCGCCAAACACATGGTGA
The DNA here is from genome assembly GCA_907164885.2 of Dolomedes plantarius. Lineage (NCBI taxonomy): Eukaryota > Metazoa > Arthropoda > Arachnida > Araneae > Dolomedidae > Dolomedes > Dolomedes plantarius. The sequence continues at coordinate 84,943,519 of OU015503.1, read as the reverse complement.
ACGGTAACAAACATATATAATTGTCATTTATAAGACAAAAAACCATAAAATTATGATAAAATTATATATTATATAGATATATATATAGGAAAAGTAAAGATATGGATAAAAACATTCAATGTACATATAGACCATGTAAAACCACAGGTAAAATGTATAAAATTTGAGGTATAAACAAGATAGAAACAGTTTTAGATAAAAAAATTATAAAATATTAAAAATTAGATTAACTGGTAAAAACCAATATGACGTATAAAAGTGAACAGCGCAGGATGTGGATGTTCACCAATTAAATGCAAAAGGGATGGAGATGATGATTTAAAATATTTTACATACGCAACCTACGGAAGGAGGAGTTACAGGCTCCTCAAATGTTACGTCGTGGTCCGAGTCATCGGACACGTACAATTTTAAGGAATTCTCCTCACAGAGGAGCTTCCGGAAAGATTGAGGGTTTTTATAAATATTTTTTTCGTTTTTGTTTTTCCTAGTAATGCCAATGCATTTCCTAGGAATTGCTATTTTCTTTTTATTCGGGTTTGGAGGTATTGGTGCATCAGTGGTAATATGATAGGAACATGACTGCTGAGATTGGTTGTTTTTAGAGCTGGAATGTTGGGGAGACCGTCTGCTTTTAGTTCCACGCACAGAAAGGGAAGTCGCAGGTATAGTTTTAGCTGGTATAGGCTCGTCTGTCTGCGTGTAAGCAGAGCACATAATTTTTTTGGTAGCAGCAACAGAAGCATACGAGACACCGACTCTGGGGCTCCTAGCTTCTACCTGTTTGCGCGCTTCTAGGTAAGTTATATTATTGTGAGCCCTGACAGTTTGGATTTCCTTTTCCACTTTCCACTTCGGACATGATCGTGAGTAAGAGGCGTGGTCTCCTTGGCAGTTAACACATTTAGCTGGTAAATCACAGCTTTCTGATGCATGATCACGCTGGCCACAACGTGCACAGACCATGGAACCACGACACGATGCTTTCGAGTGTCCAAAACGTTGGCACTGAAAGCAACGGAGAGGGTTCGGCACGTAGGGTCTGATGGGGCATCGAAGGTACCCAGCTATGAGATATCTTGGAAGTTCAGGTGTGTCGAAAGTCAGGATGAGATGCTTTGTGGGAAGTATCTTCCCATCCCGACGGATGTTAATTCGACGAACACCAGACACAAGTTGGTCTCTCAAATGCTCCAAGATCTCCTCTTCGGAGGTATGCAGCAAGTCAGGTTCCGAAATTACACCACGTGATGAATTCAAATAGGCATGTGGAATAATACTTACAGCCATGTTCCCGAACACTTCGACTTTTAATAACTGTGCAGCTTGTACTGCAGTCGCTACTTCTAAAAGTAGGTCACCTGAGCGTAGTTTTTTAACGCATTGAACAGTTCCAATTAAACCATGTAGTGATTTTTGAATGAAGAAAGGCGACACCGTACTAAATGTACCTTCCTTTCGTTTTACTATGAAAAAACGTGACGTCTGATGAGAAGATGATTGATGAGAAGAAAAAGAAGAAGAATTATCCATAAAAAAGGGGGAAAGATTCAGTTCTCGGCGGCACCACCCACCACGGAGCCCAACAAGGGGATGCAAATATTTGCACCAGTGCTCACCGAGAACTATACGCACACGAAACGACCCTGAAGCAGACCTCCACCCTTAACGAGATGCCCAGAAGCCGAAACGATAGCTTGGTTCCTAGCCAAAGACAAAGTCCGCGACCAGCCGATTGGTACATTAGGGAACCACTAAGTACCTCCCGTTTACCCGAAGCGGGGGCCAAAGCAGTGTGTTGGGCAACCAAAACTGACCCTCAACTACCAGGATTCCCTTTTCCGGGGACACGGGTCTCCACGCACGGCAAACACGTGGGTGATAAAGACCCCAATAGTAGCAAGAGGCGACAGAACAGCAACAGCTACTAAAGGGGTGCCCTCGCCTCCGAAGAGGAACCACACCGAGGGAGAAAAGAAAGAAAAAGTAAAGTAAGAGAGGAGAGGAAAAAGGAAAGGAGAGATAGTTCGCTGGGGTACCTCGGGATTGCGACACCCGTGTTTACCTAAAGAAGGTAAACCCCCTGAGGGGCATTTTACAAAAGGATGCAAATACCTCTAAAACTACTGAGGACAGAAAAAGCAATAAAATTAAAAAATTATCAGAGCTTCAACAAAGAATAAAAGGATTGCATTCTTTGCAAGAAATAAAACATGTAGAGGATAGCATTAGTGCTATAAATGCCTTTTTGGATACCTCAGTTGCTGCTGAATGTCAGCCAAATTTAATAGCAGAACAATCCATATCCAAAGCTCCGCCTAACAAGCTTATTAACAAGCAAAGAAAATTTCTTTCAAAAAGTAAAAATAAAGATTAAAAAAAAGTAAAGGCTAATCTGCAATATTAAAGTGTTATTTTGTATTTTCTCACATTTTTATTTTACGTATGAGTATCAACTATTTTTGTATGAATATTAACTGTTTTGGTATGAATATTACATTAGAAATTATTAATATGTGTTTTCCTGGTATATGTGGTGTAACTTATATCAATGCTCAGAAATTTTTATTAGATCACTGAGAAAATTTAATTTTTTAAACCCTTGTTGACCTTATTAGGTCATAATAAACCGGTTCCAAAAATGGAAATTCAAGGATGCAAAGATGGCCGTTTTTTTTATATATCTGGTGTAAAAAATCAATTATATTGCTGATTCTCTTATTTTGTGATATATACATGGTATATACACACCCACAGCAAGAATTGTTTACGGAATTACAGTATATCATACTTCCCATATTTAAAACTGTCCGTTGGAATATTGTCGTTGAAGAATTTCATATTATTCACAGTAGATAGAAACCAAGATGTAGCTATTACGGACCGATTGGAAATTTGTGTCAGTTATGTCGGTCAAGGAAAGATATACGAGACTTTTAAAAGTAATAATAGTTGATGATTCAAGTAGACTTGCTTTGTACGAACTTATACAATCAAAATTAGCCAAGTGTGGAATTGCAGTATCAAATATTATTGCGTGTTTATTTGAGGGAGCTAACAATATGAAAGGCAGTTAGATCAGTTCAAAAAGGAAAACGAAGATCTTATTTACACTCATGTCCATAAATTAAGGATAATGCCAGCTATAAGGGTTCAGAAACGAAACAAACGTGGCTTATTCATAAAGCCCATTTATTAAACAAAAGATAAAGAACAAAAAAGATGGTGTATGTATGATACCATTCATAAAAGCTACGATTTTTGCTTCCTGGAGGAATTGTAAAAAATATCTCAATTTCAAAAAACTTAATATTACATGGTTGGTATGATGGTTAATACATTGTATGTGTCTCATGCGATGAAATACAGTCCGTGCAACGCCTAGGCATGCTGAGTATCAAATTATCGAGCTGATCTTAACGAAGATTACTCCACTCAGCAAGCAATGTTTTTCCAAGTTCCGGTGCACATGTAGGAGGTTGTTGACAGGCTGCAACTCGTCGGCCAAGCATGTCCCACACATGCTCTATCGGATTCAAGTCAGGTGAGAATGCTGGCCATTCCATAGGGGGATATCCTCAGATTGAAGGCATTCGTTTACGATGTTTGCTCGGTGAGGACGGGCGTTGTCACCCATAAACACAAATATTCTGCGCCCATGGCACCCCTAAACAAACGTACATGTTGTTCCAGAATAATGTCCCGATAAATGTGGCCGTTCATGGTTCCGATTTGAACATGCAGATCTGTTCTGGAGCCCAGTATATTTCTACCCCAAACGAGCAATCCTGCACCACCGTAACGGTGTGGTTCAATGATGTTGTCTTGGTGGTAACGGGAACCTGGCGTTCTCCTTATGAAAGGTTGGTTGGTTGGTTGGTTAGGGTTTAATGGCGCAAGGTCCAGAAAGGACATGCTGCGCCAAACACAAGGTAAAGTCTGAGATTAAAGGTCAAGAAAGAAGATAAAACGCACTAGTGTTAAAGTCAAAACATCTAGATGGGGTTTCCCCATCTAGATTGCAGTCAAGTATTACAAAATGATATAAAGGAAAGAAAAAACTTATTAAATCAATGGGTAAAATCCTGTACATTTCAAGAAACGAAAAATAGCAGGGTGAGGTGTTTCGCCTAAAAGATCTTTTAAGGTGAGAGAAGTTGAACCAAAGTATTTAGAATAAAAGTTGGTAAGACCTGTGCAGTCAGTTAAAATATGCAAAATGGTAAGGTCACAGTTGCAGTGAAAGCAGATGGGGGCATTTTCTCCCTCCAGCAAATATTTGTGAGTGACCCTAGTGTGTCCTATTCTCAAACGCGTTATTATAACATCCAGTTTTCTAGGATATAATGTGGGCCAGACACTGATGGTGGGCTTTATATTATGTAGTTTATTATCTAAAAGAAGGTTCCATGCAGAGCGCCATTTGTCCAAAATTAAACTCCTGATAGTAGGTTTGATGTCAGTGTAAGGGACAGGGTGATATAAAGTCATACTTGCATTTTTTGCGGCAGTGTCTGCGAGCTCATTTCCAGTGATCCCGACATGTGCTGGGATCCAACAATATAAAATACTATAACCACGGTGTTCTAAACTATGCTGAAGATTTAAAATAATGGAGACCAAACTATGATCACCCTTGCCAGACTTTAAGCTTTCGAGTACGCTCAAAGAGTCCGAGTATATAATAAAATGTTTATTCCGATGACGGGCAATAAAATCAAGAGCTTTTTTAATGGCTAAAATTTCTGCTGTAAAAACTGAGCACGATGAGTGAATTTTGTAACTATGAATTTCCGATTTATAAATATAGGCGCAACCGACATGGTCAGTTGTTTTCGAGCCGTCCGTATAAATATCTTTATACTTAGAGAAACTGTGACGATGAGAGTAAAAAAGTTGTTTAAATATGGATGAATCGGTGTCGGTTTTGTTAAAATTATGAAAGGGATTAATGTATGATAGATTTTTTCTTCCAAGGAGGAAAGTCAAATAATGGACGTACACAGACATTTATATCTTCCAGAGGAGTATTTTGGGTGAAGGAGCGCATACGAAAGCCAAAACACGGTATGCAGGATGGCCGGTTTTGATACAGGCGATCATACTGCTTATAAAGTAGCATGTCATGTAAAGGATGATTAGGATGAGATAAGACACGAAAAAAATAGTTCAATGAAAGTGTATGGGGAGTATGATACAAAGATGGTTCGTGACAGTCGACATAGAGACTCTGAATGGGTGAAGTTCGGAAAGCACCAGAGCAAATACGAAGTGCACTGTGGTGCACAGTGTCAAGTTTTCTAAGAACGGATTCACGAGCCGAACCATATGATTGGCAGGCGTAGTCTAGTTTTGCACGGATTACCGATCTGTATATACGTAACATAGATGTCCTGTCAGCACCCCACGATGTATTCGATAAAACTTTAAGAAGATTGAGAGATTTCTCGCACTTTCTTCGCAGCTGTAAAACATGTGGAAGATATGTCATCTTCCGGTCAAAGACAATGCCCAAGAAACGAATCGTGTCCACAACATTTATTTTATGGTTTTCAATAAAAATTTCGGGATCCGGATGGATCCCACGTTTACGGCAAAAGTGCACACATGAAGTTTTGTCAGAAGAAAAACTAAAACCATTTTTATCACTCCAAGTCATTATACGTCTGACTGCAGTTTGCAGTTGACGTTCGATGAATGCCATGTCTTTACCTTGACAGCAGATCTGCAAGTCGTCAACATACAAGTTCCCCCGCACAGAAGGTGGTAATTGTTTTAAAATATTATTAATTTTTATTGAGAAGAGAGTGACACTGAGGACACTCCCTTGAGGAACCCCCTCCTCTTGAATAAAAAAGTTGGATACGGCAGTGCCAACACGGACTTGGTAGTGTCGGGTAGTTAAAAAATTCTTTATAAAAATTGGGAGATTTCCCCGGAACTCCAGTTCAAAAAGGTCTCGTAGGATGCCATAGCGCCAGGTACGGTCATACGCTTTCTCTATGTCGAAGAAGATTGACACTAAATGATTTCTTAGGAGAAAAGCTCTCCTAACGTCAGATTCTAGAGCAATAATGCTGTCCGTCGTCGATCTTCCCCTTCTGAAACCACACTGATTTGGAGCAATGAGGTTTCTGGTTTCTAAAACATAGATTAGTCGGGCATTTATCATTTTTTCTAAAATTTTGCAAAGGCAGCTGGTTAGGGCAATCGGCCGGTAATTATTGGGGTCAGAGGCGTCTTTTCCAGGCTTTGGAAAAGGGATAATAGTGGCTCTATGCCAAGCTACAGGGAAAACATGTTCTTCCCAAATCCTATTGTATATGAATAACAAGTTATGGAGTGAGCGGCGTGAAAGATGCTTTAGCATGCTGTAGGTTATTCCATCTGGTCCTGGAGAAGTGTTGTGTGTGCTATGAAGGCTCTGAACGAGTTCAGATTTTGAAAATGGGATATTGTAAGGAAGAGAGGCACGTGTATTGAAGTTGAGATTTCGGCGTTCAGATTGTTGTTTGTATCTTAGAAAGGAGTCTTTATATGAAATGGCTGAAGAATTGGAAGCAAGGGCTGTGCCTATTGCGTTTGCGATTTCTGTAGGGTCTGATATTGTTTGGCTATCTTTAACAATGCAGGAAATTGGATGATTGGTGTACAAACCCATTGCCCTTTTTGCTTTAGTCCACAGCTCCTTAGACGGAGTGTTGTATGATAGACTGGATATGTATTTCGCCCACGACTCTCTTTGGCTCTGTCGACGTACTTTTCTAGCATATGCCCTAGCGTGTTTAAAATTTAGTAGATTTTGAGTCGTCGGGTATCTACGGAAAATATTCCAGGCTTTCTGTTGTCGTTTCCTGGCATCACGGCATTCGTCTGTCCACCAAGGTCTTCTGATTTTGCGCTTAACTGAGGAGGTTTTTGGTATGGAGTTATCAGCTGCTTGTATTATTACATTAGTTATGCTATTTATGGCATCATTAATGTCACCCACCACCATTTGCCTGGTGATGTTTGCAAGAAAGGTGAAGGTCGCCCAGTCAGCTCGATCGTAAATGTAACGGGGTTGAGTAGCTGTAGTATGAGAGTCATTGGTTACTAGGGAGAGAAATATTGGAAAGTGGTCACTGTTGTATAGATCATTTGATACCCAGAAGTTATAAAATGGCAGAAGAGAAGGGGAACATATGGCTAGGTCTATTGCATGAAATGATTTTGTCGGTAGATGAAAGTATGTGTTATCACCGTTATTGAGAATGCAGAGTGAGAGATCGGATAGAATGGTTTCTATTTGTTGTCCTCTATTGTTTGTGTTTTGACTTCCCCAAAGGGGGCTATGGGCATTGAAGTCTCCGACTATTATGAATGGGGTAGGAAGTTGGTTAATAAGATTTACCAAGGCATTTCGATCTATTGATTCGTTTGGTGGTAGATAAACATTGCAAACGGTAGTGAGCTGACGTATGTGGATTCGGGTTGCGACGGTCTGCATATTTGTATTTAATGGTATGATCGTAGACGGGTAGTCATTGGATATCGCGAGGGCAACGCCTCCAGATACCCTACCACCAACATCATGATCTTTTCGGATAGCACTGTAACCTCGAAATTTAAAATTATCAGTCTTTAAAATAGGTCTCCTGTAGCGCAAAGACGGCCGGAGTGTGGACAGAAATAAGAGTTTTAATTTCGTCGAGCTTATTACGAGCGCCGTGACAATTCCATGAAATGATACCTGCCATGAGATTTTTTTTTTTTAAAGGACGAAAGTCCACCTAGTTACGGACGCCATCATGACGAAGACGGGGAAGGAACACGAGCAGGAAGACTGGAGGTGTCCATAGACACCCCCCCATCGGAATCAGAAAGATCCGAATTAGAGGCGCAAATTTGGAGGGAATCTTCCTCCATCCGCGCCACATTGCGAGGGTCTTTCACCTTACGGGAAGGACTGAAACGCTTTACAACATTACATTTTTTTAATTTTTTATTTATAACGGAGCTTGATGTAGTCGGAACGTTAAGTCGAGGGATTTTGGTTTGTTTTGATGCAGAATTGTTAACGGATGGTACTGTATTTTTGTTTTCGTGAGGTTTATTGGTACTATTGTTTTTACTTGTTTGTGTAGAGGCATCACACATAAGTTTTTTAGGAGCGGCAGCGGAAGCATATGAAACGCCTATTCTAGGTGTTCTAGCTTCCACCAATTTGCGGGCTTCCAGATATGGTATGTTTTTATGGGCTCTGATTGTCTGTATTTCCTTTTCGGCAATAAATTTAGGGCAAGAACGGGAGTAGGAGGGGTGGTCACCCTTACAATTAATACACTTTGCTGGCAAGTTGCAGGTCTCAGAAGAATGGTTTGGCTGGGAACAACGGGCACAAATGGGTGGACCTCGGCACGATGCTTTCGAGTGTCCAAAGCGTTGGCACTGAAAGCAACGAAGAGGGTTTTGCACGTACGGTCTTACGGAACACCGAAGGTAACCTGCTATGATAAAAGATGGTAGTTTAGGTGTTTGGAATGTCAATATGAGATGCTTCGTACGAATGATATTACCATCCCGACGGATGGTAATTCGACGGACAGCTGTTACAAGTTGATCCTGCAAGTGTTCTAAGATTTCCTCCTCGGTGGTATGGAGGAGATCAGCCTCCGATATTACCCCTCTTGATGTGTTGAGATAACCGTGTGGAGCGATGGACACAGCCATGTTACCGAGTGTTTTGATTTTTGAGAATTGCGCAGCCTGGGTTGCATTCAGTACCTCCACTAATAAATCGCCTGAGCGCAGTTTCTTTACAGAGTTTACATGTCCCACCGATGCGTAAAGACATTTATGAATTAAGAAGGGCGACACCGTACCGAAATTACCTTCAGTACGTTTTACAATGAAAAATCTAGACATTTGCTCCCTCGAGGGGAGAGGTTGCTCTCTAGAAGGGAGAGAAGGAGTTTGAGAATCTGAGCGATCCGCCCAGGAAGCTGTAACTAAATTCTCTTTAGTTGCAGCCACAATTAACTTATTAGAACCACGGATTGCTTCCAGTTCGATCGGGGCCCCCGCCAGACCCCGTCGTTCCACACTTTTCTATCGTGACCAGTGTAACCGCCGGATTCTTCGCAACTAAATGACAGACGCCGGGATGTAACGTGCACCTGGTGCACGGTCCCCGACAGAATCGAGGAGGATTTCTCGCTACCTCGCGACGTCTGCCATAAAGATACACGCAACCAAGGGCCTCTACCTCTGCGACATTTTAAGGAAAACGTACCACAACCATTACCCACATAGCACTCCACTTCTCTCCGCCAACACAACCCCAACAGGGTCGGTTCCCGAGCCCAAACGGTGTCCCTCACGGGAGAGGCCGAAGAGTGGTACTGGACCCAGTAGCGTCAAGGCTGGGTGGGTGGAGATCAGTTTTGATACCATGAAGGCTCCGAAGGGGACAGATAGCACAAAAACTTTTTTTGGAAATTTTAACATTTTTCATATTTTTTTGATTTTTGATTTTTTTTTTTAAATGAAGAAATGACAAACAAAAAACACATAGGGGTTAAGAAAGAAAACAGCAACAAAAAAAATTAGTGGAAGCTCCAGTTGGAAAGGAAGAAAAGTCCGGAAAGGAGAAAACAAAAGAAACAGGACAGGAGAAGGGAAAGAGAGATGGATCGCTATGGGACACTGGGGACGCTACACCCACATTCACCAAAGACAGTGAACCCCACGGAGAGAGAAAAAGACACTAGGGTACCTCGGGGTTGTGAAGCCCGTGTTTACCTAAAGAAGGTAAACCCCCTGAGGGGCTCCTTATGAAAGTCCGACGTGAATCAGACTGCAAGTTAAACAAGGACTCGTCGGAAAACAACACACAAGCCCAATGTGACGATGTCCACATTGCATGTTCTCTAACCCAGACTAATCGCTGTCGACAATGAGTTGTCGTGATCGGAACACATCTGACAGGCCTGCGAGCATATAGGCCAATATTTCCCAAACGTCTGTACACGGTTTGCCTTAAAACTGTAGTACCCGTGGCTGCAGATAGCTGACGAGACAGGTTGGATGCTGTGCTCCGTCTGCCTCTTTTGGCAGTTACTGCCAAATACCGGTCTTCATTCGGCGTTGTAACTCGGGGGCGACCTGTACAGTAACGTCTAATGACATTTCCATCATCTTGAAATCGTTGCCAAAGCCTAGAGATGACACTTTGGGCAATTCCCAGTTCCTCGGATACTTCCATCTGAGTATGCCCACATTCCAGGCGGCCGATAATTCTACCACGTGAAAAATCATCCACATGCGTCCTCTGTGTCATAACTATTCGGTTATGGCACTTAGCGGCTTACAAAACGCTTGTGAACAATTTCACTTCTTTGCCACCATTCCTTATATACTCCTCTCTTAGGGCCTGTTCACGTAGGAGTCCGTTGCGTTGCGTTGCGTAAGGAAAAGATGACGTTGAGACGAAAATAAACCAATCATAGGCGTTAAAAATTTCATTGCTAATCGTTTGGAGACATATGATTGGTTTATTTTCGTCTCAACGTCATCTTTTCCTTAACGCAACGCAACGGACTCCTATGTGAACAGGCCCTAACACTCTCGTCATTGTGACGTACTATCGGCGTCATATGGTGGCTTCCTGTAATTTGCATATTATTCTTGAAGATGTGTGTGATAATTCTACAGGTGAAATTTTTACTTTAGTGTTCGATTTCCGTGTGATTCTGAATTATCCTTATTTTATGGATATGAGTGTACATTCACTGTATGGGACTTAGTAGTGGCTGATTCAACAACAAAGTTGCTCCAAGCAGAAAACTTATTTGGATTGGTGGAAGAATCTGCTGTTTTTATAAGATCATCTTACAAAAGAATGGCCATACGGGAGAGAGAAACAAAAGGAAAACATTGATCATGAAAAACTGTACAAGTTGTAAAAAATAAGAGTCACAAAGTGGTGGAGCAAACACAAAAGCTATTGACTATTCTACCACCTGGAACTTGGTACAGACGCTGCTTCAACAAGTAAGCGATAAAAGGACTGATAAACACTTTGAGGTTCTGTATTCAAAAACAAAATATTATGCTATACGTAGTACAGTTAATAGCAGTTTAGAAGATTACAAGATTGATTTAGAAGTGGAAGTAGAATTCAAGGAAAAAAGAATCTCAAAGGAAAAGAGAATGCTTGGTGAAAAATCAAAAGATGAAGCTCCTGGAATCTCAACTGTTCAAAACTATAAATTGGTCTTTTTCAATATTTTACATTGTGCTAAGGCGAGTATCGAAGAGAGATTCAGTTCAAATAAATAAATTTTGAGAGATTGTTCCTGGTTAGAGCTAAAGAAATTTCATGAAAACGAAAAGCTTGATAGTTTTCTTACGGATGTCCTTTGCTGCATTTTTAAGTTTTGTAAAACTGAAAGAAGTCAATTGTTAGTTGAGCTGAAACAGTTTTCAGATAAATACAAACGTTTTATGACAACTGCAAATATTGAGAACGAAAATGAAAGAGAAAAACAAAACAAGACAAGCTGAATGAAGCTGAAAAAATCTGTGAAGAGGACAATTTAGAATCCGAATATGAAGAAGATCGAATCTGTATAAGATCTGAAGGAGATCCGAATCTGTATAAGATCTTTATGGATACTGCTGTGAAAAGAAACAATGAATGCAGAAAATGCATGTATTCAGTGTTTGTCGTGTGCCTTTTCTGTTGTTTTCCAACTCTCACAATCTGGACCATTTACCAACTTGTATATAGCTTACAAATTTGTTCAAACTATACCTTATACACAAGTCACCTGTGAACTTAATATCGTTAAAAATCGAATTAGGTCTACTTTAAGCCATGACCTTACGTCTATTCTCCTATTTATTAATGTAGAAAGAGACTTATTTAATAATTTAGATAAAAATTTGATTATAGATGAAATGGCCAGGATTAGTGAACAACTGGCCAAAAAGCTGTTAGATTAGGTTATTTCTTAATTTAAATTGTAAATAATTCATTTCTATCATTTATCCTTTTTTCTTTTGATTTTAAAAACGTAATCGTAGTAAAATACAACTTTTTTCTTTACATATGATTGTCTTACTCATTAGTGTTTTCCCTAATTATTTTTCATTTTTTTAATGAGGTTTTGCAGTAGGATTTAGATGATGGCTTTAGCACAGGTTCGGTTGCCTAAATCTAAAAAATTTTCTCACTCTCATTTTCAAGTAATAGACCACTTGTAATTGATTACTATTTTTTCTCGTGTGTAATAAGATTAGATATAATAAAAATAATATAAAAATGTATCGCAAACTTAAGTCAACTATAATAGAACAGCTTAATTTTTGATAAAGATCCTGCCTTTACTCAAATACTTTGAGTGCCAAAATCGCAAAAAATGTGGTTTTCAGGCATGTGATTTTCAAAAATTGTCCGGGGGAGGACCCTCGGATCCCCCTGCTTGGTAAGGGGCCCCTCCTCAGTCTCTAGCCGAGGGCCCCCACAGTAGCCAGTCCGGGCCTGCTGACAAGTTATTGTTTTTTTCAATTGATATAGTGGCCAAAGAGCTAAGAGGGTGTTGTGCTTCTTAAATTTGTATCTGATTAATTTTTACTTCATTCTGCTGTTACTGTTGTTACAGGTAAAGTTAAAAAACCAGGCATGCTGTAATCAAGTCGGAGAATCTATTTGAGGCTGCAGTGTGAATTAAAAGTAGTTCGGCAACTTCACGTATAAAAGTAATTTGTTTGAATTTAATATAAAAGCAAATTTTAAATCAAAGCAGTTGAGGTCCAAAACTATGTAAAACATTAGAAAGATATGCTGATTGTAACAATTCTGATTCTTCCAGAATACTTTTATCAATTGATATGACGTGATATGCAGGGGATATTTCTATGGTAAATCCATTTCTTTATAAAACACCTCGAGTTTGAAACATTGTTAACTGTTTTCAATGCATTCATCACAGAACTTTTATTACACAACACAATCTTTTTTGACGTAAAGAAGGTTTAATATTACATACGCCTGATAACTGAAGGGCATCATTTTTAAGAAACTCTCAATTATTCCTTAATTTCTGGATTTGAGTTATGAGTGATTAAAGTTTCTCAACAGATTTCTGTATATCTTCACAAGTACCTTGCAGCATTTTTGAGATTTTATTAAAAGTTTCAAGTATTTTACTTTGTACAACTATTAAAATAATTGTTGGAAATTGTTCAAAATACTTGTAATTAATCAAATTTTCAGCTTCATGTTGATTATCACAATTTTTTCTATTCAATAAAAAATATGTCAATATTTTAATTACAAAGTGCCTATATTTTTAAGATCTATAAGGTGTGGATGTTCTAATGGTTCAGAATCCACTTTAAACCATAGGTCTCAGTCCAGAATGAGCATATTTGACCATACAGTTACAAATCAACCAACCCAATAGCCCAAATTTAATATTGTCTGTGTCATTTTTGTTAATTTCTAATTAAAATATCTTCTAAATAAGGATTAGCAGAATTTGAGATAAAAAATATCTTGCTCTTTAAAAATGATTTAATCATTATCAACCTGAATTAAAATTAAGGTATAAACTGAAGCTACTAAATGAATTCAACGGTTGAAGATTATAAAGTTCATTAGTATTGTTATATACAATACAAATGATAAATGCAATCTTTTCGGGTAAGTAATTTTTTAGTAATTTTTATAAAATAAAATTACTAAATAAATAAATAAAAAAAAAGCAATGTGCAGTAGTATATGCCCAAAGACTTGTATGATCATAACACAAGAAATAAAAATGTTGAATACAGAACTTAAAAGTTATGTTTCAAAATGCTCTAAATCTTTAAACAACAAAATAAAAACCCATTAAATTAATTTCTACACTTAATGAGCAGTATAATAAATAAAAAAAAAAACGTTCAAACATTAATAACTGCAACAGCATACGTATTTAAAAAATATAAATTCATAAATGAAAAAATTAGTAATTCAAGGTGTCAATAGATGGCGAAATAAAAATTTGATTAATTACAAGTATTTTGAACAATTTCCAACAATTGTTTTAATAATTGTACAAAGTAAAATACTTGAAACTTTAATAAAATCTCAAAAATGTTGCAAGGTACTTGTGAAGATATACAGAAATTGGGTGCCACGCATTGAGTGCCAAGTCGGCAAGTGAATCGTAGAATAGCGAATAGGTAGCACGACCCTACAACCTAACGTATCCCACCTCTAAATTCAAATGGACTGTTCCACGCATTGGGTGCCGAGTTGCGAAAGACGCGCTAGTGTCTACATCAGCGGTTGCCAAAGTGGTGGTCTGCGGACCACTAGTGGTCCGCGAGAAAATTTCGCTGGTCCGCAGAAAAATGTGGAATATACTTACTCATCATGTTAAGTTATGTTTTAAGATGCATTAAAACATGATTGAATTCATAACAATACGTGACAAGTTATAAAAACTAGCTGCATAGCTCTAGCTGCATTGCACATGTTTTGTCTTACTCTCGCCTCGTTTCGCACTCTTCTAATGTTTCAGTCTTCTGTTTGTCGCATATGTATATCAGTTGAAGCAATTAAAGGTGGGCTTACGGACGTATTGAGTTCAATACAAAATGTATTCAATATATTAGTTGGGTTATTAAGGAAGTTTTTGTGTATTTTCTTTTATATATTGACACATAGATTTAAAACAGGTATGATCTTAAATCTTAACCATGTACATATTTTCTTTTATTTGATAGTTATTGGGATAAAATGAGTTTGACTTTTCTAAATTTCTTTTTATTTTATTTTAGATTCAAATAAATTAAACCCATAATGACTGAAAAAAAGCAAAAGAATATTTTGCATTTCTTTAGTAATGCAAAAGGTAATGAGAACGATAATAATAACATTAATAATACTTCACCTAACAGTGAACTGATCAATAAATCAGACCCTCCACAGTCTTCATCAGGCACCATTAGGAAACACGTTGGAACGGGAGGTGGAGAGAAGAAAAAACACAAAGTATCAAGAAAATATCATTCCTACTACTTAAAATTTGGATTCATTGAAGAACCTGACAGTGAGCTGGATCCACGGCCTCTCTGTGTTGTATGTTCTGAAAGCCTATCTAACGATGCATTAAAACCTTCAAAACTTGAAAGACACTTGAATTCAAAACACCCGGATTTAGCAAAAAAACCGCTAGAATATTTTGAAAGAATGCATGAAAATATGCAAAAGCAAGTTATTGCTTTAAGAAAAATGACCATGGAAGATAAATCATTACTAAAGGCTTCCTATCTCATAGCAAATCAGATCGCGAAATGCAAAAAGCCGTACACGATTGGAGAAGAATTAATTAAGCCATGCATGTTAAAAGCCTGTGAACAGATTTTGGGAATGCAGGCTGTTCAGAAATTGAAAGTAATTCCTATGTCTAATAATACTATCCAAGCGCAGAATCGAAGATATGGCCGAAGACATTGAAAATCAGATAATAAAAATGGTGAAAAATTCATCATTTTATTCAATCCAACTTGACGAATCTACGGACATTACAAACAATGCACTTCTTTGTTTTGTGAGGGTTGAGTGTGAAGGAGAGTTACATGAAGAACTACTTTGTTCGCTTAATTTGCCGGATAGAACAACCAGCTCTGATATTTTTGAAGCACTTAATAGTTATTTCCGGGAACATGAAATTGATTGGAAAAAATGTATTGGGATCTGCACAGATGGTGCCGCAAATATGACTGGACATCTTTCAGGAATTGTTGTAAAGGTGAAGAATGTTGGTCACCCAGACATTTTATCTACACACTGCATTATACATCGAGAACAACTTGCAGCGAAAAAAATGTCCCCAGAACTACACGAAGTATTATCAAATGTCATTGAAATTATAAAGGAAATTCGACACAAAGCACTCAATTCTCGAATATTTGAGGCACTTTGCAAAGAAATGGGTTCCGAGTATACTCATCTTCTTCGTCATGCTGAGGTGAGATGGCTGTCGAGGGGCAAAATATTGACCCGACTATTCGCCTTGCGGGAAGAAGTCAAATTATTTTTCCAGCAGCAAAATAATCCGAAATTGCAAAAATGCTTGTCCGACAATGAATGGCTAGCAAAGCTTGCATACCTGGCAGATATTTTTTCCCTGTTAAATGAACTAAACATATCTTTGCAAGGACAACTTAAGGACGTGTTCACACTACGAAGAAAAATGGATGCGTTTCAAAAGAAAATATTACTGTGGCAAACGCGGTTGGTTGAAGACGATCTGCAAATGTTTTCTAATTTTGATGAATACATGAAGGTTGGTTGGTTGGGGTTTTATGGCGCAAGGTCCAGAGAGGACATGCTGCGCCAAACATATGGTAAAATCTGAAAAACGATAGTTAAAAAAATAGAATCAAACTGGATGGGGTTTCCCCCATCCAGTATACAGCCAGGTATAAGAAAAGAATAGATAAAAATCAATGATACTAGATCATGAACGAGGAAGACAAAAAGCAGTACTGGTAATGACAAAACATCTAGATGGGGGTCCCCATCTAGATTGCAGTCAAATAATACAAAAAGAAAGAAAACAAGGATAAAGCTATTAAATCAGCGGGTAAAAACCGGTACTTTTCAAAAAACTGAAAATAGCAGGGTGAGGTGTTTCATCTAAAAGATCTTTTAAGGTGAGTGAAGCAGAACCAAAATATTTAGAGTAAAAATTGGTTAGTAATGTACAATCAGTTAAAATATGCAAAATCGTAAGGTCACAGTTGCAATGAAAGCAAATTGGGGTATCTTCCCCCTCCAACAAATGTCTGTGAGTGACTCTAGTATGTCCTATTCTTAGACGGGTGATAATGACGTCAAGTTTTCTTGGATATAGTGGAGGCCAGATAGAGATGACGGGTTTGATGTGATGAAGTTTATTATCTACTTGGAGATTCCATACTGAACGCCAGTTATGGAAAATAAAATTTTTAATGGTGTGTTTGACGTCAGAGAAAGGGATAGGGTGATCTAAAACTGTTCTAGAATCTTTTGCTGCTGTGTCCGCAAGTTCATTGCCTGGGATTCCAACATGAGCTGGGATCCAACAAAGCAGAATACTGAAACCACGACATTTTAACCGATGATGGAAAGTTATGACAGATGAGACTAAAGGATGACTATTGTTTCCAGACTTTAAGCTCTCGAGTACGCTCAAAGAGTCAGAGTATATGATAAAATTTTTATTTTGATGATTGGCGATAAAATCAAGTGCTTGTTTGATGGCTAAAATTTCCGCAGTAAAAACAGTGCATGAGGAATGAAGTTTAAAACTATGAATATCAGAATTAAAAACAAAGGCACAACCGACATGATGTGTTGTCTTCGATCCGTCCGTATAAATATCTTTATACTTAGAGAAACTGTGACGATGAGAGTAAAAAAGTTGTTTAAATATGGATCGGTGTCGGTTTTGTTAAAATTACGAAAGGGATTAATATATGATATAGATTTTTTCTTCCAAGGAGGAAAGTCAAATAAGGGACGTTCACACACCTTTAAATCATCCAGAGTGGTGTTTTCGATCAAAGAACGCATACGTAACCCAAAGCACGGGATGCAGGATGGCCGATTTTTGAATACATGAAGGAGAATGATGTTAACCAGCAAGTGGTAACCCTAGTTAAAAAGCACTTGGAATCACTTACAGAATCTTTTGCTCGTTATTACCCAAAGAATGAAGATCCCAGACATGCTAATATGTGGATAATAGATCCGTTTGCAGCGAACATTCAGGATAGTAAGTTAAGCATGCATCTAAAAGAAAGTCTCATCGACCTATCGTCCGACGAAACTCTCAAATTTAAATTTCATTCATCCTTATCAAGACCTCAGTTTTGGCTTTCCATAAAAAGTGCTCCCCTTTGCTTAGTGAACAGGCGATGAAAATTCTGATTCAATTCTCCACAACTTATTTATGTGAAAAGGCCTTTTCATCTGTCACAGTCATCAAAACACGGTACCGATCTCGGCTTGAAATAAATGCAGTTCTCCGTCTTGCAGTAACAACATTGGATCCAAATATCCATAATCTTATTTCAAGTAAGCAGGAACATCCATCACACTAGGAATGTATAACGCTAAAAGTTTGATATATTTAAACCATCTTTTAATTGTTTTGTTTGTACAATTTTTGTTTATTTTATTATGGTTTATTAATAAAGCTTTCATAACTTGGTTACTATTAATAGTTTCATTTTATTAACTAGGTACATTTTATGTGTTCTTTGATCACAATTTTTTTTATAAATATATTTAACACTTAAAAAATCCTATTAGTGGTCCGCGGGATTTAAATTATGAATTAACTGGTCCGTGAGGTCAAAAAGTTTGGCGACCGCTGGTCTACATAGGTCTCGCAAGCGAATGATAAACAGCAATGGCGGACGTTATAGCGTTCTGTAAACTTCGAAGGCGGCGAATTCATTTATCATTAAAAAATGAATGGAGATTACGCGATCGAGAAGATCCATTTCAACTGAACGAAAATGAGTTTCTTAAACGTTTTCGGTTGTCACGGATGGCTGTACAAGATTTATGTGAGGAACTGCGACCACATTTACAGTCCGTACACGGCGGTTATTCAATAGAAATGCAGGTATGTGCAATGTTTTGATTCTTATTCTTCCAGTTTTAAGCATAATAATTATGAAATAATTTTGTAAAGTGGACAGCCGAATGGCTATTGAAACCAATAAGGACATTTATTTATCGAGATATACAAACAAAACGTGTTTCTTGTTAAAACCTCAACTTTAATGGCTTTTTCTTTAAACGTTGTTTATCAAACTTTCGAATAATATGTTTAATTTAAGGTAAAATGTATATGGATTATGCTAAATAAGCATGAGATATTCTGCATGCAATGAAATAACATAATTAGAAAGTAGAGTATAGGGCCTGACAAAATTACTATTTAAAAAAAATTATAATGTTTTAAATCTACCACATATTCTTTTTATATAAATTAATATCATATCTAACTACACTAAAAAACTTAGGTCTTTAGATGTATTTATTTTTTTTTAATCTCTAAGTTGAGCCAAATATTTAGTACTGGGGTAAAGGTGTATTGACCCTTTATAAACTGTTACTATCTTTTTCATTCTTGCTAAATAATTTCCGTATGAACAGAATGAAGTAAGAATACTAACATATGTAATGCTGTGTATAATATGATCAGTTTGTGAAACAAAGGTTATTAGTGATTACTTTATCATGTGGCTTGAATAGCTTTACTTATATACTTGTATTGTTTATATAGGTGCTCAGCAGCCTACAGGTTCTGGGAACCGGAAGTTTTCAAAGTGCCGTATCAAGTACCACTTTTTCACAGATTTCGCAGCCAACTCTTTCAAGAAACTTGTATGTAAGGTTTTCAAAAACCATGTACAGTTTCCCCAGAAAAGTAGTGAGCTGATGCAAACTAAAGAAAACTTCTATTTAAACACTGGGTTCCCAAACTGTGTAGGTGCTATTGACTGTACACATGTGAAAATTATCAAACCAACGGATTTTGATTGGCTTGTTTTCCTGAATAGGAAAAACAAATACTCAATAAATGTGCAAATGGTAAGTAAAGCCTGTTTATCTAAAACTATTAAAATGTGATGGTGCATTTCACATCTTTCAGTCAGTGTATAACCATGGGTGCCCATAAGAGTACTTACAGGGGCAGGGGGGGGGGGGGGGGGGAAAAACAACTGATGAGCACTAAAAAGCATGAAACTGGTCTTGGAATACTGTTGATATGCGAAGGAAAATTTACTCGCATTTGTCTTTATTGGATTATTCTGTTGATAATAATACTGAATAATATATTAGAAATATTGTGCATTTATCCAACTTGAGTACATACATACAGGACATATACAGTGAGGAAAAAAAGAAAAAGGTGTGTTCTTTTCAATTTTAAAACATTCAAAATACTAAAGCTTATATTTCTCTTTTATTTCAGGTATGTGATTATAACATGAAAATATTAGATGTCGTTGCAAGATGGCCAGGGAGCACTCACGATTCCTCTATTTGGAAGAGCAGTGCTCTCCGAGAGTTGTTTATACGTAAAGTAATCCCAGAAAAGAATTTCTTACTTGGAGACAGTGGTTACCCTCTAGAGCCATGGCTGATGACGCCATATTTGGAGGAATCCTCACAAAGCAAGAAGAAATTCAACGAAAAGCACAGGAAAGCCCGAAATGTAATAGAACGCTGCTTTGGGGTACTGAAATCAAGATTTAGATGTCTTGATGATTCTTTTTATATATATTAATATCATATCAAACTACACTAAAAAATTTAGGTCTTTAGATGTATTTACTTTTTTTTTAATCTCTAAGTTGAGCCAAATATTTAGTACTGGGGTAAAGGTGTATTGACCCTTTATAAACTGTTACTATCTTTTTCATTCTTGCTAAATAATTTCCGTATGAACAGAATGAAGTAAGAATACTAACATATGTAATGCTGTGTATAATATGATCAGTTTGTGAAACAAAGGTTATTTGTGGTTACTTTATCATGTGGCTTAAATAGCTTTACTTATATACTTGTATTGTTTATATAGGTGCTCAGCAGCCTACAGGTTCTGGGAACCGGAAGTTTTCAAAGTGCCGTATCAAATACCACTTTTTCACAGATTTCGCAGCCATCTCTTTCAAGAAACTTGTTGTATGTAAGGTTTTCAAAAACCATGTACAGTTTCCCCAGAAAAGTAGTGAGCTGATGCAAACTAAAGAAAACTTCTATTTAAACACTGGGTTCTCAAACTGTGTAGGTGCTATTGACTGTACACATGTGAAAATTATCAAACCAACGGATAACACCCCCTTGTCTACATCCATGATCTGAATAACTTTTTATTTTGTTAATATTTAAAGTTGCTTATTTTAATACTGATAAAGTGCTCTTAATGCTAGAATGCAAAACTGTTATGAACATCTGACATATGTGCAATGATCTTTGTGAGTAACGTTTTTAAAATACTTCAAATTGTGTGTAAGATAAAAGATGAGTGTTAACAGTACAAAATTTATTCACTGATATTTATCAGAACCACAAGTAATAATGGTTATTAAATTTCTTAGAAGAAATGGATACTTTCCTATTAAACCAATCCATCGCCAATGTCACACAAGAGGTCACCAATCATAATACCATAAAGTCGTAAATTAAAGAAATAAAATGAATACAAGATAATTAGTTCATCTCTTTAATCATAATTAAGAAATGAGAAATTGCAATTATGTTTAGCAGTGATACATTCAAATTTATATACAGGGTGTCTATAATTAGAAAAGTATATTATTTAGAATTATATTATTAGAATTATTATATTATTAGAATATTAGAAAAGTGTATTATTTAGAATATATATGAAATAAATAAAAGAAAAACTTTAGTCGAGAAATGTCAAACACCAATTCATGAATTTTAACTTATTATTATAAGCAAAGAAACAACTCAATCAGTACTTTAAAATAATTAACATTTTTGATTTATATTTGTAATATTTATTTAACGTTTTTTTTTATTATTTAAGTTGCTAAAAGTTACTTCTTATAGTCTGGAACTTTTACTAACAAAAATGTTTTGATTTTTAGATCCAGTAAAGAAAATAGGAAACGCAAGAGGGAGACTGAACTGGATCCATTAATGTCTAAGATTCAAGGAACAACAGAAAGTATTCATGAATACTTCTTGAATCAAAGACACAGTACCGATGATGCTGTCGGAAAATTTTGTGAATATTTATGTTGTAGGCTGAAGGGCCTTAAAAAAAAGCACCAAAGAGATGCTTATGCGTCAAATAGAAAATTTGATGCATAAGAAAGAATGTGAGAATGATGATGATGAATAAAATTTTATATACTTATAAGTTTTGAATTTAATTCTTTGAAATGAAATTGTGAATAAAAATTAGTAAAATAAAAAAAGAGATAATTAAAAAAAAATGTAGACTTTGATGAACACAGGCATAAAAAAAATCTATGAAGTGAACACTAGCATTTTAATACACAAAATTTGCTTAGTGAATATATGCTATTTACTGACTTAAAAGTAATTTTCAAGCTCTGAAATATATCACACTATTTATCTGAAAAACACATTAATAGCTAGCTATTCTTCAATGTTTAATGTAAAAAGTGTTAAGCAGCTAGATAATAGTGAACTGTATTGTTTCAAAGAGTGATAAAAAGTAGCAGAAAAAATAATGAACAGGCATTCAGCAATACAGAATATATATATATATATATATATGCAGAGGTTCTACAACTAACATGCTTCAGTCCAGAAAGTTACAAAACTACTGTCATTCCACTATACATACAGCTCAAGTAAAAGCACATAAGCGAAGAAATACCAAGCAAGAGGCTATAGTGTAAATGTTACCTTTATTTTACACAATAAAACCCCTTCATTGAAAAATTTATAAGTCAATAAATTCAAATTTGATGAAAGTTGCACACACTAATAAATTTTATGTGAACTGGACTATTTTTATGCTTTTAGATAAAACTGAGTTTGGTTTTATACTGTTTGAATTATTTTTACAAACGTGCGTACATTTTTATTTTGACTATATATATGACTACTTATTATGACACTATATATATATATATATATATATATATATATATATATATATATATATATATATGTGTGTGTGTGTGTGTGTATGTATGCATATATATTTTGGCCAATGCTTCAATTTTTAAAAAAATGTATAAGAACTCATCTCTCCTCTATCTCATGGATACAAAAATACAGAAGACATATCCCTCAGGAACTGACTCAGCAGTCATGGACCAGTTTCAATCAAATTTATTAAGAAGACTATATTAGTTCTTATGCCTATAGTCTTTAAGACTGTAAAACTCTCTAAAACTTTCATAGACAACGCAAAATTACCAAAGTATTGTTTTACATATATGAATTTTACATATACAGTAATTAGAGAAATTGGATTACAATTTAACTTGGGTTTTTTCCCAATTTTTTTTCATCAAATATTGTTTATTGAAGGAAATTTTTAAGTCAATTTTAGTTCTAACACAGTATACAACAGTTTTATGTAAAAAAAAGTACAGAATAATTAGAAGCAGACCAAAGACAATAGAGATGATATACACTATACATGACAACTAAAACCCTCAGTAATATTTTGTCGACTATATATCGAGAATATCGTGCTATTTTTGTTGAATCGTTTTGTTGTGCTATTTTTGTTTTTGTATAATATCAAATACATTAGTACATGTTTTTATTTCTTGAAGTGTATGCACTACCCATCAAAATATAAAATTGCTGATTGAAAATACTAAACTTGATGCACTAACTCAGAGGTGGCCAACCGTTTCGGGAAGAGTGCCACTATCTGAAGAAAAAATAATATGCGTGTCACTTCCAACTTTTCCAACATACTAAAAATTATAAAAAAGTAAAAAATGTTATTTATAGGTTGATTATGGGATATTTACGCAAATAGCATATTTTTTTCATATAAGGCTGAGTAGTGGAGATTTAAAAAATAATAAATAAATAAAATAAATAAACTTATATAAGCATTTTTAATAATCATTAATAAGCATTTGTAAAGGCTCAGTCAGTTAGGTTATGTACAAAATAAAAATGGATAAGTTGAAACATTTAATTCTAAATAACTATTAAACAGGGAGTACTTAATTAATGTGGCTTTTCAGGCATATATATTAGGATTAGTTCTTGAAGATGCTAACAAAATTAGGTGTTTTAGGTGCATATCAGTTAATCTTGAACAATATTTTGATTTTATTATGTTCATAATAGAAAACATATGTTGATCCAAACCTACAACAATATCTGACAGCCAAATTGTGTAAATTTGGAAAATTGCTTGTTGGTACAAATTTCCAAAATTCAATTTAATTAGGATCACTTGCAGTTGAAATAAGTTCCTTATATTTGCTTTTCAGTGTAGTATGGTGCTGTAGGTCAATAATTTCGATTTGGATTTCAGGGGGTAACAATTAACGTCTTGCAGAGAAATTAAAAAAAGGAATTTTGAAAAGATCAGCATTTTTTTTTATCATCTTGAAAATCATCAAACTTAGCACTAATTGCTTAATGTGCAATGTATGTAATACTTGGTTTAATCAACAAAATGCATTCGCTGTCTTTTTCGTTTTTATTTTTATTCAAGTGATGGATCAGTATTAAATCGAAGTCTTCATCCGAAGATGAATCTTTGAGCTCAGGCCATTCAGACATCGTGTTCTCTACAATTGAATATGGCGCTACCATATGCTTGCGATAGGAGTTTTACATAACGTAGGAAGAGATGTTTACGCTAAGATTCAACTGTGATCACGTGACGCAGTTGGCGTTGGCGCCAAACACGTTTCGCTGGTTTCACGCCAAATTCGTGGATGTTTACGCTGGTCAAGTGAACTTTAGAACATGTGACCGTGGACTGTCAGGTTGAACGCCAGTGTCGTTACATTTTGTTTCCTCGTGGCTTTGGCTGCTGAGTGCACGTGTGGTTGATTACTAATTTTATCTCTTAATTATTAGCACTTATAAGTATTTCTTTGTTTCTGTAAATGTAGAGACTGTTTATTACCTCTTAATTATTAGCTCTTGTAAGTATTTCTTTGTTTCTGTAAATGTAGAGACTTTATTTTAAGAGTGCAGTGATATTAAGCTATAATTTTATCATATTTTACTGTGATTTGCATTTAGATTAAAACTTAAAATTTTGTAACCTAATGTATTACTTAGCAGTTGCATTGAATTCTGAATTGTATTTTCCTTTCATATTCTACATTATTATTTTTTAATTGGTGTATTGATTGCATTCTGTTTAATTACAGCATTATTATCCCTAATATGTCAAAAACAATGTTAGGCATTGACTGCAGTTTGGAGGATGTTGCTGAGAATAATAGGAAACATTTGCTAGTATCGTATCCTTGTCAGTGTGTTGTTTGTAAAAAAAATTATAAAAGTAAATCATCTTTTAGTCATCACAAGAAACGTTGTGTAATAAATGTGAGTGATAATAATTCAGCTGTAGAGAGAATTAAACGGGAATGTAATGTGTGCCACAAAATATTTAGTTGCCGCCAATCACTATTTACGCATAAAAAATCTTGTTTTAATATAATAGCAACAAAGAATGACTATTCTTATCCTCGCAAGTGTAATTTTTGCAATTTAACTTTTTTAAATAAGGTTAGCTTCTTTTAGTCATAAACCAAATTGCACGAGTCATGATAGGCCACCAGCTTTTAGTTGCACATTTCTTGAATGCAATGTAAATTTTGAGGATGTGTTCAATTTAAATAAGCACCTGTTTATGGTGCACAATATTAAGTATGTTAAACATCTAACATTTGATTCTGTAATAAGATTTTCAGACTGGTTGGAGATAGAAGGTACTTCTACATTTACATCATTTAGAAAGTTAACTGGAAGTAAAGTTTACAAGAATAAGATGTATCATTATTATTCATGTCAGTTGTCTGTAAATGTTCCAAATAAAATTCCTAAAAGTAGTCGCAAAAATATAAAAGGTATTATTCCACAAATATTTTAAACTAGCTCACGGATCAATTTAAATACAATGTAATGTCAAAAATATGTTTAAATATATTTAGAATATAACACATACAAAATATTCAAATTAAATTTAATAAGACCACGGAACTGTTTCTTTTATATATATTATGAACCCGCTACGGATAATACAATGTAATGCCAAAAAAAAGAAGTTATTACATAATATTTCAACCATCTAACGAGGGTTGTTTGTTTGTTTCAGATATAACAACACCTTTCTGGTAAAGCAATTGTTTACTTTCGGGCAACGATTCGTGGAACACGGCACATTTCACATATATCAAACAACGACCGTTCCCCTGGTCATTTATATGGCTACAACTCAATCCATAAGAAAAGGTGACAGAGTTTTCGTTCCGGAAGACCAATTTAAATATAAAAGATTCATCTTGGAACTGGAATCGAGATACCGACTCGTCGAGGGTACCTTCTACGTCATCGTGACCGTCCAGAAAACCCTCTTTGCTCTGGACGTAGTGGATTTTGCCTTTCGAGTGCCGGGATCCCAGGGAGACTAGGAAATGGAAACCTGTAGAGGACGACAATATTTATGCACGGGCACCCATAACTAATAATAGCAGTAATTTTGTTCAATGAGGGCCAAGTTGGCAGATTAAGCACAATGAAAGAGCTTGGCTTTCAGTTAGGGGACAATGCAAGAGCATTTGCTACAGAAATGGATCAGTGGCGCATTACTGCTGCTGAAAAAAAAATAGAGATGTGTTCCTTAGAGGCTCGTAGAGCTAGAAAGCGTGCAAAATTAGCTGCTACAGAAGCTCTAGAGCTTAAAGAAGGTGTAGTTTATGCATCAGGACAGTTTTAATCAATTTCACACTAGCTTAAAAGTGCTGACTCCCCTTAAACGTTTCATATCGAGCCCGTGTTCGTATCTGTGTGCCCACATGGGCGCTCGTCCGGTCATTCCCGAGTAATTTCGATTTGGATTTGGAGCTTCAACATCTAGTGAAAATGGATGCCCTGTGGTTCCTGCCATCTTGATGCCGTTTGGATACCTCTACATGTGATGTTATTCTACTGATTCATTCTGTGAGTACTTTCGTTTTCGTTGATTCATTTTTCAAAGTACTTACAAACTGTTCTAAGATCACTTTCGGTTTAAAGTATATATATATTTCAACGCACTCGATGAAAGAATTTGGTCTGATTTTAACTGATTAACAAATACTTGCACCTATTTTGATGAATAACACATTCGCTTTGAGGATTTTGAAGAATTTTGATGGTTTAGAATATTTAAAAGTTTTATTTTGAGAAATTTTGATGCTTCTACTGATTATAATATTTGTGCTATTTAAAAGAATTTTTTCGTGATATTTTGAAGAACTTGTATTATATTGAACTATAAAATTCTATTCTTTTGAATATTTTCGTATGATAGTATTGGTGTGGTTAAACTTAAAATCATGAAAACCTTGCAAGAAATTCTACATATTCGTGACGCATTGAAAAAAGGTTCCACTAATAGCGTCAAAATTTTACATAAATTAATTTTTGGATCCGATGATGGTCGGCTGAACCGTAAACATTTACGTGAATTTTCTGGTTTTGATCTTTTAACTTTTGATGTTGACAAAAAGAAAAAAAATCACTCATGATTTTAACTTGCAAGAATTAACGCCTGTCTGCAACTTGTCCTTAAATTTTTCTACTGACATTAAATAATGTGCCGATACCATTTTAAATAAATGCATTATGTGACTCTTAACTGCTGGAAACGATCACTTCAGAATCTGAGTCAGATTCCAATGAAGACAAAACACACGTCGGTGAAAAATCGCTTTCGCCCAAAAACGCTGATTCACCAGCTCGATTGAATTTTGACCCTGACCAACGCGGAAGTAAACAGAATTTATTGCTTAGTACGAGATATTCCTTTCGTTCCCCCTTTTCGTTGAAAGACCTGGTAGAATTAATTAGGCCGTTTACTGGAAAGGACGACATGCCTATTGAAAGTTTTGTTTTCGAAGTAGAGTAATTTTTTTCACTCTATGAGATTAAGAATCCTGTCCATCAACACATCTTTGCGAAAAAATGTCTTTCGGGTTCCGTGTTAAATTTAATAAGATCTCTTCGTGGTATTAACTCGTGGAATGAGTTGAAACAAATTCTCTTGGATGAATTCTCCGATACGATTAATAGCATTCAAAAACACCAAGCTTTGCAACAGCGCAAATTGAAACCACATGAGACACTATCAGAATATTTGGTCGACCTGAGACAAATCGGTGCTAGAGGTAACGTTGATGAAAGCTCTGTAATTGAATATTTTATAAGTGGAATTCCAGATACTTCCCCTAATAAGATCCTCCTTTATGATTGTAAAACCATTAGTGCATTAAAAGATAAATTGGTTGGATGGGGTTTAATGGCGCAAGGTCCAGAGAGGACATGCTGCGCCAAACACAAGGTAAAACACAAGGTATCTAGATGGGGGTTCCCCCATCTAGATTTCAGTCAAGTATTACAAAATGATATAAAAGTAGTTATGTATAAAGGGTGTTAAAGCGGATTATGAATGTATTGTGATAAAGTGTGATAAAACCACTAAAATATATACAAAGGATTTAAAAGAAAAATTATATTAACGAAAGAAAACCAGCACACCGTAAGAAGTGGAAAACAGCGGGGTGGGGTGTTTCACCCACAAGATCACTCAAAGTGAGCGAAGTTGAGCCAAAGTATTTTAGATAAAAATTGGTGAGTCCGGTACACTCTGTTAAAATATGGCGAATGGTGAGGTGACAGTTGCAATGATAACAAATGGGGGCGATTTCTCCTTCCAGCAAATGTCTATGAGTGATTCTTGAATGGCCAATTCTAAGCCGCGTGATGACGACATCCAATTTCCTGGGAAATAGTGGAGGCCAGACAGTGATGGTGGGTTTTATGCAGTGGAGCTTATTTGCAACTTCAAGGTCCCATTCTGACCGCCATCTATCCAAAATAATGTCCCTCGTAATATGTTTAAGGTCACAGAAAGGAACAGGTTGATTTGAAACTACTTTTGGATTTTTTGCTGATGCGTCTACAAGTTCGTTTCCTGCGATTCCTACATGTGCTGGAATCCAGCAAAACCTAACACTGTAACCCCGACATTTTAACTTATGATGTTGCGTAAGAACGGTGGCAACCAGGCAATAGCTAATGTTACCATATTGGAGGCTTTCCAGAACACTTAATGAATCTGAGTAAATGATAAAATGTTTTTTGTGGTGATGCGAGATAAAAACAAGTGCATGAATGATAGCTAAAATTTCTGCAGTAAAAACAGAGCAGGATGATGGAAGTTTAAAACTATGTATAGTCGACTCACAAACAAAGGCACAACCAACGTGGTGTGTTGTCTTTGATCCGTCCGTATAGATATCTAGATACTTAGAAAACTGATTACGGTGTGAAAGAAAAAGTTGTTTATAGATGAGGGGGTCGGTATTAGGTTTAGTAAAATTGTTAAAAGGATTGATATATGGAATACAGTTTTTCTTCCAAGGTGGAAAGTCAAATAAGGCGCGCATACAGACATCTAAGGCTTCAAGAGAAGTATTTTCGGTCAGATTACGTATGCGTAGTCCAAAAGATGGTATGCAAGACAGTCGATTATGATAGAGGCGATCATAGCGTTTGTCCAGCAAAATGTCGCGCAAAGGATGAGCGGGATGAGATAAAACACGAAAAAAATAATTCACTGAAAGCTTAATACGAGTGTGAGACAAGGATGGTTCAGAGCAATTCACATACAAACTCTGCACGGGTGAAGTACGGAAAGCACCAGAGCAGATACGGAGAGCACTGTGGTGCACCGTGTCCAGTTTACGAAGTACACATTGGCGGGCGGAACCATATGCCGCACAAGCGTAATCCATCTTTGAACGAATTACTGATCGATAAATGTGCAACATTGATGTCCGATCAGCACCCCAGGACGTATTCGATAAAACCCTCAGCAAATTAAGCGATTTTTCGCATTTCTTACGCAGTTGCAAAACGTGTGGATGGTAAGTCAATTTCCTGTCAAAAATGACGCCTAAAAAGCGCACGGAATCTAAAATGGTAATCTTGCGGTCTCCAATAAAAAGCTCTGGATCCGGGTGGACCCCCCGTTTTTGACAAAAGTGCACACAAGAGGTTTTGTCTCGGGAAAAAGCAAAACCATTTCTATTACTCCATGTAGTGATTTTTTTTATGGCAGTCTGGAGTTGGCGTTCAATGAAGCGCATGTCTTTTCCCTGACAGCAGATCTGTAGGTCGTCAACATAAAGACAACCTCGAACGGACGGTGGCAACTGCTTGAGAATATTATTAATTTTTATGGAGAAGAGAGTGACGCTGAGGACACTCCCCTGGGGAACACCTTCGTCTTGAGTAAAGACATTTGATAAATGAGTACCAATCCGAACTTTATATTGTCGGATGTTTAAAAATTTTTGAATAAAAATTGGGAGATTTCCGCGAAACTCCATGTCAAATAGGTCTTTGAGGATTCCGTAACGCCACGCACGGTCGTACGCCTTCTCCATGTCAAAGAATATTGAAATAAAATGATTTTTTAGGAGAAATGCTTTCCTAACGTCAGATTCCAGAGCAATTATATTGTCAACGGTTGATCTACCCTTTCTGAACCCGCTTTGAAATGGAGCTATAAGGTGTCTTTTCTCTAAAATAAAAACAAGGCGAGCGTTTATCATCCTTTCTAGAAGTTTGCATACGCAGCTAGTTAACGCAATGGGACGATAGTTATTTGGATTTGAAGCATCTTTTCCTGGCTTTGGAAAGGGTATCACAATGGCTTTTGTCCAAGCTGCAGGAAAAACATGTTCTTCCCAAATCCTATTATAGAGAAATAATAGATTTCTCAGGGAATGGTAAGATAGATGTTTCAACATGTTGTAAGCAATGCCATCAGGCCCAGGAGAAGTATTTCGGGTGTTCTTGAGATTTCGAGTAAGTTCAAAATAAGTGAAGGGGCTGTTGTAAGGTAGAGTGGAGCGTGTGTTAAAATTTAAAGTTCGGCTTTCAGATAGGTTGGTTGGTTGGTTGATTTGGGTTTATTGGCGCAAGGTCCACATATGGACAAGCTGCGCCAAACACATGGTAGGATTAGTAGAATACATAAAAGGAAGGTATATTGTCACCTCACGGATGTAAAAAGAAGCTAAAAACCAAGATAAATCGGAGTAGATAAAACCAATGGTAAGGAAAAAAATAAGTGATGCAGAAACATGAAGAAATTCATATAACAGGTGATAAAACTATGAACAATTCAAAGAAATTTAAAAAGATGACACAAACAATGAAATAGAAAGGAAAATAACATGCCACGTGATTAGAACAATGGTATAAAAAGTGATAAAAAAGTTCGATGGCTTGAAACGGTGATATAAAATACGATTCGTGTTAGATATTTCAGTCGAAAAGTCTAAAAAGGACAAGTCTCGCAAAATACTCGTCGAAAGTATAATAAATGCGCAGAAAATGAGACGCATATAAATCAAGCAGTAGTGGTAAAAGATGTCATAAGAGCAAAGTTAAAAGCAGTGAAATGTAAACGCGATAAAAATACTGTCATATAAAATGGTTAATAAGAACTTTAATAGAAATGGGCATATAAAATTATGAAATTACAGTCAAATAAATTATGGAATGTAAATAAAGTAACAGCAATTCAAACAAGAGAGAAGAGAAAAGCTCAAGAAAAAAAAAAAAAAAAAAAAAAAAAAAAAAAAACCCGAAGAGAAAGGAAAGAGGAGTTAAGACTCCTCCAAATCAACGTCGATGTCCGAGTCCTCGGACACGTACAATTTTAGATCCGAATTTTCTGCGACTCTGCGGACATACTGGTTATTTTTCAGGATGTAATCCGGATCATTAGCTTTCCTAGAAAGGGCAACGCACTTTCTAGGAATAGCCACTTTTTTTTCTATTTGTGTTTGGTGGAATAGGTGAATTCATATCTATATGGTAGGAACATGACTGATTGGGATGAAAATCTTCAGAAACAGGAGGAGGCGATGATGCTCTAACTTTTTTGCCACGTGAAATAGGTGAGGTGACACTTGTTTGTGTTGGAGAAGAGGTGGGTTTATTTCTATTGGGTTCGATAACGGTACATTTAGATTTTTCGGATGGTTTAATTTTGCTTGATGTGGGTTGATTGATTGAGTGAGTGGATTGAGTTGATTTCTGATGAGTTTTTGGGGAAGTTGGAGATTTCTGCACTGCAGGGATAGGATCAGTTTGTATGCCTATTGATGCCATTTTTATATGGGTCGCCGCTGCCGCATACGAAAGTCCTACAGTCGGGGTTCGGGAATCAACAATTCGCCGTGCTTCGATATATGACAGTTTATTTTTGATCTTCAACGTCTGGATCTCCTTTTCTGTCGACCATTTCAAGCACGACCTAGAGTAGGCCGGATGGTTTCCTGAACAGTTAACACATTTGATTTCGGCTGAGCAGCTGTCACTTTCGTGACCCACTTGCGCACAACGAGCACAAGTAAGGGAGCCACGACAAACTTCCTTAGAATGGCCGAACCGCTGGCATTTAAAACAGCGCAGCGGATTCGGTATGTAGGGTCTGACAGGACAGCGCAAGTAGGCAGCTTTAATATGTGTCGGGAGATTGGGGGTGTCAAAGGTCAATATAAGATGTTTGGTGGGAAGCACATTACCATCCCGGCGTATTGTTATTCGGCGTACATTTATTACATTTTGTTCGCTTAAATTTTCCAAAATTTCAGGCTCAGGAACGTTAAACAGTTCCGGCTCCGAAATCACTCCTCTTGAAGTATTTAGCGTTTTATGAGGTGTGACACTTACAGAAAAATTGCCGAATGTGGTAGTTTTAGATAAGATGGATGCCTGATCGGCCGAGAAAATCTCTACCATAAGGTCACCCGAGTGCAATTTTCGAATTGAGGACACATCTCCTATGGTTGACTGAATCGTCTTCTGAATGAAAAATGGCGAAACAGATTTAAAGTTGTTGTCTTTAGCTTTTATAATAAAAAATTTGTTAAATTTAACAGTCTTGCACACTTGTTGCTCCTTCCGAGTAGAGGATGAATTACAATGGTTTTGGGCTTGGCCAAACCACGGGGTGCCCCTTCACAACAGGCCATCGCTTCTGGCCATGTATGAGTGATGCTGACATGCAAATACTCAGCCATGAGAAATTTTAAAAAAGAATTGCATCTATCAAAAATCTTTTCTTTTTCTGTTACATAACTGCATTGGGGTTATTTATTCTACTTAATATGTCCAGTCCATGCTAACTAAAAAGCATAATCATTATCGTTTCTTAATCAAATCATTTTCATTTTTAGCAACTATGGATGAGAAAATGAGGTACTTTTTGCTTTAGTGGCCATAATAATAAAAAGAGAACAATCACCAAAAAATTAATGAGATCAAATGCGAACAATGAATTTAAATTATATTTGTTGTTTTTATATATATATATTTACAATCTTGTATATATAATTATTAAAAAAATATAATATCAAGCATATTAATATATTAAAAATATACTATAAATAAAATATTTAGTATTAATATTCTGAAAAATATATTTCCTTTTAAGTATTCAGCTTTTAATGTATTTTTTTAAAACTATAAGTACTAAAATAAGACATATGAATTCAAAAAAAAATTTTATCTTTTGGTACTCTAAGCGGAAAAACAACAAATTCTTCTTTGAAGGGAAGGAGAAGACATTTTGTATAGATATTTTCAACAGACCAAGAGGAGAGGTGTACATCTTTTTCTTTTACAATGAAACTCCCAAGTAATGATAATGGGCATGGCTGATCATAAAAATTTAAAGACTTTATAAAACTTTTTGCCAATAATAAATGTGACACCTTGTTTTACTATAAAATTTTCAATTTCTATTATAGAACCATCACAGAATTTGCATATGTTATTTGGTCTTGAAGTGTAATATTTGTTATTTTTTTAAATTAAATTTTGTATAGTTCTTGTGTGTGAAGTCCATGAACCAATGGCCCTTCAGTGTGTTCTTTCTTTAATTTAAAATTATTAACAATGGGTGTTTCATTAGTGTCTGAAAAATTTCTCAATTCAAATATTCTATTTACTAGCTATGGTAAAGATTTATCAGCTTTTCTTAACAATTTCTTTATTTGTTACATATAATTTTCAAACTGGAAAGCATTATTTTCGAAAGATCCAAAATTTTTTCCCCTCAGGGGGTTTACCTTCTTTAGGTAAACACGGGTGTCGCAATCCCGAGGTACCCCAGCGAACTTTCCCTCCTTTCCCTTTTCTTCTCCTCTCGTCCTTCTACTTTTACCTGTTTTTCTCCCTCGTTGCGGTTACCTCTTCGGAGGTGAGGGCTCCTCATCAGAAGCTGTAGCCATTCTGTGCTTCTAGCTTCTAATGGCGATTAACTGCCCACGTGTTTGCCGTGCGTGGAGACCCGTGTCCCAGGAAATGGGGATCCTGGTAGTTGAGGGGTTTTATTCTTCGCCATAATGTGGGCTTTAGTAAGATAACGCTCCAACACACTACTTTGGCCCTTGCTTCAGGTAAACGGGAGGTGCACATTGGTCCCGTGTGTACCAATCGGCTGGTCGGTTAGACATTGTTCACTGGCTCAGGGCTAAGCAACCGGTCATTGGCCGCGCGCGTATAGTTCCCGGTTAGCACTGGCGCAGTAACCGGCGTCCCCTTGTTGGGCTCCATGGTGGGTGGTGCCGCCGGGGACCGAACATACGGCCCATTTTTATGGATATTTCAAGCAAAGCTAAGCAAGCATCATGTGTCTCATCATCTGTCTCATCGAATAAAAGTCTAACATCTCGCTTTTTCATTATTAAGCATACCGAAGGCAACTTCACAACTGTATCACCTTTCTTGATACAAAAATGTATAACTTCTGTAATAGGCGATGTTAATTCAATAAAGAAACTCCGTTCTGGTGACCTCCTTGTTGAAGTATTGACTGCAGTACAAGCTGCGCAGTTGTCTAAAATAAGTATGTTTGGAAATATTGCTGTGTCCGTGGCTCCTCATGGATATTTGAACTCTTCGAGAGGAGTAATATCGGAGGCCGATCTCCTCCATACCCCCGAAGAGGAAATCCTGGAGCATCTACACGACCAACATGTGTCTGGTGTTCGTCGTATTAATATCCGTCGAGATGGGAAAGTGCTTTCAACGAAGCATCTCATCTTGACTTTCGACACACCTAAATTACCATCATTCCTTATTGCTGGGCGACTCAGGGGGTTTACCTTCTTTAGGTAAACACGGGTGTCGCAATCCCGAGGTACCCCAGCGAACTTTCCCTCCTTTCCGTTTTCTTCTCCTCTCGTCCTTCTACTTTTACCTTTTTTTCTCCCTCGTTGCGGTTGCCTCTTCGGAGGTGAGGGCTCCTCATCAGAAGCTGTAGTCATTCTGTGCTTCTAGCTTCTAATGGCGATTAACTGCCCACGTGTTTGCCGTGCGTGGAGACCCGTGTCCCAGGAAATAGGGATCCTGGTAGTTGAGGGGTTTTATTCTTCGCCATAATGTGGGCTTCAGTAAGATAACGCTCCAACACACTACTTTGGCCCTTGCTTCAGGTAAACGGGAGGTGCACATTGGTCCCGTGTGTACCAATCGGCTGGTCGGTTAGACATTCTTCACTGGCTCAGGGCTAAGCAACCGGTTATTGGCCGCGCGCGTATAGTTCAAGGTTAGCACTGGCGCAGTAACCGGCGTCCCCTTGTTGGGCTCCATGGTGGGTGGTGCCGCCGGGGACCGAACATACGGCCCATTTTTATGGATAACTCAAGCAAAGCAACTAGTAACCATCGTGCATCATCTAATTCATATACCGTGAATCAAACTTCTCGCTTCTTCATAGTTAAGCAATCGGAAGGCAACTTCACCACTGTTTCACCTTTCCTCATTCAAAAAAGCATAAATTCTGTAATAGGCGATGTTAATTCAATAAAGAAACTCCGTTCTGGTGACCTCCTTGTTGAAGTATTGACTGCAGTAGAAGCTGCGCAGTTGTCTAAGATTAATATGTTTGGAAACATTGCTGTGTCCGTGGCTCCTCATGGATATTTGAACTCTTCGAGAGGAGTAATATCGGAGGCCGATCTCCTCCATACTCCCGAAGAGGAAATCCTGGAGCATCTACACGACCAACATGTGTCTGGTGTTCGTCGTATTAATATCCGTCGAGATGGGAAAGTGCTTCCAACGAAGCATCTCATCTTGACTTTCGACACACCTAAATTACCATCATTCCTTATTGCTGGGTACCTTCGGTGTCCCATCAGGCCCTACGTTCAGAACCCTCTCCGTTGCTTTCAGTGTCAACGTTTCGGACACTCGAAAGCATCGTGTCGTGGTTCCGTGGTCTGTGCCCAATGTGCCCAGCCTGACCATGCATCTGAGACCTGCACAAAGCCAGCTAAATGCGTCAACTGCCAAGGAGATCACACATCATACTCACGCTCCTGTCCAAAATGGATAGTTGAGAAAGAAATTCAGACCGTAAGAGCCAACAATAGTCTGTCATACTTAGAAGCGCGCAAACAGGTCGAGGCTAGAAGCCCTAGAGTTGGTGTTTCATACGCCTCTGTTGCCGCTTCCAAGAGAGTTATGTGTAACTCATCAACCCAAACGGAGCCTATTCTTAACACCAATAAATCAAACAATAGTAAAACTCAAACAACCGCACCTTCAAAATCTAACTCGCAACCTAATAAAACATCCCGTTCTTCCATCTCAAAACCTTCTACACCTAAACCTATACATAAAAAGTTAAAAAGTGCTGAAGTTGCTAAGCGAGTCAGTCATTCACGTAAGGTGAAAGACCCTCGCAATGTGGCGCGTATGGAGGAGGATTCCCTCCAAATTTGCGCGTCCAATTCGGATCTTTCTGATCCTGATGCTGGGGTGTCTATGGACACCTCAACTCTTCCACCTCGTGCTCCATCTCCCTCTTCCTCTTGATGGCGAGTTTAATTTCCTGGAACTGTCGCGGTTTCCGTAATAAACTATCAGATCTGAAGTCTTTGATCACAGATTACCATCCGGCCTGTGTCGCACTTCAGGAAACTTTCCTGAAGTCAGCGGACACGGCCAAATTACGTCGTTATAGTATTATTCGGAAGGACAATGTTTCGGGTGTGCGAGCGTCTGGAGGTGTTGCTCTCCTGACCTCTCACAGCTATCCCTACTCTGTCCTATCGTTAAATACTCCACTTCAAGCGGTAGCAGTGCGTGTGCAGATGCGGATATTAATTTCCGTGTGTGTAATATATCTGCCACCTAACGATGTTGTTGATCAAAGAACTCTCGACGACTTGGTGACTCAGCTTCCGGAGCCTTTTGTTATACTTGGAGACTTTAATGCTCATAATGTGTTGTGGGGGAGTAGCTGTAACACCGCTCGAGGTAGGCAAGTGGAGCAGTTGCTAACTGACCACAATCTTTGCCTCCTCAATAATGGTGATCCTACTCACTTTCACGAGCCATCTCGGACCTTTCACATCATTGATCTTGCCATCTGTTCACCGTCAATCTTTCCATCTTGCAACTTTTGGGTCGGGACAGATCTTCGCGGAAGTGACCATTTTCCTGTGTTTGTGTCACTGTCCGGCACTGGATCCGTAGTCTGTCGCCCTGCGCGATTCAAATATGAGTCTGCGAACTGGTCGCGATTTACAGGCATCGCAACCATTACCCAGGCTATGGTCGACGGTGATATCGATGATGCGGTTCGTCTTGTCTCCAACGTTATAATAGAAGCTGCCGATGCAGCCATTCCCAAGAACTCACCTAATGGTCGAAGAAACTGGAAACCGTGGTGGAACCTTGAGTGTTCTGCAGCATTGAAAGTACAACGTAAAATGTGGGGGATATTTCGCCGATATCCCACCACTCCAAATTTCGTTGCCTTCAAGCAAGCAAGAGCTAACGCTCGTAGAGTGCGTCGACGTTGCCAGAGAGAGTCGTGGAAAAAGTACGTTTCGGAATTGACACCATCCACCCCCTCTAAACAGCTTTGGACGAAAGTAAAGAAATGCATAGGATTATATCCAGACCAGCCAATACCGTGCATTGTTCAAAATGGCGTTACACTTTCTACCTTAGAGGAAATAAGTAACGCCATTGGCAGCGCCTTCAGTTCAGTGTCGAGTGCATCGTCGTATCCGACCACTTTCATGCGACACAAACTGCGTGCCGAGTCAAGACCTTTGCGTTTCGATACTCAGTCCGATCTGGCCTACAACTGCCCCTTTACGGAGAACGAGTTGGAGAATTGCCTTCGGCAGACTCGGATGACTTCCCCGGGTCCCGATGGCATTAGTTATGCTATGTTACAGCATCTCTCTCGCAGCTCG
This sequence comes from Dolomedes plantarius, assembly GCA_907164885.2. Taxonomy (NCBI): domain Eukaryota; kingdom Metazoa; phylum Arthropoda; class Arachnida; order Araneae; family Dolomedidae; genus Dolomedes; species Dolomedes plantarius. The sequence continues at coordinate 84,905,473 of OU015503.1, read as the reverse complement.
CTCCGTAATTTGCTGTATCTCTTTAATAGAATCTGGGAGGAACATGCTTTTCCAACCTCTTGGCGTAGGGCAATAGTTATTCCTATTCCCAAACCGGGAAAGGTTGGTTGGTTGGTTGGTTGGGGTTTTATGGCGCAAGGTCCAAAATAGGACATGCTGCGCCAAACACATGGTAAAACCCGAAAAAAGCGTATCTAAAAGTGAGCATTCTTAGATTCTAAACTAAAACCGATGATAAAAACATATACACATCTTACAGCGATAAAAACAATCAAAATATTAAAAACCCATATAAACACACAGATTAGAGTTTAAAATTCCGTTGGTTTTGAAATTTGATAAAAAATAGACTTACGTAAATAGTGATAAACCAGTCATGCAAAAAGGTTATAAAAGAGGCCAAAAATAATAGTTAATTACACTAATCAAGAATAACGACAAAAGAGCCGTGATATAAAAGAAAAAATTAAAACACAACTAAAACAAGCAACATGAAAACACTGATATGAGATAATATGAAGACATATACAATGAATAAAAGTTGTAAAAGACAAAATTTCATTTAACAAAAAGAGGAGTTAAGACTCCTCCAAATCAACTTCGATGTCCGAGTCCTCGGACACGTACAATTTTAGATCCGAATTTTCCGCGACTCTGCGGACGTACTGATTATTTTTTAGAATGTAATCCGGATCATTAGCTTTCCTAGAAAGGGCAACGCACTTTCTAGGGATAGCCACTTTTTTTCTATTTAGGTTTCGAGGGATAGGTGAGTTCGTATCAATGTGGTATGAACAAGACTGATTGGATGAAGTAACATTTTGATGAGCGGTAGTTTTGACAGTTTTAGATATATTGCTTTTAGATGAAGTATCCTGCTGGGGTGTCTCTTTTTTTTGTTTTGTTGTCTGTTGTGTCTTTCTAGATTCAGTAATATTTGGATGTGCTGGAGGTGATGACGTTTGTCTGGAATTTCTGCCGTGAGAGGTTGCCTGTGAAGATTCTTTATCCTGTTCAGAGTTTTTGTTTGTCAATTTAATTGGCGAGAAAACAACTGGTTCGGTCTGAGTGCTTGCAGGTTTCATTATTTTTTTTAAAGCAGCAGAATATGAAACACCAACCTTTGGGGTTTGGGTTTCCACAAGTTTCCTTGCCTCAGGAAAAGAAATTTTTTTTGTTATTTTTAAGGTTTGAATTTCTTTTTCCAAAAACCACTTCGGACACGAACGAGAATAGGCAACATGATCACCCTGACAATTTACACATCGATGGGGTGCATCGCAGCTATCGCTGTCGTGGCCAACTTCCGAGCAACGGGCGCAGGTAATAGATCCACGACAGGAATCCTTCGAATGTCCAAAACGTTGGCACTTGAAACATCTTAACGGATTCGGGATGTACGGGCGCACAGGGCTACGGATCCATGCCATCTTCACGTGACTTGGAAGGGATGGCGTGTTAAACGTCAAGATGAGGTGCTTAGTAGGAAGTATCTTCCCATCCCGACGTACAGTGATACGTCTAACAGCCGATACATTTTGATCTCTCAGATTCTCAAGGATCTCATCTTCGGGTGTGTTGAGAAAATCCAACTCCGAAATAACGCCTCGCGAGGAGTTTAACGTACTGTGTGCCGATACAAGAATTTGAAATTGGCCTAAAGATGTACAAGTTGAAAGAACGGTAGCCTGTTGGGTTGAAGAGACCTCAACTAAAAGGTCCCCAGATCGCAGTTTTTTGATGGATTTAACTTCACCAAGTAAACACTGCATCGATTTATAGATCACAAATGGGGAAATATTGTGAAAGTTTCCTTCTGCTCGTTTAATGATAAAGAAACGGGTTGTAGAAAAAGCGGTACATTCGTTTAATTTTGGTGACTTATCCCTCACCGTGGGATTTACAGAAAAAGTGTCCATATAAAGGGGCATAAAATTCAGTTCCCGGCCGCACCACCCACCATGGAGCCCAACAAGGGGATGCACATACGTGCACCGGTGCTAACCGAGAACTATACGCGAACGAAACGACCCTGAAACGACCTCCACCCTTAACGAGATGTCCAGAAATCGGAACGATTGCTTGGTTCCTAGCCGAAGACAAAAGTCAACGACCAGCCGATTGATACAATAGGGAACCACTATGTACCTCCCGTTTACCCGAAGCGGGGGCCGAAGCAGTGTGTTGGGCAACCAAAACTGACCCTCAACTACCAGGATTCCCTTTTCCGGGGACACGGGTCTCCACGCACGGCAAACACGTGGGTGATATACACGTCATTAGAAGCTAGAAGCAAGAGAGGCAACAGCTTCTAATGAGGTGCCCTCGCCTCCGAAGAGGAACCACGTCGAGGGAGAAAAAAAGAAGAAAGGAAAGGAAGAGAGGAGTGGAAAAAGGAAAGGAGAGATAGTTCGCTGGGGTACCTCGGGATTGCGACACCCGTGTTTACCTAAAGAAGGTAAACCCCCTGAGGGGCAAACCGGGAAAGGATGCCTCTAGCCCTAAGAATTACCGTCCAATTGCACTCACCAGCTGTTTATGCAAGCTGCTGGAACGAATGGTTAACAATCGGTTAGTGTATCAGTTAGAATCCCAGCTTTGTCTGTCATCTCTACAAAGCGGATTTCGGCGTGGCCGGTCCACGATGGATAATATCATAGCCTTAGAATCCGAAGCTCGCAATGCCTTTGTCAGAAGAAACCACTTAGTGTCTGTTTTCTTCGACATTGAAAAGGCTTATGACCGGACGTGGCGATATGGTATCCTTCGTGACCTTTATAATAACACCTTTCGTGGTCACTTGCCGATTTTCATTGCGAACTTCTTGTCACTACGAGAATTTCAAGTTCGCATTGGTACAACGCTTTCCGATGTTTACATTCAAGAAGAGGGAGTTCCTCAGGGCAGTGTATTGAGTGTTACACTGTTTTCCCTGAAAATTAATGGCATTTTACAGTGTTTACCACCATCTGTTCGTGGCAATCTGTATGTCGATGACCTGCAGATCTCGTGTGACGGTAAGGATATGCGTTACATCGAACGACAATTGCAAGCTTCAATATCTCGCATGATGACATGGTGTTCTGAGAACGGTTTTACGTTTTCGGCCGAAAAAACCTCTTGCGTTCATTTTTGTAAGCGCAGAGGTTTGCATCCTGACCCGCAAATATACCTAGGAGATTCTTTGATATCTGTGGAGAACGTTTTTCGCTTCTTGGGTGTGTTGTTTGATAGCAAGTTAACCTTCCTTCCGCACGTAATATATCTACGGCGGAAGTCTGAGCAGGCTCTTAACTTGCTGAAAGTTCTATCCAACACGTCCTGGGGAGCTGAACGAGCTACCATGCTCCGGGTTTATCGCGCGGTCATTCGATCGAAAATGGATTATGGATGCGCCGTGTACGGTTCAGCACGCTTTTCCGTGCTACGGAAACTGGACACGATTCATCATTCCGCCCTTCGAATCTGTTCTGGTGCTTTCAGAACATCTCCCGTAAAGAGTTTAAATGTCATCTGCGGTGAGCCTTCTTTACCATCTATTCGCAAGCAATTGTCGCTTCAGTTGTACTTCCGTATCCTCTCGCAACCTAATCACCCACTCCATTCTGCTCTACTTGACAGTCAGAGTGATCGACTTTACCAAAATCGGCCATCTTGCATTCCGCCTTACGGACTTCGCATGAGGACGTTTCTTATTTCATCTCCGCTGTGTGATGTGGATGTCATGCTGCAACCGACTTTGCATTTTCCACCTTGGCGAAACCACAAGATTTCGTACTTGCGCCCCTTCCAGGGTTTTGCAAAATCGAGTACGGATCCTGTCATTTTTCGCCAGCTTTTTGCGTCGCACCTCGCTAGTTACCCTAACTATGTTGATGTTTATACCGACGGCTCGAAAACAGAAGATCATGTTGGATGTGCCTTCGTCTGTGGCAGAGACGTTAGGAGCTATTCACTTCCCGACTGTTTTTCTGGCTTTTCAGCAGAGTTTGTGGCTGTACATGAAGCTCTGGAGTATATCTTCCGGCAGAGAGATAGGCGTTTTATAGTGTATACAGATTCCATCAGCGTTTTAGAGACTTTGGAGAATGGTGAAGTGTTACACTCCCATTCCCTTGTATCTCCGGTGTTGGATCTGCATCGTCGCCTCTGTCGTCGTGGCTTCAGTGTCCTTTTCTGCTGGGTGCCTGGTCATGTCGGCATATCGGGTAACGAGCAGGCAGATGCTGCGGCTAAAGGTGCTGTGCATCGGCTGAATCAGCATGTGCCTATCAGTGATGTGAAGTCCGCTGTGAAAAAGTTAATTAGGAACGAATGGCAAGTAGATTGGGATCTGCAGGTTACTAATAAGCTGCGACAGGTTAAACCATGTATTGGTGCTTGGCCATCAGCTCAACTGCGTCGTGCAGACGTCATACTCACACGGTTGAGAATCGGGCATTCCCTTTTGACGCATCGACATTTGTTGATGGGTGAGGATGCCCCTCTCTGTCAACATTGTAAGGCTCCACTTTCAATTGGACATATTTTGACGTCTTGCCCCTCGCTTCAAGCCCAGTATAATAGGTTTTTTGGCTCCAGTTCACCTATCTTAATTGAACTGCTGGGGGAGCCCCCCCATCCTGCTCTGTTTGCCTTCTTATTTTTTACTGGTTTTATACGCAGTCTGTGCTTTAGCAATTGATTTTATCGTTAAACTTTTATTGCGTTTTACAAATCTCTTTTTTTATAATCTTTTTATCAATTTTATGTATCATTGTTTTTACCACCTTATATATCACCGTTTTTTATGACTTTTACATATCATCTTTCTATATTACCTTGTATATATCATTCTAACATGTTTATACATAATTTTTATCATCCCTTTTATTCAGTTTTTTACGGTTACTCGTTTTTATATTTATTAGTGTTGGTTAGAAATCTGTTTTTTCACCGTTGGTTCGAGCGTGGCGACTATTATGTAATCTGTTTTTGCTCTAGTCTTGTGTTTGGCGCTTTATGTCCTATTTTGGATCTTGCGCCATAAAACCCCAACCAACCAACCAACCAACCAACCACTTTCAATTGGACATATTTTGACGTCTTGCCCCTCGCTTCAAGCCCAGTATAATAGGTTTTTTGGCTCCAGTTCACCTATCTTAATTGAACTGCTGGGGAAGCCCCCCCATCCTGCTCTGTTTGCCTTCTTATTTTTTACTGGTTTTATACGCAGTCTGTGCTTTAGCAATTGATTTTATAGTTAAACTTTTATTGCCTTTTACAAATATCTTTTTTTAGAAATCTTTATCAATTTTATGTATCATTGTTTTTACCACCTTATATATATCACCGTTTTTTATGCCTTTTACATATCTTTCTATATTACCTTGTATATATCATCATTCAAACTTGTTTATACATAATTTTTATCATCCCTTTTATTCTGTTTTTCACGGTTACTCGTTTTTATATTTATTAATGTTGGTTATTTCACCGTTGGTTCGAGCGTGGCGACTTTATAGAATCTTTTTGCTCTAGTCTTGTGTTTGGCGCTTTATGTCCTATTTTGGATCTTGCGCCATAAAACCCCAACCAACCAACCAACCTTATTGCTGGGTACCTTCGGTGTCCCATCAGGCCCTACGTTCAGAACCCTCTCCATCCGCACGCCACTCCTCTCCACCAACACAACCCCAACAGGGTCCGTTCCCGAGCCCAAGCGGTGTCCCTCACGGGAGAGGCCGAAGAGTGGTACAGGACCCAGTAACGTCAAGGTTGGGTGGGCCGAGATCGGTTTTGATACCATGAAGGCTGCGAAGGGGACAGATAGCACAAAAACTTTTTTTGGAGATTTTAAAAATTTTTAACATTTTTTTGGTTTTTTATTTTTTTTTAACGAAGAAACGACAAACAAAAAACACATAGGGGTTAAGAAAGAAAACAGCAACAAAAAATATTAGTAGAAGATGCAGTTGGAAAGGAAGAAAAGCCCGGAAAGGAGAAAACAAAAGAAACAGTACAGGAGAAGCGAAAGAGAGATGGATCGCTATGGGACACTGGGGACGCGACACCCACATTCACCAAAGACAGTGAACCCCACGGAGAGAGAAAAAGACACTAGGGTACCTCGGGGTTGTGAAGCCCGTGTTTACCTAAAGGTAAACCCCCTGAGGGGGGGAACCGGTCTGGACACCGAGGTGTGCAGACGTGCGTTACTACTGCTCTGTTAAGCTTTGCGTAACTACACGTGTTTCATACACGTGCTTCGTGCTTAGCCTTCTTGTGTTTGCTCACGCAAACCAGGGTACGTTCAGTCTGATTATTCTGAGGGGCTTTTTAGCTTGCTCATGGGTGATCGGGCGAATGTAGCTGACCCGTCGGGCACTAAACCTGCTGGCAGATTTTTCAGAATCCCGGACTCCGACATGGACGATGATGTTAATATGGATACCAAACCAGCTCTCACTAAAAAGGACTTTCTAAAGAACTCTCCCTCACGATCTTCCAACAATGATGCTTTATTACGTTTAGCACGAGAAGATAAGAACGGACTTAATACTGAGTCGAAAAAACTCTCGAAAGGACAGAAGATGAAACTTCCGGCGCCAGGAAGCAAGATATCGCTCAAAGCTCGGCTCCGACCGTCACAAACACGACTGCTGACGAGATTCAACGCCGGAACGATGCCTTATCCAAAAAGATTCAATACAAGCGTGGTTTGATCCTTGAATATATTGATGAAAACTACACGGAAGAACGACGCTGGTTCTACCAACTAACCAAGGACTTTGCAGACTATCTGAGAGAGAGCAGCGACGACGTCGGCAAAATTATAGGCAATATATCTCTTGATACTCTGTATAACGAGGTGCTCGTTAAGAACCCTAGGGATCTTAAGGACTTTGAACCCGTTACTAACTTTAGGGATTACGTTATATGTAACCTTGCTAGCATTAACGACAGACTTTATTTATATAACATGGAAATTAATCTTAATGAGGAAGGTATTCCTATTCGAAGTGCTAAAAAACGGCAGAGAGAGGAAGAGGGTATTCCCCCGGACTCTCAAAGCAAAATTGCCGCGCGCGATCCTGAATTACTTAACGCTAGTTCTAACGCGAATATCGAGGTTGGTTGGTTGGTTGGTTGGGGTTTAATGGCGCAAGGTCCAGAGAGGACATGCTGCGCCAAACATATGGTACAACCAGAAAAACGATAGTTAAAAAAGAAACAAACTGGATGGGGTTTCCCCATCCAGTATACCGCCAGGTATAAGAAGACAATGGAAAAAAACAATGATTCTGATTCTCAAAAAACAATGATGAACATGAACAAGTGTAAAGGATGAGAAAAAGTGTAAAAGTGTAAGATTATAAAAGCAGTGACATGTCAATGTATAAAATACTAACATTAAAAAGAGTGATATATAATAAATATTAAAAATTCATAAGTAAAACAACATTAAATATGATAAAACAAGCCAGTGTGCAGCAGAAAGTTAAAAAGTGAAGGGTGGGGATATTCTCCCAATAAAACATTAAGACTAGGCGAAAAGGAATTAAAATACTTTTGATAAAAATGTTTCAGACCTCTGCAGTCAGTTAAAAGATGGAGAATGGTCAAGATATCCCCGCAAAAATCGCAGGATGGAGCATTTTCATTTAACAACAAGTGGACATGAGTCAGACGAGTGTGACCAATTCGCAACCGAGTTAAAAGGACATCTCTTTTCCTATTTACAAGTGGGGACCATGATGATATAGTAGGTCTAATTGCGCACAGCTTATTCGACACCTGCGAACTCCAGTGTTCTTGCCAGTTTGCGTATATTGATTTCTTGACGGCCCGATTTATGTCACAATAGGGTATGGGCTCATTTACTGCGTCAGATGGGGTTTTTGCAGCTTCATCAGCACGTTCATTGCCCTTGATTCCCACATGGCTGGGAACCCAGCAAAACAAAATACTATATCCGCGACAAGCCAGACGATGCTTCAAACTGAGCACTTCCGAAATGAGCGGGTGGCTACTATCAACCGATTCTAAGGCTTCCAAGGCACTTAAAGAATCGGTATAAAGGATGAAGTGTGTGGTCATTTGACGGGATATGTATTTTAACGCTTCACGAATCGCTATTAGCTCAGCAGTAAAGATGGAAGTTGAAATATGTAGGCTACGGTTTATAACATCTTTCCGACACACAAAAGCGTAGCCCACATGATGCGCTGACTTCGAGCCATCGGTATAAATATCTATATATCTAGAGAAAAGGGCACGATGTTCTGCAAAAAACTGTTGGTAGATGTTGGCACTGGTATTAGTCTTACAGAACCCAACAAATGGACGCAGGTATGAAAACAGAGGCGTTCGCCAGGGAGGAAAAACAAACATTGGTGTTGACCTAATATCAACCCCGTCTAGTTCCCAGTCGCGCAGAATAGATCGCATGCGCAATCCAAAGGATGGGACGCAAGAGACACGATGACTATACAAAATGTCAAGTTGGCGATCGAGTATGAGATCGTGCAACGGATGCGAAGGATGGGACAGAACGCGAAAGTAGTATTGAAGCGACAACTTACGACGAATGGAATCTAAAGATGGTTCTGAGCAAGTTACATACAGACTTTCCACGGGTGAGGTACGAAATGCACCTGAACATATGCGGAGACCCGCGTGGTGCACAGTGTCTAAGCGCCGTAAAACCGACTGCCGCGCAGACCCATAAGCCGGGCAACCGTAGTCCAATTTAGAGCGGATGACTGCTCGGTAGATTCGCAACATGGACGTGCGATCCGCACCCCAAGAAGTATTTGACAGTACCTTTAGTAGGTTTAGGGATTTCTGGCACTTCTGCCGAATATGGTTTATATGCGGAAGGAAAGTCAGTTTCCTGTCAAATATTACGCCTAAAAACCGTGCAGCGTCCACAACATTTATTCGGGATGTTCCAAGGAAAACTTCTGGGTCTGGGTGAAGTCCACGTCGCCTGCAAAAGTGCATACAGCAAGTTTTCTCCGTGGAAAAGCTAAAACCGCTTTCGCCACACCACTTTATTATCCGATTTATAGCCGTCTGAACTTGTCGCTCAATAAAACGCATATCTTTCCCCTCACACATTATTTGCAAGTCATCGACGTAGAGCCAACCATTAACTGCAGGAGGTAAATGCTGTAAAATGGCATTCATCTTTAGTGAGAAAAGGGTGACACTTAGCACACTCCCTTGAGGCACTCCTTCCTCTTGAATAAAATTGTCTGATAAAGTTGATCCAATACGGACATTAAAATTACGCGAGGCTAAAAAGTTTTGAATAAAAATGGGGAGATTCCCCCTAAAATTCATATTGTATAGATCCCGCAAGATACCGTATCGCCATGTACGATCGTATGCTTTTTCGATGTCGAAAAACACCGAAACCATATGATTTCTCCTGACAAAAGCATTCCTAACTTTGGATTCTAGAGCGACGATGTTATCAATCGTCGATCTACCACGACGAAAACCACTCTGGAAAGGTGAAAAACGGCCGTTGCTCTCTAGTACGTGGACAAGACGAGCATTGCACATTTTTTCCATCACCTTACACATACAGCTGGTAAGGGCGATGGGTCGGTAGTTGGTAGCATTCGTCGCATCTTTTCCAGGTTTAGGGAAAGGGATAACAGTTGCTTTTCGCCAGGACACAGGGAACGTGTGAGAATTCCATATTCTATTGTACAGGTGTAGGAGGTGTATTAGAGAATCCTGTGTCAGATGGGAGAGCATACAGTAGGAAACTTCGTCTGGCCCCGGGGAGGAATTTTTAACTTCTCGGAGGCAGCGGAGAAGCTCAGTCATGGTAAAATCGCAGTTATAGGGAAATGTGGTTCGAGTTTTGAAACGTAGACGATGGGATTCAGCGCGCCGTTTATACTGAAAGAAAGGGCAAGGGTAAGAATCAGCACAGGAAGCGGCAGCAAACTGGCGACCAATGGTGTTAGCGATATCTAACGGCGAACCGATATCGACACCATTCTCTTTCAGACAGAAAACAAACTGCTCACTGTAAATCCCCATTGCTCGTTTCGCTCGAGACCATAACTCCTTCGAAGTAGTGAACGTGGAGATGCTAGAAACATACGTTTCCCACGACTGGCGCTGACTACGGCGACGCACTCTTCTAGCGTTCGCCTTTGCTTGTTTGAAGGCAATATAATTAGTGGTAGTTGGGTACCTGCGAAACATATTCCATAATTTCTTTTGTTTCTTTATGGCATTCCGACATTCTTCGTTCCACCAAGGCTTACGGTGTCTTGGAGGAAAGGGAGAAGATTTAGGAATAGACATATCGGCTGCCCGCACGATTATATTCGTGACGGTGTGAACCGCATCATCAATGTTACCATCCACCATGCTCCTTGTAATCACAGCCTGTGAAGTGAACTTTTCCCAGTCAGCCGCTTCAAAGATGTACCGGCGTGGCCGGGACGGCGCAGGACCATTGGTATCATATAAAGAGGTCACAAAAAGTGGAAAATGGTCACTATTTCTAAGGTCATTTCCCACGAAAAAGTTCAAAAAAGGTAGGAGCGATGGTGAGCAGATGGCTAGGTCGATGCTATGGAAAGTGCGTGTCGGCTCGTGGAAGTATGTTTCCTCTCCGTTATTCAGGAGGCAGAGACAGTGGTCGGACAGCAACTGTTCTATCTGCCGCCCACGAGAGTTGGTATCTTTACTTCCCCAAAGCGCACTATGACCATTAAAGTCACCTATCAGAATAAAAGGTGAAGGCAGCTGATTGACTAAATCGTCTAAAAGGTTCTGAGCGATGCACTCATTAGGTGGCAGATAAACAACGCAGATGCAGATTAGACGTCTGATATGGATCCGAACAGCTACAGCTTGCAAGGTGGTATGCAAGGGGACAACGGTTGATGGATAGACATGGGAAGTGAAGATAGCTACACCTCCCGAAACTCTCTCACCGGCATCGTTGTCTTTTCGAACACAATGGTAGCGACGGATCTTAGACGTATCAGTGCACTTCAGGTATGTTTCCTGAAGTGCTACAACCGCGGGGTTGTGTTCAGCCACAAGGGCCTTCACATCAGAAAGGTTACGGCGGAAGCCACGGCAGTTCCACGAAACAAGGGCCATTATGGCAAAGAAAGAGAAGAAGAGACCGGTTGGCCTCTTCCTGCGGGATGAGATGATATGCAACCTACGGAAGGAGGAGTTACAGGCTCCTCAAATGTTACATCGTGGTCCGAGTCATCGGACACGTACAATTTTAAGGAATTCTCCTCACAGAGGAGCTTCCGGAAAGATTGAGGGTTTTTATAAATATTTTTTTCGTTTTTGTTTTTCCTAGTAATGCCAATGCATTTCCTAGGAATTGCTATTTTCTTTTTATTTGGGTTTGGAGGTATTGGTGCATCAGTGGTAATATGATAGGAACATGACTGCTGAGATTGGTTGTTTTTAGAGCTGGAATGTTGGGGAGACCGTCTGCTTTTAGTTCCACGCACAGAGAGGGAAGACGCAGGTATAGGCTCGTCTGTCTGCGTGTAAGCAGAGCACATAATTTTTTTGGTAGCGGCAACAGAAGCATACGAGACACCGACTCTGGGGCTCCTAGCTTCTACCTGTTTGCGCGCTTCTAGGTAAGATATATTATTGTGAGCCCTGACAGTTTGGATTTCCTTTTCCACTTTCCACTTCGGACATGATCGTGAGTAAGAGGCGTGGTCTCCTTGGCAGTTAACACATTTAGCTGGTAAATCACAGCTTTCTGATTCATGATCACGCTGGCCACAACGTGCACAGACCATAGAACCACGACACGATGCTTTCGAGTGTCCAAAACGTTGGCACTGAAAGCAACGGAGAGGGTTCGGCACGTAGGGTCTGATGGGGCATCGAAGGTACCCAGCTATGAGACATCTTGGAAGTTCAGGTGTGTCGAAAGTCAGGATGAGATGCTTTGTGGGAAGTATCTTCCCATCCCGACGGATGTTAATTCGACGAACACCAGACACAAGTTGGTCTCTCAAATGCTCCAAGATCTCCTTTTCGGAGGTATGCAGCAAGTCAGGTTCCGAAATTACACCACGTGATGAATTCAAATAGGCATGTGGAATAATACTTACAGCCATGTTCCCAAACGCTTCGACTTTTAATAACTGTGCAGCTTGTACTGCAGTCGCTACTTCTAAAAGTAGGTCACCTGAGCGTAATTTTTTAACGGATTGAACAGTTCCAATTAAACCATGAAGTGATTTTTGAATGAAAAAAGGCGACACCGTACTAAATGTACCTTCCTTTCGTTTTATTATGAAAAAACGTGACGTCTGATGAGAAGATGATTGATGAGAAGAAAAAGAAGAAGAATTATCCATAAAAAAGGGGGAAAGATTCAGTTCTCGGCGGCACCACCCACCACGGAGCCCAACAAGGGGATGCAAATACTTGCACCAGTGCTCACCGAGAACTATACGCACACGAAACGACCCTGAAGCAGACCTCCACCCTTAACGAGATGCCCAGAAGCCGAAACGATAGCTTGGTTCCTAGCCGAAGACAAAGTCAGCGACCAGCCGATTGGTACATTAGGGAACCACTAAGTACCTCCCGTTTACCCGAAGCGGGGGCCAAAGCAGTGTGTTGGGCAACCAAAACTGACCCTCAACTACCAGGATTCCCTTTTCCGGGGACACGGGTCTCCACGCACGGCAAACACGTGGGTGATATACACGTCATTAGAAGCTAGAAGCAATAGAGATGCAACAGCTTTTAATGAGGTGCCCTCGCCTCCGAAGAGGAACCACACCGAGGGAGAAAAAAAGAAAAAAGTAAAGGAAGAGAGGAGAGGAAAAAAGAAATGAGAGACAGTTCGCTGGGGTACCTCGGGATTGCGACACCCGTGTTTACCTAAAGAAGGTAAACCCCCTGAGGGGCGCGAATATCGAGGATACTTGTTATTCGCGTTACAAAATGTAGGTAATATATTAGTTAACCATGCTGATCCTAACAATCAAAATGCTAATAACTGTGAGGTTACTGATGACATGGAAATGCAAGAGACTACTCCGGTCATCAGTAAAAAAGTTCATATATTTTATGAGGCAGGATTAAATTACAAAAGCATCCTCGACCAAATTCTTCAAGTCATTCCGGATGTTGAGCCAGTCTTGACCGGCTCTCTCATTTATTTAGTCTTACAGGATAGTCAGGCGTATCTTTCTGTTCAAAATTTCCTCACTAAAAACGGTATTCCGTTCAGGCCTGTTGTAAAGGGGCACCCCGTGGTTCGGCCATCGCCGCCCCTAAGTCCCCTCCCCGTAATTATGATCAAGATCACAGTGGTAACCTGGCTTGGGTACCTCCAGAGATATAATTAAGAGCTTGGAGGACTTTGAGACCACAACATATTTAACGTGTCCCAGTCACCATTAGTGAACACGGCTGATAGATGCAATGTAGGTACTGGAGATTAAAATAATTTTGCTATGGCAAGAATTTATTCTTAATATGTGCAAATATAATTGTGCATCATTCACAACAAAATAAACCAAATAGAATATGAAATATTTATTTCTTTCCAGATGTTTGCTTTAGTGCATTACGTGCAAACTAATGACGTAGCAGTTGTTCCAGTGCACTGGATAAGTGGCAAATATATCTTTTGGCCAAATGCTAAAGATGTGGAAAAGCTTGCAAAAGCAATGCATAACCCTAAGTCTGATTGGCAAAGGCATGAAGTGTTTGTCAAATCTATTTATGGTAAGGTTAATTTTTTGTATTATTTTTCTTGTACTGAATTTTTAAAACTTTTAGTAAGCATGCTGTAATTGCTTTTTATTTGGCTGATTTGAGACTTGTATGTAAAAAATTTTGTGATTCAATTCTTTTATCCTTAATTAGCTTCCTTTGATGAGGCACGCCATTACGAAACTAAATTTGGCGACACATCAAACATAGATACAGAGGAAGAAGAAAATCTAGACAAAGGGAAAAGAGGGATGAAAAGAAAAAGACAATTAGGCCACAGCAATGATTCCTCATCTGACGAAGAGTGTTTCCTTATTAACTCTCCCTCCTTGTCCTAGAGAGAATATGTCTATCAGAATACCAATTGAAGAAAGGCAGGAGTTTCCTTCTGTTCCTTACTGTAATAAGCGGGATGTGAATATGCGGCAATCTAAATTGGTAGGAACCACACAGCCGAATTTATGACTCCGACACTTCGGGGCGCCTGTGAGCAGGGCGTTGTTATCGCGCAACAACACGGCCATAAAAAAAAAAAAATAAAATAAGAAGACAGCAGCAATAAATCGGAGGTCAAAGATTAAGAAGCAAGTGCATGGGGGGTTGATAAGTTTCCCAGACAAGGAGAGGCGTCCAAAGTATTAGAATGCAAGACACATTTAAGAAGCAGCCAATGAGAGTAAAAACATAAAACAACCTATGAACAAGGTGGCTCGTTCCCCAGCCCAATTACGAGGACGGGCGAGCGAATAGGAAGCCAAGAAGGCAAGAACCAATCACAAAAAAAAAAAGAAAAGAAATATATGTACATGGTGTGAAGCATTTTAGAAAGAGCCCCTTTACTTAAAAAAAAAAAAGTAATCTAGCTAATACAGGGCTGACGAACATTCCTAAGAAAAAAACTACGAAAAGATTTTGCCCAGCGAAAGATCGCAATTCACGACGAAGTCGACTTGATGCCAAAGAATTGCAAAAAAGGATTGAATGAAATTACCTCCGCATAGCCACTCCATGAAAGCGCGCATATTGAGTCTACGAAGTGCCCATCGATGAAAGAATCTACAACTGTGGAGCCAATTGACAGAGTGACGGAACGTAACTTACTTCGAGGTGCCGAGAGGAACGTGATGACGACGAGGACCAATGCTGACGGACCCGTATATCTACAGAGTGTATCCGAATAATATTTCAGAAGGAAGGATCACCGACTTTTGATATCCAGAACTCTTTTTAGTATGAGATCCAGAACGTCGCCGTATCGAAATATAGGACTCTGTTGATGAACTTAGTGTGCAAAGATTAA
This sequence comes from Dolomedes plantarius, assembly GCA_907164885.2. Lineage (NCBI taxonomy): Eukaryota > Metazoa > Arthropoda > Arachnida > Araneae > Dolomedidae > Dolomedes > Dolomedes plantarius. The sequence continues at coordinate 84,890,439 of OU015503.1, read as the reverse complement.
CTAACATACCACGAATTTGTGCGAGTACCAGTGATAAAAAGATAGTAAGCGACAGTACCGGCAGCCATGGGTGAGCATTGATATTAAATACATATTCATATCACATCCATTTGCTTATTACAAACTCGCCACTTAACCTACAAGGGTCGGCATTGCATAAGTTGTGAAGAATATGTTTTATAATTATAATTGAATACACACACACACACACATTATATATATATATATATATATATATATATATATATATATATATATATATATTGATTGGTTGATTCTGTGTTTGGATAGAGTTGAGAATTTAGCATGATGCTATTTAATGAATCTGTAAACACATGTGTGCACATAAATTGTATATATGTAATAAGTGTGTCTTTCCTGAGAGTTGTAACCCTTTACTTAGTTGTGTGCAGAAACAGATTTGGTCGCAACGCGACGTTAGTTGTACGTATACGATCACAGTCTAATAACCCCAGTCTAGGTTATTACACTTACACTGTTCTGGCTGAAATTAATGAAACTTCTTTGGTATTTGCCTTTCTCTCTTTTTCTTATTTAATGTTTCTTAATTGCGATGATTTGTGCCTATGCAGTTATTTAAACTAATGTTTGTTGATCTAATGTTTTTAGAGTCAACCTAACAGTAGTGGGGAGAGTAGTGTGCCAAGTCACCAGTCTGCAGTAATGAGGAAGATCATGCACATTAAACTGCAAACGAAGCAACAGAATGAAATGATGTCTTGAATTTTAGGTGCATTAAACACATTGATCGGTAAGAGGAGATTTTATTCTAAATATACTATATTTAGAGAATTATATTTATTGCTTTTGAAATCTAGTGTGAAATGGCATTAGTTTCCAGATTTAATTTAATATCTATAGTGTCTAAGTAAAACAAAATTGTTAACAAAGATTTGTGTTTTTTAGATTGTTTGAAAATTTTCAGTCAAAGTAAAAATATCACTTTTTTTTACTGAGATTTATCAACCTGGGCCCACCCTGCTTATAATCTTTTTTATTTATCCAGAGGAATTTTATTTATTTTTCCCTTGTCTTTTATAGAAAGGAATAGTCGAACAGAGGCAGCGAGAACTTTGGATGTTCTTCCGATAAAACTGCCTCTTTAAACGATAGAGGAGCTTTCAAAGCTTGAGCAAGAGCTACACAATAATGACACCAAAGAACTGTTGGTTAGTATATTTTATTATTACTCTTTAGTAAGATAAATATCTTACAGCAGACTTAATATAAAATACACACAAAATTAAAAGATTGCCTGAAGAGAAATTTACTGAAATATCAGTGAAATTGTAGATCAGCAATATTTTCCTATTAGAGTTCATAGAAAAATTTTATGGTATAGATTTAACATTAATTGTTCATTTTAATAGACAAGTTTTTGAATGTTATGAAATATATTCTAGTAAATATATTGTGTGTTTTGTGAATTCATATTTATATTCTAAGTTTATTTATTTTTTTTTAGTATGAAGTAATTACTCAGACTGGTCGCATAAGTCTGGGAAACATGGTACAGCAGATGCTGTCAAATATACTAACGAATGAATTAGCAACAAAATTTAGCTGGTTGGGAGCAAAAGAAAAAGCTTTTTGCAACTTAAATTTCTCATCTTATATTTAGTAAGCAATTATTAAAATTTTCCCTTTATTATTTGATTGATATGTCTATTTAGAATTTAAATCGTTTTATCCTTCGAGTTTAGCTATTTTTATTTATACATAAAATTATGTTTCATTTTTAGATTTATTGTATATACAATATTTATTGTATTTTTTATTGTATATACAGTAAAAATCGTTTATAAGAACACTGGTTATAAAAACATATAGCTTAAAAGAACGGAATTATTAATTCCCGGCCAATTCTCATGTGTTATGATGGAAATCCGGTTATAATAACATCGTTAATAAGAACACATTACTTTTAGTGACTTAAAATTAATTGCTGTCTGGGAAAATAAATCGCTGATAAGAACATGTTAATTGTGAACAGACGGGAAGTAGCAGCACGTTCATCAACTATTTTATCCATTTTTTTATGTAAAATAAAACCCAACTCTCACGAACTAATTCGGCTGTGGTCAGCCCCCATAAAGTAGAGGTTGCTAAAAAAGTGTGCCTCCAGAAAACCGTCAAGAAAACAAAACTTGCCAAGAAAAGTGGGTCACCACCCATACCACTAGTGACTGGGACATAATGATAGGAAGTGCTGACCCCGCCAAGGCATTCCTCAAAACGGTTTTGTTAATAAGTCACAATGTTTTTGCCCTCTTAATGACAGAAGCCATACAATGTGGGTACATATTTTCCGGCATTAAGTGCATTTATTTCTAATTTAATGCAAAGGTAAACTTCGGAAAATTGTAAAAAAATTATTCCTTATACAGCAATGGAGAAAAGTGGAAAGGCGGATAATTACATTACTTAATTCAGCATGTTCATATTTTTTCAATTATTTTTATGAAAATTGTATTTTATTTTAATAATTTGCAGATTCCTGGCAACTGGTGAAACGTACAGAAGCCCAAGTTTTGCCTTTCGTATTGGAAGGCAAACAGTTTAAAAAATAGTGCCCGAAACATGTGAAGCAATCTGGAAATGCTTCAAATTAAATTTGCCTTTTCCCACAACTGCAGATGATTGGAAAGAAATTTCAGCAAATTTCCATCAGAAGTGGCAACTTCCACACTGCTGTGGAAGCATCGATGGAAAACATTTTAAGAGAATGCCCGAAGAATTCTGGAAGCCTGAATTTCAATTACAAAGGAACCTTCAGCAGCGTCCTTTTAGCACTAGCAGATGCTAACTATAAGTTTTTAATGATTGTTTATGGGCATTATGGTAGTGAATCTGATGGTGGGATTTTTAAGAAAACTTTATTTGGCCGTTTGGTAATGAATAATTACTTAATATTTCCACCACCAGATTTGCTGCCAAATTCTCAAAAAACATATCCTTATTTTATAATAGGAGATTAAGCATTCCCACTGAGGAATAATTTGTTAAAACCCTATCCCATGCGTTCTAATTTTCTGTTCGAACAGAAAATATATAATTATAGATTGAGTAGAGGCAGGCGGGTTGTGGAAAATGCTTTAGGCATATTAGCAGCCAGATTCAGAATTTTCAGGCGACCACTGAATTATTATGATTCTACTGTAAAAAGCATGGTGCTTGCTACTTGCGTTCTCCACAACTTGCTCATAGAAAGGTCAGAAGCCTACTGTCCAACTATCAACATTGTAGTAGGTTTTGACGGGTTGGTTGGATGGAGTTTATTGGGACTGAGTCCTCATGGGACATTGTGCCAGACAGAGGGTAGATGGCGAAAAAACTAAAAGACTGGGATAAAGGTTAAAATAATAATATAAGCAGAAAAACAAAGGCAAGAACAGAAACCAGCAACACAACAGAGTAGAAAAGTTAAAAAGATAAAATATTAAAAAATTAAACTGGAGCGAAAGCAACAAAGCACAACAGGAAGATAAACAAAACTAAATATGGGGATAGAACCCAGTACATTTTAAATAATTAAAAATGTTCGGATGGGGAGGAGAGCTCAGCAAATCCTTCATATTTATTATATTAAACTGAAAAAAATGGCGACGTGGGTGACTAAAATCTGGGCAATCAATGAGAATGTAAGTTTTGACGGGACATGACACCCACGTGGCCACAAATCGTCTTATGCAGTTGGATGTGTGTGTCACGAATAGTTATTCGTATCGTAACTTTCAATTCATGTAATGCAAACCCCTTTAGTTTTATCGGTAAATAATTGTGCAAATTGTAAAGTAGCCCGAAAGGCGAACAACTGTGTTGGATGCCGTCAAGGTGGGACGATGTTAAGCTTAGACTTATTGGAAATATATTTAAAAATTTTTTAACACGGTGTTTTAGTATCTGTGAGTCATTTTACTTATTTAGGTAATTCATATTTATTTTATTGTGTGTCATATTTATTTTATTGTACGCATTTTGAAATTATTTTGCTTTTTACTAGTATGTGTCGTATTTCTTTTTCATAAGTATATGCATGTGTCACGTATTACTTTTTTATTTGTCGTATTATGTGTTACTTTAGTTAAAAAATTGTTTGAAGAAAGCTGAACCTACCGTTTCGTTTCACTGATTTTTTTTTTTGCTCGCCTGTGTTAGAGATAACTTGTAGTAACATTATGCCTAGAACAAATAACAGTATGATGGCTAGTTCGCCTCCTTTTCAAATTAATATTGCTTCATGGGATGGCGACCATGAAACTTTTAAATTGCTTAAGCATCAGGTAACGCAAGTCTCTGACTTAAATGGTCAGCAACGCACACCGCTGCATTTATAAAATCTAAACTGATCGGTGCTGCATTAAAGTTTGTGAGTTCATCCCAAGAACTAATGCAGTCTGATGACCCAAACTTAGTGCTTAATGCACTCAGATTTTTTTCTTAATGAGGAGGACAGCACTAATTATGCAAGTGTGACATTATGTTTGTTACCAGCTGAGTCTATTAAGAACTTTGCCCATAGACTGTCTCAGCACATAACTAAACTATCCACAAATCAAGGATAGAAATACTATCGATTCAATAAAATTTGTCCAATTTATGGCTGCTTTACCTTCTTCAATTAAAATCCAGCTTTTAAAAGAGGATGTAAAGGAATTTTCTCTAGCTGTAAGGAGAGCTGAAACACTTTAGTCAATTGACTCTCATGTAACAGGTGTTTCAAATTCTGAAGCAATGATAGTAATGCTGAAGTCTATTTGTTAAAACAACAGGTGTCAGCTTTGGAACAGAAACTTCAAGGTTTAGACCAGGGAGCGAGTTCCCAATGTACAAAAAATGACTCTCAGATAATTTCTAATGTAAGCCCACACAAATGTAATCATGTAAAGAATGATAATGTAAGGTATAATTATAATAACAGGTGACGTCACAATAACTCTAAAGTAAGTAAGTTCAAGCCTAAGCATAGAATGGTATGTCAATTCTGCGAGAAAGCAGGGCATACTGCAAAAAATTGTTTTAAACTACAGCGTGCCTTGCAAAATGAGCCTGATAATTACCCACGAAGAAATAATGTGAATAATAACCGCAGACCTAACTCATATAGAGGTCATAATAACAGTAATTATAATTCTGACCTTAATCCGAATGCTGCTTCCTATTGTAGTAATTCTTTAAACTTCCACTGAGAGCTGATGTACCTGATGGTGTCAGTTCTCAAATGTTGCCTCATCCATCAGTTTATGACTCCTTTGCTTATAATGTAAATCCTCAGAGTGAACCTAAAATAGTTAAAACTGTTGCTAACAAACCAACTGTGTAATTAGAATGCAGAGTCATGCTAATACACAGACTGAGTTTAGTGAAGCATTTAATGATAATACCTTGCATCTTAATTTTAATGTGTCAACTAGGAATCCTGTACTTCCATTAATTGAGTTCAAGATTAACAATTTTAACTGTAATGCACTGATCGACATCGGATCTTCGATTTCTTTGGTCGATAGAGTTCTTTTACAAAAACAAGGACAGTTTACATTGTAAAAATATTTCTAGAAGTGTTGTCATATCAACACAACTCTAAAATCCATTCCTCTGCTTGTATAATCTTAACATTTAAAATTCAAAACAAATTTTTCAAACAGTCATTCTTTGTCACTGATATTCAGGACAAACAATTTTCATTCTTGCCTTGCTATGACTTCATTAATGCTAAGAGGGTTGTCATCTAAGACAACCCACGTAAAATCTGTAAAAATTAATGATCTAGCTGTTCCTTTGTTACCTGAAAGTCCCCAAAATGTGGTTTCTGAAATAAGTTATAATAGTTATATCACTAAAAGAAACATAATAAAAGTAACTGCTACAATTTTTGATCCTACAGGTTTTATTTCGCCATTTGTAATACGGTCAAAATTGTTAATTCAAAATCATTGGCAATTAGAAATAGATTTTGATGATGAAGTTCCGAAAGAATGTAAGCAATTGTGGTCTCAGTGGAATCACGAAATAGAGAATTTGAAGAAACTGAAATTAACACGCGAATATTTTCCTGCGAAACTCAGAAATTTCAATGATTTGGAACTACACATTTTTTGTGACGCATCAATAAAATCGTATGGAGCTATCGCATACTTTAGGTGTCCCAAAGATTTCATCACGTCATTTGTTACATCCAAAATTAGAGCTGACGTTGCCTAGATTGGAATTACTAGGCGCGTTAATTGCCTCCAGACTTTCAAAATATTTGAAAGAACTATTTAAGATTCCAGACGAAAGAACATTTATGTGGTCTGACAGTACAATAATTTTACATTGGATCAATGGGTCACCACATAGGTGGAAACAATTTGTAAGAAAGAGGGTAACTGAAATACATTCCCTAACAGATCCGGCTTGTTGGAAGCACTGTGATGGAATTTCAAATCCTGCTGACATTCGTTCACGTGGTTGTTCCGAAAAATATTTAATGACGTCAAAGGTATGATGGTCAGGGCCACATTGATTGAGTGAACCAAACTGTATGTGGCAAAAAAGTGTACGCGGCTTCTATGAGAGACTAGTGCGCTCCGTGAAAGTGCTACTACTCAAAACCCTTGGAAGAACCTTACACTTTGCTAACTGAAATCGAAGCTGTGGGTAATAGAAGACCACTAACATATGTTCCTGATAATCTCATTGATCTACAGCCACTTTCACCCGCTCATTTCCTAATAGGAAATATAGTGTCCAATTTACCTCCAGTTAAATTAAGTAACATTGTGGGTCTAAGCCGTAAAGAAACTTTGCTAAAAGCATATTTGTATCGCGAAAGATTGCTAAATCAGTTTTGGTGCAAGTGAAATAAAGACTTTTATTTGAACTTGAAATTTACAAACTTTCTTTCAAATCACCGTTACACTGCTGATTTTATTACAATGACATTGTGATCATTCATGATGAACATTTACCACGAAATATGTGGAGATTGGGAAGGATTGTAAAAACCTTTCCGGGTAGAGATGGTCGTATTCGTAGTTGTGAAATTAAAAGTGAAAGAGGAAGAATTAAACGACCAGTTCAACTACTTGTCAATTTAGAGTGTTAAATGTAATAATTTTTCTTACAACTTTATTTCAAGTGTTTCATGTATATAAAATGTGCATAATATTTATTGTATATTTATTTGTAGTGAATTTTCAAGAATCAGAGATAAAAAGTGTTTGATAAAAATAGGCAAGTGACCACGCAAATTTAACAAATGAAGGTCATGCAGGATTCCATAACGCCAGGTCCTATCGTAAGCTTTTTCTATATCAAAAAATATAGAAACCAAGTGGTTTCTCTTCAGAAAAGCGTTTCTTATTTCAGATTCAAGAGCGGTGATATTATCAATAGTTGACCTGCCCTTTCTGAATCCACTTTGGAAGGGAGAAAGACATTGGCTCTTTTCTAACACATGCACAAGGCGTGCATTCACCATTCCCTCAAGCAGCTTATATAGGCAACTAGTCAAAGCAATCGGTCAGTAATTTGTATGGTCAGTAGCATCCTTTCCGGGTTTTGGAAAGGGAATAACTATAGCCTTTTGCCAGGAGATGGGAAAAGTATGTTCCAACCAGATTCTGATGTACAAGTATAAGATATTAAGTAAGGGAACGGCGAGGTAGGTGTTGTAAGAGGTTGGTTGGTTGGTTAGGGTTTAATGGCGCAAGGTCCAGAAAGGACATGCTGCGCCAAACACAAGGTAAAGTCTGAGATTAAAGGTCAAGAAAGAAGATAAAACGCACTAGTGTAAAAGTCAAAACATCTAGATGGGGTTTCCCCATCTAGATTGCAGTCAAGTATTACAAAATAATATAAAGGAAGGAAAAAAGTTATTAAATCAATGGGTAAAAACCTGTACATTTCAAGAAACGAAAAATAGCAGGGTGAGGTGTTTCGCCTAAAAGATCTTTTAAGGTGAGAGAAGTTGAACCAAAGTATTTAGAATAAAAGTTGGTAAGTCCTGTGCAGTCAGTTAAAATATGCAAAATGGTAAGGTCACAGTTGCAGTGAAAGCAGATGGGGGCATTTTCTCCCTCCAGCAAATATTTGTGGTTGGTTGGTTGGGGTTTTATGGCGCAAGATCCAAAATAGGACATAAAGCGCCAAACACAAGACTAGAGCAAAAAGGGATTCTATAAAGTCGCCACGCTCGAACCAACGGTGAAATAACCAACACTAATAAATATAAAAACGAGTAACCGTGAAAAACTGAATAAAAGGGATGATAAAAATTATGTATAAACAAGTTAGAATGATGATATATACAAGGTAATATAGAAAGATATGTAAAAGGCATAAAAAACGGTGATATATAAGGTGGTAAAAACAATGATACATAAAATTGATAAAAAGATTATAAAAAAAAGATAATTGTAAAACGCAATAAAAGTTTAACGATAAAATCAATTGCTAAAGCACAGACTGTGTATAAAACCAGTAAAAAAGAACCAGTAAAGCAAACAGAGCAGGATGGGGGGGCTCCCCCAGCAGTTCAGATAAGATAGGTGAACTGGAGCCAAAAAACCTATTATACTGGGCTTGAAGCGAAGGACAAGACGTCAAAATATGTCCAACTGAAAGTGGAGCCTTACAATGTCGACAGAGAGGGGCGTCCTCACCCATCAACAAATGTCGATGCGTCAAAAGGGAATGCCCGATTCTCAACCGTGTGAGTATGACGTCTGCACGACGCAGTTGAGCTGATGGCCAAGCACCAATACATGGTTTAACCTGTCGCAGCTTATTAATAACCTGCAGATCCCAATCTACTTGCCATTCGTTCCTAACTAACTTTTTCACAGCGGACTTCACATCACTGATAGGCACATGCTGATTCAGTCGATGCACAGCACCTTTAGCCGCAGCATCTGCCTGCTCGTTACCCGATATGCCGACATGACCAGGCACCCAGCAGAAAAGGACACTGAAGCCACGACGACAGAGGCGACGATGCAGATACAACACCGGAGATACAAGGGAATGGGAGTGTGACACTTCACCATTCTCCAAAGTCTCTAAAACGCTGATGGAATCTGTATGCACTATAAAACGCCTATCTCTCTGCCGGTGACAGACAAAGCTGGGATTCTAACTGATACACTAACCGATTGTTAACCATTCGTTCCAGCAGCTTGCATAAACAGCTGGTGAGTGCAATTGGACGGTAATTGTTAGGGCTAGAGGCATCCTTTCCCGGCTTGGGAATAGGAATCACTATTGCCCTACGCCAAGAGGATGGAAAAGCATGTTCCTCCCAGATTCTATTAAATAGATACAGCAAATTACGGAGCGAGCTGCGAGAGAGATGCTGTAACATAGCATAACTAATGCCATCGGGACCCGGGGAAGTCATCCGAGTCTGCCGAAGGCAATTCTACAACTCGTTCTCCGTAAAGGGGCAGTTGTAGGCCAGATCGGACTGAGTACCGAAACGCAAAGGTCTTGACTCGGCACGCAGTTTGTGTCGCATGAAAGTGGTCGGATACGACGACGCACTCGACATTGAACTGAAGGCGCTGCCAATGGCGTTACTTATTTCCTCTAAGGTAGAAAGTGTAACGCCATTTTGACCAATGCACGGTATTGGCTGGTCTGGATATAATCCTATGCATTTCTTTACTTTCGTCCAAAGCTGTTTACTGGGGATGGATGGTGTCAATTTCGAAACGTACTTTTTCCACGACTCTCTCTGGCAACGTCGACGCACTCTACGAGCGTTAGCTCTTGCTTGCTTGAAAGCAACGAAATTTGGAGTGGTGGGATATCGGCGAAATATCCCCCACATTTTACGTTGTACTTTCAATGCTGCAGAACACTCAAGGTTCCACCACGGTTTCCAGTTTCTTCGACCATTAGGTGAGCTCTTGGGAATGGCTGCATCGGCAGCTTCTATTATAACGTTGGAGACAAGACGAACCGCATCATCGATATCACCGTCGACCATAGCCTGGGTAATGGTTGCAATGTCTGTAAATCGCGACCAGTTCGCAGACTCATATTTGAATCGCGCAGGGCGACAGACTACGGATCCAGTGCCGGACAGTGACACAAACACAGGAAAATGGTCACTTCCGCGAAGATCTGTCCCGACCCAAAAGTTGCAAGATGGAAAGATTGACGGTGAACAGATGGCAAGATCAATGATGTGAAAGGTCCGAGATGGCTCGTGAAAGTGAGTAGGATCACCATTATTGAGGAGGCAAAGATTGTGGTCAGTTAGCAACTGCTCCACTTGCCTACCTCGAGCGGTGTTACAGCTACTCCCCCACAACACATTATGAGCATTAAAGTCTCCAAGTATAACAAAAGGTTCCGGAAGCTGAGTCACCAAGTCGTCGAGAGTTCTTTGATCAACAACGTCGTTAGGTGGCAGATAAATTACACACACGGAAATTAATTTCCGCATCTGCACACACACTGCAACCGCTTGAAGTGGAGTATTTAACGATAGGACAGAGTAGGGATAGCTGTGAGAGGTCAGGAGAGCAACACCTCCAGACGCTCGCACACCCGAAACATTGTCCTTCCGAATAATACTATAACGACGTAATTTGGCCGTGTCCGCTGACTTCAGGAAAGTTTCCTGAAGTGCGACACAGGCCGGATGGTAATCTGTGATCAAAGACTTCAGATCTGATAGTTAATTACGGAAACCGCGACAGTTCCAGGAAATTAAACTCGCCATCAAGAGGAAGAGGGAGATGGAGCACGAGGTGGAAGAGTTGAGGTGTCCATAGACACCCCAGCATCAGGATCAGAAAGATCCGAATTGGACGCGCAAATTTGGAGGGAATCCTCCTCCATACGCGCCACATTGCGAGGGTCTTTCACCTTATGTGAATGACTCACTCGCTTAGCAACTTCAGCACTTTTTAACTTTTTATGTATAGGTGGTTTTGGTGTAGAAGGTTTTGAGATGGAAGAACGGGATGTTTTATTAGGTTGTGAGTTAGATTTTGAAGGTGCGGTTGTTTGAGTTTTACTATTGTTTGATTTATTGGTGTTAAGAATAGGCTCCGTTTGGGTTGATGAGTTACACATATCTTTCTTCGAAGCGGCAACAGACGCGTATGAAACACCAACTCTAGGGCTTCTAGCCTCGACCTGTTTGCGCGCTTCTAAGTATGACAGACTATTGTTGGCTGTTACGGTCTGAATTTCTTTCTCAACTATCCATTTTGGACAGGAGCGTGAGTATGATGTGTGATCTCCTTGGCAGTTGACGCATTTAGCTGGCTTTGTGCAGGTCTCAGATGTATGGTCAGGCTGGGCACATTGGGCACAGACCACGGAACCACGACACGATGCTTTCGAGTGTCCGAAACGTTGACACTGAAAGCAACGGAGAGGGTTCTGAACGTAGGGCCTGATGGGACACCGAAGGTACCCAGCAATAAGGAATGATGGTAATTTAGGTGTGTCGAAAGTCAAGATGAGATGCTTCGTTGGAAGCACTTTCCCATCTCGACGGATATTAATACGACGAACACCAGACACATGTTGGTCGTGTAGATGCTCCAGGATTTCCTCTTCGGGAGTATGGAGGAGATCGGCCTCCGATATTACTCCTCTCGAAGAGTTCAAATATCCATGAGGAGCCACGGACACAGCAATGTTTCCAAACATAGTAATCTTAGACAACTGCGCAGCTTGTACTGCAGTCAATACTTCAACAATGAGGTCACCAGAACGGAGTTTCTTTATTGAATTCACATCGCCTATTACAGAATTTATGCTTTTTTGAATGAGGAAAGGTGAAACAGTGGTGAAGTTGCCTTCCGATCGCTTAACTATGAAGAAGCGAGAAGTTTGATTCACGGTATATGAATTAGATGATGCACGATGGTTACTAGTTGCTTTGCTTGAGTTATCCATAAAAATGGACCGTATGTTCGGTCCCCGGCGGCACCACCCACCATGGAGCCCAACAAGGGGCCGCCGGTTAGTGCGCCAGTGCTAACCGGGAACTATATGCGCGCGGCCAATGACCGGTTGCTTAGCCCTGAGCCAGTGAACAAAGTCTACCCGACCAGCCGATTGGTACACACGGGACCAATGTGCACCTCCCGTTTACCTGAAGCAAGGGCCAAAGTAGTGTGTTGGAGCGTTATCTTACTAAAGCCCACATTATGGCGAAGAATAAAACCCCTCAACTACCAGGATCCCCATTTCCTGGGACACGGGTCTCCACGCACGGCAAACACGTGGGCAGTTGATCGCCATTAGAAGCTAGAAGCACAGAATGGCTACAGCTTCTGATGAGGAGCCCTCACCTCCGAAGAGGTAACCGCAACGAGGGAGAAAAAAAGGTAAAAGTAGAAGGACGAGAGGAGAAGAAAAGGGAAAGGAGGGAAAGTTCGCTGGGGTACCTCGGGATTGCGACACCCGTGTTTACCTAAAGAAGGTAAACCCCCTGAGGGGTAATAAACGTAGGAGAATGCAAGAAAGTATACAAAAGTCACTGGAAGTGACGGACGAATTACTTCAAACAGAGCTTGCGGGTGGAAAAAAGGCGATTATATACGTTGATATTTTAACAGATGATGTTATTCCTTCGTATACAAATGTAAACTTTTAATGCAATGTTTTCCATAAAGAATACATAAAAGATAATGTGAATTAACCTTTTTAATCGCTACTATTCATCGTTCTTAATAATAGTATTATGAATTTCCTTTTCATACCAGTGAAACGCAGTTACAAAAATTTTATTAGCCGTAACTAATGAAAAATATTAATTTCAGATACTTAAATATAGACTTGGCTGGTGAAAACAAAGAAAGAAATATCGCATGATTTTGCAAGGACTTTGTGAAAGAATATCCGAGAGGCGCAGACCCCTTTGGATCCCGATAGCTCAAACATTTAAGTCGTGTCCGGTTGAGGGAGTCTACGGCAAAATCGAGGAATTTGCCTCACGGTGAGTGGATGCTAGACAGTCCCAGAGAACCTAATCCTTCTGATTCAGGAAAAAGAGGAATTTTATGCAATGCTTATGTCTGCCCTTTCCTCGAGGAAATCTTTTAAAGACCTGATTTAACAGACTATTCTCCAAACAGATAGCCCAGTGGGGCTGGAAAAAAGGAGAACACGCCTAACAGCGTCAAATTTCGACCATGTATGTGCAAGAAGGGCCGATACAGGGGCAAAAATTTAGTTAAATCACTTTTGTATTGTCAGTATGACACCGAGGTCCTCAGACACCGTAGGCATTACGAAAAAGACGATTTAAATCCTTGAGAAAAAAATAATTACAACTAACAAAATGAATAATTTGCTCCCTTTTCGCTTGCTAAAGATACCTTTGTGAACCCGTTTTATGACTCTTTTTTTCTGAATTCGTAATATTGCAATTAACTTTAGATAGCATGTCAATGATGCAACACCGTGGCTTTTTTCTGGGAAAAGGACCACCCACGTCTAAATCTCTCATTTTCGAGGGAAGACTAGTTCCGGAAAAACACAAGAGGCCATTTAATTACCGACGGTCACCTCGTTTCTTTTCTTCTACGAGCCACCGCTGACAAAACCCCTCCAAGTGAAACCCCCTGGTGATAGCACAAAAGCCTTCACACCGCTAGGAGACGGAGAGAAGAGTCAATTTATTTGCGCATGCGCATAATCTTTTTTCGAAATCAAAGTATTTACATGTGCTTCTATTCTGCAAGATGGCTGGAAAATCGCGTCCACGTTTAATAAAGCTCCTTTTACACCGTATAAGACTGCTTTTGATGCTTCTGGCGGATGATGAAAGAAAGCACTGGGTTAAAAAGAGCAACAGCAACAGAATTAGGCAAACTTAATCGCTGAGATGCGATTGAGCGAACGTTGAAGGTTTCTTCGCCTATTTCCGTATGAACCCAGTAGTTTTTGACGAACTTTTAAGTTTGGTCGGACAGAGCATTCGCCAAAAGGACAAGCTGCGCCAACCACATGTCACAATGAGACCACGAAGCATATATAAAAAAATTAAATAGACATAACAAACACGAACGTTATAAAAATAACAATATGAGTAAAACGAAACATAAAATGATAAAAACGATAATGCATAAGATGACAAACAGAGAAGAGATGATAAAAACATTGGTGTAAAAACAGTGACAAGCAAAAACGACAAAAGTTCATGTATAAAAGGGTAAGATTTAAATATTAAAAGTAATAAAAACAGAGGGTACCTAATGGGTTACACCACATCGAGTCAAAATCCTCGTCTAAGACTTATAAAAATTATTAAAGCTAAAATATATACATACATATATATAATTTCTTAAATGTGATAAAACATGCCACTGTGCCAAAGGAACTCAAAAAGTGAAGGATGGGGGGGGGGGGGGATTCCCCCAATAAAACGTTGAGACTGGGTGATAACGTATTAAAATAGTTTCCGTAAAAACGTTTATGACCTTTACATTTGGTTAAGATATGAAGGATTGATACAGCATCCCCGCCGCAAGGGAAGATGGAAGCAATGAATGTTTTCTCCGAAGGAAAACTTAGACTTAATAAGAGAACATCCTGCACTCTACATTAAATAGGATCAAAAATATAAAGATTTAACTGTTCGAGAGAACATTTGGAAAGAAATGTCCTCAAAGTTAAAAATAGATGGTAAGTACCATTTAATTTTATTTCACATATTTAAATCAAAGTGATATAAATCATTAGTTTTTATTCTCCTGTTTCGATCGAACTTTAAAACAATAAGAAAAAAAATTAATAAAATTTAATTTACTTGCAATGTTTAATTCATATGACAAATTTATTGTCTGAATAAATTGATAACAATATCAATAATAATTTCACAAGAAATTACTTTTTCTATCTTATCTTTATGAGATTAATATTTAATGCATTAATTATTTCTTCTGAAAATAATTAGGAAACGTAGCAAATATTCACTAAGAGACGATATCAACAACTTACTTAGTATTTATTATACCTATGTTTCTATGATAATCAAATACTCTTTCATTTATATGCATGTTGTAATATTCATGAGTGACAATGTAATAATTGTTATATTGATAAATCCCATTATTGATTTTATTCGAAATTCCTTTAACAGTAAAAGACTGCAAGTCTAAATGGAAGAATATCAGAGATGGTTACCGGAAGAGCAAGAAAAAATTATGTACTGGATCGGCTGCTCCCCCTAAATAATAATAATAATGAAAGTCTGAGGTTCCTGGACGATAGCTTTCGGGAAAGGCCGTAAGTATTTCTCCACAATTTTAACAGTAATGACGAAAGGATGACTTGATAATCCATACACTTTGAGGCATACATTATTTGAAAGAATTCAATTCGGCATATAATTAATGTATTGATAATTAAATTTCAGAACTATTTAGAGTTTTCCCGAGGAACCTGCTCCTCCAGAATGCGACTGGCAAATTGGCATATCATACTAATGATGTCCATGCTCGGTGCATTGATACTTATTGGGGTATCAATGGATCGTCAAACAGTTACCAATTATCTTCATCCTCTTTCTTTGTGCCCTCTCCAAGTTATCAAGTCAGGCAAAGGACACTGGTTTTTGATAAATGCACTAATAAGCTTTGTAAAACTTGTCCCCTAGCACACAATTCACAAATACATGTAAATTCACAGAAACAAAATTTCTGTAAAACTTATAATTGCATATACAAAATCACCTGTAGTTGTTGTCATATGTAATATATATGACAAACTTCTAATCCACTATATATTAGAATAAATTTACACCGTTCTAATATAAAAAAATATAACACACTAAATAGTCAACCACTAAACATTGAATTTGACCATTTCAAAAACATAATTTTGAAAATATTGTTATCTCCATTCTTGATATAAATAAATCACCCTCTGAAAGGTTATTGTGATGAAGCGCCTTCGATTTTAAAGAAAAATTTATTTTATTTTGTATGTAAGCTAAGGTTTTTCGACGGCTCTCTATCACATGTTTGTAAGTAATTATAAAGCGGCCTTTTGATGTTCTTTGATGTTAGTTAGGAAGCGCGGCCTTTGTGGGAAAGCGAGTGTAATTGGCCTAGACGCTGTAGGGGGTATTGGTTGTCGTAGACGAAAATTTGCGTCTGGCGCCCTTTTGGACTTTATACGACAATGACTATTGTGAGCAAATATATAAGATCGTTGCGTGGGGTCTGCGGTAAAGAGCACGTGGTGTTGAAGTGTGTGGTCTGCGATGACATTTTGTAGGGCGTGATGTTTGGAGAAGTTATCCAATAAATGTTAAAGTGAAGCTGAATGGTGGAGTCTTTGGGGCTTTCGTGAATGGTTGTAGGTGTTTTAAAGAGGCGTGGACGGCGTTATTATACCTATCATTTATATGCATGTTGTAATATTCATGAGTGACAATGTAATAATTGTTATATTGATAAATCCCATTATTGATTTTATTCGTAATTCCTTTAACAGTAAAAGACTGCAAGTCTAAATGGAAGAATATCAGAGATGGTTACCGGAAGAGCAAGAAAAAATTATGTACTGGATCGGCTGCTCCCCCTAAATCAAAGTATTATAATAATGAAAGTCTGAGGTTCCTAGACGATAGCTTTCGGGAAAGGCCGTAAGTATTTCTCCACATTTTTAACAGTAATGACGAAAGGATGACTTGATAATCCATACACTTTGAGGCATACAGTATTTGAAAGAATTCAATTCGGCATATAATTAATGTATTGATAATTAAATTTCAGAACTATTTCGAGTATTCCCGAGGAACCTGCTCCTCCAGAATGCAGGGAGGATTCAAAAGAGAGTGAGGAAGAAATTGAAAAAGAGAGTGAGGAAGAAATTGAAAAAGCGAAAAGAAAAATTGAAAGCAAAAGTAAAAGTAGTACGCGTAAAGATTCATTAATAGATGAAATTAAGAAGAATCGTGAACAAAGGAATAGTATTTTAAGTGAACTTTTAGCTAAACGAGAGGAAGAAAATAACGTCGATATGGCGTTTTTTACCACAATGGGTAAAACTGTTTTAGGGTTTCCCCCTGAACTAATTGTGGAAACTAAAAAAAATATTTGATATAGTGATGGAGATGAAGGTAGTACAAATGAAGGCAGCCATCCCCAATAATCCCCCTTCATCTACTGCTGGTCAGCCATCCGTCAAAAATTAGCTAATGTAAATATCTTAAATAAAAATTTTATATAGTTCATTGATATTTAAATTATTTAAAATTCAAACACAAATTTAAGGATGGAATTAGGAGTTTGAATGGTAAATCCAAACAGAAATTAAGTTTTATTTTATTTATTTTTGCAACAATGCACTTTTATTATTTTGTAACATTATTACTTCTGCAGGGAGCGGCAACTAAAAGTGGCCCCGATGTAAAATTAATTGTGTGGGACTTTTTGCCCGCAAATTAATAGTTATCTTTTATAGTAGGTTTCAAATGAACTGATCCAACACGGGTCTCCCCGCACTGCAAACACGTGGGCAGTTTATCGCCATTAGAAGCTAGAAGCTACAGAATGGCTACAGCTTCTGATGAGACCTCACCTCCACATATAATGGGGCTTAAAGTTCAGTTCCCGGCCGCACCACCCACCACGGTTGGTTGGTTGAGGTTTAATGGCGCAAGGTCCAGAGAGGAGACCTACCCACCACGGAGCCCAACATGGGGATGCACGTACGTGCACCAGTGCTAACCGAGAACTATACGCGAACGGTTGGTTGGTTGGTTGGGGTTTTATGGCGCAAGATCCAAAATAGGACATAAAGCGCCAAACACAAGACTATAGCAAAATGAAATTATATAGAGTCGCCACGCTCGAACCAACGGTGAAATAACAGATTTATAACCAACACTAATAAATATAAAAACGAGTAACCGTGAAAAACTGAATAAAAGGGATGATAAAAATTATGTATAAACATGTTAGAATGATGATATATACAAGGTAATATAGAAAGATGATATGTAAAAGTCATAAAAAACGGTGATATATAAGATGGTAAAAACAATGATACATAAAATTGCTAAAACGATAAATAAAGATATTTGTAAAAAGCAATAAAAGTTTAACGATAAAATCAATTGCTAAAGCACAGACTGTGTATAAAACCAGTAAAATATAAAAAGGGAAACAGTGAAGGATGGGGGGGGCTCCCCCAACAGATCACACAGATTGGGCGAAACGCAACCAAAATACTTAGTGTAGTGGGAAAGCAAACTAGGGCAAGACGTCAAGATGTGAGACACCGTAAGAGGTGAGGAACAGTGTTCACAGAGAGGAGCATTCTCTCCCATCAACAAGTGGCGATGTGTCAACAGAGAATGTCCAATTCTTAAACGTGTTAGTATAACGTCTGCACGGCGCAAAGAAGCAGATGGTCAAGCACGAACATTTGGCTTAATCTGTCTTAGCTTATTGTTCGCTTCAATGTTCCACTCACTTTGCCACTCATGCCAAACTAACTTTTTGACAGTGGACTTCAAATCAGAGACAGGAATAGACTGAACCAGACGACACACGGCACCTTTAGCAGCAGCATCTGCTTGCTCATGACCCGGCACCCAGCAGAACAAAACACTGAAACCACGACGACAGAGGAGACTATGCAGATCCACCACCGGAGATAAAAGGGAATGGGAGTGGGACACATCACCATCCTCCAAAGTCTCTAAAACGCTGATGGAATCTGTATAAACGATGAAGCGCCTACTTCTCTGACGGAAGATATACTTCAGAGCTTCATTTACAGCGATAAACTCTGCTGAAAAAACAGAAAGACAGTCGGGAAGTGTATAGCTCCTAACATCTCTGCCACAGACGTAGGCACAGCCAACGTGGTCTTCTGTTTTAGAGCCGTCAGTATAAACTTCAACATAGTTAGGGTAATTAGCCAGGTGTGACGCGAAAAGCTGGCGATACA
The DNA here is from genome assembly GCA_907164885.2 of Dolomedes plantarius. NCBI lineage: Eukaryota > Metazoa > Arthropoda > Arachnida > Araneae > Dolomedidae > Dolomedes > Dolomedes plantarius. Next base: position 84,871,500 of record OU015503.1, on the reverse strand, counting down.
CGACTGGATCCGTACTTGACTTTACAAAACCCTGAAAGGGCCGCAAGTACGAAATCTTGTGATTACGCCAAGGTGGAAAAGGTGAAGTCGGTCGCAGCATAACATCCACATCACAGAGACGACGAAGAAAGGAACGTCCTCATACAAAGTCCAAACGGTGGTATACAGGATGGCCGATTTTGGTAAAGTCGGTCATTCTGACTGTCAAGTAGAGCAGAATGGAGTGGGTGATTAGGTTGCGAGAGGATACGGAAGTACAACTGAAGCGACAATTGCTTGCGAATAGATGGTAAAGAAGGCTCGCCGCAGATGACATTTAAACTCTTTACGGGAGATGTTCTAAAAGCACCAGAACAGATTCGAAGGGCAGAATGATGAATCGTGTCGATTTTCCGCAGCACAGAGACGCGTGCGGAACCGTACACGGCGCATCCATAATCTATTTTCGATCGAATGACCGCGCGATAGACCTTGAGCATAGTTGATCGCTCAGCTCCCCATGACGTGTTGGATAGAACTTTCAGCAAGTTTAGAGCCTGCTCAGACTTCCGCCGTAGATGCATTACGTGCGGAAGGAAATTTAATTTGCTATCAAACAACACGCCCAAGAAACGAACAACGTCCACAACGGTAATAACTGAATCTCCAAGGTAAAAATCTGCGGGTCAGGATGCAAACCTCTGCGTTTGCAAAAATGTACGCAAGAGGTTTGTTCGACCGAAAACGTAAAGTCGTTCTCCGAACACCATGTCATCATGCGAGAGATTGCAATTTGCAGTTGTCGTTCGATGTAACGCATATCCTTGCTTTGGCAGGAGATCTGTAAATCATCAACGTATAAGTTTCCACGAACAGATGGAGGTAAGCATTTTAAAATTCCATCTATTTTTAAAGAAAACAGTGTCACACTTAGTACACTGCCCTGAGGAACTCCCTCTTCCTGAATGTAAACATCGGAAAGTGTTGTACCAATGCGAACTTGGAATTCCCGTACTGATAGGAAGTTCGCAATGAATATAGGCAAGTGGCCACGAAAGTTATTATAAAGGTCACGAAGGATGCCATACCGCCACGTCCGGTCATAAGCCTTTTCGATGTCGAAGAAAACAGCCACTAAGTGGTTTCTTCTGACAAAGGCATTGCGAGCTTCGGACTCCAAGGCAATGATATTATCCATCGTAGACCGACCACGCCGGAAACCGCTTTGTAGAGGTGACAGACAAAGCTGGGTTTCTAACACACATGGGAAAGCATGTTCCTCCCAGATTCTATTGAATAAATACAGCAAATTACGGAGAGAGCTGCGAGAGAGATGCTGTAACATAGCATAACTAATGCCATCGGGACCCGGGGAAGTCATCCGAGTCTGCCGAAGGCAATTCTCCAACTCGTTCTCCGTAAAGGGGCAGTTGTAGGCCAGATCGGACTGAGTATCGAAACGCAAAAGTCTTGACTCGGCACGCAGTTTGTGTCGCATGAAAGTGGTCGGATACGACGACGCACTCGACACTGAACTGAAGGCGCTGCCAATGGCGTTACTTATTTCCTCTAAGGTAGAAAGTGTAACGCCATTTTGAACAATGCACGGTATTGGCTGGTCTGGATATAATGCTATGCATTTCTTTACTTTCGTCCAAAGCTGTTTACTGGGGGTGGATGGTGTCAATTCCGAAACGTACTTTTTCCACGACTCTCTCTGGCAACGTCGACGCACTCTACGAGCGTTAGCTCTTGCTTTCTTGAAAGCAACGAAATTTGGAGTGGTGGGATATCGGCGAAATATCCCCCACATTTTACGTTGTACTTTCAATGCTGCAGAACACTCAAGGTTCCACCACGGTTTCCAGTTTCTTCGACCATTTGGTGAGCTCTTGGGAATGGCTGCATCGGCAGCTTCTATTATAACGTTGGATACAAGACGAACCGCATCATCGATATCACCGTCGACCATAGCCTGGGTAATGGTTGCAATGCCTGTAAATCGCGACCAGTTCGCAGACTCGTATTTGAATTGCGCAGGGCGACAGACTACGGATCCAGTGCCGGACAGTGACACAAACACAGGAAAATGGTCACTTCCGCGAAGATCTGTCCCGACCCAAAAGTTGCAAGATGGAAAGATTGACGGTGAACAGATGGCAAGATCAATGATGTGAAAGGTCCGAGATGGCTCGTGAAAGTGAGTAGGATCACCATTATTGAGGAGGCAAAGATTGTGGTCAGTTAGCAACTGCTCCACTTGCCTACCTCGCACGGTGTTACAGTTACTCCCCCACAACACATTATGAGCATTAAAGTCTCCAAGTATAACAAAAGGTTCCGGAAGCTGAGCCACCAAGTCGTCGAGAGTTCTTTGATCAACAACGTCGTTAGGTGGCAGATAAATTACACACACGGAAATTAATTTCCGCATCTGCACACGCACTGCAACCGCTTGAAGTGGAGTATTTAACGATAGGACAGAGTAGGGATAGCTGTGAGAGGTCAGGAGAGCAACACCTCCAGACGCTCGCACACCCGAAACATTGTCCTTCCGAATAATACTATAACGACGTAATTTGGCCGTGTCCGCTGACTTCAGGAAAGTTTCCTGAAGTGCGACACAGGCCGGATGGTAATCTGTGATCAGACTTCAGATCTGATAGTTTATTACGGAAACCGCGACAGTTCCAGGAAATTAAACTCGCCATCAAGAGGAAGAGGGAGATGGAGCACGAGCTGGAAGAGTTGGTGTCCATAGACACCCCAGCATCAGGATCAGAAAGATCCGAATTGGACGCGCAAATTTGGAGGGAATCCTCCTCCATACGCGCTACATTGCGAGGGTCTTTCAGCTTACGTGAATGACTCACTCGCTTAGGAACTTCAGCACTTTTTAACTTTTTATGTATAGGTGGTTTTGGTGTAGAAGGTTTTGAGATGGAAGAACGGGATGTTTTATTAGGTTGTGAGTTAGATTTTGAAGGTGGGGTTGTTTGAGTTTTACTATTGTTTGGTTTATTGGTTGTAATAATAGGCTCCGTTTGGGTTGATGAGTTACACATAACTCTCTTGGAAGCGGCAACAGAGGCGTATGAAACACCAACTCTAGGGCTTCTAGCCTCGACCTGTTTGCGCGCTTCTAAATATGAAATATTGTTCTTAGCTCTAACAGTCTGGATTTCTTTCTCAGCTATCCATTTTGGACAGGAGCGTGAGTAAGATGTGTGCTCTCCTTGGCAGTTGACGCATTTAGCTGGCTTTGTGCAGGTCTCAGATGTATGGTCAGGCTGGGCACATTGGGCACAGACTACGGAACCACGACACGATGCTTTCGAGTGTCCGAAACGTTGACACTGAAAGCAACGGAGAGGGTTCTCAACGTAGGGCCTGATGGGACACCGAAGGTACCCAGCAATAAGGAATGATGGTAATTTCGGTGTGTCGAAAGTCAAGATGAGATACTTCGTTGGAAGCACTTTCCCATCTCGACGGATATTAATACGACGAACACCAGACACATGTTGGTCGTGTAGATGCTCCAGGATTTCCTCTTCGGGGTATGGAGGAGATCGGCCTCCGATATTACTCCTCTCGAAGAGTTCAAATATCCATGAGGAGCCACGGACACAGCAATATTTCCAAATATATTTATCTTAGACAACTGCGCAGCTTGTACTGCAGTCAATACTTCAACAAGGAGGTCACCAGAACGGAGTTTCTTTATTGAATTAACATCGCCTATTACAGAAGTTATACATTTTTGTATCAAGAAAGGTGATACAGTTGTGAAGTTGCCTTCGGTACGTTTAATAATGAAAAAACGAGATGTTAGACTTTTATTCGATGAGACAGATGCTTGCTTGAAATATCCATAAAAATGGGCCGTATGTTCGTTCCCCGGCGGCACCACCCACCATGGAGCACAACAAGGGGACGCCGATTACTGCGCCAGTGCTAACCGGGAACTATACGCGCGCGGCCAATGACCGATTGCTTAGCCCTGAGCCAGTGAACAAAGTCTAACCGACCAGCCGATTGGTACACACGGGACCAATGTGCACCTCCCGTTTACCTGAAGCAAGGGCCAAAGTAGTGTGTTGGAGCGTTATCTTACTAAAGCCCACATTATGGCGAAGAATAAAACCCCTCAACTACCAGGATCCCCATTTCCTGGGACACGGGTCTCCACGCACGGCAAACACGTGGGCAGTTAATCGCCATTAGAAGCTAGTAGCAGCAGAATGGGTACAGCTTCTGATGAGGAGCCCTCACCTCCGAAGAGGCAACCGCAACGAGGGAGAAAAAAAGGTAAAAGTAGAAGGACGAGAGGAGAAGAAAAGGGAAAGGAGGGAAAGTTCGCTGGGGTACCTCGGGATTGCGACACCCGTGTTTACCTAAAGAAGGTAAACCCCCTGAGGGGGTTGTAGTGCGGAATCGTGGCGTGTGATTTTGAGAGTTTAGCTTTAGGATGGATTTTAATGTCTTCGGTAGAATAAATAATCTTATGCTCCCTGAATCGTAAAGGTATAGTTTAAATATTGAAGTACGTGTTTTAGATTTTGATTTTAGAATAAATAATGAGGGACTTTTTGATATGAATAGTTTGAATATTAAGATTTAGTTAATTTTGTTTATGTGATCTTGTAGATAGACGATGTTGTAAATAAATTAGTGTTTTTTTTGTAAATATAAAATTGGTGTCAGTCATCTTTATTCTTACAGTGGATCTGATAAAAGTTATCTACTAGTTTTTAGGAGTTTAGGTTTTGTCACTCTGTTCGTTAGCTATAATACGTCTTGAGCTTTGGGTTAAAAATAAATATCAAAACACAACGCGCCCAACTACCCATTTTATAGAAAATAAATAAATGTACTACCCCAATTAAATCACGCCCAAATAAATAAGTTTAGACGTTGTGGCTACACGACAGTTATATTATGAAAATATATATATGCAAAAGCATAAAGCACTCTTTCCATATGGCCTTAATCAAATTTATAAACCAATATAGTTACCAATATAGTAAACCAATATAGTTAAACTTAATTTTACTGATGTGTCAGCTCTTCCTATTTACCCTCAACTAATCGAAGATACTAAGACATCAAAAAGAACTAAAAGAGGTAAAAGTTATAATAAAAGTAAGACTTTTGATTGTAACTTATATAAAAATGCCTTAATAAGTTTTCAAGAAAGGTTTATTATTGATTATCAATATAAAAAATTAAAAGCTTGGATTTTTTTCTATCGTTAAAAAACATATCATTAAGCTATATCAACTATTTTTAAGTACTAAAATAAAGAATTATCATTATCAGCATCTGGTATATGATTTAATATTAACATGGGCAAATCATTTAAAAATAAACTTGCATAAAAAACAAAATACAGCTAATAATACTTATTGAGTACTAAATTTTACTAAACATAAACTAAATAATATAAACTTCAATAGTATATTTGATAAACTTCATGATATGTTTCCTATAAATGACATAAAAATAAAACGTGCCTTTAAATATACTCTGCCTATGGTTAGACGTATATTTAACTATAATCAGGTATCAATATTTTTCTCAATCAATAAATTTAAAATGTGTTTGTCATCTGCCCAATTACAATAGTTATGTAGATACGACACATGGTCATGTAATAACAGGCAATTTGGATATAGTGGATGATGTAGCACTGCGAAAGTTGATGAGTTTAGGAACTAAGTTCAGATTACCTAGTACTACTAATAAGAAAATAATAAGTTTCTTAAATGCTGATTTAGATAAATTTATATACAAAATAGCAATTAATTACTCTATACCTACAGAAGCCTTCAACCCATGGAAAATAAATTTACTAAAACTAGTACATGCTAAACTACCCAATAATAGTAATAACATTAATAATTCCTATAAACACTTTAAAGCTGCTATTACAAAATTACAAGATGACTTTATAATCACTTATGTAGATAAAGCAGCCAACAACTATGCAATAATTTGTAAAAAATATTTTGCCATACGTTTAAAAAAAACAGCTAGAAAATAGTGATCTTTTTCAGCCATTAAAAGAAACTACTAGTATTATTATTAAGAAAATCATAGCAAAATATAAACTACTAGGTATTTCATCTAACAATTATCTTTTTCCTTATATTACTTTAGTTCCTAAATTTCATAAAACACCTATTGCTTTTAGAGCAGTAACCTGTGGTCACACTTGTGCTACTAAAGCAAGTGTAATATTAAATTACCTTAAATTAATCTATAAAAATATAACATCTGGTGTTTGTGGTATAATTGATAATAGTATTTCACCTAACCAAAGTGGCTTTCGAAGGGGCAGATCAACGATGGATAACATTGTTGCTCTAGAAAGCCAAATTCGAAATGCCTTTGTGAAGAAAAACCACCTCGTTTCTATCTTCCTAGACATTGAGAAGGCATATGACCGTTCATGGCGGTTTGGCATTTTAAAAGACCTGTATGACTTGGATCTCCGCGGAAATCTTCCTATTTCTAATCTCTCAGAGAATTCAACGTTCGAGTCAGATCTTCGCTCTCAAACTCTTTCGTGCAGGAGGAGGGTGTCCCGCAGGGAAGTGTCTACCTAAGTGTGACTCTTTTCTGTGAAGGTGAATGTCATGTTAAAACAGCTGCCACCATCTGTTCAAGGGTGTTTATATGTGGATGATCTGCAGATTTCATGTGAAGGAAAAGATATGCGGTATATTGAGCGACAACTGCAAATGGCTATTAACAGAATGGAGAAATGGTGCTCAAAAAATGGGTTTAATTTTTCAGTGGAAAAGACTGTGTGTGCATTTCCCAGGACTCTTTGACTCCGGCGTCTCTCTCCTCGCCTGTGCTTTAGCGTGTTTGAGCGTGATGTAATTCTGGTGAGTCGGGTATCTACGAAAGATTCCCCAAGCTTTCTTTCGTTTCTTAATGGCTTCCTTACACTCGGTGTTCCACCAGGGTTTGCAATGTTTCGGAGGATATGGAGAGGTCTTGGGAATCGCTGCATCGGCAGCCTCTATTATGACAGTGATTTTCTGGTTGGTTGGTTGGTTGGTTTGTTTGGGTTTATTGGCGCAAGGTCCAGAGAGGACAAGCTGCGCCAAACACATGGTGAACAGTAACAAACATGCCCGGTGTGCTTGATTTCTGTAAATAGACTGCTTTCTTTTTGCACTTATAATTGCAAAACCCTAATGAGCTATACAACTATATAACTATATCCTTTAATTAAGGTGTACTTAGGTGTTTATTATCTTTTTACTTAGATGTTAATTTTCTCATTTAAAAAAAAAAAAAATTATAAAATGGTTAAAAAAATTCTTTCACTTTTAAGGCAACTTTACTTATATGTACCTGTAAGTACTTAAATTGTAACGGGCTTCTTTCATGTGCGTGTGTTTTTACTTTCAAAGGTGTATACCTGTCTCTTTGGTTATTTGGTTAAATATCTTTTATTGCCATTCTTTAGGTTAATATATTTATTTACCTTTTAACTTCTTTATGATTTTATGTAATTATGTGTAAATCTACAAACTAAAAATAACAAACATGGAAAGGTCTTTTAAATTTTTAGCGACTGGCAATGTTGATACTAATATATCAATTGCTCGGTCTGTCAATAATAGGGTATTTGACAGATCGTCAGCATGCAACCCTAGTCTTAGTGCCCCTAGTCTTATTACTAGTTATTTTACTAAATCTGTGCCTAATTTAAGTGAAAGCAAAAAAACTGTAATTTATAATACTTCTCCCGCTTCCTCACTAAAATTACCTTTATACACGAATAGGAGTTTTTATCCTAACATGGGTCTTTTCAAATACCGACGTTGTAACGACAAAAGATGTAAATTGTGTCCTAGTGCAAACCCTTCTCAGGTTAACACTGACTTAAAATCTAAAATCTTTTGCAAAGTTTATAATTGTGTTTACAAATTGACTTGCAAAGTATGCAATTTATCTTATATAGGACAAACTAAGAACACTTTAAACATCAGATTAAATCAACACCGTAGCAGTATTTATCGCTGTGATACTAATACTGAAGATTGTTCTTTTGAAATCATACATTTTAAATATCATGGTGTAGACAGTATTATTGTGTCTATTATTGATGTGATTCCTGACACTAAAACTAGACTTTAGTGGGAAGGTAATCATATTAGATTACATTCAACTGCTTACCCTTACGGTCTTAACACCAACGTTTACGATAAAAATTACAATTGGAATTATATTGTTAAATCCAATACACAAAGTGTATTGATACAGAATTCTAACTATTCCAGTAATAATATCTATCTTAAGCGTAAGCAAAGAGGTGGCCGTCGTAATAAATATAAATATAAAGATTATATCGACTCTTTCAACAGGCTATGTAAAACTATAAATTTAAAACCGGATTATCCAATAAAATGGATTAAAAACATCATTTATGGTTGTAAAAAAGTTTGGCTAAATAATCTGTGGAAGTTGGTTATTGGGAAGTCTTTAAAACATCTTATTCCTAATAATACACATTTCATTCCTATTATTATAGATCTAGTCAAAAATAAAAGCTCTGATTGTGGCATAAATTTACAGGAATACGAGACTAAAAACTGTAGCAATATTTATTGTATAACTGAGTATGCAAACAATGGTTTCGATAAAATACCTTTTACAAAAATTTTAAATCAAAATTTGCAATATTTTCCTTTAAACAATATAAAAATATTTAATAGCTTCAAATATAGTAGACCGTTTGGTCGCTATGTTTTCAACTATAATAATATATCTAAAAATGTTGTTGATGCTTCTCCTGAAAATTGTAATTGTAAACATAATATGACCGGTTACAATGAACACTACCACCACATTATAACAGGAAATACTCAAATTACTGACAATACGGCTTTGTCTAATTTAATGAATTATGGTACTGGTTTTCGCATAGGTTATAAAAAGAATGTATTCCAAATTTTCAAACGTAATCTTGATGAATTTATTTATAAAACAGCTATAAAGCATAGTATACCTGTAAGTACTTTCGAACAGTGGAAATTTCATTATTTAAGTGATTTTAAAATTGCTTATCTGAGAACTAAACCAAAAAATCTTCATGTAAATTTGAATACCTTAAAACCGGCTATAACTGCTTTACAAGATCATTTTGCTATAACTTATGTTGATAAAGTTTCTGCTAACTATGCATTTATATGCAAAAACTTTTGTGAAAAACTATTACAGTGCTATAATGATAATACTGTTTATAAAAAACTAGATTCTACGTCTTGTACTATACAAAATCGTATCAAAGCGTTATATCGTCGTGCAGGTTACGATATTAAAAATCTTAGGTTTCCTTATTTAGTCTTAATCCCTAAATTTCATAAATCGCCTGTTAAATTTAGAACTGTTACTGTGGGCTGCAATACATACTTAACGCTTGCTAATAATAAACTTTTAAACATACTTAAAATAGTTTATAAAAAAAATAAGTAAAGAGGGTGGCTATTTCATCCATAATAGCTTAGAAATAGTTAAACAGATAAAAGGTAAAGGTGATATAACAAACGTTAAAAGCTACGATTTTACGGATCTTTTCAACTCTATCGACCTAAAAGATCTCTATTAGTATTATTCATGGATTATACGATCAATATGATTTAAAGACGTATATAGCTGAAAATAAATATCGTGCGTTATTAGATCTTGTACTTTATGAAACAGTTTTATATAATGGTAGTAACTTCTTCAAACAAATACAAGGAATACCAATGGGTGGAGGATGCTCATCTGCTTTAGCAGATATATACCTTCACTTTTATGAAAGAGGTGTAATGATTCTAAATGAACTTATGTTTTTCCGATATGTAGATGATATACTCATATGTTTTAATGAAAACTTAAAAGAAATAGATATTAATTTTTACCCTAAAAATCTTAAACTAGTGGAGACTGATAAAGATAACTATGGAAATTTGGTATTTTTAGACTTGAGTTTAAATGTTAATCAAAATCTAATATCATACTGTCTATATGATAAACGCGAGTTTTACAACTTTAAAACTGTTAGGATTATGAATTGGAATAATGCTCTACATCTAAATATTAAACGCAATATAGTTACTAACCAGTTAATACGTTGTCAACGATTACATTCAAACAAAAAAACTATGGACGTCAGTATAATAAAATTCTTAACTATAGCTATTGACCAGGGTTTTCCCGTCAATTTCCTCGTATCTATTCTAACCCAGTTTTTTAATCTAGACAATAAAGATTGTATGAATCGTTTTAAAATAAGTTGGCAACACAAAAAAAAAAAAAAAAAATTCCCTAATACGGCGATATTTATCCCTACTATGTCTATAAAATGTGAGTGTGCAAGGGTTTCGTGTCCCTTTGCTTGGTGGGAGCTAAGTATTTTGTATATATATAGTGTATATGTTAGTGAATACTTATTTAGTTAATTAGTATTATTCTATTTCTGTAACTTAGTATTAAGATTTTTTTCATTCTATTCATCTTGTAATTATGTTTTAGTTGACTACATTACAAAACTATCTGGTTTAACTTATCTATTTCACCTAAAATATTTTTCCTCTTCATAATTTTTTATTACTGTCTTGGTGTTATAGCCGACCTCCGGGAGTGTTGCCTGGCCGGGGGTTGGGGGGTCACAACCCCCCCCAGTCATCAATTATACCACCTCCGATTCCGTTTTTTGCCTATTTATATATGTCAATCTTATTTCAGGTTAGAGGTGTATTAAATGGTCACATCTGCCCTTTTAATTATCTTAATTTTAAATATCTATATATCGTAAATATTTTTGTGAGCAGCTTAGCGCCTAAAATTTATTTACTCTTTTTTGTTTCATATTAAGTAATTTACATTTGTAAACATACATATATATATATATATATATATATATATATATATATATATATATAGGAAAAGTAAAGATATAGATAAAAAGATTCAAAGTACATATAGACCATGTAAAACCACAGGTAAAATGTATAAAATTTGAGGCATAAACAAGATAAAAACAGTTTTAGATAAAAATTATGAAATCTGAAGGTACAAGATTTAAAAACCTAAATCTCAGAGTGAAAACCAGTCATACGTAAAAAGTTAAAAAGATTAGGATGGGGGCATTCCCCCAATAAAATATCTAAACTAGGTGAATAAGAATTGTATAGTTTAAAATAAATAGTTTTAAAAGCCACACAGCTAGATAGAATATGTGCAATAGTGAGAGGGCATTTGCAATAGAGACATAAGGGAGCGCTCTCGCGCAGCAGCAGATAGACATGAGTGAGTCGCGAGTGCCCAATACGCAACTGTGTCAACACGTCTCTCTTGCGAGATGGTAAAGCCTGCCAAGGTGAGATTGTGTTTTTTATTCCATATAATTTGTTGCTGACCTGCAGATTCCGTACTTCCTGCCATTTACGACGAATCATATTCTTTATCGCTTGCTTCATGTCAGAATAAGGGAGTGGTTTATCAAGCGCGACTTTTTCTGCCAGTTCATTTCCCCGTATTCCTACATGACTGGGAATCCAGCAAAACAATACCCTACGGCCCCGAGCAGATAGATGACGTAGAAGCTTCAACACCTCAAACGCCAGCGGGTGTGTAGGAGAGTGTGATTCGAGTGTAAAGAGCTCAGCGAATCTGTGTATACAACGAAATTCCTCTCACTCCGGGTGCAAACGTATTGTAAGGCTTCTACGATGGCTTCCAGTTCAGCAGAAAATACGGAAAAGAACGGGTGTAAGCTGCGACTGATCACGTCGCTGTAGCAGACATAAGCACAGCCAACATGATTACTAGCTTTCGATTCGTCGGTATATATATCTATGTAGGAAGAATGTGCAATTCGATGGGCTGCAAAAAGCTGCCGGTACACCACATCGCTGGTGTTAGATATATCGAAATCTCCAAATGGTTGCAGATAGAAGTTATGAGACCGCCAGGGCGGTACAACCCAGAGGGGACTGTTCATAACGTCCAGATCTTTGATCTCTGTATCACTGAGAAGATTTCGTATCCGAGTACCAAACGATGGGATACACGACGGGCGATTCCTATAAAAGAAATGCTGGCTATCAAGCAACAACTTTTGTAAGGGATGCTTTGGATGAGATAGGATACGGAAGTATAACATTAGCGACTGTTCAAGACGAGTTAAACTTAGTGATGGTTCGTTACAGATCACATACAAACTTTCTATGGGTTTGTTTGGATTGTTTGAGTTTTTTGGCGCAAGGTCCAGAGAGGACAAGCTGCGCCAAGCACAAGGTAAAACCAGAACAAACGTACATGTAATTTATTTATACGCCTTAGAACATAAAAACCGCAGATAAAAATATATACAAAAGAAGAGAAGTGAGAAAAACAAAATCAAACGAAGTACTGAAAGACCATATAAAAACACAGATAATATATAGACTCGAGTATAAACAAGATAAAAACAGTTTAAAAAAACCATTAAATTAGATGGTAAAAACCAATATGATGGATGAAAGTGAACAGCGCAGGATGCGGATGTTCACCAATTAAATGAGATAAAGATGGAGATGACGAGTTAAAATATTTTATATACAAGTTTTTAAAATTATTACATGAAGTTAAAATATGAAGGACAGTCAAGACGCATTTACAGTGAGCACACATAAGGGCACTCTCCCCAAATAACAAATGTAAATGTGTCAGACGGGTGTGCCCAATGCGCAGGCGAGTTAAAAATACGTCACTTTTTCTGCTTCCAAGTGAGGGCCAAAAAGAGATATTTGGTTTTAACCCATGCAGTTTGTTGTTTACCTGCAGGTTCCAAATTTCTTGCCACTTGCACCGTATGATGTATTTGATAGTCTGTTTGATGTCACACAGTGGTATCGGCTTGCGTAAGATAGTATTAGCATTTTTAGCAGCTGCATCAGCCAACTCGTTACCGCGGATTCCAACATGGCTCGGAATCCAACAGAACAAAACACTACAGCCGTGCCTTGCCAGATGGTGATGAAGTTTTAATACTTCAATGGCAAGAGGGTGAGCGGGTGCATCTGATTCCAAAGCCTGTAGAGAACTGAGAGAATCAGTGTACACGATAAACTTTCTTTCCCTCTTAGTGCAGATACACTGTAGTGCTTCCAAGATGGCTTCCATTTCTGCAGTAAACACGGAACAGGATGCATGCAGTCTGCGACTTACCACGTCGTTATTGATGACGTAGGCGCAGCCGACGTGATCAGATGATTTTGATCCGTCAGTGTATACATCGCTGTACTCCTGGAACACAGCACGATGAGCCGCAAAAAGTTGCCGATACACTACGTCGTTGGTATTATTCTTCGAAAAATCATTGAAAGGGTTCATATAAGTTAAACTACGACACTTCCATGGAGGAAGGGGAAAACAAATATTTTCCATGACATCCGTATTATACAAGTCGGAGTCACGCAGGAAATTTCGGAGTCTCAGACCAAACGACGGGACACAAGATGGACGGTGTTCATACAAACTATCATTACTGGTGTCAAGTAGCTGACTCTGAAGAGGATGGGAAGGGTGAGCAAGAATGCGGTAGTAATATTTGAGCGATAACTGATGCCTGATAAGGTAGAGAGGGGGTTCATGAGAGTCTGCATAGAGGCTTTCGATGGGAGATGTTCGGAAAGCACCTAAGCAAATGTGGAGAGCACTGTGGTGTACGGTATCCAGCTGTCGCAACACAGACGGGCGAGCAGAACCATACGCTTCACAACCGTAATCCAATTTGCTTCGAATGGAAGCTCTGTAGATTCTCAGCATGGAAGTGCGATCCGCACCCCACGAAGTGTTCGAAAGCATCTTCAGCAGATTCAAGGCACCTTCGCTTTTCTTCCGGATGTTCATGACATGTGGATGGAAGGTCAGTTTCCTATCAAACAAGACGCCTAAGAATTTCACATTTTCTGCTACGTTTAATTTCACCCGCCCCAAAAATATTTCGGGGTCTGGATGAACACCCCGACGTCTACAGAAATGGACTACAGCAGTCTTGTCGACGGAGAAGCAATAACCATTTTCATCATTCCATTGTACCATCCGGTTTACAGCTGTTTGTAGTTGACGCTCAATGTGCCGCATATCTGACCCTTGACAAGAAATCTGCAGGTCATCAACGTAAAAACTACCTTTAACGGTAGGAGGCAAAACATTTAAAATACTATTTATTTTAATCGCAAATAAAGTGACGCTTAAAACACTGCCTTGGGGGACTCCCTCTTCTTGTGTGTAAAGATCCGAGAAGACGGAGCCAACACGTACGTTAAAAATTCTTCTAGATAAAAAATTTTGAATAAAAATGGGTAGGTGACCTCTTAAATTAAACTGATATAGGTCACGTAGTATTCCTTGTCGCCAGGGTCTGTCGTATGCCCTTTCAATATCAAAGAAGATGGAAACCATGTGATTTTTCCTAAGAAAAGCGTTTCTAATTTGGGTTTCCAGATCAATGATATTGTCGGTCGTCGACCTGCCTCTGCGGAACCCACTTTGAAATGGGGAAAGAATCTTCCTACTTTCGAGCATATAAACGAGACGGGCATTCACCATGCGCTCAAGTAGCTTACATAGAGTGCTAGTCAAAGCAATCGGTCGGTAGTTCGAGGGCTCCGTTGCATCCTTTCCGGGTTTTCGAAAGGGAATTACGATAGCCCTTTGCCAAGAGACGGATGTAGAAACGTATGTTCTATCCAGATCCTATTGTACAGATGTAATAGATTACGGAGAGAGGGGCGAGAAAGGTTCTTAAGAAGTGCATATGTAATGCCATCTGGCCCGGGAGATGTATTCCTGGTCGAATTTAAACATCTCATAAGCTCAATCTCCGTAAATGTACAATTATAAGGCAGAGTGGACCGAGTGGAGAAATTAACACGTCTGGCTTCTTCATGACGTTTGCGGCGCAGAAAGGCTTGCGAGTATGAGTCAGCGCTTGAAGCAGAAGCAAATGCGCGACCAATAGCATTCGCAATATCGCTAACGTCTGTAAGTAGCCGGCCATTTTCATTAATGCAAGAGATTGGGTTATCTGAATACAACCCCATCCCTCGCTTAGCTCGTGTCCACAAAACTTTACTGGGAGTAGATGGTGATAAGCTGCAAACATACTGTATCCAAGATTGTCTCTGACACCGACGACGCACTCTTCTAGCAAAAGCCTTTGCTTGTTTAAATGCCACGTAATTAGGTGTTGTAGGATAACGCCTGAAATTATTCCAAGCTTTCTTTTGCCGCTTAATAGCATCTTGGCATTCCGCGTTCCACCAAGGTTTACGATGTTTCGGGACGAAACTCGATGACTTTGGTATCGCTGCATCAGCAGCCTCCATAATAACATCAGTGACTTTTTTGACAGCGTCATCAATAGCTCCTTCCACCATGCTTCTTTCAATGACAGCTCGCTGTTGGTACAGCGACCAGTCGGCAGCCTCATAAATATAGCGAGGAACACGACGTAAGGGGTTGCTGCAACCAGATTGGGAGATGAAAAGTGGGAAATGATCGCTATTTCTCAGATCACTCCCAACGCTAAACGTCCAGAACGGAAGAAGCGATGGTGAACAAAGAGCAAGATCCACAGAATGGAAACTTCGTGTGGGCTCGTGAAAATGAGTAGCCTCACCGTTATTTAGCAGACAGAGTGTGATCGGAAATCAACTGCTCGATCTGTCGCCCACGGGAGTTGACATTCTCATTCCCCCACAGAGGACTGTGAGCATTAAAGTCACCCATGATTATGAAAGGTTGTGGAAGCTGATTTACCAAGTCGTCAAGGGACCGCTGATCAACAACTTCATTAGGAAGGTACAGAGTGCACACAGTAATTAATTTCTTTAGGTGAACTCTCACCCCAACTGCTTGCAAGGTGGTATGCAAGTTCAGTGAGGTGGATGGGTAGTCATGAGAGGTGAAGAGAGCAACACCTCCAGACACTCTTCTACCGTTTTCATTGTCTTTCCTAATGCAGCTGTAGCGTCGTAACTTCGCCGTGTTAGCAGCCTTCAGGTATGTCTCCTGAAGGGCGACACAGGCGGGAGTATATTCACGGATCAGTGTCTTTGCATCGTCCAACTTATGGCGGAAACCACGGCAGTTCCAACAAACCAAAGAGGCCATTATGGCAGAGAAGAAAGGGGCGACGAGGAAGAAACACACCGAACGGAAGGAGGAGTATCAGACTCCTCAAACACAACTTCATGGGCCGAGTCCTCGGACACATAACTTTATCGCAGTCTCTTCCGCGACGAGCTTGCGGAAGGACTGGGGATTTTTTTAAGTCATATCCTTGACTTTTAGTTTTCCTAGGAAGGCCGATGACCTTTCTAGGAAAAACAACTTTTTTCCTATTTGGGTTTGGTGGAATAGGAGTATCGGCGTCAATGTGATATGACGCTGATTCCACAACTTTTTTGTTGGTGAAAGAAGGAGACGATGGTCCGCCTTTCTTGTTGCGCTTGGTATCAGAAGTTTCTAAGACTATTTTTGTACTTTTGCTCTTTTGTGAACTGTTGGCTGTATTCATACAGGGAAGTGAGTCCGTTTGTGTACAGGCCGTGCACATCACTTTTCTGGAAGCGGCAACAGAAGCATAGGACACTCCCACTCTGGGGCTCCGAGCTTCAACCTGTTTGCGCGCCTCCATATAAGATATGTTGCTGTGCGCCTTAATGGTCTGGATCTCTTTCTCCAGAACCCACTTAGGACATGAACGTGAGTATGACGTATGATCGCTCTGACAATTTACGCATTTTGCTGGCAAGTTGCAATTGTCTGACGAATGGTCTGGCTGGGCACAACGGGCACAAACCATGGAACCACGACACGATGCCTTCGAATGGCCAAAGCGTTGGCACTGAAAGCATCGGAGAGGGTTCTGCACATATGGTCGTACGGGGCACCGTAGGTACCCAGCTATAACACGAGTTGGCAGCTTTGGCGTGTCAAAAGTCAGGATGATATGCTTCGTGGGATGTAAATTTCCATCGCGACGTATTGTTATCCTACGTACACCAGACACGAGTTGATCACGTAGGTTCTCCAATATTTCATCTTCGGTGGTATGGAGGAGATCAGCCTCCGATATTACCCCTCTCGAAGAGTTTAAGTATGCGTGTGGAGTTGCGGACACGGGTATGTTACCAAACATATTGACTTTTAGCAACTGCTCAGCTTGTGATGCAGTCCATACCTCTACCAACAGGTCACCAGAACGGAATTTCTTAACAGAATTCACGTTTCCAACAGAGGCATTAAGAGACTTCTGAATAAAGAACGGCGACATCGTTGCAAATGTACCTTCCACGCGTTTTATGATAAAAAATCGTTTCACTTGTTGCTCCCTCGAGGGGAGAGATTTCTCATTTTTTTTAGAGAAAAGAGAAAAATCCATAAAAAGAGGGGGGGGTAATTCGGTTCTCGGCGGCACCACCCACCACGGAGCCCAACAAGGGGATGCAGTTACTTGCACCAGTGCTCACCGACAACTATACGCACACGAAACGACCCTGAAGCAGACCTCCACCCTTAACGAGATGCCCAGAAGCCGAAATGATAGCTTGGTTCCTAGCCGGAGACAATGTCAGCGACCAGCCGATTGATACATTAGGGAACCACTAAGTACCTCCCGTTTACCCGAAGCGGGGGCCGAAGCAGTGTGTTGGGCCAATGGTAGCGACGGATCTTAGACGTATCAGTGCACTTCAGGTATGTCTCCTGAAGTGCAACAACCGCGGGGTTGTGTTCAGCCACAAGGGCCTTCACATCAGAAAGGTCACGGCGGAAGCCACGGCAGTTCCACAAAACAAGAGTCATTATGGCAAAGCAAGAGGAGAGACCGGTTGGCCTCTCCCTGCGGGTTGAGATGACATGCAATCTACAGAAGGAGGAGTTACAGGCTCCTCAAATGTTACGTCATGGTCAGAGTCATCGGACACATACAATTTTAAGGAAGTCTCCTCAAAAGGAGCTTCCGGAAAGACTGAGGGTTTTTATAAATATGTATTTCATTTTTGCTTTTCCTAGTAATGCCAATGCATTTCTTAGGAATTGCTATTTTCTTCTTATTCGGGTTTGGAGGTATTGGTGCATCGGTGGTAATATGATAGGAACATGACTGCTGAGATTGGTCGTTTTTCGAGCTGGAATGTTGGGGAGACCGTCTGCGTTTAGTTCCACGCACAGAAAGGGAAGTCGAAGGTATAGTTTTAGCTGGTATAGGCTCGTCTGTCTGCGTGTAAGCTGAGCACATAATTTTTTTGGTAGCGGCAACAGAAGCATACGAGACACCGACTCTGGGGCTCCTAGCTTCTACCTGTTTGCGCGCTTCTAGGTATGTAATGTTATTGTGTGCTGACAGTTTGTATTTCCTTTTCAAGAATCCACTTTGGACATGATCGTGAGTAAGAGGTGCGGTCTCCTTGGCAGTTAACACATTTAGCTGGTAAAGTACAACTTTCTGATGCATGGTCACGCTGGCCACAACGTGCACAGACATGGAACCACGACACGATGCTTTCGATTGTCCAAAACGTTGGCGACCAGTCGATTGATACATTAGGGAACCACTAAGTACCTCCCGCTTACCCGAAGTGGGAGCCAAAGAAATTTGATGTTCTGTGTACACATCCATTGCTCTTTTGACTTTAGTCCATAAAATTTTAGAAGGGGTATTATGTGACATGTTGGAGACATATTTAACCCACTACTCCCTCTGGCTCCGTCGTCTCACTTTTCGGGCGGAGGCTTTAACACGATTGAAGGTCAGGAGGTTTTCAGTTGTAGGATACCGACGGAATACGCTTCAGGCTTTTTTCTGTCTTTTCAAGGCAATGCGGCGTGCGAATGGAGGGAGTTCCACGGATAACCCAACATTCAGATAGGTTCTGCGATTGATTTTTTTTTTCTTTTGTCGGGAAGTTTGTGAGGTTTACGCCTCACAGAATAGTCAATGACTTGGGGACTCAAGGGGGGAGGGCAAGACGGTAGAGCTTGACGAGAGCTTTACCACTTCTCGCAAGTACAATAGGGGTAGAAGAACAGACTCGGTGTCACAGACCATTTAGACAGAGAGACATTCAGTTCAGTATCTTCTTCAGTCTTAAAATGATACGATGTAAGTGCCTTTTCAATATTATCTTGTTTCATGTATGACACCCTCGTGATCAACGATACTGGCTATAACACTTTGCTTCTTATCTTTAATGATATAGTTAACTTTACCATGCGTATCTTTAACTGTAAGATTCTGAATAAAATCACTAAACGACCTCTTTTTGGCCTCTTAACGCTCTCTTATAGCACGCTCCCTCTGTGCTATCCTTCGTAAAGCTCTGACTCTGCTTCTTTTTGTAGCCAGGGACCCACTCCACCAATAGGCCCTCTTTTGAATTCTCCCACCTTTTTTCTTATGCTTTTCACATAATTCAACTATAATTGTGGTTAATTCACTTAAAACTTCTCTTGATGAAAAATTATCTAGCTTTTCTGAAATTATATTAATTTCTTTCTTTAAATCTCCCCTAAATGACATCCAATTTAACTTTTTGAGTTCATATTTTTTCTCTATAAGACCCTGTATATTCCTTCCAATTTCTAATTCAAACATAATAGCATTATGATCCGTTAATGTGAAATCATCACTGACCCTCCATTTCTTAATTTCCTCTTCTGAAATCCCTATGGTTATGTGAAGATCAATCCAGCTTTGCCCGAAAGGCCCGTTATAGGTAGGTTTACTATTTAGGAGTATTATGTATCACTGCATTATATTGTAATATCAGGTCCAAAATAGCCTTTCCTCTTGTATTTGTTCTTCTTTGACCCTATAACGTAGATTTTGCATTAAAGTCACTGAGTATTAGTATTCTGCTTTTCTTATGCTTAGCAATAATCATATGCAAGTATGACAATTGTGGTTCTGTACGCTCCATGTCTCCGTTTGGAGATGGTGGCAGATACAAGGAAATAATAACAAGTTCTATATTGGCTAAAAACATTTTGATTGCAACAAGGCAATCTGAAATGAAAACATTCATATATTTAAATTTCCTATTGACCAAGAGGGCAACTTTTGGTTCTTTTTCATTATACACATGCCAGTGCGTACTAGGTAAATTTATAATATGATCTCTATCCCCGCTTACAACATGGGACTCGTTTATGGAAACAAAATCAATTCGCTGATGAATAATATCCTCAGTGAATTGTATGGCAGCAAGAAAAGACCTATTTAAATTTAAATGGGCGAATTTATAAGGAAACATATTAAAATTACTCATAGTCAGTTCTGCTTTGTAGCTTTCCCACCTTCGTGCAATAATATCGGCACGTCCTATCGGTGGGACTATGAACATAACATAAAATGAATATAAACATAACATAAATGAATATAAGAATGTCATAATATAAGCAGAATATAAAATGACAAACACACAAAGCAAACACAGGTATACACAACATGGTGAAAACAGTCCAGTAGTTAAAAAAACCGTACTTAAAAAGTAGGCAATAATAAAAGTGAATACCAATTTTATGAAAATATGAGAAAAAGGCAATAAATGCTATAACAAAAACATCTGGATGGGGATTCTCCCATCCTGAAGACGCTGAAACACAATGAGGTAAAAGCAATAAGGTAAGTAAGATAAGAACAAAGGTAAATGAAGAATTGTTCTAAATATAAAAGTAGTATAAAATAAAGGCGGCAATAAAAGCCAAATAAAAGGGTGATAACATTTAGAAAAAGGTGTAAGAAAAAAAAGTCGATACAAAAGTGAAAAAAGGTCAAGTACGAAGGTGAGAAAAGCTTTTTTGGGGGGGAGGTGGGGGGGTGTTAAGACCCCCCGTTGTTTCCTCTCACTGGAAGTCGAGAGGAAAAGGCTGGAATGTCCATACATTCCATTTCATCAGCGTCAGAGATATCGGAAGTGTAAATTTGAAGCAAATCGTCAGGTTTTTTTTCATGAGGTTTTCATTCCTGATATATTTTGGGTCTTTTTCTGTATGTGATAGACTCGGTCTCGTTCGAGGGTTTATGTCTAATTTATATTTTTGATTTGATTTAATTTGTTTTTTTGATTTTTGATGTTTATAGTTTACAAGGGTGAAAAGGGAGGAACTATTTTTAGGGATGTTTGTGTTTGGTGGAATAGGTGTGTCGGGGGTAAAGTGGGCTACTGTATTTTTTCTATGCGTTGGTTCTGATTTATTTCTATTGGTTTAGAGTACAACAGGTTTAGGTTTTTCGGGTGATTTAGTTTCGCTTGAGGTGGTTTTAACCTTTACAGTGGTTGATGAGGTTGAGACGAAAGTCGCTCTTGTAGGAATATCCTGTGTTTGGGTGCTCGCACTTTTATAAGATTTTCTCACAACTGCGGAATAGGACACACCTGCTTTAGGTGTGCGCTCTTCGATTTCACGTCTGGCCTCGGTATATGATACTTTCTTAGTGACTTTCAAGGTCTGCACTTCTTTTTCCATGGCCCATTTTGGACAAGACCTAGAAAAGGAAGTGTGGTCCCCACGACAATTAACGCAGTGTTCTGGTGCGGTACAGTTTTCACTGCCGTGTCCGACTTCAGCACAACGAGCGCAGGTAACGGAGCCACGACAGGATAATTTTGAGTGACCAAAGCGCTGACACTGGAAGCAGCGCAATGGGTTAGGGATGTAAGGGCGCACTGACAAGCGGTGGTATGCGGCGGTTATGTGAGGTGGTATTGTGGGCGAGTCGAAAGTCAGGATGATGTGCTTCATGGGAAGTATCTTACCATCCCGACGGATCGTAATACGATGTACGCCACACACGTGCTGACTACGTAGCTCACTAAGAATCTCATTTTCCGGGGTGTACATAAAATCCGGTTCAGAAACAATTCCGCGAGAGAAATTTAGAAACGTGTGAGGAGTAGAGGTAACAGTAAATTCCCCTAGCTGAGTACAGTTTAAAAGCGTCTTGGCCTGCTGACTTGAAGAAACTTGTAAGAGAAGGTCACCTGAACGGAGCCTCTTCGTGGATTTTACTATGCCTAACACTGACTGAATAGTTTTATGAATTTTGAATGGAGAGACTGTAGAAAAATTTCCATCCACCAAAGCAATTACAAAAAACCTTACTTTTTCACTATCGAAGACAATTTGTCGCGATGAATTATCCCTCACCTTGGGAGAAAAACTCGAAGGTTTTAAAGCATCCATAAAAAAGGGCCTTAAATCCAGTTCTCTGCGGCACCACCCACCATGGAGCCCAACAAGGGGATGCAGATACTTGCACCAGTGCTAACAGAGAACTATACGCACACGGAACGACCCTGAAGCAGACCTCCACCCTTAGCGAGATGCCCAGAAGCCGAAACGATAGCTTGGTTCCTAGCCGAAGACAAAGTTAGCGACCAGCCGATTGATACATTAGGGAACCACTAAGTACCTCCCGTTTACCCGAAGCGGGGGCCAAAGCAGTGTATTGGGCAACCAAAACTGACCCTCAACTACCAGGATTCCCTTTTCCGGGGACACGGGTCTCCACGCACGGCAAACACGTGGGTGATAAAGACCCCAATAGTAGCAAGAGGCGACAGAACGGCAACAGCAACTAAAGGGGTGCCCTCGCCTCCGAAGAGGAACCACACCGAGGGAGAAAAGAAAGAAAAAGTAAAGGAAGAGAGGAGAGGAAAAAGGAAAGGAGAGATAGTTCGCTGGGGTACCTCGGGATTGCGACACCCGTGTTTACCTAAAGAAGGTAAACCCCCTGAGGGGCCTAGTAACTGGAGACCAATAGCGCTAGGGAATACTATTATTACATTGTTTATGGGGTGTCTTGGGAGGAGACTCACAGCGTGGATCGAGGAGAATTCAATCTTGTGTCCGGCACAAAAGGGGTTCCTGCCGTACGATGAGGCGTTTGAAAATAATTTTGTGTTACAAGAGTAGATTTCAGAGCGCCTGGGGGGGGAGGGGCAGGGACTTAAGCCTGATGTCTCTGGACATTTCGAACGCATTTGGTTCGGTCTCGCTTTCTCTTCGTTAAATGTTGACAATGGATTAATACCACTTCATCCACTAACTGGCCTCTTCAAACTCTGAGAAACATTTTGTAACATAGTTGTGTCTGTTGAACTCTAAACAAAAGTATTTCCAAATATTCGACAGCATTTTACAGACTATAAGTGGCTTTTCGAACGTGCGATTCTTGCACCAAAAAAATGTTAGTGCAAACATCAACTTTAAGATTCAAGAAGAGTTGGCTGGAGAAGCTGTATTGAACAAATCAACAGATACCGTTGTTGAAGACAATGAGGCTGTGCACTATCCTACTGAATTTTAAACTCTTTGGAACCTCCCGGAATGTCACCGCATAATTTGGTACTGAAGACTGGATCACCTATAATGCTCCTCAGAAATGTAATTCCCCAAGACTTTGCAACGGCATAAGATTAGTGGTTAAGTAACTCCATTAGTACATACGATGCATTACTTGAATTAAAACCAAAACGAACAAGACGACGAAAAAGTTGGGTGCATCCATGAAATTTGCAGGAGGCATCTCGGAAAACTTTCGCTACATCGAAAGATCTGAAAGATGATCCGTCAAAGTTCTAATCTTTTTACCGCGTGTTTCCTGATACCATAAAAATGACACAACTAATTGGACATAAAATAAGGGAAAAAAGACGCAAATTCCAGGCTCTCAGTAACTGTAGAAGAGAGATCATTACTCTTCAGTGAGTAGTTGCATGTCACATTTTCTATTTTGCAGTTTTATCTAAAGCTTATTTGTTAATCTTTTTGCAAGATGTGTAATGATTAATTACTTTACATGTATAAATTATGCTGATTATTTTCATCTACACACATTAATTATATGCATATAGATGTGAGAAATTTCTATTATACTAATTGAAATTCCCTCTCTGTACTTATTTATAAAGAATTTCTTAAAATACATCTGTGTAATTAATTCATACATATTAATCTTCTAAATGCATCTATAATTTGGCCATTAAATAAAACTGATTATTGTTGTGCTTCAGGTTTTTGGCTACAGGTTCTAGCTTTCGATCGATGTCTTTCGACTTTCTTCTTGTTGAAAAAACAATAAGAAAAATAATTTACGACACATGCGACGTTTTGTGGCAATTCCAAACAATTTATATGCCAGCACCTAAGAAAGATTGTAATGTTAGGCTATAATTTCCCAAAGACCTATGGCACATGCCTAACTGCATAAGCTGTATTGATGGGAACCATATTAGAATTTGCCGTCCCCAAAGCAGTGGGTCAGTATTCATAAATTACAACGGTTATTTTTCAGTTGTATGGCTTTCTATAGCGGAGGGTGACTGTTTACAATAATAAGTATTGGGGTTTACGGAAGAAATAGCGATGGTGGGGGTTTTTAGAAACTCATTATATAACCAACTTCTCCAAAGCTATCTAGCACCGAGACAAATGGTTCAAATGTATCTATAGTTACCACTCTGAATACGGATCATGAAATGCAAGTGGTAATAGAAGGTGATAAAAATCCATTTCAGTCATCCTCTTCTGCATCTTCATTTATAACAAGACAAAGTTTCTAAGCTACGATGGATGAGCATATCAAACCACTATCTATGTCAAAGCAAAATGCCATAGAGAACCCAATTTTGAAATTGATTGTGAAGGAATACATGCCCTTCAGTATCGTTGAAAATGGAAAATTCAGACAACAGCTACGCTTGTTTTCTTCCAGATATTAAGTCGCCCATGCTGTGTATTATATTGTGGACATTGTCCGTGACGAGCTGAATAAAGCGACTGCTGTATGTTTGACTACATATGAGTGGACTCTTTCAATAATGACAGATTAAAGGCCGTCTTCGTCCATTACACAAACGATGACAGAAAGTTGGTGAGTTATTTGTTGGGCTGCGTGGAATTTAATGAAAGCCACACGACGAAACATACAGCAAAATTTCTCAGAATACTTATTGAAGAATGGAAACTTAGCCATAAAGTTACTTGTGCCGTGACGGATAATGTTGATAATATGATAGCTGCAATAAGAGAAAACGGGTGGAGGCTCATTCTCTAAACTTAATAGTAGAGAGAGGGCTGCAAGAAATAAAAGAGCATCACTGATAAAGTAAAAGCAATCTTAGAACATTTTAAAGCGCAGTGGCTCAATTAAAATTTTTAAAAATTTCCAAACTCAGATATGCTTGCCTAAGCTGAAACAAGACGTGACAACACGATGGAACTCGACATATTTACAAGATTCTTGAAAAACAAAGAACCCGTTTTGTTAGCTTTAGGAATTGTACAACTAAATTTTCACATGACACCATCCGAATGGGGATTCTTGAGCAAGCTGTTCAGTTGTTAATTGTGTTCAATACGGTCACAAGAAATGTGCAGAGAAAACTGATTCTGTATCAAAAACTTCTGTGTGAACCCAAAAAAGTGAGTCACCCTCCACTTATGCCCGATGCCGATGTGATCGGGATCCACTGTGTTTACCATCTACGGGAAAGCCATCCCTCATCTTGAGAATGGGGACCAGGACCGGTTCCTAGGTAAGGCATTCGGGTTCTCCCTTGCACCGGACTCCAATTGCCTTGATGAGTACAAGCGTACCGCTGAAGATCTATTTACCTCGTCTTTCTCCGTGGCAGCGCACAGACGCTCTCAAGTCATTTTTTTCTCCCATCTCTGAGCTATGCGCAGCGAACAGCCCAGTTTCGGAAGAAGTTCTGGGGCGAAGTTGACAAGGTCATTAAACCGCTCGTCAAGCAAACTCTGAGCCTTCCCTTCGAATAAGATAATAGATCAGTACATGGCAGTTCACTACTATCGAAGACACAGATTAAAGGGGTTACAAAGACCAGGTGAGCAAATTTTTCAGTTTCTTTTAGATATTAGAGAAGTTTATCCTGGTAATGGGAAGAAAGGACTTGAACTTAATGTAATCAATCTCCCGATAAAAAAACTGGAGGTATTGAGGATTTGATGCCACCAGCAAAGAGACTCAAACTAGCGACCCAAGACGATGTATCAACAAGAGCGGATAGTCTGGTACCATTCGTCGACGATGAGATTAGCGATATTCTTGAAACTGATAGAGCCAAGCAATATAAATTCTCTTTTCAACAGGGTTGTCCACAAGACAACAAACCACCGTTGTAACTATTTCTTTCGTTACAGCTTTTTATTAATTAGTTCTAGTGTTTTTGTATTAACTTTAATAATCCTAGTCAATTTTATAATTAAATTTACTTTCCTTTAATTAAAATATGGCCCCTAACTTGAATATTCATCGTGCTTTTTCCGCGAAGTTCACACGCTGTGTGGTTCCGCTCAGTATGGTCTTTCTGAAAGAATAATAGCATTGTGCACAAATCCTGGGGACTCAGTTTAAGTTAAATGTATCAAGTCAAGTTCTGTGAGATGGGCGGTTACACGTCCATTCCTGTTGAAAGCTCTGCTACCTGGTTGAATAGGGTGTCCAGTTCTATTATCCTATTCAATACCTAGCCTCGAAAAAGGGTCCCGTTTATTCTGCTAGCCTCGCAAGGGGTCCAAAGTTGTCATTCTTTCTTCGGAAAATGCGCTCTGGTGACGTCCTTAGTCGTCGAGACCAATAAGAGTTTTTAGCGAAACTATTATACTTGCTTGGCGCGTTCTTCGCCGTTTTGATTAGCACTCGCAAAGGTTGTTGGCACATTATTTTGGCGCCCTTTTTCCGCGCTTAGCGGTTTTCCGTACCTGGCAACCTTAATACCCCCCCCCACTCCTGTCCAGTGAATGAAAAAGAGGATATGATTATTAGACTTCAGAATATACTGACTGTGAGTGGGTTTGTTTGGTAACCCTCCCAGGGATGGGCTTCGGCCGGATCCTGTGGGGGAAGTCATGCTCGCGAGTTGAATTTTCTGCAGAAGCACTGTTTCTAGCATCCCTGTAGGTCGCTCATATTCAAGTCTTATATGTTGTGTTAGACCAGCATGGTCCGTACTGTAAAATAAAAAAAATTTAGTTAAGAAATGGTAGAATGAGTTGAAGAGTTCAACTTCCTTTCCCGTTGCAAGCTGTATGCGAATGAATCCTAGGTATGCGGTTCACAACTTATTCATTATCAATTCATCGTCGAGATCTATTGCCACTAACCAGTTTAAGCGTTTCTGATCACGATATGCCAACGCGTGGATAACATCTCCATGAAAAATCCGGCCAGAGGAGTTTCTTCGTTCATCGATTTCAGTGACTCTTCATATAAAACTTTCTTCCGCAGACAGAACTGTAATTCACCCTTTCGAGATATTAATCTATATAGACTTGCCATCATCAGACTTTCACTGTGTTGCCTTCATTCCTTCTTCAGTGAGTGTTAGTGATACCTTCATCATATAACTATATTATTATAGACAATCCGACATTTTCCAAAGTTATCTTTATAACCGTAAAGGGGAATTTGTCAGCAGGATGGAACCTACAAATATCATATATTCATTAGAAAATGAAAACAAGATTTTGAATAAACCATCAAGTCATGGATGTCAAGAAGAAAATAGATCAGTACATGGCAGGTCACTACTATCGAAGACAGATTAAAGGGGTTACAAAGACCAGGTGAGCAAATTTTTCAGTTTCTTTCAGATGTTAGATAAGTTTAATATGATAAAATAACAGTGGTATAAAGTATTAAAACACAAGTATTACAAATTACCGACCTATTGTAAGACTGCGAGCTCAAGCCAAAGCTTAGAGAAGGTTGCGGATGTCCCAGAAATCGAATGAAACGACGATTTACTAAATCAAAAACCATGTACGCACAAGGACAAGATCTTCCTGATACACTCGAACGAAAGGAAAAATAAATCTCTAATAGGACTAGAACTGACAGCAGATGGCAGAATAAAATACCGAAATGTTACGGTAACCTTATGCTAAGTGTCCACTTTAGAGAAAATCTCGAGATTAGTCTAAGGGTGTCGAGATTAGTCTAAGACAGTTTCGCGAGACTCGACAGTCACTGCAGTCTCGTGACCAGGAACATTTCGTGTCGACTTGAGTCAATTCGCAGTGAGTTGTGTGATTTGATCGCAATTTGTTTATTTATATCTTTCCTCTCCAAATGGTTTCGCGTCAAGCCCTAGCTTTTAAAATTGCGTATAAAATTGTGAAAAAGCAGAAAGTGATAAAAAAAAATAGGAGTGTTGGGTAAGAAAATGGGCGGATCGACGAATTTAATTCAGTGCTTGTTCAACACTCGTAAATGAGTTGCGGTTGGAAGATGCACAAAAATTCAGAAATTTTTTTCGGATGTCTGCAGTGCTATTTGAACTGCTTCTAAATTTAGTCAAACACCAGATTATCAAGCAAGATACAAAATTGCGTGATGGAATTCCTGTTCATGACAGATTAATGGTCACACTTCGTTTTCTGGCTTCAGGTAAGCATATTCAAGCAAATATTCAAGTACAGTAGAGTACCGCTACATATTTTACCTATGTTTTCTTTTATGAATACATATCTTTTCCTCCAGCTTAATTTTATTATCAATACTACAAACTGCATACGTAATCCATGTTTTTGACCTAACAAAATAAGGTTAACAAATCAAAACAACTTTGACTGTACAATAAAACTCAAAATTTATTTATTGTACAGCACTACAAAACATAGCTGTAACAGACTCACAAATAAACGAATAATACACTAAACGTACCAACTAACAACTGAAGGGAAAGAAACAAAAGAAATGACCATCGCAGTTTTAAAATTTTGTCGCAAATTCTTCGAACATGTTAATTTTTTTTTATCGCGATTCCTGTATAATTTATGTTTTACGTTCCATAAAAACTCCTGCTCCTCATAAAGATGGATTACAATTTATCATCAGTCCACTCTCTTATCTGGTAGAACCTTCTCGCTCATTTTGAGAAATTATTTACCGATTTATATTTATTGCGAAATAATAAATACATAAAAGAATAAAATCAAGTCTCAGCTTTGACAAAAAATCTGCCAACAATGACGGAAGACTGGAGACAAAGTCACGAGAGTAGGAATGAGCATATCCACTTGTGACAGCTGCAGTCTGATACTTGCACCTGCTTGTCTCCGAGGCTGCTCTCAGGCCTTTATACATTTGTCAGTCTAGTCTGTTTTGTCACAAGTGGACACTTAGCTTTAGGCCTCTTTCCGACGAGGCGGTTTGGATGATTCGACAAAGTTGCCTGGTTGACTCAACTAGTTGACTGCCATGTTAAGTGCCTGTTCACATAGAGAGTCCGTTGCGTTGCGTTAAAGCTAAACCAATCATATAGCTGAGATTTATGACATCATCCGTTGACACAATTTCAACGCTAAAGAACTGACACGTGATACGAAGAACCAATCACAGTTCATTTCAAGAATCGTCTGCTATGGAACACGTGCTTTGCAGCGCAATATTCAAAAGCACGCATTCCTTGCACGAATTCCAAGCACACAAAAAATGGAAAATTCTATATTAATGGAAGATTTATTAATCCTTGAGGTACAGAAGTACCCTACATTATACGACAAATCACATAAAAAATATATGGATCGCATTCCTTGCACGAATTCCAAGCACACAAAAAATGGAAAATTCTATATTAATGGAAGAATTATTAATCCTTGAGGTACAGAAGTACCCTACATTATACGACAAATCACATAAAAATATATGGATCGGCATATAAAAGATAACATTTGGCAGAAAATTGCAGAATCAACAAAAATTAGTGGTATGCAATTTACATTCCTTTTTATATTTCTTTACCTTTGACTTCCTACATTTATTTATTTATTTTAAGCATATCTGATCCTATCTGTATTCCACACCGAAATAACAAGCATTCAAGATGCCCATTATTAAGTTCCATGCTCATTAAGTTCCTGAACAAGGTTATGCTCATTATTAAGTTCCTGAACAAGGTTAAAATAAGCCCCTTGTAATTTTCTTTGCTGAAATATCAGCCTAACCAACCACCTTCGCCTCTTTCTAGCATAATAGGCTAAGATCACTATAGTTTTGCGTCTGAGAAGGGGAGCCATCTTTTTTTCGCACTGAAATCTGAAATCGTACTCATACTGAACACCGAGTAAACAAATTCCGTCAGCCAATCAGCTCGCTCAACGCTTACGCTAACAAACTCCTATGTGAACAGGTTTCCGACACAGCGACAGCGTTGCCTTAACGCAACGCAACGGACTCCTATGTGAACAGGCCCTAACTCTTTATTGGCTGGTTTCACATCAGACAACTGGTGGAATCAACTTTTCTTCCCGACGGGAGGCGAGTACGATGTTAGAAACCGAGGAAGCAGAAGCACTTCTTGTCATCCAACGAAGAATGCCATCCAACACTTAACATTCCACCTGCATGCCCAATAGCAGAACGAGCGTGTAACATGCATTATATGTTTGTCGGTGACGAAGCGTTTGGATTGTCAAAATACATGATGAGGCCTTTTGCAGGAAATAGCTCGACTACCAAGCAAAGAGTTTTTAACTACAGACTGTCCAGATCTAGAAGGTTTGTGGAATGTTCTTTTGGTACTTTGGCAAACAAGTGGCGAATATTTCACCGCCCATTGAATGTAGAAGTGCACTTTGCAGAAAACATAGTTAAAGCATGTGTTGTCCTTCACAATTTTGTAAGGCTGAGGAAATAGGATTATTTTTTAAAGACACTCTAGTCATACCAACCCACTATATTTTACCTGTTACACCGGATACACTCAAAAGTCACGTTTTTGAAAAAATTAGAGTTAAGCAACTCCGATGTGGTGAAAAAAATTGAAAGGTAACACCTGGAAGAACATTCAAGACTGTTAGAAATGGTATGGTCACAAACCCCGCAAAGAGGCAAAAGCAAATTTCATGCTACAGACTGGACATTACTGCTTGGCAGAACATCTATTCAAAATAGGTATATTTACTACAAACGTTTGCCCGATCTCTAGGGCAGGCGTTATGAATTCTGCTTGTCTAACTTGCCATGGACTTGACAGAACCTCCCAGAGAAACTGAGACATCAACAAATTCTATTGGGGTGCAAGGACTAGTATGAACTTTTTAATTATGTATAATTTTCTAGTTTATTATGTTTCTAGTTTATATTGTTGTTTTCTTTTGATTCCTGATGCTTTGAAATGTTGTGAGCTGTCTGATCTGCATGGATTAATTTCCGGAATAAAACCGTATGTAACAACAGATCCTCTGAATGATTCTAATGTTACGAATGGTTTTGCTGATTAAAGCAAAAATGAAAGATTTGGCCATCAGATCGCTAAAACACTTAAGTCGATGCGAACTGAGAATGTACGGCCAAGCAAAAGAAATTTCACAACTGTTGCATCTTGTATAGACATTTGTGAAGAACTCAGTTTCGTTGACAGAGCGCTACGGTCACCTTACGTTTCACGAGTGCTGATTAGACGGATCATACTTTTTAAGGCTGATTCCGAACGGCTATCATGCCAACAATGGTACTTGCATAGATTTTGGGATCGAACACAAGTGGCCATCCTCAGACCCAGAAGAATTGAAAAACAGAAAAATTACAGAAATGAAAATCTATTGTTGCAGAAAAGAAAGGAAAAATCTGATCAAACTTATTTTGTGTGATTCACTTTCGTCTACAAAGAACATTCTCTTGCAGACAACCGCATTTCAAAAAGGCAGAAAACTTCCTTCGGCCCAAAAGGACTAGAGAACTTTGTTTTCTTACAGAAATGATAAGATGTTTCATCTGAAATATATTTCACTTTACACAAGAACGCAATTTTTTGCGGGCTAGATCCTCTGAATGATTCTAATGTTACGGTTGGTTTTGCTGATTGAAAGAAGAACGACGGATGTACCATAAGAAAATTCAACAGGATTAAAATTTGGACTGAATATCCTTAAGGGGGGGGGGGATGATACATGAGAAGAATTTCGTCAGAAAAGTGTTAAAATACTTGAAGCTGAAATTACTAATCTCGGCATACTAATACACTAAGTTTTTTTAATACCATTTATAAAAAAGGCTGCAAATTTCTCTTTGCAGCCTTTTCACATTTTTAGACCAACAAAAACCATTAGAACTGAGATAAAACACAAAGAAATGGACTAAAGTGATAAAACAATTTTTAAAAAAAATCAAAAAATACAATATAAAAACACAGATATAAAGCATAGTGTAAAGCACAGTGATGGATAGCCATACCCGAATATAATTTTGGATAAGTCATTTTGGCAAATTTTAACAAAATGAAATTTCGTGTTTTTTTAAGAGTAACTTATAAATATGAAAAACTGATACGAATATTCGATCGAAAATCTAATGCAATATGAACCAAATAGTAGACCAAAAGGAAAAAAGTATATTTGCAGTTCCGTGTATTTTACCTAAATGAAAGTCCTAAAGGAGACAGAAGTTCACAAGAAGACCTCAGTTTTTTATCCAGATGCATTACTCAAACATGCACTATTTACAGTAAAATGTACTAAATAAGTTATACAAAAGAAATTAAGGGGATACTCTAGATTTGTGTGCACGGCCGCCATCTTGGATTTTTCCGCCACGGTTTGGCGCGTTTCGCTGGGCGATAATTATTTCGTTCTGGTACCTCCGCTGGCAACCCCATATAACCTATGAAATCGCATTGATTGAACGTCATTTTTCTGACCTCCCATTGGATTGGGGGGGGGGAGTACGGGCTGCAATTATCTCAACTCATCCCCACTTTGCATAATCCTAGCTTACGGTTCACTTGCTAATTGATCTGCTAACCTGTCACACGGTCAATTGCTCTGCTGATTTTCAATCTCTGGATAAGTTCAATCTTTTACCATCTTAAAATAGGAGTTGCTCGGGGTAGCGTCCTGCTCATCACAGATCCGTAGTCTGCTGTCTCATGAGTACTGTAGCGCCATCTATTGCATAGAATATTTTTACTGTTTTGTAAACTTTCGGACCACGTGTTTCATGCGTAGTACATTATAAAATGGATAATCAAAACAATCGGCGAGAATATTCTCGTTCTTCTCGATGAATGTAACATTTACTCCACAAGAGAGTGATTTAGTTCATAAAAACCTGAACAACATTCTGGATGTTTATAATAATAAAATTGAAAGAGCAAACGAAAGAAAAGTAAATTTAAATTCATACATTAATATAAAAAAGAAAATAATGAAACAAAAAGGATATTTTTCGACAAAAAGGAAGAAAAGCAGTGGTTCCAGACTAAAAAATCCAACAGTCAATGAATCAAAAAATATTAAAGTGTTTGCTCTCAAAGAGTGAGGTTATATGTATCAATACCGATTTTGATCACTCTTATAACGAATAAATATCTGGTTGAATAATAAAAAAAATTTAAAAATTATGTCTCCATAGTTATTTTGATTTCTTTAATCACTTTTTCTGTTTCTATCTAATTGACTTTGAAATTAAAAATTAAATGAAAATCTATGTAAAGAAAACTTTGCCTAAGGCTTTAAAACTTTTTAAATGAAGTATTTAATTTTTAACATCTATCTGATGTGCTGACTCTTTTCTCTTGATATAAAAGTAAAAATCGTATTAAATAACCTTTCTAAGCATTGTCATTTCATCTGATTTCTTGTTGCTGCATAGGTACATAAAAAAGTGTCTTTCTAAGATGGATCTAGAAAAAAAAAAAAAACAGGACTTGGTACCCATCTTTAAGTACAGAAATTCCTCCAAGATTTTATTTTATATTTACCACATACTTTTGAGTTCATCCTGATACATTTTAAAATTTTATTGCATTTGCAACCTCAGCTACAACTGTTATAACAAATATCAATCATTCGTTGTGATTTTCTGATAAAGACCATTCCAACAATGAAAGCTACTTAATAGCTTCGCCGTATCACTGTTAAGCAATTATATGTATTGTTTAAAAAATTTATAATTCATATTGTTTACTAGTTTTACTTACATAGCTCAAACAGATCCAACTACAGTGTAAATACTAACTTTTTCTTATATAGCTTATAAAAAAAAGTTTAATTTCAAGATGTCTGGTACATGACAAAAATAGAAAAAACTTTTATATTCAACAAATTTGTAGAGTTACTTGTACCTAAGGCAGTGTGCCTAAAAAATCATAAGTTATAATCATATAATTTATATAGTTATTATGAAATAAAATTATAAATTTATTTACCTCAGTATATAATTTGATAACTTAAAAATATATATTTTCTGGAATTTTTGGCCAGAATCCAATTAAAGTTCTATATATTATGCATTAAAAAATGCAAATTAAAAATAATTAACTAGAACCAGTTGTTTAAAGTTAATTTCAATTTTTATATTTTCTAAATTTATTGAAAGAAGAAACTTAGCATTTACACAATTAAATGAAAAAAATATATTTTCTGGAATATTTGGCCAGAATCCAATTAAAGTTCTATATATTATGCATTAAAAAATGCAAATTAAAAATAATTAACTAGAACCAGTTGTATAAAGTTAATTTCAATTTTTGTATATATATAAAAGTTTTGTAATTTTTTCCCGATTATTCATACTCATATCTTACGTGTTAAGCAATTGTTAATTATTCTCTCCAGTAGATGGCGATAGCAGCGTAGCCCCAGAGAGACGTCGTGAGCAGGACGCTACCCCGAGCAACTCCTCTTAAAATGCATCCTTCTCTTGTGGGTTTTTCGCACCATACGGAGCATAGGATTATCGAGAATGATAAATGCACTATTTCTTTTTTGCAGGAATTATTCTTCCACGGGAGTGCGACGATATAAAGTGCACCGCGTGTGGTTCAACAATGAGGATTTCGAGAGAATCGAGGATGAAGTATGGCTGGCGTTGGAGGTGCAAGGGGAAAAAATGTAATGTGACAGTAAACCCACTCTAACACATTTTTCGAACACTCTAAGCTGTCCATCAGGGCGATACTTAGCATCATCATTGACTTTGTACGCAAGCTCAAGGTGACTGAAGTGCACAGGGACATGTGCGAATGGAGGAAATTCCATGGATTACTAAAAATTCACATAGTTAATGTGACAGATTTCTTTTTCTTTTGTAGGGAAGTTTGTGAGGTTTATGCCTCGCATAATAGTCAATTACTTGGTGGACAAAATAAGACGGTTGAACTTGAGACGTTTCTCACTTCTCGCAAGTATAATAGGGGTAGAAGAACAGCCCCGATGTCTTTTTCTGCTCTGCCACCAGCGTTAAGCCTTGCGCTAACGCACGTGCTTTTCCCTTGCCTTCCCTCTCGGTCCTATCTCCGTGCTCGTGGCCTTCCGGGGAGTTTTTGCTCTTGCTGATGAGTAACGGGCCTGACATAGTGACATCCTTAGATATTAATTCACCTAGCTCAGCAATTAACCCGCCTTTGGCCTCGACTAGTGGATTTTGGAAACTTATCTGGACTTAGACCTGGAATCGAAAATGGCAACCGCTATGGACACTCAAGTTGATCTCACCGCACAGAGACCGCCATCTCCATTAGCAGCAGGGATCCAGCAATACCCGCTCACGAAGATGGAGACGTACCTACTTGAGAAAGTGCTGAATCCAATCACTAATGACGAAATAAGACAAGAACTGCTGTCAACGTACCCGAGTGTGGAATCAGCGTACTCAATCCTGGGAGGTAAGCCGGACTATTATTTGTCGGTAGAAATTACTAATACTAACAATTTCCAAAACACCAACCTAACTGATAACATGAATCTCAAGCCCCCTAAGAGGGCAAACATTGCTCTTAACGAACTAACAAAAGAACACAACACACACAGCAAAAACACACAAAATAATGGTTTTGTTTTCCCGAACGCCAGGCACACTGCTAGACAGTACAAGCCACTTCTAGGAACTCCTACTACTTTTCAAACTAATAACAAATTCAGTGGATCAACAGAAACAACGCTAAATGACACCACTATTCCAAATTCAGTTGAAAAGACAAAAATCAAACCAATTTGCATCCTAAAACAAAGGGATGACAAAATCAACTACAAAAACGTACTTAAGATCGGAGAGGCATTAGACATTCCATTCCATGTCAGATCAATCAAAAAAAATAAATTTTTGACCTCACCATTTCTGATTTTGATGAAATTTGGTATGAAGGACACATATGACAAAGTAAGTAATTCTGCCAATTTTCAGATTTTTATTTTGAAAATTGTCAGAGATTCAGACATAACATAATAAAAATCAAAATTTTCGCCGAAAATGACAAACTTGCACACTTATAACTGGCTGTAACTTTTTTCCTAATCATAGTAGAGTGAAAATTCAAACACCGTTGAAAAGCTAAAGGATTGAGCTTTCTTTTGATACCAAACATAACCTTCTTAAAACAGATTATAGTTTCAAGGTCATCTACTGTGACTTTTGACCTTGAATATCTCAAAACATGCCATTCCAGAAAATTCCGAAAAAAATATATTTTATTGCTATAACATTCTTCTACCCGTGTGCTAAATATTAGGTTGGCACTGCAATGACAAGGCAGTGTACGATTAATGGGAGTGTCATGCAGGGGACAATTTTCTGCAGTAAATAACAAATTTTGTAGATCAGAGATTTAGACTCCAGCCATTTTAGCCAATGGCAGGACTTCTTATTACAGCCAATGAGAGAGCTTACTGGTACACCATTTTACATTTGCTGTTATTTCAATTCTGAGCTTGTGAGTGTGTAGTTCTTTGCACAAATTAAATTTATTTTATCAATTTATCTTTAACGTTAACTGTTTAATTACAGATTTTTTTTAGCTGCTTTGTTATCTTTATTATTTATAAATTTCCTGCATGAGCAGTTCCAAAATGGACTTTAAAAGTCAAATTTTTTGTTGCAATCCTCTGGGTAAAAGTGTACACACAAGGTTTAGAAAGAATCTGAGAAAAGTACAGCCTTGGATGGTTCAGAAATGTCCAAATATAATATTACAACAGAAAATATGTAGTTCATGCAGAAAATCTATCTCTGAAATGCCAGGTCCTTCATATAAAATTGAAAGAGATGCAGAGACAGAACAACCTGAGTTAAGTGAAGATAATTCAGAAGGAGAGGTGAAGAGTGATATATGGACTGACAGAGACACAACTTTGGAGAGTCTGAATGATACGTTACTTTCTGTAGGCGAATCTCCTGTGAAAAAAAAAAGATTAAGTGTTGGACAGTACAGTAAGAAAAAATTTCAGAAAATTGGTGAAGTGATAAAAAACTATGGTGGTGTTCCAGAATGTGATAATCCTATGACAGTGTCTGATGAATCGGTCATGATTTCACAGTTGAAAAAAGAATTTCAAGAAACAGACTCGAGCAGTGTTAAAGTCCAAATACTAACAATACTACCTAAAACCTGGAGTATTCATAAAATTCAGGAAGAATTTGCTGTAACATATCACATGGCACGAAATTCTAAAATTCTTGTGGAAGAGCAGGGTATTTTAGCAACTCCAAATCCTAGGCCTGGGAAAACTCAGCAACAGCACATTTGAAAACGTTATTGCATACTACAATAGTGATGAAGTGAGCCATTGTTTACCAGGAAAAAAAGATTTCGTTACAATGATTGAATCAAGATCAAAAGTACAAAAACAGAAATGTCTTATTCTAGGAAATTTAAAAGATATTTCAAGGATTTAAAGACAAGAAGCCATTAGTCAAAGTAGGGTTTTCAAAGTTCTGTGGTTTACGCCCAAAGAATTGTGTGCTGGCTGGCGCAAGTGGAACACACTGTCTGTGTTTGTTGTGCTCATGGAAATGTAAAACTTATGCTAGCAGGGTGCAAACTGCAAGACTTAACTTGAAATGATGAATTACCAGTTAGGACATACAAAGATTGCCTTGCAAGAATAACTTGTAACCCTCCTCTTCCAGAATGCTTCTTCAGGTGTGATTATTGCCCTGGCATAGCACACTTACTAGAGCAAATAAGTAGCATCTTCACCATGAATGGGATTGATGAAATTGTATATAAATTGTGGACTACAACTGATCACACAACACTTATGACAGTCTGTAACACTTTAGAATTCCTTGGGACCTTTGAATCAAAAGTGAAATTGCTATTGCTACATTCTTTTATAGCTGTTCAGCAGTCATACTTTCTGTCAAATCTGATAAAAAAAACCTTGATGATAATCAGTGTGTTGTTATGTGCAATTTTGCTGAGAATTATTCCTTTCTACTGCAGGATGCAGTCCAAGGATACCACTGGAACAATTCACAAGCTACTATTCACCCTTTCGTCATGTACTACAAAAGTTCACATACACTTCAGTGGGATCATGTTTCTTTTGTTGTCATCTCAGAATGTCTTAAGCATGACACTATCAGTGTTCACTATTTCCAGAACCAATTGTTGCAGTTTATATCATCACATTTTGACAAGTACAACACATCTATTACTTCTCAGACGGTGCAGCCTCACAATACAAGAACAGGAAGAATTTTGTCAATTGTGCCATCATTATGTTGATTTTGGTATCACAGCTGAGTGGCATTTCTTTGCCACCTCACCTGAAAAGGGGCCATGTGATGGCGTGGCATGCACCATTAAGAGATTAGCTGCACGTGCCAGCCTTCAGAGTTCATACAATGACCAAATTATGACACCACAACTGTATGATTGGGCTTCCAGAAACATTCCTTCGTGCCATTTTAAATACAGTGCGGACAAGGCCTATGAGAACGACAAGGAGTTCCTTGAAATACGTCTTGCTAGTGCTTGACCAATTCCTGGTACTCAAAAACTTCACTGTGTAATACCAGTAAGCTGCACAGCTATTAAAACCAAGCTATATTCAAACTCAACTGAATACAAGGTTGAGTCAGTATTGCTAAATCTAAAAGAACTGGATCTGGAAGATATTTGTGGCAATGTTATTGTTATGTATGATAACCAGTAGTGGGTTGGTTGTGTTTTGGATGTGAACATTCTTACAGAACAAGTTAAGATAAGTTTTCTGCACCCACATGGACCTTCAGTGTCATTCACATACCCACAGAAGCCAGATATATTGGAAGTGGACAAAACATCAGTCATTACCAAGGTTGACCTACGAACAGCAACAGGTCGGACATATTTTATGGAGACAAGCGAAATAGAGATGGTCACTAGCAAGATGGCATCACTGCATTCTTTTGGTTTGCAACCTTATTAACCAAGTGGTTCACTTGTATGTGTACACCACTAGTAGAACATGTAACACATTGTGAAATAATGTGAAATTAATACCTATATGCATCTGGAAAACAACAGTATTACTGTACAGTATATATATATGTCCGTGCCTTACCTGGAGGACATATACTCTCATTAATCCTACACTACCTTGTCATTGCAACGCCAACCTAATATTTAGCACACGGGTAGAAGAATGTTGTAGCAATAAAATATATTTTTTTCGTAATTTTCTGAAATGGCATGTTTTGAGATATTCAAGGTCAAAGGTCACAGTGGATGACCTTGAACCGCTAATCTGTTGTAAGATGGTCATGTTTGGTATCAATAGAAAGCTCAATCCTTTAGCTTTCCAACAGTGTTTGAATTTTCATTCTACTACGATTAGGAAAAAAGTTACAGCCAGTTATAAGTGTGCAAGTTTGTCATTTTCGGCGAAAATTTTGATTTTTATTATGTCTGAATCTCGGACAATTTTCAAAATAAAAATCTGAAAATTGGCAGAATTAC
This sequence comes from Dolomedes plantarius, assembly GCA_907164885.2. Classification (NCBI taxonomy): domain Eukaryota; kingdom Metazoa; phylum Arthropoda; class Arachnida; order Araneae; family Dolomedidae; genus Dolomedes; species Dolomedes plantarius. The sequence continues at coordinate 84,831,763 of OU015503.1, read as the reverse complement.
TTACTTTGTCATATGTGTCCTTCATACCAAATTTCATCAAAATCAGAAATGGTGAGGTCAAGAAGGTGATTGATCTGACATGGAATGTCTCATTAGGTAAATGCTTCTATGCAAGGCCCGCCAACGACATTGTCAGGATTCCTCCTGACAGTGTCGAGTCCCATGGGAAAAATAGAAAAGTTCTTGAAAGACAACAAGATTCAAGGTTATATCCACCCAATGGGAGTCATCAAACCCATTAGGGTAGTAATCAGGGGCCTGGATATTGACACCCCAGTTGAAGAAATAAAACATGAATTAGACTTATTGAACATACAAACGACTAAAATAGTCCAAATGATCTCCCAAAAAACCAAAAATCCCATCCCCCTATTCCAAATTACCCTCCCTAACATTCCTGAATCAAAGAAAATTTATGAAATTAAATCTATTAACTACATTGGCATCAAAGTAGAAGACTATATCCCACCTAAGCGTATTATGCAATGCTTCAAGTGCCAACTTTGGCACCACCATCAGGTAAACTGCTTCACAGAACCTAGATGTGTTAAGTGTAGCGGAGACCATCTATCCCACCTTTGTCCCTCAGGTAAAAATATAGAGTCCCCAACCTGCTGTAACTGCAGTGGTAATCACCCTGCCAGTTACAGAGGCTGTGAAAAATTCCCCAAGATAAAAGTTAAAAAAGATATTAGACAAACTCAACCCCCCAACCCCATTAATAATACTGTCAGGCCAAATTTCTCATTCGCCAATGCTCTTACTAATGCCAAAAACATCCAAAATCCCCCACAAACCCAATTCCAGCCACCCCAAGCTAATCTTCAACAATCCCAAGCCCCCCAGCGTAGATCAAAACTCCCCCCAAAATCAAGTTTCTGCCCTAATTAATGAAATTAATCAAGAAATCAATAATATTGACTATAACGCCATAATCCCACAGCTCAAACACATACTTTCTGAAATTAAACAACAAACTAATTATGTTAATAAGCTGGAGGTATATCTACGATATCTCCCAAATCTGATCTCCATCCCTCTTCATGGCTAATTGCCAAAGTTTTTGCCTCTCCGTTCTTTCTTGGAATGCCAATGGTATTAAATCCAAACTCCTCGAATTTCGGGATCACATAGATGAGCACTCTCCTGATATCATCCTCGTACAAGAAACACATCTCCACCCAGGTGTCAGAGCAAATGTTAACTACCACACATACAGAAATGACACACCACCTAACCCTATCCCCTACAGGGGTACAGCCATCTACATCAAGAAAAATATCCCCCACTATGAAACCCCACTTCCCAATCTCACACCATCACGCCACAGCACTCAAAGTCACACTCAATAATAAAACCCCCTTCTTAATAGTCTCCACTTACATTCCCCCCCCCCAACAAAACCACTCTGACGTACATAATGACCTGATTAAAATTGCCCAACTTGACAATAACTTAATAATTTTTGGAGATTTCAACGCCACACACACCTTTTGGAACTGCAACACTAACAACACTCATGGAAACACCATCTATAACTTAATAAACAACTATGGCAGACATACTTGCACCTGACACACCAACACGTTACAGCTACCAAGGTAATGGTTCCATTATTGATTTTGCTCTCATTAAGGGAGTCCCTTACCCCATGAACATTCAAACACTCAATGCACTAAACTCTGATCACCTTCCAGTCTAACTAACCATAAATTTCAACTTAAATCTCAACCACACCACCCATAAAACTATCACTCACTGGAATCACTTTAACTATTTACTTAAGAACACACCATATAACTTTAACATCCAAACACACAAGATGAAATAGACAATTACACTAAATACATAACCGACACCATCAGTACAGCCTACAACACTGCCACCCAAACAACTAACAATCATAAATCAAACCCCCAATGGAGAACCAAGTAACCTCCCAAAATGAAGCCGCCTCAATCATAAATGAAATAAATAATGAAATTAACACCATAAATTACTCCGCCATAATCCCCCAACTCAGATACATCTTAAATGAAATTAGGCAACAGCAGAGTACCGCTAACAAGTTGGAGATTTATCTCCAACATCTTCCAATGTTAATTTCCATCCCCCATCATGGCTAATTGCCAAGCTTTTTGCCTCATCGTTCTTTCCTGGAATGCCAATGGTTTAAAGAACAAACTCTTCGAATTTCGGGATCACCTAGATGAGCACTCCCCTGATATTATCCTTGTACAAGAAACACATCTCCAACCAGGTGACAGAGCAAACGTGAAAAACTACACCACATACAGAAACGACACTCCACCTAATCCTTTTCCCTACAGAGGTACTGCCATTTATATTAAGAAAAACATTCCACATCATGAAATTCACCTCCCTAGTCTTAATGCTGTCTACTCCACTGCCCTTAAAATTACTCTCAACAATAGAACTCCCTTTATAATTGTTTCCACTTACATTCCTCCACATCAAAACTATTGATGTAGACACTGACCTTAAAAATCTTGCACAACTTGACAATAACATTATTTATGGCGACCTAAATGCTACACACACAAATTGGAATTGCAACACAAACACACATGGTAACACTATTTACAATCTTATTAATAACTATGACATTGACTTACTTGCCCCTGACACCCCAACACACTACAGCTATCAAGGCAATGGTAATACAATTGTTTTTGCTCTCCTTAAGGGAGTTCTATATCCTATGAACATTCAAACACTAAACACACTTAATTCAGATCACCTTCCAGTTCAGCTAACTATTAACTTAAATCTTAATCTCACCCACAACACTACCAAAACAATCACTGACTGGAACTACTTTAATCAAATACTTAAAAATACACCTTACAACTTTAACATTCCAAACACTCCTGAAGAAATTGATAACTATACTGACTATATCCCGAAATAAAATATATTTCCTGCGGTAACATTCAATTACACAGGAGCAAAAGCAGATCCAAGAATTCTCTCCAGATTACTGTAACTGAAGCCTGTGAAATCATAACTGCATAAAAGATTGGTTCAAAGATAAAAATATTTTGCTGATGTTTAGTTCACTGCAGAAATCTGCAGCTATCCAGGGGCACGAACGTGGACGGATCAGCATCACCCCCATAAAAATATATGCCGTTAAACTAAAAAAGACATGCCTATTCAGGCGTAGTGATTGAAATAGAGTAATTTTTGACAATAAAATTGTGTCTTAGGAGATCCAACGTGTTGTGCTCTCAACTGAACTCGTAATAAGTAAAGGATTAGTAATTGGAATAGCATAGCAATCGAAATGCATACAGAGGTAAAAAGAATTAATTGAAAATTATACACATGTGAAGAATCTTCATTTTTATGCGTTTTAGTTTTAAAATAATAATAAAAATAAAATCTGTAACTAGATTCTGACAGTTAGTGAGAAACAGCATCATAGTTTATTGAGCTGAGCAAATTGGTTGGTTGTGTGGAGTTTTATAGCACTGAATCCAAAAATGGATATATTGTGCCAAACACAGGCCATAATAAAACGATACTAAAAATTGGTAAAATAAAATCAGTATAATCACTGGTAACAAACAGTTAAAAAACTAACAAGAACAGTACAAATGGTGAAGATACAACACCATGTAAAAAGGAAAAATATGTAAAATGTAAAACCACAACATTATAAAAAGTAAGGCCACAGCATTATAGAAGAGGTAACACAACATTATAAAAAAGGTAAAAACATTAAAGGTCACCTTATGTAAAAACTAAAGTGATAAAAAGGTAGCAGTCAAATAAATCAGATGAGGATAAAACCCAATGTCTTTTAAAAATTTAGACTAACCGACACACTTAATAATTGTAAACATAATTGCTGATTTGTGTCAACGCTTAACAAAAGTTACATTCCTTATATTAGTTATCATTACTCACCCTCGGTAACTACAATAAATACCGAGTAGGGCATACATGTGTGCATAGTAAAACTTAGTATTCTAGCTATGCTGTTTTTCTCTCCTCTTTATATGATCCATTTCAATCCTTTTGTATAATAACTCAATAGATCTTAATAAAACATGCATGTCAAACAAAACTAAGGAGCACTTATCCTATAAAAATTCACATGCGCAAAAAGTTTAAACGAAAAATTTCAAGGATAGGAGCTTATCGAGTTATGAAATGAAAACCTTTTTGGCAAGCGAAAAAGTATATTGCAAGTTTGAAACGAAAGTTTCGTAAGCGAAAATTATAATGAATAGTTTGAAATTGAAAACTTTTTTCGAAAGCGAAAATCATAAGTTAGAAATATTTTTTAGTAGATGGAAAAATAAATATGGTAAAAAGCGCATAACATTTTCTTAACCAAATATATTTATGGAATATTAATGTACAAATTTTTCAGTATCACTTCAGAGCAATATAACAAAAGCACCACGGTAATAAATGTTAAAAAAAACACATTTGGGAAACATTTTATGTTTTAAACATCATATTATAAATTTTTTACCAATACATGCAGGTATACAAGTTTTCAGTTATCAAGCCCACGTTTTTATTTTCTCAATCAAGACTGGCTGTCGAGTCCCAGTGACCAAAATGGCGGATGCATTATACCTATTGACTGATCGTGAAAAGCACATGGTGCATATTTTTAACCAGAAATATTTATGGTACAATAATGAAATTTTCTAGATGTAACAGCATAACAGTAGCGCCACAGTCATAAGGGATAAATGTGGAGTTTCTTTAAAGAATTTTTTACGCTAAGCAGTCTACTATAAATTTTATACAGATACATGAATGCAAATACAGTTATAAATTGAAGGTTAACATAATCTGAGATTTTAAATAATTGCACATTTTAATATACAACACAATAAGTGGTTTAAAATTAATAACGGAAATGCATGTATTACAAATAGAAAACTCATTACCGGATCATGAATAAAATTCTCACTCCCGGACCATCGTTTATTCCTGAAATTTAAAAGCACATATCATCACTAACTTCTACTTGTCATTTCTCGACTAAAGCTGCTATGTTATACGTTTAGTTGCTGTGTATGGAATTACATCCACCGCCACGTAAAGAACAAATCCCCATGTAGGAAAATACCGCGAAAGGACATCTACATTCTTCACTCAAGTCTAGGGGCCAACTGACTATCAAGGACAATTGACTGATAGCTAGCGTTCAGTGTCTGCCCTAGAACCGGTTTCTTCCAGTTTTGGGACAGGAAGTGGAAACAGAGGCTGTCGGTTTTATGTATATCTGTATATATATTAGTGTTCAGTTTAAACTATTAAATTTTTCTTCTCTGAACGGAAAGTTATGCAATCTGCAACTTTATACAAGTATTTATATTGTCCAATTTTTCGTTTTTGGCTAGAGTTAATATTTCTTAAAACAATTTATAATTGATTTTCTTTTTGTCTGTCCCTTTAATTTTCCTGAAACATTGTTTTTCTCGTAAGACTTATAATATTGAAATGTTGAGTTATAATCAATAACACCAAAATTATTTCAAACTTTTTGAAGAAATGGTTGCCCAATAAAACAAAAGATGTTCGCGCGTGGCAGAAAAATATTGAAACACGACAATTATTTATTTATAAATAAAACTAATTAAACAATAATCATACATTGGACAATTTTTACAAAATATTTAGACATCCTTCGTTTGCTTTTTGACTGGATTTTTCTTGATGCAAGCCAAATCTGAATTGAGTACTTGATCTATTCTTCGCTAGTCTGCATAATACTTAGACGCTTAATTATCTGCATAACTTAATGTTGGATGTTATTTAATGTTCAATTATTATCACCTATGTCTTATATAAGTGTTGTTCACAAACGAACAGTCACCATTTTTGACATTTAGTGTTGAATCGAAATCGAAAATAGGGAAATTAAATATTTGCTGAATATTCATTCAAGCTATATGTAGAAAAAACTTAAAAAATGTGTGTTAAATGTCTGCAGTATTTTCTTAGGTAGATTACAAGTGAACGTTAATTATTTTCGACGTGGACGTTTATAACGCTTTAGAGATTCCAAAATTAGGTCAAATTAATTTAAAATAATTATTTACTTTCTCCATTTCAGACACATTAAACTTTTATGTTTATAATTATCACTTTTTCTTAGCTTGGTTTGATAACAATATTTAGAATTTTTGACGAAGCCATTTTGACGCTTCATCTTTAACGGAAGAGATAAATATTGAAAAAATATTTTAGTCATTGAGACACAAAAAATTTTTTTTAAACTGAAAAGTATTTATCGCCTTCTTAGTTTAGTAGTATATTCATCACTTTTCCTTAGCTTTGTCTGATAAAAGTATTTAGAATTTTTCACGAAGCCATTTTGACGCTTCATCTTTAACGAAAGAGATAAATAATGAAAAAATATTCATTTTATTCATTAAGACAATTTTTTTTAACTGATAAATAATCATGGCCTTAGGTCAGTAATATAAAAATTAGGAATCTCAACAATTTTCTTTTTACGATTCCTTGATATCATAAACAGAAGAAATTGACTAAATGTTTATTTTCTATATTTCGCACATATTAAATAACTTAAAGATAAATAACAGAGGCCGGCAAAATTTGATTCATAGAAAAGTGTTTGCAATGTAATGACTGAATTTTATATTATTTGGTGTGCTGATTTCAAATATGACATCCATTTTTCTCAATCACGTAAGGATTTTTCTCAAAATGGGCTTTAATATATGGGCAAGAAAGCCTACTGTCCATATTTTGAGGAGAAGGTCTTTTCAAAATATTTTTAAGTGTTTTATTTGAAAGCTTTAGTCAAAAAATTATCTAATTTTTCTATGGAAATAAAGTCATGATTAAAGTTATAATAAATTGATCAGCTTCTACATTTTCATGTTGACTATTCCTTCATGTCTTAAACAGAAGAAATGAATATTGAATAATGGTTTATTTTATCCGTTTCAGACACATACAAGTTTGAAAATTTTGTGTGTTAAAACCGAATGCCTTCAGGTCACATCCTATATAAAAGATATTCTTGAAATTTCCTTAAATTTTAATTGTTTATGGTATATGAACATTTATATAAAATTATGTATATATGAATATGTATATAATTTTATATGTATGTAATAAAGGCGGTTGAGATTTAATGGCGCAAGGTCTTGAGAGGACAAGCTGCGCCAAACACTTGTTAAAAGCAGAACCACAATGCATATATAAAATCTGACATAACAAAATACAACAGTATAGGAAGTAATAAAGGCGGAAGAAAAATTTTAGGTATGTAATTCAGAATTTATAAGGCTGCAAAGTGCAAATTTTTTGTTGCATTTTTATAATTTTTTCATTTTTAGTTTAAAACTTATTTTTTATTTTTCAGGAATGGACACACATGGCAAGCTTAGGCGGAAGTTCTATCAATTCTTCCTTAGGCGCCTTTGTTGATAGTATATTTGCCATTCTGGAATCTCTCAGAAAAGAGAGACCATGCTGCCACGAATGCTATATTAAAAATGCCTACTACTATCAGTCCCAACGATAGCGATGTATCCCTTTACAGCAAAGTATTACTTCCTTTTTCACTCAAATATCTGGCAAAATCATTGGATGAGGCTGATACAAAGATGCTTGTACAAGTATCCCCATCAAATTACTCATTCTCAATGGGTGAGCAGCTTAAGAGATTAAAGTAGTTCCAAACAAAGCAAAGAACTAAACAATTGTCGAGATCTAGACATTTCTATGAATTCTGATTTGGATTATCAAGACGACAGCAGCATTAATTATGAAACGGCGAGTTGTTCCAGACAGGAACAGAGCTCAACAGGTTTCGAGGCAATACATACTACCACGGGAAATGAAGAACGCCTCAACCAAACTGTCATGAGACTCAGGATTATGGCCAGATGGTATAAGCGACTCATCGAAAATTTTTAGTTAGAAAAGGTCCATTACCTCCTTTATTCGGTTACGATTTTCCGTTTGACAATCAAATTTCAAATCGAGGATTTAGTGCAAAGTACTATAACAGAATTTCAAAAATGGAGGACACGTGTCAAGAGATTGGCTGGTATATTCAGTGTCAAAAAATTGTCTGTTCGGTTTTTGTTGCAGACGTTTTGGTAATTGAAAATTGAGTTCGTTTTTAAATGAGGGTTATAGAAACTGGAAAAATATTGTAGAGATATTAAGAAAGCATGAAGAAAACTCATGTAAACGAAGGTTGTAAACTTGTCAGACAGTAGATTCAGCTGTTCAAAGATTATATCAGGCACAGAAGGCTTGTAATAATTACTTGTATGGAAACGTAAAGAAAGATCTGTTTGGCATACCAGCTCCAGGTATTCATAGTGAATTGGATTTAAACCAAAGTCTAATTACAACCAATTCTCAAATGTTTATCCAATCTATTGCACAGAAACAGGAGGACATAATTTGGCATTCCACCAATCCCAACGAACCTTTAGAAAAACAAAGTTTCTCCTGAATGTCTGGGATTCAAAATGTCGATAATTTGGAATCGCAAACAACTCTTAAATACTTTTTTCGAAAATTCTTTTGCAGAAATCTTCTAAGAATTTTAGTCGAATATACAAACATTTACGCTGAGCAGGAGGAAATAACAGATTCTAAATGTTTGCATTTAGCGAAATGGTTTAAAACCAACGGGATGGAAATTAAGAGATTTCTTGCAGCAATGTTGTTCATGGGGCATATTGAGAAGGACAATATAATGGAATATTAGTCAACAGAACTCAATGAAACATCTGTTTTCGAAAAAATAATGCCCCGTTATTGATGTATGTCGATATTGAAATATTTACATTTTGAAGACAAATTTTGCCTCGGGACAAAAATTATCCAAATTGCGATAGACTATGGAAGATAAGAACAATTTTTGGCATGTTGAACAACTCGTACAAGGATTCAACAGAAGAAGTGGCCATTGTTAAAATTTAAAGGGAGAGTTTAATTTCGGCAATATATTCCAAAAAAGCATAAAAGATGGGGAGTGAAAATGTACAAAATTTCGGGTAAAACAGGCGATATTTACCATATGGGTATGTACGTGGGTAAAGATAAAGATAGTTAAAAACCACTGTTCTAGACGACATAATCATTCATAATTAAGTTTTTCAGACTAATCTGTACATCACGCAGAAGCAAAGATTTATATCTGTGATTACTGAAGAACTTTATGGTTTTTTTATGTTTGCAGTTCTTGTTCAGCTATCATAGATTACCCAGAATTCATAATTATTGGTCATCAGATATAGATTTTTCAGTAAGTGTGGTCCCGCAAACAATGACACGAACTAGATTTTTTCAAATTTTATCGCACGTTCATGTCAATAAAAATTCTTCCTGCAGAAAAGGGGTATAGATTATTCAAACTTAGACCCTTAATGACCAGTTTGAATGAAAATCTTCAAAAATTTCGGTTGCCTTCTGAAATTCAGTCCATTGATGAAAGAATGGTCCTTTTCAAAAGGTCACTAGTAGGATTAGTATGGAGTTAAATTCAAATCTCCATTTTTTTTTCAACTAGTCTTGATATCAGACAATTGAGAGTTTTCCATCTGATATTGCTCATGATTTACTTGAAAATTTCTCATGCAGTATTATAGAAGAGCTGCTATCAATTTCAGTGAACAAAAATTAATAACATTAGAAGAAGAAATGAACTGTTAAAATCATGGCTGTATGCAAACTCAGATATTGCTACAAAGCCTGTAATAACATATGAAGAGAAAGGCAGACTAAGAATCGAACAAACTGCTTCCCAGTGTTGAGCCGCCAGGTTACGATTTGAGGAAGATGTCATTGGTGGTAAAATAAAATACATTTCATTATGTATTTATATGCGGCGCCTTGTTAAAGTTTTTAAAACATGATGACATCTTGTACGTAAATCATAATTCATCAGATGGAAAACAGAATTTTGTGATGGTGAACTATACAAGAGAAATACCTTTTTTGATTAGCATGATATTGTAATTGAAATTCAGGTATGTTTTGACGATTGTCAAGCAACAAATCCTCTTGGAAATCGCGTTAAAAAATACAAAATTAGTACCTTCTATTTTACTATAGACAACATTAAAACAAAATATCGCTCAGAGATAAATTTTGCGCTGTAAGCCTTATTGCCTTTACATCATGTTAAAAAATATGGATTGCATGCAGTCTTGAGGCCTCTTTTATATGATTTAAAAATTTTAGAATCAGAAGACATAACGATAAATAGGCGTGAAGGAAAATATATGAACGCTATAATTACGGCAGATTTTGCCGATAATTTGCGGGCGTATACAGTAATGAGCATGACTGAATGCTTTAGTGCCTCAAACTGTTGCAGATTTTGCTTTATGCATGAAGATGAATTTCAAACTTGTTTTCTTGAAGACAATGCCAAATTAAGAACTGAAAAATCACATTTAAGGAAATGTGATATGGGAGGACATCGCGTCCGCCAGGATTGATATCATTTCGATTAACGCACCTCACATCCTGCGGGATGGAAACAGACACAAGATCGCCGGCCTCCCTAATACACACTACCTTATCCATAATGATTTGATATTTTGGTTGGTTGATTGTTTGGGGTTCAATGGCGCAAGGTCCAGAGAGGACATGCTGCGCCAAACACAAGGTAAAACCCGAAAAACATTGCATAAATCAGAATTTTAAATAGTAAAAACCAGTGGAAGTCAGAAAGGTAAAAGTAAGATCATTGAAAACAGAGATAGACAAAAGGTGATAGGAACAATGATAGGATAGGTGATAAAACAATGTAAAAACAATGGTAAAAAGCTTTCACCTTTTGGATTTATCCATCTTAAATGCATTCCGTTTATATAAATTGGAGAGTCCAACTACATTGCACAAATTGTGTAGAATGAGTCTAATTCGAGAAATTTTGTCTACGACTGAGAGCGCCCCTGCAAAATTTGCAGCCCAGTCTTTGAAGCTACGTTCTTTGGAGCTCTAGCGGAAAAGCAAAGCAACATTGCTATAGTTGATATCGATCCTTGAGGCTTTGGGGGTTCTGATGTAACTCAGGCAGATGCACAAGATTTTCAAATTCATATTAACTAATAGTTTATCTGATGTATTCTCTCGACATTCTGCTTCAAAGAACAGTTTTATGTAAATAAATATGTAATTTCCTTTTGAATCTAAATATCATACAGACTTGCATAATTCCAGATAACAGGCATAAAAATGGTTCTGTATAATAAGGCTCTTAGCTACACTCACATTCCCATATTAGCAGAAATCATTGTGCAAGTCCTACACCCTATGGGTACCCGTTATATCTCTGTCCCAAGCAGTCTGCCTAAACCACGTCAGTGTTTAATTAAAGGTAGCTGACATCCTTTATTTTTCAGTTACAAATGCATATTTTTAATCATCAGTGGCAACGGTATTGTCTAAGCACGTAGTTAATACTGCGTATTTCAATCGATTCTAGATATCCTTAGTAATTAAATGTAAACACGTAGTGCCCTAGGTATTTTCGCAGCTTTTAAAATGGATGACGGACTTAAATGTCATAGATCTTGATGCTAGAAACGTGCAAGTCGGTAGCGGAGCCTGTTTTCGATTTGGATCTTTCAGTACTCACTGATATGGAACGGCTAATATTCGAACAATTGTATAATCGAGTGATCAACGAAAACAGCTTAACTAAGGGCATTCGAAGCTTACTGGATATATACAGGTATGCAACTGGTTGGTTGGTTGAGGTTTTTAAATTTGCGCAACGTCCAGACAGGACATGCTGCGCCAAACACATGGTAAAATCCGAAGAAACAAATATATAAATTAGCATTTTAAATCACAAACCATCAAAATAAAATATAGACGTTGTAAAACCGTAAAGACGTTGTTGTAAAAAAGTGATAAAAGTAGTCGTGTCATAAACGCAAGAAACAGTCAAATATGGTAAAATAACAGAGGTATAAAAGATTAAAACACAAGTATGGTAAAAAAACACTGATGAAACGTCATGAAAGAAGATAAAACGCAGTGGTAATGTCAAAACCTCTAGATGGGGTTCCCCATATAGATTACAATCAAGTATTACAAAATGATAGGAAGGAAGAAAAAAGTTATTAAATCAAAGGGTAAAATCCTGTACTTTTCAAGAAACGGAAAATAGTAGGGTGAGGTGTTTCACCTAAGAGATCTTTTAAGGTGAGTGACTTACAACCAAAATATTTACAGTAAAAATTGGTAAGGCCAGTACAGTCAGTTAAAATATGCAGAATGGTAGGGTCACAGTTGCAGTGAAAGCAGATAGGCGGATTTCCCCCCTCCAGCAAATGTTTGAGAGTTACTCTAGTGTGACGTATTCTCAAGAGCGTGATTATAACGTCCAGTTTTCTAGGATATAATGAGGGCCAGACACGGATGGTGGGCTTTATATTGTAAAGTTTATTCCTTACCTCTATCCTTACCACATACTACCATGTGGTCTCACACACTCCGCTTGATAAGGTCCAGAATGGACAAGAAATCGAGCACCTCCCACTAAGGTGCGGGTCGACTAGCAGATCGCCAAGTCCCCGATATGGAGTTTTAGTCTACTCTCGAACGCAAATCCTCTTATGTCCCGTGGATCGGCAATACTCGTTTCGGACGAGGGAACGCCGCCGGATAACGGTTTGACCGCACGGATACCTAGACCCTTCGCCCTGCACTTAGCAGGAGTGAAATAGGAGTCCACTGTCCTGGCATCTCTCGATTTCCAATATTGGATTCTTTGTAGAGTGCCTGGGCAGTAGAAGCTTTAACTCTTGTGATACATAATGCATGTGTTTCTCATGGTGCTCATAAAAAAAAGAAGTCTGAAAAAAGGATTTCATGAAAACAAAAACTAAAAAGAAAGGGAACACTGTAATAATACAGTGAACCGAGACCAGGGACTAGCCCGTGGACGGGAGAAAAAAGTCAGAAATGACTTTGTTAATGGTGAGGAATTTAGATAATTCGTCCGCCGGCTCTCTAAGGGCAGCGGCAATATTTTTCAGGAGGGTGATTATGTCTGGTAGAGAGAAAGAATTTGTAATTTCCTTTACAATTTTTATGACATCCGCGAAATCGGAGAGACCGCTATTGTTTTGGGTACATAAATTGTTAGTCTGGTCTCTGGGGTTCTCAGGGCGAGAAGTCCGTGATATTGGTTTGTCGATTTGTATTTTTTTCTAGGAGTGGGCCTAGCTATAGTTTTGATTACCTCATAAGAATAAACTTCCTCGGAGGAGATATTTAAGACAGGCGGTTCGCTGTGATGCTGTGTGGTGCTAACTCTGTCAGCCCAAGCGGAAACCTTGGGAGCAGGGGCAGGAGTGAAATTTTGAGCTGGGGAAATGGAAAATTTATGACCGTTGTTTTTGTTTTTTGATTTTAAGTTTGTGGGGTGTCTAATACATTTGGAGAAGTTGGCAGTGTGATTACCGCCGCAATTTGAACATACGAATTTTTCAGGCTGACCTCTAATGGGACAGTCTTTGGCTTGATGACATTCACTGCACAGGAGGCATTTAGTAATTAACTTACAGGTGCTACTCGAGTGCCCGAACCGCTGGCAGTTGTAGCACTGAGCTACACTTGTGTTTTTGGAGGGGGAAATTTTAATTTTTAAATAATTTATAGTTGTTAGGTTTGATAGATTTACAATATTAGGAGTAGGTTTTAAGCTCGCCATGAACAGAGGTAAGGTTATGTTACTTTTTTTGTTTGTTAGTTGTACAATTTTTATCGGCTCGATACCAATAGTGTTGAAAGCCTCGATAATGTCTTTTCTGTCAGTAGTAGCGGGAAGGCCCCGGATAAGGTATTTTTATGGTCTCTCCGACCGCGGATCGACGTTTCTGTAAGGAATATTACTCAAGGAGAGAAAATCTTAAGTGCCAGTTAAAACTGGCTCAGCGTCGGGAGTAATTTGCAAGATTTGATCAAGGATATTTTTATAGTTAGTGCCTGCCTCATAGAAGATGTGGTATTTTTTACTGATGACAGGATCGGCAGTTTCCTGCGTCTCCATGTCATCAGTAGCCTGACTGGGGGATTCGCTGGAATTGTTACATTCCGTATTGTATTTTTTAGTGACGTGAGAATCGCTTTCACTATCAAAGCTACGTTTTAGAGTTACCGAGAGGGCAGGCCTCAAATTGGTTGTTAACTTTACGAAACTCAAATCCATCATCACGAATTTGATTGTTTGAAATATCAAGGGTTTCACTTAAGAAATGCTGAAAGATATCGCAATTTAAGAAAAATGAAATGTTATCAGGGAGAGGAGCACGAAACACTGCATGCACATCAGTCAAAGTTCTACTTACCGCAGTGAACTCTCTCTGAGGCTGCACGTAGGCGATGTGTCGGATGAAAGGATGAAGATAGTCCATAAATCTACTGATGACCGGAAAGAATATACTTTCGCGGTTGTAGTCTTGCAGGAAACGATCCTTGATTTCAGCTGCTAATATCTGAATTTTTTCGATTTTGCCGATTTTCTTTCCGCGGTCTATCTTGGGGATATCCTGGGTTGAGGCACTGGACTGAGAAATGTCCTTGTCCGAGTCGGGTCGTCTTGACCGTTGTTAGAAGTTCGCTGTTTGGTCATCATATCGGCACATGCAGCACTGGAAACGTGCACACAGTCTTTATTACTTGGAGGTACAGGAGCTTGAACTCGCTGGAGAGCTGGCGAGGCAGTCTGTAATTTCTTTTGGCGGGCCACAGGCCTTTCCTGAGATGAATCCATATTATCAGATGAATCCGATGTATCCAAGGGTGGGTAATTTTCGTACGATTTCTTAGCCGGAGCACGTGGTTTGCGGGGGCCCGACGGGCCAGCTACCTTAGCTCGGTCACCCATGAGCAAGTTATTAAACCCCTCAGAGTAACCCAACTACTGTAACTGGTACACGTAGAGCAAAAAGAACAGGCAAGCACGTGTAAAAAAACACGTGCAGACGCTAGGCTTACGGGAGCGGTGAATCGAAGACACGTCTGTCCACTCTCGTGTCCAGACCGGTATTCGATTCTCCTAAATGTTCTCTCTCCTGGCATCTCGCTCCTTATTGGATTGCTTTAGCACACCAGTATAAGTTTGTTGAAAAGAAAACGGAACCGCAAGTTACAGTTACTCATCAAAACAGCGAACTGTGTGTTGGTGCTCCTAACCCCGTCATCGCACGTGACTACAATCCAGAGTTAAACTCGGATGATATTCGTAAGACTCTTCACGATAAAGTTACTGTCATCAATGAACTTTTCGAGGGAGGCTATGCCCCCACCTGGAAACTACCAAATGATTAAAAAGTTTTTAAAATACCTGCCCAAGACTGTGGATGCCAAACTTGAAGACATCAGCATGGTAAGTGATGCATTAATACATTTTAATTCAGTGCTCACTAGCAATAGTAGGGATATCCAAGAATTCGCTAACAATAAGTTCTCTTTATATGTTAAAACTTCTCTCAAATATTAATAAATCTATTTAAAATTTTGATCTCGAATTCACTATAGAGGAGGATAACGTTAAAGTTACCAGTAAGAAAACTGTTAAACGTTTGCGAGACGAGGAGGAAACTCCAGTCTCGCGAAATAAAGTTGCTGCTCTTAATCCGGTTGAAAACTGAGAACAAATTGTTTGTGACACAGACGTAATGGAGACGCAGGAAACTGCCGCTCCTGTAAATAAAAAATATTACATTTACTTTGAATCTGGTGCTAACTATAAGAATATTGTTAATACTATCAAAATTATTTATCCTGATGCCGAGCCAGTAATGGCCGGCAGTCTCATTCATATTATTTTTCGCGACGCTGATAAATACAGGGAAGTGGAAAAAATTCTTGTCCAATAATAACATTCCTCTTAGATCGGTTGATCCGAGGTCAGAGAGGCCAAAGAAAATATTGATCAGGGGCCTGCCTGCTTCCACTGACCGAAACGACATCCACTATGCTTTAACCAACCTTGGTACCGAGCCAATTAAAATTGCTTTTCTTACTAACAAGAAAACTAATACCCATTTGCCTCTTTATTAAGTTTTTTTCAAGTAAATTTTATCTTGAGCACTGAATTTAATGTAACGCATGTATCACTGGGGGTTTTTGCCCCCTCTGCTGAGCATTTTATCATGACGACAATCATCTTGCATACTGGAGATAAAATCTACAATATCAAGGCACTCCAGTTCCATATCAAAATTCCACCCGGCATTCTCGCTCGAGACTCACTCGGGTGGGAGCAATATTGAGGTACCTCGGACCCACAGCCTACGCGACGCTTGCCGAGTTGGAGCGTCACTGCTTGAGACGTTTAAACGTTAACGATGTATCCGATACGAATCTGAAGCCACGTGTCGAGGACCGAATCCCGTAGTTGGGGCGGGAGGTTGAGATAGTGAGAGTCCGAAGGAAGTTCCTTGTACAGAGGAAGCCTGGAAGAACTCCTCGCCGTCGCACTCCGCGACGGAAGGTAAGTACACAAGTAAGTATACCCTTAGGTATGCGCTCTTTGGTCAGGGTTCTTCCGTATGAGGACAATGTTAGGTCACGACATTTGGTCGTTGTTAGGGCACTTGTTTTATGTGTTTATTTAGCGAAATGGACAAGTTGCTAACCTCATTCTCTTCCAGGTTCTGAGCTCTGGTGATCTATCTTCAAAAGTTGTTGCTGTATCTCATAAAAGGTTAAAAAGTACTTTTCAGTGCTAATCTGGATTCATCTTTTATCACTATGGATACCTTCAGTGTCGTCATACCTGTAAAGGGTCAGCTTGACTGCCCATCATGCAGCCAATCCTTTCAGTCCTATAGATACTTGGAAAGGCACAGACGAATTGCTCACCAGTGCGAGACACCGGTGCACTGTGCCCGCTGCGGACGTCGGGGTAATTCTAACTAAGCCATGACAATCCACCACGTCAAGTGTTCATCAAAACCCGGTAAGGGGGACTTTCCATTCGCGTGCAAGATTCCATTTAGTGCATATCCATTCGCGTGTCCACAATGCGGCAGGAGATTCCAGACCATCTCCGGAGTCTCAGCACAGGCGGCATCAACACATCGTAATCGTTAACGAGGAGCGTATGGCCGCTCAAAAGGCCGTTGCTAGAGTGAAGGCCGCGAAATGGTCCCCAAAACACGAGGAAGATCTCCTCGCTCTCTGACAACTGTATGGACGTATCCCTAAGCAGGAAGCGCTTAAAGCGAGGCTTGCGAAGCGGTTCCCAACTCTCTCCTACTCGCAACTCAAGTACAGGCTTAAAGTGGGGAGACGCGTAGGCCCCGAACGGCCACGATACCCCAGTGCCCACTGTCGGTTGTGGAAGAGGAGCCCCCAAATGGGGGCCCCACCTCCCCCCCGGAAGACTGCTCCCAATGGGGAGCGGTTAGGCGTACGTTGGAGACTGGACGTGGGAGATGGTGAGAGAACTCACCCTCCTGAACCCGAACCGGAAGGGTCGAAGCCCCTACCCAAGAAGGGTAGGAAAAAGGCTAGACGAACTGGAGCTGCTGGTCAGCGAGCGAACTTATTCGCGAACTGTCAACGGCTCTGGGACGTCAAGTATTAGATTAGAGGATTTCTAGGAGTAAGACGAAAGAATTTCAAAAAAGTTATTCAGATTCAGATAGGGAATCAGAAGTTGAATCATGCATGGTCCCCAATCCGTTTATAAAAAGCAAAAACTGTCTTTAATTGGTCCGATTGAAAACAGTTCCAGTAATTAAAACATTCTTTAAAAATGTATATTGTATCATTGAAAAATCTTGGATTCGATAGAGTATTGTGTTACTCCTCAAAATGTGTCAATCAGGGTTTATATACAACTTATTGTACAATTTAGTATATTTTTTTTATTAGTCTAAAGGTAGAGTTTTAAATGTTAGGGGACAGTTAATGTGAACTTTTCTTCCCATAAACACAATCATCATTACATGGTTTTTAACAATGTACAACTGGGAAAAGATAAAATATTTAAAATGAAAAATAAAGTATTATACAAAAAGTATATCGCAAATATAGGTTTCAGATAATGAATAGCGAATTCCCTACCCCCCAAAGTGTCCCCAATGGTACTTTGAACTTTATAATACTTCCCAGAACGGAAGACACGTGATCTGCGAACTTCACCTGTAACAGTAGCTCTATACTATAATGGTTTAAATCGGGGTTCTTTCCCTTTTCTTCCCCACCCTCTAACAGGTATCTCAAAAATAGAACGATTTTCGGTATTGGTTAGAAAAATTATTAACACCAACACTATTATGATAACATGACGGAATTATATATTTTATATGGATGTATGTGTGTGGTCCTGCCTGTGTACTGTTCCAGATAAGCATCCCGAAGGCAGAAATTAAGGAATGGAAGTCCAATCCCCTCTAATTTGGACCCCATGGCAGATGCAAGGATGCGTCCATACATTGCACCGGGAAGATGCAAGCGGTTGGCCATGTGTGGTCAATCGGAAAATGGATGGAACCCCGTGACAATGGAATCAAGACAGCTGACGGCTACGGTGTTGCCGTAGGCTCTAATTACGGACTTCCCCGCTGATTAAAGCTGCCGATCCAACGGGACGTTTCCCGCCAACCGGCCAGGTGACCGAGCCTCCCCACTTTTGGGGAAGATTCGAGAAATAGAATTTTCCAGATCCTTCTAGAAGAATTAGAGGGGAGATAAAAAGTGGTTTCTCGGAGGAGAGCAGAGACTCTTTTCGACTTACCAGCGAGCTGTTACTCTGAGGCAGAGACGTTGTTTTGAGCTAGCTATTGCCTTTGTTAGCAAATGAACCGTTATATATCTGATTTGAACATTGTACATATTGTTGTAATATAAAAGTAAGGAGGTCTGAATAAAAGACTTGTCTGTACTTTAAATTAAGTCTCCGCTGTGTACGATATGAATTTTTCATCGAAATTCTTGGTTACTGTGGGCCACGACTCCACACTATTTTTTCCGCACTTTTTCCATTCAGTCCCGTCCTTCCTTTGTTCTGTTATTGTAGTCCCTTGCCAATCGTGTTATATCCCCTCACAAACTAAGTTTCCTTTTTAAATCAAATCAGAGAAATGTTAGTCACTCGTTAGAGGATATCTCGCGCAAAGTCGTCTATTAGCTGACAATACCCTCGCAATATGTATCGGTAAAACGTGAATCTACAGTATGGAAGCAAATTCTGCGAGTAAATTGGACCCTTTTTAGAGAAGAGTTACTTAGGGAAAGAATTCAAAAGAATTTTGGTATTTTTGGTTGGTTTGGATTTTCTGGTGCAAGATCCAAATAGGACATGCTGCGTCAAGCGCGCGACAAAAGGAGCGCCTTTGTATTCAAAAACTGTAGAAAACAACGGTGGTAATAAGTGTAAAGGTGATAAAAGCATGGATGTATAAAAAGAGTATAAATGCAATAAAATATATGATGTAAGATGGTTGGTTAGTTAAACGGGGTTTAATGGCGCAAGGTCCTGAGAGGACATGCTGCGCCAAACACATGGTGAAATCCGAAATACATATATAATCCAGCATTTTAAGATATCCATCAAAACGACGATAAAATTATAGACGTTTTAAAACCATGAAGACTTTGTAAAAAATATGATAAAAGTAGCCGTGTCATAAACGAAAGAAACAGTCAAATATGGTAAAATAACAGAGGTATAAAAGTTTAAAACACAAGTATGGTAAAAGGCTGTGATTAAAGGTAAGTAAAGAAGATAAAACGTACTAGTGTTAATGTCAAAACATCTAGATGGGACTCCCCATCTAGATTACAATCAAGTAATACAAAATGGTAGAAAGGAAGGAAATAGCTATTAGATCAAAGAGTAAAATCCTGTACTTTTCAAGAATCGGAAAACAGCAGGGTGAGGTGTTTCACCCAAAGATCTTTTAAGGTGAGTGAAGTTGAACCAAAGTATTTGGAGTACAAATTGTTAAGTCCTGTACAGTCAGTTAAAATATGCAAAATGGTAAGGTCACAGTTGCAGTGAAAGCAAATTGGGGTATCTTCCCCTTCTAACAAATATCTGAGCGACTCTAGTATGTCCTATTCTTAGACGGGTGATCATGACGTCAAGTTTCCTTGGCCATAGTGGAGGCCAGATAGATATGACGTAAGAAGCAATGTTTCGTAGAATGTCTAAAAAGAGCAAACGTGATAAGAGTAGTAAAATACACAAGAGATTAAACGTAAAAGTGGCATATACAGTCAAATTAAAAAGATTAGATCAAAGAGTAAAATCCAGTACATTGTAAAAACCGGAAAACAGCGGGGTGAGGTCTTTCACCCAAAAAATTGAGCGAAGTAGACCCAAAAAATTTCAAGTAAAAATTAGTAAGGCCTGCACGATCAGTTAAAA
This sequence comes from Dolomedes plantarius, assembly GCA_907164885.2. Classification (NCBI taxonomy): domain Eukaryota; kingdom Metazoa; phylum Arthropoda; class Arachnida; order Araneae; family Dolomedidae; genus Dolomedes; species Dolomedes plantarius. The sequence continues at coordinate 84,811,368 of OU015503.1, read as the reverse complement.
TATGTCTGATGGAGGGAGTGCAATTGCAATGATAGCAAATTGGGGCAGTTTCCCCCTCCAGTAAATATCTGTGGACTCTAGTGTGTCCAATTCGCAGGCGTGAGATTATGATATCAAGTTTCCTTGGATGTAATGTGGGCCAGACGGCAATGACGGGTTTTACATGACGGAGCTTATTATCTACTGGTAAATTCCACATTGAGTGCCATTTATCAAAGATTAATTTTTTTTAATAGAATGTTTAAGGTCAGTAAAAGGTACAGGGTGATTTAAGATTGTGCTCGAATTTTTTGCTGCTAAGTCCGCAAGCTCATTGCCAGGAATCCCCACATATGCTGGGACCCAACAATATAAAACATGATATCCACGGCATTTTAAACGATGATGGCGTGTTAAAACAGAGGAGACCAAACTTGCTGCCGGATTTTAGACTCTCTAGAACGCTTAGTGAGTCCGAGTAAGTAATAAATTGTCTATTTTTTTTATGAGCTATAAAACCAAGAGCTTCTTTGATGGCTAAAATTTCCGAAGTAAAAACAGGGCATGATGAATGATGTTCAAAACTATGTATATCTGATTTAGAAACAAAAGCACAACCTACGTGGTGTGTTGTCATAGAACCATCTGTATCAATATCTAAATAGTTAGACATCTGTATGTGATGCGAATGGAAAAGCTGTTTATATAGGAAAGGGTCGGTATGGGGTTTAGTAAAGCCATGAAAAGGATTCATGCATGAAAATGATTTTTTCCCCAAGGTGGGAAGTCAAATAGGGTATTGTCAAATGTCCCAATAATCGGATTAAGCAGGAAGATTGCCCACATCAAAATCGGGTACTGCACAAGGACCAGCTTTCTGATGTTCTCGAATGAAAGAATAGGAGTTTCTAGTAGGACTGGAACTGACACCAGAGAAGCGATTAAAACTCCAAAGCGCTATGGACACCTGATGATTCAAGGTCTAATTAGACGGGACCTACTATTTAAGGCTGATTCAGAAAAGCCACCAGGGCAACAATGGGACTAGACTCCAAAGGAACTGAAATACATCTTTTTGTAACAGAAGGAAGGGGAAATTTTATCCGTGATGATTATATAGGAAGAACATAACCATGAAAATATTGAAGTCTTTTAAAACGTGTTCGTTAATGAATTACCCAAGTGTGCAGACATTTTGAGTGCTAAGAACGCTAAATCATTTAAGTCGATATTAAGTGAGAGTGTACGGCCAATTCCAAGAAATTACACCACTGTGCCTGTTGTGTAGACATTCGACCATCCCAAGACCCAAAACAAAAAGCAATTTTAAAAGTATGGAAAGTTTATACGAATATTCGGTCGAATACCACAGAAAGGTTAATTTTTTATCGGAAATCGTAACTCGTCCATAAGTGATTTTGCCCCACAATATTTGGTCCTTTTTTTATTTATGATAGCTTAATACGAATATTTGATTGAAAACTGAATATGAAATACGTGAGAAATGCCAGTGGTCAGTGGAATTACGATAAGGAAAATGACGTCTCACGGTTGAGATGCACTTTCTAAACGTAGCAAAAGTGAATACGAAGATTCAATAAAAAATTCAAATCCGATATGGACCAGAGTAGTCCAAAAGACAAAAAATAAAATGCGGTTCAGTGTAATGCAACAATATTTTTTCAGGAACAGAAAGGTTACACAAGCAAATCAATATTTTTACCAGATATTGTCAAGCATGCGCCAGTTATAAAGAACTAAAATATTTCCAGAACTAAAATATTTCCTGCTTAGTTTACTGCAATAACATGTAAACATGACACTTCATGTCATTATGACCTTAAACTAAGAAGGTATGAATTCAACACCATTCGAAGAGAGGAACATGCCGCAGTTTCTCCTGCATACTGTCGAGGATCTAAAATCAGTGGAAGCCTGACTATCATCATTGACAGAAAATGCCCAAATCTTGGTAAACTTTAGAATCATTGTAGTTAAAGTTAATATATATTAATCAAAGTTAATTTTTCTCATCTGCTTTCTTTATTATTCTGCTGACAGAAAATTTTAGACTTTAGTTTAAAAAGCTATTCTAGAGCTCCAGTGAGGCTGTGGCAGAGGCGGAGAGTAGATCTCCCTAGACACCAGAGTCAGGAACTATTAAATCAAGAAAAGAGGAACAGAAAAATTAGGAGATTTCAGTCAGTTTCAAGAGAAAGTCAGTCAGAAAGAAACACCACTGTTTTCCTCGGATGATGATGATGTTGGTAGCCGTGGTGATGATGATGATACCGTAGTTGTACTGCAACAATATGGTATGATGATTACCATAGTTGATGTTTACCTATTTGATATCAACAGGAAAATCGAGCAGATTTTCTAATTTTTTAGAAATAAGTTTAAATATTGTTAGGATTCCAGAAAGCTGTTTTGAGGAGATTGATATCAAATAGACCGAGGCATTGATGACCTAAAACAAAGGAGGTGTATGACTTCAACACCACTCGAAGAACGGAACTCTATAACAGCAGTTTGCCCAACATGCTGTCGAGGATCTAAATTCAGTAGAAGACTGGCTTTCATCATCGTAAATCTTGGTAAACTATAAATCAAGAATAGAGAGTAACGGAAAAATTAGAAATTTCTGTCAATTTCAAGAGAAAGTCAGTCAGAAAGAAACACTGTATTCCTCGATGATGATGATGATGTTGATGTTGGTGGTGGTAAAGAACTTGCAAAGGATTCCCGAATAAAATATTTTGATCCTTTTATAGACGAAAATGGTTTAATCAGAGTCGGCGGTCGCTTAGAATTCGCAAAAATTACGGAAGAAGAAAAACACCCGATTTTACTGTCATATAATAATGAATTTTCTGCTCTACTTGTGAAATCTTGTCATGAAAGGGTTGCTCATTGCGGGTTAACAGCAACTCTAACCCAGTTAAGAGCAAATTATTACATCATAAAGGGTAGAAAATTAGTGAAAACAATGATAAATAATTGTCTCGTATGCAAAAAATACAAGGCTAAGGCATTTATTGAGAAGACCGCGCCACTCCCTGCTGATCGTATGAATATGTGCGCAGTGTTCGATGTGACGGGCTTGGATTTCGCAGGTCCCCTGTATAAAAAAGAAAATGCTGCTACAAGAAAGGCTTATATTTGTTTATTCACCTGTGCCTCAGTTCGAGCAGTCCACCTAGAGCTCGTGTCCAACTTACGAACTGAAACTTTTATATTAGCCTTTAAGAGGTTTATTGGCCGACGAGGAATGTGTAGAACTGTATATTCAGATAATGCCGCAACATTTAAAAGGGCTGATAAAGAATTAAAACGATGGCTGAGTAAAAAATATGAAATACAAGAATATCTTGGTTCTCAAAGGATCGAATGGAAATACATTGCTCCCCTTGCCGCCTGGTGGGGGGAATTTTTGGGAGAATGGTGAGAAGTATAAAAACATGTTTGAAGAAGATTTTAGGGAATGCTTTGTTAACTTTCGAGGAGATGACAACAGTCTTAATCGATATAGAAGCAATACTTAACTCTCGACCATTGACCTACACTTATGATGATGCTTTGGAACCTACTCCATCGACTCCTGCTCATTTTTTGGTGGGTCGTCGTTTTACCACTTTGCCAGCAAGAAACAGTGAACCAGAAAAAAAACTGATCTTCGAAATAGATTTAAGTATCAAAAATGAATTAATTGCCGTTAATTATAGAACATCCTATCATAATTTTTTTTTTATAGAGTTATCAATGTTTCTTTCTGGACTCTTTAGTTCGACTGTCAAATAGTATAATTAAGTGAAAAAACTCCTTTTAAGAACTTTTTAGATTGCTAAAGTTTGGTTTTTAGAGAGAAAATTTAGTTATTTATAATCACTAATGCGAAGTTATGAATTTAGTTCTGAAGGTTCATCACAAGTATTTCTTCAATTTATTTCAGTCAAATAAAAATACGTTGATCTAACACTCAATTTCATTTATTGTCAACAATTACTTTCTAGATATCTATCAATGCGGATTGAATATACGTGTCTTATTGATTTACAGACTCATTTTTATGGGGGTTGTAAATTCTGATGTTTTAAACTTCAATTCTAAATTATTAACCCCATAATTTCTTCTCATGATTCGAAATTATTTTATATACTTCAACTACTAAATTAAATTTCTTCAACATGTAAAATACACAAAACTTCTCAATGAGATCAATTTCCTTTAAAACACAAAACAATTTATTCCATTCGACATTAAGCATTACTACTTCTGGCTCTTTGCCAAGAATACACTTTTACTGGTAGAACATTTTCATTTTGAACACACTATCATTACCTAATGACTTATGCCATCTATTGGCATAAGATACAATTATAATTACAATTTCAAATTCTACAATCTTCCCCCCCAAATGAACTATAGGTTCATTTAACAAAAAAATAAAAATAAAATGACAATAATAAAGATAATTTTTTAACAATATACAATATTATTAATTCACAAAAGGAAAAGAAAGTCCTGTGAGGTAATTTCAAGGTTGTAGAGCAATTGTACTAAGTATCAACAAACTTTAGTTGAACATTTCTGGAAACGATGGAAAGAGCAGTATTTTCTTGAACTTCGGTCTAACCATGTGGTGTCTCATTCAAATGGTCCCAATATAAAAATTCATGATATTGTTCTTACAGGTGGGAACCGTGAACCGAGACAGATGTGGCAGTTGGGTAAGGTTATAGAAGTTTATGTAGGAAGAGATGGAAAGGTAAGATCATGTTCCATAAAGACTGCGCGAGGAATAATTAAACGTCCAGTACAATTGCTCTACAACCTTGAAATTACCTCACAGGACTTTCTTTTCCTTTTGTGAATTAATATTGTATATTGTTAAAAAAATTATCTTTGTCATTTTATTTTTATTTTTTTGTTAAATGAACCTATAGTTCATTTGGGGGGGAAGATTGTAGAATTTGAAATTGTAATTATAATTGTATCTTATGCCAATAGATGGCATAAGTCATTAGGTAATGATAGTGTGTTCAAAATGAAAAATGTTCTACCAGTAAAAGTGTATTCTTGGCAAAGAGCCAGAAGTAGTAATGCTTAATGTCGAATGGAATAAATTGTTTTGTGTTTTAAAGGAAATTGATCTCATTGAGAAGTTTTTATTGTGTATTTTATATGTTGAAGAAATTTAATTTAGTAGTTGAAGTATATAAAATAATTTCGAATCATAAGAAATTATGGGGTTAATAATTTAGAATTGAAGTTTAAAACATCAGAATTTACAACCCCCATAAAAATGAGTCTGTAAATCAATAAGACACGTATATTCAATCCGCATTGATAGATATCTAGAAAGTAATTGTTGACAATAAATGAAATTGAGTGTTAGATCAACGTATTATTTTTATTTGACTGAAATAAATTGAAGAAATACTTGTGATGAACCTTCAGAACTAAATTCATAACTTCGCATTAGTGATTATAAATAACTAAATTTTTTCTCTAAAAACCCAATTTTAGCAATCTAAAAAGTTCTAAAAGTTCTTAAAAGGAGTTTTTTCACTTAATTATACTATTTGACAGTCGAACTAAAGAGTCCAGAAAGAAACATTGATAACTCTATAAAAAATTATGATAGGATGTTCTATAATTAACAGCAATTAATTCATTTCTTACTTTAAAAAATAAAATAGGGAGGTACTACTTTAATTAAAAATTATTAACTTATTTCTGCACCATTACTAAGCAAAATTTTACCTTTGGTTGAAAAGTGTTTAGCTTGCAATAAAAAATATCGCTAACTAATCTAGCATTAAAATGTTAATATTTTGAATGAACTATTTAAGAGATGATGATTAGTAATTAGAATTACATAACATTGTAATCGAAATTGCATCAAAAATGTAAAATTGTTAGTATATAATGTAAATTGAAATTGTAAATCGCAATATGTTATTAATGCAATGGTGAATGTAATAGTAACAGTAAGAGTAATTGAAAGAGCACCGTGAACGTAAATTTTTATGTATATAATGTAAACTGTAATTGTAAAATGTAATATGTTCACAAGCGACTTTAAATATGCCGTATAAGCTTATCGCTGTGGTCGGCGGAACCTTTAGAATTACATAACAATCATCTCACCGGATTAGGATAGGAGAAAATGAACAAATTTGATGACAATTTCGGATATCGCTGTAGGAAAGACTATGAACTCTAATAAAAGTCCTACAAAGTAAGGAAACCACAAAATTAGATGAGTCATTCTTAGGGATACGTAAATTTCGTAACAAAAAATATACAATTTTTAAATTTCGCATTTATTCGCAAAAAAATATAAATTAAAAAATTTCGCATTTATAAAAAAAAAAAAAAAAAAAAAACACAATTTTAGTTACTTGAATAGGTAAGTATCAAAATTCTTAGTTAAAAGCTAACATTATAGTAGTCTCCACATTCTCTTCTTAAAGTCATTAATTACTATATTGCACATACTAAATTATCTCTCAGCATCTCTGCTGTTAATGTTACTATAGATGCTTTATATAGCTGCCTTTGCAAAGTAAAGATAGCAGCATTTCGTTGCAATTAAAATCTGTATAACATCAACAGGAGTCTTAGTACTGTAAGTAGCTCTCTGTCAACATGGTTATATCCATTGATGATTCCGGTACGGACAAACTGTTTGGGTGAAATTCAGAACAAATCCGAAGGAACGTGAGATCTCTCAGTTAACCCTTCAGCAGATAATTTTCGGAACATCAGCAGACGCGCGTGGCACAAAGTGCAACGTCTCTTTCAACCTTGATCATTCAATTTTTTTTTTTCAAATTGAAAACAACAGTTCTGCGTATGACAAGATCTAAAATGTTGATAATTTTGAGATATATTCATAATTAAAGGCCAAAGAATGCAGGTACAATCGCCTTATTTCAAAACTGTCCGATTTATTGGATCTAAGGGCAACTTGCGACTTGATTCCTATTATGTCCAAAAATCTAAAAAAACAATGAGACTGTCCATCTTTGTGATATGCCTGGTACCGTGTAATAGCTGCACATTTGATCTACTGTATCAACTCCTGCTTTTTTTTCGTATTGTAATCCAGTATAATCGATGGTTTAGCACGGTTAAATCACGACTAACAATGAAAGGAAAGGAATACAAGGGTCAGAAAATCAGACCTGCATTAGAAAGGGTGTAGCTATAAATAGAAACTGCTTGGAATATTCAAACCTTACATGTAAACACAAACCATTCAAAATTACGCGCCCGCTGAACGGTTAAAGACCGTGGATGGTCTTAGTTATGCAATAATGTTAATAAATTACTATTATTACCTAATTTCGCTTAAAAAGCAGTTTATCACAGAGTTTTCACCGAAAAGTAGTTAAAAAAAAAATTCGCATTTATTCGCATCTATTTCGTAATTACGAAAATTACGTATCCCTAGTCATTCTCCATAGAGATTTTGACCCAAGACCTGATGGAGAAGGGTGATGAATTTTCTGAATTGAATTCACCACTTTTCATGTAAGATTAAATATAATAAAGTCTTTTCTCTGAAAACTACCTTCTAAAAGAGAACGCTCAATTGAGGTTCTAGTGTATTATATCAGACCGTCTAATTCAATGGTTCTCAACCGGTGGTACGCGTACCACAGGTTGTAAGGGGTACGCGGTTAACTACCAAACAGTATACAAAATTATATTGATACAAGCTAGAATTTAACTGTGACAAAAGTTTGAGTAATGATTTAAAAATGAAAACTATCGGTAAAGCAGCAAGCAAACACAAAGAACTAGCAGGCATTGCTGTGAACTAACCAACTTCTGGGGTTTGAGACAACTTACTTGGGCGAGAAAGGATTTTTTAAGTTTAACTTACCTGAAGAACAAGTATAGAAACATGCTTAGTGTTGAGGATGATTTACGGCTGTATTTGACCAAGCTGAAGCCATATATTGATGAACTTTAGAAACAAAAGCAAGCCCTACGTTCCCACCAATTATTTTCTGAGACTTTTTTTAATTTTATGTCTGATTAATAAAAACTTTGTAATAAAATGTTCAATAAAATAATTTTTTTTTGTTTTTAATTTAAATTACCTATTTGTAACTAAAGTTTAAATATTAAACTGTTAAAGTTTAACTAATAACACATTTTAATAAAACTAAAATGTTGTTTTAAGGGTACGCATAGTTAATGACTCACAAAAAGGGGTACGTGGGTTGAAAAAGGTTGAGAACCACTGGTCTAATTAAACAGGCCGAAAATGTTAATAAATCGATAAAAATAACCATGACATCGAATATCTATTATTAACAGTAATTATTATTACTGTTAATTATAGATATTCGATTATTATTAAATTGCATAATTAAAAGAGGAAACCGGAGGCACTAATTGTTAACTAAAACAAATCTTCTAGAGTTAGTTCAATACCCTCACTAAACAGAATTTTATATTTGGTTAAAAGTGTTGAGCTAACAAAATATATATGTATAAATTACTAACCAATCTTAGAATTCTAACTGAACTAGTTAACAGTAAAAGATTAGTAATTAGAATTATATAACAATCAAAATGTTTCAATACCCTTACTAAACAAAATTTTATATTTGGTGAAAAGTGTTAAGCTCGCAAAATATATACAGTGGCTCCCAAAAGTGTTCGTACACTTACGATTTTCAATAAAATAGGGGTCTATCCATTGATTAAAATTAATATTTCAGAATGGGTATTTAATAATAAGATCTATAATCTATTCTTAACAAAACTACATGAAATATTTTGAAAACATTAAAAGTTTATTTTTAAGAAACCAGTAATCAAAAAGTAACAAAAACTTTCTCACAAAAGTCATCGTACACTTGTAAAAATTCTCTACATATTAGTAAATATTCTAATTTTTCGTTAAATTGATATTTAGTAGGATATCCTTTAGCATCCACAACAGCTTTTAAACGTCTGGGAATAGATTGCTTTAGTTCTTTTGCAATTTTTGCATCAATGTTAATCCATTCTTCATCATAATTGTTATTAGTTCGCTTTTCGTGTGAATGTCGTGTTTTCGTACTCGAACCTCCAGTTCTCTCCAAATATGTTCTATTGGGTTTAAATCTGGCGATTGAGGTGGTGTTTTCAAAACTTGTGGACAATTATAGAGACACCAGATGCGAACGTTGAGAGCCGTGTGCTTAGGATCGTTATCTTGATAAAAAACAAAGTTGTTTCCAATACCCATTTTGAGCTGATAATGTTAAATTGTCTCTTTAAATATTTATAAAACAGCATATTCATTATGCCATCAATAAATACCAAATTACCTAGTCCTGATGCTGACATGTAACCCCACACAAGGACACCTCCACCACCATGCTAATCTGTTCCTACTAAGTTCTTTCGATTAAGTTCCTCATTTTTTTTTTTCTTCTCCATACAATTATACGCCCATCAGCACCAAAAATGTTCATCGGCAAATAAGACATTATTCCAATACGTTTGGGGTTTATTTATCAATGATAGTGAGAAGGAAAGCCGAAGCTTTCAGTTTTTCTCACTCACAAAAAATTTTCTATAGGCAGAACGCCCATGTAATCCAGCTGTTCTGAGAACTCGTCAAAAAATTTCAGGTGAAATTGAAGTAGAAAATGTTTCATTGAATTCTGAAGAAACCTTTACAGCACCCAAACGTGAATTTTTCACAAATTTTCTAATTATAAATCTCTGATCACGTTTTGTTAACTTTGCCGGACGGCCTTTTCTTACCTTGTTTTCGATCCATTTTTCTTCTTTAAAGCGTTTTTTTCACATAGAATGCTATTTTTGCACAGTATTTTGCACAGTAGAATGGGATAAATTAAGTAATTTAGCAATATTCCGAACTGATTTACCACTACTATGATGAAAAATAATCAATTTTCGAATGCTGTTTGTTGTTTCTTTACGACTACGAGCCATTTTTAAATAGTAAATAGAATATTACGGAGTAGGCAAGCAAAAATTAAAGCCAAACGATATCTTAAATGCCACCACAATTCAAAAATAAAGCGCCAGATGATAATTTTAATTATGAATTTATCCGAAAATATTTCAGTGTACGATTGCTGGCTCTTTAAGCCAGCAAAAGGCTTTCGGAGATCTTGTTAAAAGCTGCAAGCCATTTCAAGATTCTTTTATCCATTGTGAAGCGTTGTGAAGGGGAATAAGAGTTAAGAAAGAGTCAGTATAAGAAAAGGCCTTTTACATAAGTTTAAAAGATTGTTAGAAAAGGGAAAGGTACGCAATAAAAATATATTTATGGTAAAGAGGGGAAAACGTTGCAGAATAGCGCGGTGTCCTTTGACTTAGTAACCGATGAATTACCCCCATAAGAAGGCCCAGTAGTAAGCTAGAATCGCGGCTAGTTAAAAGACCCCCCATGATAAAAGAGTTGCGTTGGACGAGGGTCAGTCGAAAAAGCCCCTTTAGAATAAGGAATAAGAATTTAAAGGATTGTAGTGAAATTTACGCAACAATAGCAGTATTGTCGGATCATGGTCAGGAAAAGATGTTATAAAACTGACCAGGTGTTAGAAAATAAAATATAAGAAAATGTAGAAAGGAGCAGGGGAAAAATGTGAAAGAATATGAAAATGTTTAGTATAGGTCCAATGAGAAGTGTGATTTTAATAAAAGAGAAATATTAGGGCCACTAGAAAAGGGTTTTAAGACGTAGGTGGAGTTTATATGGAGAAGAAAATACTGTGATTGGAAGGTGAAAACATGTATGCAAAAAGTTGAGATAAATATTAAGGGGTAGAAATGATACAGAATTAGAGAGAAAGTTTTTCAGAGAGTTGAGATCAGACGAGATTCTTTCGCAGTGAGGAAAGGGCCTTCGGGCCCCGCTCTGGGGTAGGGTTCTCGAACCCCCCTGCGAAAAGATGGAACAATGTTAATGTTCCCGTAGCAACGCCGATTTGGGGTAAGTCAGTCTTTACATTTCTGTTGCCTGTTGACAGTACTATTTTAAGATTTAAATTTAAATTAAAATCCCGTAAATGATACATACCTTGTTTTATCCGGTGAGGACCCAATTTGTTATTTGAAAGAATATTATTTGATAGTGTAGTTATTTGAATGTCATTATTTGAATAATCATTTTAATACTGTAATTTAACTGTTTATTTGTGTAATAAATATTTGTTGTTAATTTTTAAATATTGGTCCTCATCATTTATATAAACATTTAAGTTGTGTCTAATCTTTTCTACAGTATTTACATGCTGGGGTTAAAACGAACCTGGGTAATTAAGTAATGGGTAATAACCAATTAGTAATCAAACCCTGTAATATTTTAACTTAAATATGTTAAAACCTATAATCGAAAAAAACGCCCAGCAAATGGTTGCCGTGACCATTCCATTTGATTTCTGTAATCACTTGGGTTTTAAAAAGAAAATTTTTTCCTATAAGGATATTAATTTTTATAGTGAATATCTGTAGAAAAAAAATATAGACACAGTAAATATTCACCTCTTTTATTTTTCATTAGTTTAAATTAGGATTTTTTTTTTGACATGTTGTATACTATGATGATGCAATTTTTTTATTATTATTAATTGTTTTAATTCTTGATCAAATACACGAATTTAAATTATTTTCTTAATGTGTTTAAAATTGTGAATACCTGTATTGGCATATCGTTATTATTATAAAATGTATGTGTTTTAATATTTCTTTCAAATTTATATATTATATATATATATCGAAAAAAAAATTTTTTTTATTATTATATGCACATTTCTGCCAGTAGAATATATGTATATCAATTTTTTTTTTTTGGATTAACATGCCTGACTCTTAGAGTCTAATGCCTGATTCTTTAGGTAATTTATTGGAAAATTAGTAGAATTTAGCAATTTTATTTCAATTTGACATGTGTGTGACTTTAGTCCAGAATTTTATTTTTGTGTATCTTAAAATTGTTATTTTTATATTATGCCGTACTTTTAAGAGCAATGATATAAGTAGTATATTAATGGTTAAGTGAATTTTTTTTTCTTGATAGAAAATCATGTTTTAATGTGTTATAATTGTGTTTTCATATATACCGTTAAAGGGTTTCCGATTTCGAAATTTCATTAGGGTTTTATGCATGTATATAATTTTTTTTTCTTCTTTTCTATGTGTTTGCTATAAAATTTCTATTAAGATTTTAGGATTTATGTGTTCGTAGTTAGGATGTAATTAGAGTATGTTGATATCTTTATCTTCTGTGATTAAAATTTAAATTGTGCATGCTTATGGTACAAAAAATGGTTAAGGAGGATATTTTTTTTTTTAGACGTTTGAATTTCCTTTATTGTTTTAATGTATTTAGTGTATTATATCGACGCCCGTTGGCGCAATAATTTCATCCCAATTTAGGGAAAGGCGATAAATAGTGCACGATTTTAACTGTTTAGTGGGCAAAAATTGGTCACTTTCTAAAGAATTGTGCTCTCATAAGAGGGGGCGAAGAATAGAATATTGCCCTTCGAGGAGAGGGGGAATGCAGTTGCGGTTTTTCTTCCTTTTCAAGTTACTCCTGCGTTCCGTTTTGGCCGGGAGAAAAGGAGGGAGATTTTTTCACAGTAGCTATGAATTAGAGCTATAGTGATAGAGCGAAGCATCGGGTTTTCGAATTGCGTATAGTTATGTACTGTTTGCTTGTTGTTCCTCGATGGGGGGGGAGTCAAACAATATCTTCAGGCCGTGCTGAGTACGGTTTAAAGAAAGTAGAAGCGAAACGTATCTCTTTTGCTTTTTATTTACTCTTTTTTATTATTTATGTAATTATTTTTATTGCGTTTTCTGTTTTCTTTTTTAACTCATTTTCTATGTCTGTTATTAATGAGTGAATTTGACATAATAATGAATAGGCATGGGGAATGATGAATGAATTTTGATTTTCTGAAAATTGTCTCCTATAAGAGGAGAACAGATGAAATTCACAATCGCTTCACTTACAATTAAATCTCTGGTTCATAAATTTATAAGACGATATTTGATCGTTGCGGACAGATAACGGAGATCAGTGAAGAATGGAATTTTTTCGAAATTTCCCACGCGAGAATCGCGATTTTCTGAAATTCGTTCTTATGAATGGAGATGCGAACGCACCTCTTAGCGTTATCTTTTATTTTTCCTATTTTTTTTTCTTGTTCTTACATACGTTTCTTTCTTTTGCTATTTATTATTTATATATGTTTATTATTATTGTTTGATTTCAAATTGTTATTAATTAATTTCTTTTTGTAAATACTTAACGCATTTTAAATTAGACAATTATCTGTCGTTTCTTAGCCTTAACTTTAATCGAATGTCAATTGTCATGTCAATAAGAGAGTTATAACACAATTTTTTTTTTCCTCTCTCGTCATAATTTTCCCTATCATTATACTAGGGTTCTCTTTTATTTTTTGAAAAAAATCGAAATATACAATTTCTCTCCTTTCTTTTGCTTTTATTACTCATCTCATGTTTCAAAATTTAGTTTGCATTTTTGTTTAACTCTAAAATAACAAATCAAAAACAAAATAAATTTTAAAATTTTGGATGTAACTTCTAATATATCTTGTTTTGGCGGACTGATCACCTGTCGTTGTTCGTATATATAGATTTTGCGTTCACTTTCTTTTTTATAAATATTTTTTTTTCTCTAACACAGTACATGAATGCATAAACAGGCATTCTACAGAAATGTGTATATATAATGTGTGTATAATAATAGTAGTATTATTAATAATGATAATAATGAGGATGTGTTACAATATCATTAGATATTTGGTTGTTTTATACAAAGGTATGCCATAATAGATATTCATTTATGTAATTAATCATTTTTTTTCTTCTCCCTAATTCGTTATGAATATAAGAGGAAATTTTTATATTTTACATTATAAGAGAATAATGTCTTAATTTAATGACTAACAATTATTAAATATACAGTTATTTTAATTTTAACCTTTATACGACTAAGAATTTTTTTTGTACTGTCAATTCAACATGATTTGTAAGATAGACTTTACCCTATAGCTCAATGTTGTTTACTTTTGGTGCTTTCCTGGGCACCACAATTTTTGTTTAACCTTTCAAGTTGCTGTTTAAAGCTCTCATCATGAAGTCACATGAGTGATGTTGCTCTAGTAGCACAAGAACTTTAAAAATCTCCACATTGTGGCCGAGTTTTAAGGCCAGCAGTGTCGTGTACGAGTTATTCGTCGAGTCATCGGGCGAGCGGTTCATGCAACGGAGAGTGAGATTGATTGCAGTCTCCTACGTTTTACGACGATTTCTAGATTTTGCGGAATGTACGACAGTGTTTGTTTTCATCTACAGAGGGACGTGCATCTTGTTGACCTTCATTATCCTGTAATAATCGACAGCGGCGCTCGCTTCTCATCGACAGTGCGCTTGCGGATAGTGCACGAGCTACAGTTGATTATTCTTGCCCGTATGAGTGTTACCCAACTCTTTAGGTCTTACGATTGTACTGTGGACGTTGCTGGAGTAATTCAACATGCCACGGACAATTTTCCCGTCCAAGAACTTTATGTGTTCACCAGAACCTAGCTCTTAATCCGTCGACACTGTTCATCGATTAACTTCAGAATTTTCCGTTGTGAGTGCTGTCATTTCAAGAACTATATATATTCCATAGAACATTTTTCCTTCCAGTGGATTCAACGTTTTATACAAGTTTCCCCCCCCCCAAAAAATGGTTACTTGATGTTGTTTATCCCGTTAAATATATACTCAGGACATTAATTATTTTAAATTCATTTCTTTATTCTAAACCAGTTATTTTTATTTGCACTTTATATATTATTATGATGCTCTAATTTTTATACCCATTTCTTTTGTATCCCTTCAGCTCAAGAATTAGTATTAATTACTTTTAGGTACTAAATGTTATTTAGGTTGGTTACCAGTATGCATATACGCTACGAGTTGCTTCTAGTAAGCTTATTTTAACATTGGTTATATCAATTTTTTTTTTCAGCAACTCAGATTTTGTGTGTGGGCATTATTTATAATTTTATTGTACTCTTTTAATTTATTCATTCTTATTTATGCTTTATATTATATTATTACTGGATAATTTTCCCCTATATTAATACCTATTTTTTTTAACACTTTAAGCACAAGTGTTACAATCAGGATTAATTTTGGAAAAAGAAGCCATTTATCTTGGTTGAAAGTGTTAAATTGTACTAAGAATATTATCCTAACGAGTCTACTTTTACATTGATTAGAATTTGATAATTTTTTTTTGTGTGTGTTGTATATATATAACCTGGTATTTTTGTGCTATATATGTATGTTTATCATTTAAATTTGGGTCCTCCACCATCTAGTAGTAGGTCTCTCAATCAATTAGGTATTAAATCTAAAATCGGGACTTACAACTTTTTTTTTCTTTTTTTTAAAATTTTTTTTTCTTCTTTTTCTGAGACTTTTGTGAGTATTGCTGGCTCTTTAAGCCAGCAAAAGGCTTTCGGAGATCTTGTTAAAAGCTGCAAGCCATTTCAAGATTCTTTTATCCATTGTGAAGCGTTGTGAAGGGGAATAAGAGTTAAGAAAGAGTCAGTATAAGAAAAGGCCTTTTACATAAGTTTAAAAGATTGTTAGAAAAGGGAAAGGTACGCAATAAAAATATATTTATGGTAAAGAGGGGAAAACGTTGCAGAATAGCGCGGTGTCCTTTGACTTAGTAACCGATGAATTACCCCCATAAGAAGGCCCAGTAGTAAGCTAGAATCGCGGCTAGTTAAAAGACCCCCCATGATAAAAGAGTTGCGTTGGACGAGGGTCAGTCGAAAAAGCCCCTTTAGAATAAGGAATAAGAATTGAAAGGATTGTAGTGAAATTTACGCAACAATAGCAGTATTGTCGGATCATGGTCAGGAAAAGATGTTATAAAACTGACCAGGTGTTAGAAAATAAAATATAAGAAAATGTAGAAAGGAGCAGGGGAAAAATGTGAAAGAATATGAAAATGTTTAGTATAGGTCCAATGAGAAGTGTGATTTTAATAAAAGAGAAATATTAGGGCCACTAGAAAAGGGTTTTAAGACGTAGGTGGAGTTTATATGGAGAAGAAAATACTGTGATTGGAAGGTGAAAACATGTATGCAAAAAGTTGAGATAAATATTAAGGGGTAGAAATGATACGGAATTAGAGAGAAAGTTTTTCAGAGAGTTGAGATCAGACGAGATTCTTTCGCAGTGAGGAAAGGGCCTTCGGGCCCCGCTCTGGGGTAGGGTTCTCGAACCCCCCTGCGAAAAGATGGAACAATGTTAATGTTCCCGTAGCAACGCCGATTTGGGGTAAGTCAGTCTTTACATTTCTGTTGCCTGTTGACAGTACTATTTTAAGATTTAAATTTAAATTAAAATCCCGTAAATGATACATACCTTGTTTTATCCGGTGAGGACCCAATTTGTTATTTGAAAGAATATTATTTGATAGTGTAGTTATTTGAATGTCATTATTTGAATAATCATTTTAATACTGTAATTTAACTGTTTATTTGTGTAATAAATATTTGTTGTTAATTTTTAAATATTGGTCCTCATCATTTATATAAACATTTAAGTTGTGTCTAATCTTTTCTACAGTATTTACATGCTGGGGTTAAAACGAACCTGGGTAATTAAGTAATGGGTAATAACCAATTAGTAATCAAACCCTGTAATATTTTAACTTAAATATGTTAAAACCTTTAATCGATTTAAAACGCCCCAGCACGATGACTTTTGTGAGATAAAATTTGTTACTTTTTGATTACTGGTTTCTTAAAAATGAAGATTTACTATGTTTTCAAAATATTTCATGTAGTTTTGTTAAGAATAGATTATAGATCTTATTAAATACCCATTCTGAAATATTCATTTTAATTAATGGATAGACCCCTATTTCATTGAAAATCTTAAGTGTACGAACACTTGGGAGCCACTGTATATATATAAATTACTAACCGATCTAAAATTCTAACTGAACTAGTTAACAGTAAAAGATTAGTAAATATTATATAACAATCAAAATATAGATGGAGGTAAAAGGAAAAAATTAAATTAATGCCTTTTTTGGTATGTTTAAAAACATAGAAGTGAGATATAAGCAAATCGAAGGTACAAATCCTTCTATGCATTAATTAGAGAATAATTTTTCCAGAGAGATACAAGATTCGAAATATATATTTCTGAACGGATCAAAACCGTACATTTCATTTTTCTTAAAATTAAAGTAGCAACACATCACAATTAATAGTTTCATAACTACGATTGTATGAGTCAATCTCTCATATAAAATACAAAATTCCAACAGATTAAATAATGAACATTTTGGTTCTTTTTAATTAAAAGCGCCACTCGTAATTGTGCGCCAAGTTGCCAAATGTGGTAACTCATTTGGCGCGAAATGCAAATATTAGCTCAAAAGAATAAAGGCATGAAAAAATTAATAAAAAGGGAAAAATAAATATAAAATAAGAAATTTGGGGAAAAAAAATTAAGGGATTTTACCATTTTGTATTATCAGAAGTAAATAAAACGAAGATATGTCAAGAAAGGAATGCTCGAACCTTGGAACCAGTCTTCGCAATCCTTTCTCGCTTCATGATCTTTCGTTGCAACGCCATTTCGGTTGTTCGGTAGAAATGAAATACAATTTCATTTTATGATTTACAGAATAAAGTCTTTCAGCGCCGAATAAAGCTATTCTCTTGAAAAAAAAATTAAATTGCTGACTGTTCGTCATTTGGCAATTGCCAAATCGTGTAATCCATATTCTTTCCAATAAAATAATCAACTTAAATGAACGAAATGCAAGTGAAATGCAAATGGCTCGTCTAACGGTCTAACACGTGTTTTAGCGTATCAATCCCAACACTATAACCCTATGAGTGGAACAGTATATTTCAATGAAGAGGTGAAATAGGTTTTAGAGTGGCTCCATCTATTCACTATTCTGTTTTTATCGCTTGCCTGTTACAAAATGTCTGAAGTTCTTTGAGCAAAACGGCCCTTTTCAGTTCGAAACAACTCTTCTGAAATTGTTTAAAAAAAACGGCGCAACAACTCGTTTGATATTGCTTGGTACAAATGTCATAGCATTCAGTCAAGTTTTTTTTTCCGTTAAATTATAAAAAGGTGAAGGAATTATAATCTGCAATATTAAATTTTTATTTCGCATTTTCACACATTTTTATTTTATGTATGAATATTAACTATTTTGGTATGAATATCATAATATTATAAATTAGTAATATCTGTTATCTTGTTATATGTGGTGTAACTTATATCAATGCTGAGCAAATTTCATTACTTCACTGAGAATTTTTTTTTTAATAAGATAATATATGATAGATTAGTAATGATGTCATTCTCATGACATCTGGAACATTTCCCAAATTTCCTTGTCTGCTACAAGCAGCCTCAGGTATTACTCTAACTCCCACTTGTTTTGGGTGAGTTTCCAAGCACCCTTAAATACAGAAGGTTGTTCACACTTTATGGAAACGATTTTGCAATTTATTTTTGTCGTTTGCATTGAAATAAAAATTTGGCAACTTCAGAGCAGTAATTGACTGATACTGTTTTGTTTTGATTGAAATGTACAATACAAAATTTATTTGAAAATGGCTCCTAAAATTGAGAGATTGCTCGAAGGTTAAGTGACTGCGCTTTCCGAGGAGAAGTATTCGTATCATCAAATTATAAAGTGGTGTAAAAATCGCAGTTATGGCATTTAAAAAAAAGTTATTTATAATATATTAAATTTGAAAGGAAAAACATCTAACTGAAAGTACAAATGAAAACATGACCACGAAACCTCATCCTAAGAAAGTGAAGTCTCTGATCCTAACAGAAAATAAGCCGACTCGAAAGATCCATCACATCGAAATTAGGAATGTCTACTGGCAATGCAAGTAAAATCATTCATAAAGATTTGAAGTTAAAAAAGATGTTTAAACCTTAAGTTCATCTGCTTTTGCCAAACCATATTGCTGAAAGCAAACCAATTTGTAGAAAATTATATGAAAAACACCTAGCTGCTGAAAAATGGAAATTTGGGGTACAACTGGATGAGGCATGGGTACATTTAAGTGACTGACATAAAAAAGAATAAATTTTCTATTGCTCCACTGACAGGAATGACCGTGCGAAATGGCTTCGTCAGTGTACAGAAAAGTTCTCAAAGGGATTCATGGTAGTTGCAGGATTTTGTTACAACGGCAAATTAAAAATCAAAAAGTCTCAAGTAAAGCCAAAATTAATTCACTCAACTATCAGCAGAATATTTTAAAACCAATTTTTGAAGAAGAAATTCAAACCTTATATGGAAAGGACATTAATAAAGTTGAGCTTCATATGGACAACGCCTCTAGTCACACGTCTAAATCAACTGCCGCTTATTTAGCAAAGAAAGAATCAGAAACAGGAATAAAGTGTATCCCATTTAATGAAATACCTGTAAAATAACCTGACGCTTCTCCAATGGAATTTTGCGATTTCGGTTTATTAAAACGAGCCTTAGGAAAACGGCATCCAAGAACACTGAACGGACTTTGGAAAACGGTGCAAGAGGAATGGGAAAAAAATTGACATGACAGTACTAAGAAAAAGTTTACTTTCATCGAAAATTCGAGCTAGAGCTATTGTCAAGAACCATGGCTATCAGACAGAAGCAAATCGCCACAAAAATGCGGCATTTATACATTAAACTTAACTATCAAAATAGTTTCCTTAAAGTGCGAGCGACTTTCTGTATGAATATGGTCTATGTCTATAATATAGTCACTCTTAGGAATTTTTCCTTAGGCGTCCCCCATTGGTAAATAGCCTTCTTCCTCGAAATTCACCTTTCTTTGAAATAGACTGTTCCATTCGCAGGGTACAGTTTTGGGGTTGATACGCTAGTTGTTTGATGAGCTCTACGAGCTCTATGGTTAAGATTGGCAATTTTCAGGCTAACCCCATTTGGCAAGTTGGCGCACAATTACGAGTGGCCCCCTGTTAACAGAAGGGTACTAAATTTGTAAAAAAGCCTAATATTTAAAACTGACACATGCAAATTTTATACAAATGCAAGTATACGTATACAAGTACAGCATAAATTTAGAGTTGATAAAATCGGAGATGCTAGTGCCGTTTACATGTGCCAAAAACCCGGGTAAAAGCAGGGTCGTTTCTTATTTTTCCCCTACGATAGGGAAAAATGCAGGGTGGATTTTCGACCCTGCTTCGACCCAGGATAAAACCCGCTAATTACCCATGATGCATTTCGAAGCTGGGAGTAAATAACATGGCGGGTTTGAACTTGTGTGAATCCTTGAAAATGCAGCTAAATGATCGATGGAAGGATCTGGAACCCCTTAACAATCGCATAATTTTCAAGAAAACAGTAGAAAAGTGCCTATTTTCTTCCGGAGGATTTCATTTATTTCTGCCCATCTAGTTTAAAAAAAAAACCCATCCCCAATTACATTATAAATAGAATGGTACTGCCATCTGGTATGTAAAATAAGAAATAAAATTTCATTTCAATAAAATTTCAATAACATTTTCATTTAAAGTGTTATGGTAAAATTAATAAATTTAATAAGTATAATCAATAATTAAACGTAACATTAAAATTTATTTATAAATTAATTATTTTAGAATTCACAGATAAAAATTTATTTATATCTATTTATGATTTTTTTATTTATACATGACTAAAAATTACTGAAACAAAATTGAAATCAAAATTACATTTTGATTTTATAAAAGGATTTATTAAAACAATAAGTATCTTACAATTAATCTTATAATTTAAAAAAATGCACCTATCGATTGGAAAATTTTCTTTCCAGTCTTTATTACTTCAGAAATTTAAAACAATTTCTTCCCACCAAACAGAGCTTCGTAATTTTGCCCACATTCTTTGCTGTGGAAAAACTAAATTTAGCAATGAAGCCATAGATCGTACGATTATATCTAATATCCGCATCAATCTTCTAGTTCTTATATTCCTTTTTTCCTATCTATTTTCTAAATTTATTTTTAAAAACAACAGAAAACAATCGTAAACGTTCTATAATTATCAACAGCGACTGACATGTGCTGCATTTAAATAACAAATAGACGCAGTAATTGTGTTTTATAAGAGGAGTGCATTGGTCGTGTCGACTTTATCTCCTGTAAGCAAGATATATGTAATCAAGGTGGAAGTGCTCAGTAGTTAAAATTTTAAGTAATGAATTAAAATATTAACGTAAGAATAACGCGGGTAAAAGAAAAAAAATTAATAGTAAAGTTAAATTAAAACAAAAAAGTTAATTTTAACAGAAAAAATATAGACTTACAAGTTAAGAAAATTTAGAAGAAAAATTAGATAAGACTAATGATCCACGGAAAACAAAAAAGTAATAATATTAAGAGGCCCAGAAAAGCAGATATCATAAGAATACAAAAAATATTTTTGTAAGTTTTTCAATCTTTTTGGATTTTTAAAGTTTTATGATTTTTTTTTTGTTGTTGTTATTTTTAAAATTTAAGAATACGAGGTCAAAAGAACAGCAATTGGGAAAAAAAGGCCTTCCCCAGGACCATACACTTCGTAACGAGATAAATGCGGAGTTCGAAGATGGAAAGCTAAAAATAGCAATACAGTGAATTTGGAAAAGTATGACACCGGCTGGGATCGAACCCATAACGTGATTTACAAGGAATGATGGTGTATGAGGATCACTCCCGCCGAATCATGTGACGGCCTTTACTTCCGGTAAGACGGGTAAAAGCAGGGTGAAAATGTGGTCCCATGTAAACGGGCTTCGAAGGTTTTCCCTATTAGCGGGTAAATCCCGGGTATTATTGTTGTCCATGTAAACGCAGCTATTAAGGGGACAGTGGACTTTCAAAATTGAGAAATTTGTCCAAAAATTCGATTTTTTTTTATTTTATTGAGTTGTGAAACTACGGACGAATAGGAATGTGTTGCAAAAAGAATTTTTAATTTCTGTGATTACTTTCCTAGTTATAGGCATTTGTATTTAATTTAGATATGTGGTTACTAATAGCAATAACTTTAAATGTGTTTTTCTCAAAATAAAAATTTTCTTGTCATACGAATATTCAAACTGCTCCAGACGCATTTCTAATTATCGTATTGCTTTGAAATTTAAGTTTTATATACTTAACTGTATATCAAATAAATCTTATTGAAATAAATGATGCTTCGTAGCTCAGAATTTCTAAATTTTGTACTTGAAAAGATGATTTATAGGTATTTTGCGTAATAAAAGGTGTTTTCACTATTTTCTTTTTATATTTTTAATGAATGCGTAAAATAAGCAATAAGTTTCATTGTTCGTTCTATAAGGAATCCTGTCAATAAAAATTACCTTATTATATGCAAAAGAAATGCACATGGAACATTTTTAATGAGGCCAATTTTTGATATAATTAATAATTCATAACTCATTAATTATTAATATTTCATCTTTAAATTTTAACCACTTTTACATATCTATGGTACTAATCACATTCAAATTTCAAGCAAATCCATTCAAAATAAAAAAAAGTTAAGCTTGAAGGTCCACTGTCCCCTTAAATAATTGCACGTTGTAAAATACCACCTTATATAGGTTTTAAATTAATGAAGGAAACACTTGTTGATAATCAAAATATAAAGGACATAATTAACGGATCAAGATCCTCATTCCATCATTGAAATTGAAAATCATAAATCCTCAGAAACTGCCACGTGTAGTTTCTCGTCTATGCTATGGGTTTACTTAGCGTGTGGCGAATTATATCTAGTGAACTCTGATACAATACGCTATCTAGGGATACGTAATTTTCGTATTTACGAAATAGATGCGAATAAATGCGAAATTTGCCGATACAGCTAGCTACAGGGTATACATCTAGCACGAAAGGGATTGAAGTCCGGCTTACTCATTTCTTAGAATGCCTGCCCTCAAACTGGTTAGGTTTGGATGCCGTTTTGTAGTAGAAGCAGAGGCTATTCCTTCTATCTATTTTGTAATACTCCCCTTTCCCAGGCATTGTTATAGTTTGTGATTCTTCCTGCAGTATAAATACAAAGAAAATGCCAGTATTTTTTCTGAACAATGAGAATATAAAAAGAAAGATTTCAGCGATCGTATAATAGAATCTACTCATGGGGCAACCCGAAACTTATACTAAAATATTCACAAGCACTTAGTAAAACGATATATATACACACAATAGCGGACAAAAAAACTGCACCTGTGAAAAAGTGGGCAGATAATGTGTTTCATGTGTGTGTGTTTTATGTACAGCTAATATTGTTACGATAAAATAATGTAGGATTAATCTTAATTAAATTTTATTAAGATTATTATATTATTTACATGTAATTACTCAGAAAAAAGGGATAAATAGCGAAAAATACAATTTTTAACAAAACGTGGAACAAAGTAATTGGTACACAACTTTGTAGTTAATGTAAATTCTACGTAACTGCAGTAATATTACATGTACCTAGATGTGTATACACGCATAAGGATCACTTCAATACTTAGTAGATCCTCCACGAGCTGCGATGACAGCCTTGCAGCGATCCGGCATAGAAGATTTCAACTTCTGAATGCAATCCTGGCAAATTTCATGGAACCAAACCCTAATAATATTTTCCTGCAGTTTAATCTCAGTAGCAGGCGTCTTAGCAGTAATTTTCGTACCCATTATATGCCAACAATTTTCAATGGGATTCAGATCAGGACTATTCCCAGGCCAATCCAAAACGTTAATATCAGATTTCGTGAGATAGGCCTGCACCTAAAGGGGAAAATAGGGGGGGGGGGTCATTATTTTTGTAATATCCGTTATGCTGTGGGCATGAAAACCTGAAAATGAGGCAACAAAATCATGTATGAATAAGTTAGATCGTGCTTACCGATTTCGCTGTATGACAGGGTGCAGAGTCTTGTTGAAAAATGCAATTTCCAGCACTTTTAAAATGATCCCAAATAGCTGTCTTTAAACACTCCATAATCTGGGTATAAACTAATGCAGTCACAGTTCCAGTAATAAGATTCAGGCATCCAACCCCCTTTGCTGGATATGCATCCCCAGACCATTTGGCTCGCTGGGAATTTCACAGTAGACGATATGCAATCTGGATGAGAAGCTTCACTTTTACGTCTTCGAACATAACACCGTCCGATCCATGTAGGTAAATCGGTAAGTACGATCTTACTTATTCATACATGATTTTGTTGCCTCATTTTCAGGTTTTCATGTCCACAACAGGATGGATATTGAAAATATAATTTCCCCCCTCTAATCCCCCCCTTTATGTGCATGCCTATCTGCCAAAATCTGGTATTAAAGTTTTGGTTTGGCCTGGGAATAGTCCATTGAAAATTGTTGGTATATAAGGGAAACCCTTGTACCTAGGGCCGGCTATTTTCAAATGGCAGCATCTTTACTTATAACTAACTTACAATAATAAAAATATTTTGTATACATTACGTGCTTTATTCTCTTTAAATAAAAAATCCATCAAGTGTAGAAAAAAAAAATTGTAAATGATATTGAAAATTTTAAAAAGTTACAAATGGCCCTAGGTACAATAACACTATTGTACTTCGGGCCAGTTATTTCCAAACACTGAAATTGTTGTTTACAATAAAAAAACAATTTGTATGTATTATTTCTTTCATGCACAACTTCTAAAATCTTCGTAAGGAAGAAATGTTAATTGTAGGCAATGTATTAAAGGAAGAAATGTTTATTATTTCATCACTTTCTAAAGTATGTTTTTTATCCATTGTCTTCTTAATGATCCCACATAAATTTTCTGTTTCAAACACAGATTTAGTAACCTTTTTTTTTATCAATTACTTTTTCTAATAATTGTGCTTGATTTTCATTTTTCTCGGGGGTATCAGTGAGAATTCTACACTTGCCAAGTTTTCGACCACCTCTTTTCTACCAGAGGCCATGGCCCTAGGTGCAAGACTAGATTATGGCCCTAGGTACAAGATGATGTTTTTGGCAAAATGGCTTCCATAGCCAAAGACCTGCAGAAACCAAACTTTGTTTTTATATCATTTTTTCCTTTAATGATTACAAAAAATATCTGCTATACATTAAAAAATAAAATTGCACTTAATTTCACAAAATAAAACTTCATATTTAAGTGAAAAAAAATTTAGTTTTGATCATCAAATCAAGACTTTTTCTATTTAACTATAGCTTCTTGCTTGCATTAAAAATGGCTGTTATGATTTGAAACAATGTTGTCACTCACTCCAATGAGTAAAAATGGTGTAAAATAATAATTATTTAAATAAAGCATGGTGGCCCTAGGTACACGATGGCCCTAGGTACAAGGGTTTCCCCTAATGTTTACGAAAATTGCTGCTAAGACGCCTGCTACTAAGATTAAACTGCAGGAAAATATTAGGGTTTGGTTCCAGGAAATTGGCCAGGATTACATTCAGAAGTTGATCTTCTATGTCGGACCGCTGCAAGGCTGTCATCTCAGCTCGTGGAGGATCTACTAAGTATTGAAGTGATCCTTATGCGTGTATACACATCTAAGTACATGTAATATTGCTGCAGTAATGTAGAATTTACATTAACTACAAAATCTCTGAATCAATTACTTTGTTCCTCGTTTTCTTAAAAGTTGTATTTTTCACTATTTTTATTTTTCTGAGTAATTAAAAAGGTATCCGACCACGTTTAAATCATCATTTTCGTCCAAAAAAAAATTCCAAATTTTTTTTTATTGTCTCATATTAAAGATAGAATTTTTAGCTTTCAAAAACAGTTTACAGTGTGTTTCTAGAGTCATTAGAAGCTGAGATACAGTTGTTTAATTATCGGCTGTTAAACCGGAAGTGCGTATTTAAATAACCGGAAGTTGGTAGTTTAAAAAAAAAATAGTAAACAGCTATTATTCCTCTTAATTTCAGAAAAAAAGTACACTATTACTGAGCTCAAAGAAGGTGTATGCTTCAAAGCTGGTGAATTTTAGGCAACTGTTGAGTTTTTAAGGTTGTAATTTTTTGGTAGTTAAAACTTTAAATTGAATTTCTGGAAAACTGAATTTTTTGGTATATTGTTACAGTACAACAATGATAACTACTATAATAATGTTCAGAATTTAATGAGATTTTATATGTATGTTTGTTATGATGTTATGGATGCAATGAACCAACTTTAACACTGATTAAAAATCTGAAATGAATAACAAATATTGCGTTGCAACTGTAGCTTATATTGCGGGCAGTGTTATCAGAGAGTATTTCAGAGAATGTAGATGATTCCAGGTTGGATTACATTAGTGATGATGATGGAGTGGTTCCACTATTTGCAAGTACAAATCTAGGGGACCTCCAACTAGCCAATATACTTGGAAATGATTTTCTTACGAATGACAATATCAATAAAAGAGCCATGCAGTTCCAGCGTGATTTGAAAATGACTATGGTACGTTATGGATAATCCTATAAGGAACTAACAAAAACAAAATCTTAGCGTCTGTTAACTGAATTCGCATTCAAAACCAGTGAAAAAAAATTTTTTTTTAATTAACTCGACTTTAATTTTATTCAAGATACACTTGTAGATATGTCGCCATTAAATAGACGAAAGGGATTTTTCACCACTGAAAAACAGCAGTAAACGGGCACGTTTATTGTCTAGCAGGGGCGTGCTTAGGGTTTTAGCGGCCCTGGGCGAAACATATTTACTGGCAATCAAATTTCTCTACGTATTGAGTAATGGATCTTGTAAGACAACCCGGATCAATTTGTATGAATCAATTTGTATAAATGAAACAATGGAAAAATTTACACGACTTAGAAAATACAAGTATTTGTTTTTAACAATTTACATGTATTAATTTGTTGGTTATAAAGCAATTTTTCTTGCTTTCTGGGCAGCAAAATTGTCTATTGTAAGTCCGAATATGATGCGAGATCATTTTCATTAGAAATAAGTGCCAAGGAGGACAGGCGTATAATCCGTATTCAGAGCATACTGATTGTACCTGCTTTGAAATATTTTCGATTCTTCGAGAAGAGGGAAATAAAATCTATTATAATGGTAGAGAGAACAAGTAAAAGCCATTTTTTGGTTCAACCTTCAGACCCCTTTCTTCCCAACAGGTTTGGAGCGCATTTGCTTGTCTTCACTCCCTGGTCTGGTTTGGTTTGGCTTGGAGCGCTACGGTCAATTTTTGCTACACGAGGGCTAATTAGACCGGGAGCTACTGCTTAAAGCCGATTCCGAATGGCTACAAACGTCCATGGCAAGAGTGGGATTCGAACCCACAGACTTTGGTACCGAATGCCAACGCCCTAGCCATTCGGCCATCATCCGGCTCTTCACTCCCTGGAGAAATGTCTTGTCTATAGTTTGCTTTGAATAGACCAAACATTTGACCAAATGGTATTAGTATTCGTTCACAAGGATATGTTCACGCTTTTCTCAGTTTGCAACTATTCCGTGAAAATGGACAGATTACAACAAACAAAAAAAAACCTTTATAATTCATCAAATGACTGTTTTTCTAACCGAGAATTTTTTCGAACCGAAAGGGTAGTTTGTCAATTAAGATTCTTTACAAAAATCGAAACATTTTTTTCCATAAGTTGAATTATTAAAAACCGCGAAAAATGTGGGATTTCTTAAAAAACACGTAACATTTAGAAAAGTGTTGCGATGAGGAATAAAAATGGCGGCCCTAAATTTTTAGCGGCCCTGGGCTGTTGCCCAGTTCGCCCACCCCTAAGCCCTGTTGTCTAGTAGTTACACTGAATTATTATGCTACATGTATGCATGTATAAATAAAAAAAATTAAATTTATTTTTAAACCACTTGCGACTGCCCCACAATTTCCATTTAACAAACCCGTAAAAACATAATTAAAATAAGTTCTGTGGGTTTGCTCTTCCTATATATTCCAGTTCAGTCGATCGTATCTAAATTTCATATAAAAATTAACTTTTTATTTAGTATATTTCGATGGAACCTATCTCCAATTTTTATAAGTTTACTGTATCTTTTTTACAGTTTTTTTTGTACATGATAGTCTCTGCAATGTATTCCCCGTGCAAAAGGATAGTCGAATATATATATATACTTATGTAATATACCCATTACTTCACGTCCTTAAATTATAACCTGAAAGGAAAAACTAGCTCATATTTACATGGCTGGAGCTAGATTCAGCCTGAAAGAAATAAAATAAAATTTGGAAGCAGTCGGGTAGAATCGTTTATTAGAGCGACAAAAGTACGTCCGTCCATTTCAGAAGTCTGTTCAGAAGTTATATCACCTTTCAACAGTATTCGCGAGAGGCGAAAAAAACATGTGGCTATTTTATGTAGGATCAGCAGATTTTGGGGCTCGCGATGCGAACCCACTCCTGAATTCATAAGGCGCATCTACAGACAAGCGAATCAGTTCCCCCCGTTGCCTCTTGACACATTTTGGTGTCTATTAGTCCCCCCCCCCCCCACAACGTGGGGGAAGTATTTCGTCGATTTGATCTTTGTTCTTAAAACCGCTCTCCGGGGCGGTCTGAGTACGAACATCAAAGGCACGAGTAACGCCATAAAACCTCCTCTCGCCGACTGGATCAATAAATCACTGCTTTCCCTTACACTTCGCTCTCTGTTTCACGAACGTGTGCTTCCAGGGTAGCATGTACACATGTAGAAATGCAAAGGCATGCGATTCATTGAAAGTTCTAAGGCTAAGGGTTTTAAAGCTATAAATTTCTGTGGCTAAGGGTTTTAAAGCGATAAATTAATATTACTGCGGATTGGATTTAGGAAAGGGAATTTAAATGCTTGAATGTAGGGTATAATATTTAAGATATTACATACATGAGCAAAACAGCAGATTTTGAATTCAATAGGTATTGTTCTTTCCATTTGAATCAAAATTTGCCTAAAAAGGATACTTTAAACTCAGTCTTTGCTATAAGCATTTCAAAGTTTTTATCCTCGATATTTTTAAGTCACATAATAATCATTGTCTAGTGAATCTGTCACTTCAAGAGGGTATAAAAGTTGCAGACTTTCTAAAAAGTCTTCTTGCGCTTTTCACAACACATGCTCGAATGTTACCGTCTCGACTAGAAAGTACTGCTTCGATTACTCCTAAATCCCAGATAAGTTTATTTTTCGATGTTCCGTCAATAAGTACGACATCACCAACTTTCAAATGCATTTAAAATTGATTGCAGTTAAATTTTAAATGCAGTCAATAAAAGGTAATAAATTTGGGTTATACATAGATAATTACGTTTTTCAGAGCATTAAATCAATTAACAAATAAAACAAACAACTTGCATATACACAGTGATTAATGCACTATGAAGATATATCTATTGAAATAAACAAAATAAATCAAACTTGCCTTTTAAACTGTCTTTTCTATAAGCTTTTCAAAGTTTAAGAGTTTTCTCTCTTTTTTCTTCTTCTAAGTCACACATTAATCAATCATGCTTTGGTGAATCTGCCACTTCAAGAGGGTACGATGGTTGTACTGGCTTTCTACAAAGTCTTCTTGCCCTTTTCACAACTCTAAATTAGAACGTATACAATGATTTCTCTTGCAAAGTATCTTCCTAAAATGCAATGAATTATACATATTCCAATAACAGTACTCAAGGGCGAATGGATAATATTAATTTAGGAACATTTTAAAAAAAATGAGGTGAAAAAAATACTAAAATTGCATTATTCTGAAATTATTAAATTAGCTTGTAGATCAAATTCGTTAACATAAATAGCTTAAAAGGCACCAAACTGACTGCAAATATTATTTTAGCCAAAAGACCTATATTAAAATATCAAGGCTGCTGTGAACTAATCCTATTTGATTCGCTCACCTCGATGTTAACCCATAAAGAAAATTTGTCTACTATTTACAGCTACATAAAATGTTTATAAACCAATAAAAATGGTATCTTCAGATAGCCTAAACTTTTCTGCACCATGCAACAGAATTCATTTTTTGGATCCGTCCACCAAAGGAATTTAAAAGCGTTTAAAACACACTATACCAGATTTTCCCCAGAAAAAATTTAAATTTTAAAATATTAATTGCATTTTTTTTAAAAATCGAAAAATGACCCAAGGTGTACAATTTCTTTGTCTATTATAGAGTACTATTTTTTTATAAAAAAAAATCTTCCAATCCAAGTTGGCAATCCTTGGACAAATTTTCTTCCATGGGTTAACATTGGGTGAGCGAATCCAATAGGGTTAGTACACATCAACCTAATAAGTTAGTTATATCACCGAAGCCTTTTTTAACGTGCTTGAAGAAACGTTTGCTAAATAAAAGAAAAGTTCATTTATAACAGATTAAAAACCTTAAAAAATTACAGATAAAACCTCGAACAGACTATTATTTATTTTCAAATGGTGCTAAAATCAAAAAACTAGACACTAATCAAACCTTGGCCAATTTTTAGACAGTATAAATAAAATTTCAATTAGAAAATATTAGTATAGCCTTCTCATAGGATATTTCTTGTGAACTTTTGCATGTCGAAGTCCAATCTGAATCATATACTGTCACGTATACTGCTAAATGGTAAGAAATAATGTAAGCGATTAAATCGAGTGATTATGATGTAAGCGATGTAAGCGTATCATTTTTATTTTAATTTGTTACATGGTGCTAGGATTTGAACCATGTAACAAATTAAATAAAATCGCTTAATAAATAATAAATTTCATAAGTTTAATCTCAAAGAATTGAGATGAAATTTATTAAATAATTCGCAGACTAAAAACATTTTAAGCAATCAGTAAAGTCATTTTGAATATTTTTCTTCGGATCTTTTTTTTTTAGTAAGCAGTAACTTTGAAAAACTGACAAGATTCATGCATGTACATAATGAAAAGCTATGCTGAAGACAAATAAATGTGTTAGGATTATGAAATTTGTATATTGAATCCTTAAGAAAAATTACGACTTACTGGAATTTGTGGAATACAACATGTAATCAACTCTTCTTCAATTCCCCATTAAATAGAAATTATGGCTACCGGTTTCAAATTTCTTTAAAAAATTATCAAATAAGTTATACGGATATTTATCTGTAAAACAAGCTATGACTTTGTTAAAGTTGTGTACATCTAAATTATAGTACCAAGGTAAATCAGGTTGGTTAGAATTTCGCAATCAACGCTTCTTCAATTCCCCATTAAACGGAAATTATGGCTACAAGTTTTAAATTACTTTTAAAAAATTATCAAATAAGTTATAAGGATATATTTATCTGTAAAATAAGTTATGACTTTGTTAAAGTTTGTTTACGTATAAATTAATGTACCAAGATAAATCAGGTTGGTTACAATTTCGTAAGCAACACTTCTTCAATCCCCATTAAATAGAAATATGGCTACAAGTTTCAAATTACATAGAAACATTATAAAAATGAGTTTTAATCGTATTTATCTGTAAAATAAGTTATAACTTTGTTAAAGTTGTGTACGTCTAAATTATAGTACCTGCGTAGCTAACCTAAGACGAAGGTGATAATTATTGAATACAAAATATTTTAGCAGTTTTATGCACTGTCGGAAATAGAGAAAGTAAATACTTAGTCAACATGTATTTCTCATTTTCAAGACATCGATGAAACGTCATCATGACGTCTTAAAAAAAATCTAAGCATTTTTACGCAACTATGAACTATTAATTAGTTAGAAACACCTCCTTTTAGATTTATTCTGGAATTGATTAAGTTTATCCTTAAGACTGTTGTGTACTAACCCTTTTGGATTCGCTAACTTCAGTGTTAAGCCTATGGAGAAAACGTGTCCAAGAATTGCAGACTTGGATTTAAGGATTTTTTTTTTTTTTAATTTTACTCCGTAATAGAGAAAGAAATTTTAACCCTTGGGGTGTTTCTTTTTAAAATGCAAATAATATTTTTAAATTTAAATTATTCGGGGAAAAAATCTGGTACAGTGTGTTTTAAACGCTCATCAATTCCTTTGGCGGGTGAAATTGATAAAAAGACTCCTGTTGCAAGGGGCAGAAGATTCCAGGCTATCTGAAAATATCATTTTTATTGGATTAACAGCATTTATGTAGCTGTAAATAGTAGGCAAATTTTCTCCATAGATAAACATTGAGGTGAGCGAATCCAATAGGGTTAGTACACAGTAGCTTTAAGTTTTAGTTTCGTGTATTATTTGGCTTTTTGAGAGTTACTTTATTTTCCATTCCAAGCAAATGGTTAAAAATAACCATCCACTGTGATTCAAGGTATTTCTTGCAACCCTGCAATGCTTTTATTGCAAGTTTATTTCTTTCTGAGGTACTATTATCTGTATATCTGGCGAAGAATACTTGTTCCCTGGGTGTGTTATCTATATTTCCTAACACCTGCCTTCCTCCTCCAGTCTGTTGTCAAGCCATTGACCGCGACCTTCGAAATTTCGGATGTCG
Source organism: Dolomedes plantarius (assembly GCA_907164885.2). Taxonomy (NCBI): domain Eukaryota; kingdom Metazoa; phylum Arthropoda; class Arachnida; order Araneae; family Dolomedidae; genus Dolomedes; species Dolomedes plantarius. Next base: position 84,778,881 of record OU015503.1, on the reverse strand, counting down.
AAGGTCACGCGCAGACACACTTGCTTTTGTTATCGAACTACGTCACTAGATAACTACAAGGAAGTCCCACATCACCCCCAAGTAGAGAGAATCGTTAACGGCAGCACAGTTTGAAGAACTCATTCAACCTGTTAAATAGGTTTGTTTGTGATGGCTGTTTTCAGGATTGCCATTCTTGCCGTTATGGGTCTGGCAGCAAAGGGGATACAGAGGGATACGTAATTTTCGCATTTACGAAATAGATGCGAAATAAATGCGAAATTTGCCGATATAGGCGAATAAATGCGAAAATTATTTTTTTGCTACTTTTCGGTAAAAACTCGGCGATAAACGGCTTTTTAAGCGAAATTAGGTAATAATAATAATGTATTAACATAATTGCTTTACTAAGACCATCCGAGATCTATAACTGAGAAATGTCACTCTCCTTCGGAGTTGCTCCGAATTTCACCCGGACAGTTTGCTCGTATCGGAGTCGAACCTGAAAAATCTAACTGTGAAAGTCATCCATCAAGTTTTGTGGAGCAATTTAGTAGATTTAAGAACGTATCTTGAGAGCCAAAGTCGAGGGTATTTCAGCTACTTACAGTAGTCAACCAAGAGACTCCTGCTGATTTTGTACCGATTTTAATTTCAACAAAATGCTGCTACCTTAACTTTGCAAAGGCAGCTATACAAAGCTTCTATAGTCCCGTTAACAGAGTAGATGCTGAGTAATTTTAGTACATTCAACATGTAATTAATGACAGAAGGCAAAGACTAAGTAACATAATGTGGAGACTACAACAATGTTAGCTTTTAGCTAAGAATTTTTGATACTTACCTATCAAAGTAAGTAAAATTGTAATTTTTAAATAAACGCGAAATTTTTTAATTTATATATTTTGTTGCGAATAAATGCGAAAATTTTATATATTGCATTTTATTTTGTTGCGAAATTTCAATATTTTTTACGCAAAATTTACGTATCCCTAGGGATGCCAAATTTTATAGGTGACGCAGCGAGGCAACAGCCTCAGGCGCCGGATTAAAATAAGCGTCAAAATGAAACAATATAAAAATACTAAATTTTTAACGAAGAACGTAAAAATATTAATAGTTTAATGTAATATAGAACAAAATTTATAAAAATATACACAAAATATATACAATGATTTCCGCTTATAAGAATCACGTTTGTTATTACTGTTTTTGATTCTTATAAGCGGTCGATTATTATATCCGAAATTTAGGTTTTTGAACAGATACACACACATATATATACATATATTAGATAATTTGCCATTAAATAATATATATATATATATATATATATATATATATATATATATATATATATATATATATATATATATATATATATATATATATATATATATATATATATATATATATATATATATACCAATGGATTGTTTCCGATAAGTATGATCTAAACAATAAACATACTTATTCACCGTCCAATCCATGAGAAACTGTAGAATTGAATAAAGAGTTACTTACCCATAGAACACCAAGCCTGGCGCTAGACAGAGTGGAAGTACAGGCGGCTAGAATCTGCCCTTCGACAATGCGCACTCGGACTCTGACTGGTCGATGGGCGGAGCCGCTCATTTGACGTTGTTTTCGTCTCTTTAACTGTGGTACCGCTAAGTAATTTAAATATGAGTAATTTGTGACTATGGTTATTCAAACATGATTTCTAAGACGAACTATATGATGAATATATTATATTTATTAATTTAAATTGAATCGATAATGGAGGTGAATGCAAGATTATAAGGCTTTTTTTTTTTTTATTTATTTCTGCATTGAAGTAAATTCATGACTTCAAATGTTAACATCTGATACGTGAACAATTATTTCTGGCGTACGTGTTTAGCTTGAATGTTCGTGAATATTAACAATAAGCTTCTTTAAAATTTAATTTTAACGATTTTTCCTCCCCTTATTTTAGTACTAATCCTGTATTGCAAAGATAAACTTTATAGCAATCTCCTTTGTCAGAACATTCTTCCAAAAGGATTTTTTTCTTTAACTAAATGTAAAACTTGAAGTTATAAAGTACTTATAGATATTAAAAATAAGTTAATTAAAACCGGTAAATGTTAAAATTAGAACTTATAAGAGCTAGATATAGAAGTACAGTAATCACCGCTTATAGTGATCAGTGGTTATAAGAATCAACCGTTTATAAGAATCAATATCGCGAAAACAAAAACAAATGTATTATTTCCTTGTTAAAATTTTCGCTTTAAAGAATCAATCCACCGGTTTTAAGAATCAGTTTACACTCTTCGCTTTCCTTTCATTTTTCCAAAAAAAAAAAAAGCCACTTAAACCCTCCAAAGGTACGAAGTTTTTTCTTTATTCTTTTTAAAATAAAGAGTGATAAAATGGGATGAAATTCAGTCGTAAAATTCATTTCTTTCTCTGTTAGACATAACATAACAGTTTTCCCTTAAATTCTTTAGCACAACACTGTCCTATTAGCTTGACCCGGGGGCATCTTTACCCGTCCGGGTCCGATTTCACATTTCTCCACTGACAAACAAAATAGGGATTTTTTCCCCCACTTCCCACATCCTGGTTGCGGCTTCCTGGACCCTGAAACACATAAATCTTCGGCGAAGTGTGCACTATCACTTCGGTAAACGTGACATTAGTAGATTCAGCACTTTGTCAAACCGCGTAACGTAAGTTGGACGGTGAATCTTCGTCTGAGACTATTAGTAGTGAAAGAGGTATAAACAGCCTCCTGAAAACTTCATTACGTCAAACTACCATAGAAAACTTTTTCTTGCTCCCTTCCTGTAGTTGAAATGTTAAAACTGTTAAGCAGGTATGTTGTAACAAATATTGGATTTTTTTCTTCTCTTACTATAATCATGTGTATCTACTTATAGGTCTAGAAATTAAGTTGTATTTTTGAAATTATAAAAAAATAATTTTAATAAAAGATAATTAACGTATATTGAAGAGTATTTTATGGTAAATTATCTAATATATATATATATATATATATATATATATATATATAGGTGTGTGTGTGTGTGCCTGTCCAAAAACCTAAATTTCGGCTATAAGAATCAACCGCTTATAAGAATCAAGAACAGTAATAACAAACGTGATTCTTATAAGCGGAAATCACTGTATTTAATAAATTTAAAAAAATTTTTTGTGACAGTTGCTGATATAATAGAAACAAACAATAAAATTAAAATTTTATTTAATACATGAAATAGTGCATAAATAATGCAACATAAAATAAAAAAATAAACAAACATGAAACAATTATTTGTACTATCTGTGCATAAACTGAACTTATGGCTCATCTCCTAGTGTTTAAACTCAAACTTTAATGCTAAGTAAAAGATGCTATTTCTTATGATTTTCATAATAATGGGAAGAATGAGTTTTCTGTAGAATAAGTTACATGTTTAATTGTTTGTTTATAAAATTAGTTGTTATAGAAATAAAATAAGTTGGGAAAATAAAACTTTAAAGGCATAATAAATTTGTTGTTATAAGGAAATATATATTTTACATGGAGTTAGTCGCAATGATTTTTAGGCAAAGTTATGTATATATTTATGATGAATGGTTATTTGTTTATTTATTCAAGGCAATATAACTGTGATCATTTTGAGTATTTATACTTATAAAAGGTTTATTTAATAAAGAATTTGTGGATATCAGTTGTTCCTTTCTAGATGGCTTGCTTAATCTCTGTTTTTTGTAGAAAAAACCCCTTTTTTGTGGCACTATTTTCTTATTGGCAGGTTCTTGAGAGTCTTTAGGAAGTAAGTTTTGGGGTATATTAATATTAAGTAAATTTCCCACCATATTTAGAGAAATTCATAACTTGTTGAGCTACTAAATGGTTTATTGATGTTTCAAAAGTTATTGAGTTAGGGCCTGTTCACATGGGAGTCCGTTGCGTTGCGTTAAGGAAAAGATGACTTTGAGACGAAAATAAACCAATCATAGGCGTTAAAAATTTCATTGCTAATCGTTTGGAGGCATATGATTGGTTTATTTTCGTTTCAACGTCATCTTTTCCTTAACGCAACGCAACGGACTCCTATGTGAACAGGCCCTTAAGTTTTGAATGTATCATATTGATTTTATTTAAAATGCTTTTCTTTCTTTATTCTTTTCAGAATTATGTTTGTGATCAATAATTGTGCTTTTTGTTATTTGTGGGGAGGGTGTTGCATGAAGAGGACCAGAGTGTGATGTATGTTCATGATATTTTTTGTTAACAGCATGAATATGTTTGCACATGTTATTTAAAATTTAAAAATCATGACATGTGCATTCATATGCAGAGGCATTCACAACAGATGATGTTACAAGTTTCGGTGCAAGTGTGTATTTTTGTGACTGTGTATGTTTTGTTTGGGATGTTTCAGATTTAATAATCCATCTGTCGATGGATATTTGGAGGCGATCTTAAATTATCCTTTGACCCTCTTTGTGACGGTGGTATGAACTAGTGTGTTTTTTTGGTAATTTTTCCTTTATGAAATTTTACAATTCTTTCAAAGTGTTTATCATTTATGTGTCGCCCAGTGGCTAAGTGTTTAACCATTTCCTTACGGGGTGGGATATCATGTATCCCAAGAATACGGGCCCAAGAATGAATGAATGAATATATATATATATATATATATATATATATATATATATATATATATATATATATATATATATATATGAATATATATATATATATATATATATATATATATATGAATATATATATATATATATATATATATATATATATATATATATATATATATATATATATATATATATATATATATATATATATATATATATTCTTGGGCCATTCTTGGGATATATGCTATCCCACCCCGTAAGGAAAAGGTTAAGGCATCAGCCTGCCACGCCGGGGGTTCGATTCCCGCATAAGACTTGGCTGTATTCTGGGGAACCGGTCAGTCTTCCGCCTGCAAATGGAGCCCCGTCTAGAAAGGGGAGCTGCAAACCATCGTCCATCGCCGGTTTCATCGTTTGTCAATAAAATTCTTCTGTGATTGTGTCATTTGTCTGTTTCTATCTTCCTTGTATTCATATGTACACCGGACTGGGGTGTAATGTCGTCATCCCCCAAGGACATTAGCCCCCCCCCCCAAAAAAAAAAAAAAAAAAAAAATCATTTATGTATGTTTTCGAGCTTTCACAGCATTTATCAACACGCTTAAAATTTTTCCCATCTAAATAAATGTTTTGATCGTGGTTTGATTGCAATATGCAGTAAGTAGAGAATGCATGCCAGAAATTTATTCCTTTCGATAAATTATCTTTAGTATGCATGTAATTACTTTTTTGAAAATATACTTTATCTGTAATCTAGCAATTTTCGTATAGCTCTAAAATGCATTTCAATTTATTCTTTAACACAGTTGTGTTCATGTAAAATCAGAATTATGTCTTCATATGACTTATCAAGTGAAATGGTTTTATTATGAACATCTTCCTTGTATGTATGTTTATGATACAATTGGCAATATTGAGTTATGTTGTATTGTGTTAATTTTTTTTAAAAATTGAATAAACTGATACATTTATGTCTACTTTCAAATTCATCCACACATATATTTTTGTGTGTTATGATATACAGAAGTGAATTAATTTGAATGAAAGGAATTAAATAACATGATTCATACTACATGTTCAATTTGGGGATTTCTCTCAGATTTCAAAAAGTATGAATAAACTTTCTGTTCAGAAGTAAAAATTTATGGGCTTTTGCATACAGATCTATAGTAATTTGCAATGATTTCCATTTTTTTTTCACTAATGACTAGAGACAGAAGTAAACTTAAAATACATATTCAAAAAATGTGAAAAAAATTAGTGAAGTCATTCTCAAGATCTTCTGTGCCTACAATATCAAGCAAAAATTGAGTGGTTTAGTTGAGTTGTATAACAGACAAAGTGCGAGTTATAACCATTATTTCATCAACTGTTTCAAAGCAAGTTTTTGAAGACTTTCAGATATTATACAAATAAAAAAACTATGTGATTAAACAATTATGTTCATTTGTAAGCTCAAATAATGTTATAACATTTTTGTGGGGCATAATAACTAGATTTTTCATTCCAAAAAGTTAGATTTCACTGAATAATTTACATTAGAGAATTAAAAAAAAAATTAAACTCAATGTATTCTTAAAGAAATTATAAACAGTATATGAAAGATCATAACATTTTAACTTAACTGTCAATAGTTATTTTAACCTTTCTTTTTATGTGGCATAAAAAAATTAATAAAATATCAGTTTTTAAAAAACTGTAAAATGCAATTTACAATTACCCCATCCATTTGCAATTAAAGTTTTAAATCATTGTTTTTCTAATACAAAAACACTTCCAAGGAACTGGTAGATAATTTTTCTGTGCATTTCCTTGATTTCAGGGTTGGCCAAAACTGCAAAATCTACATACACATGTACGATGAGAATGTTTTTTCCTTCACAGGGTTCTAAATTAATTTCAAGTTTGTTTAATCCTTGTGTAAGAAAGGCTGTGACATTTCAAAAACAAAACACCGATTAAAAAGTGAAATTTCATTATCCCAAAATGAAAGATCACTGTTATTTGTACCCAAAATAAATCCTTGGATTTAAATGTGAGATCTGAAGACTGATATGTTCTCAGATTATACATCTTAAATGTTTCAAATGAGACATTAATTGAAATATAAAAGATTTTTTATTCATCAGATATTTTAACAGTATGGGAATACAGTTGCTCAGCTCAATGCATCAACTCATAGATATGCAAGTTCCTACATAAAAATATATATCAAAATTAATCATTCTTAGCATTCTTAGAATTAAAAGTCTTTTCTTTGCTTTGATCTTGATAATTAATTATGAACCTCTCTTAAATGGATTCGAAATACATGTAAGTTTAAAAATGTACGAGTACAGTGTCTTGCAAGTGGAGTGCCTAGGTCTTGAAGACTATCTCCTGTAAGCAAGTTATTAATATCAAGGTACGTGTGCTCATCAGTAAAAAATTTAAAGTAGGAAAAGTTAAAATTTAAAAGGTAAAAAGTTAAGAATTAAAAAATTAAAGAAGTAATTTCGGTAAGAAATTAATTGAGAATAAAATTAAAAATTAAAAAAGTTTAAAAATTTAGAAGTTAAAAAATTAAAATTCCACGGTACAAATTTATTAAGATAGGAGAAATGGCCCATAGCAGAAAAAGAAAAGTTACACTTAAGAAGTACTTAAATAAGAACTGCAAATAACCATAAAAAAAGAGCCCTTTTCGGGGGTCATACATTTTCGTATTGAGATGATTGTAGAGTTCTAAGGGAGAAAGCTAAATATAGCAAGAAGGAAAGTTTGCCGCCTGGAATCGAACTCACAACATCAGTAATAATAGGCCAACACGTTAGCACAGTGCAATGGTTGCACACAGAAATCTTTGAAAGATACTATAATTAAAGGGACGAAAACTACGTCATAGCCAGAAAAGTGAGCGGCTCCGATCATCGACCAATCAGAGTCCGAGTGAGTATTGTCGAAGGGCAGATTCTAGCCGCCTGTTATGATTCTACAGTTTTATAAATGATTGTAGGGATATTTATTAAGGTACTGCTAAAAATCGGGGCGAAACCACCATGGTTATGATTAATAATAGTGATCTCATCTTCGATTAAATTTCACGATTACTTCTTTTTTGTAAGATAAAATTTTACCATAGCAAGAGAACCAAGGTCTGGTTACATCGTTGATTCATCTGATCAGATCAATTCCTTAGATTTTAAGCTAAATTTCTCTGAAATAACCAACGTGACGTCATTCAGTTGCTTAATGACGTCACGAGTCACTCCTCAAAAATGATTGAGTGGTACATCCAGATGCTTCAAAACACTTTTCTAGAACGTACTTTTAAATAAATGAAAGATGTTCTTTGGCAACTTTCAAACATTCTCAAAGTTATTTCCAGTTCAGATTGTGTTCTTTCGCTTAGTTCGAAATTTGATAGTCAGCAAGTATTAAAGAGATCTTTTTTATTGTCTGTATAAGTGTGTTTTAGGTGTTCGAGTTATGTAAGTATTTTACAGTCGAACCTGTTTATAGTTGAAAAAGTATTCATTTAGCTCACTCGCTGAAATTAAGGGCGTTCAGAAGCAAGTTTATTGATTTATTTCTATTGGATACTATTTGAAATTTGTCATTTTGCTTAAGAAAGCTTTGAGCGTTCAAACACAATTTTGTGAAAACTTTTTCACTATAGACCACGGAAAATATCTTTTATTTTTACCCCAAGAAATCATTTTTAAGTTGCAATAATCTTGTACAGTTAAAAATTTATAAAGTTCTATAGATCAATTCTCAAAGGGTGTTACTTTCCAAATGTAGGGAGCCCTAGCGAAACATTATTTTTTTTTAAACCGGAAAAAAATGTTTAATATTTCAGAAGATTAAAATTATCAGGTCCAATGGTGTAAGTAGAATATCTTTTTAGGGTTTTTTTTGGCGAGTACTGTAGGTCACGGCCTAATTAGGTCTTGTGTAGCAATACTTCAGGGTTGAGTTCTCAACCAATTCAAATTTCTGGAGAAGAATTTAAGTTTGACGTCAGTTGTATAATTGCGTTTGATAGCTACAAATTTTAGAAGACGTGAGGTGGAGTGGGATGAACCTAAATCATCCCCCTCCCTTCTTCTCCCCATGGATTTGACACTATTTAGTGGCTTAGAGAATAGCGAACGTTGCCTGATTTCTACTGCATGAATGTTAAATACACGATGAGTCATACCTCGTTACCAGGTCATCCAGATATAAGGTAGCCCTTTTAAATTGGCTCTTTGTACGAGTCGCAGGAAAGGTTAAACTCATTTAGTGCTGAACATGTTTTCTTGAGAATAGCTTGCAGGAGTTGTCTAGAAAAGTTATCTGTCGAAAAGTTGCTAGAGTTATAGGTCTGGAGACATAAGGCTGGTCTTTAGCTTTTCTTTCAGTTGTAGCAATTATTAGAATACATTGCCTTATGATAAAAAGATAGTGACATTGGTGGTGTAGCAACTGTAACTTGTGCGAAGTAAATCCTTAATCCTTTAAACCTTCTAATCCTTAATCCTTTTTTTATATTTTTTATAGTAAATCTTTAATCCTTTGTCCTTCGAATTTGACGTAGAAAGTACTGTAACATAACAATCTTGAGACATATATTTGGCATACTGTATTATAATATCTTTATTTTTACCTTAATCCTTCAGCGGCCGCGTCAATTTTTGGAACACCAGCAGGCGCACGTGGCACAAAGTGCAACGTCTCTTTCAACCTTGGTTATTCCTTTTGTAATACATTTTTTTTTTCAAATTGAAAATAATTCTGCGTTTTATGACAATATATAAAATGTTTATTATATTGAGATATATTTATAATTAAAGGCCAAAGAATGCAGATGCAATCGCCTTATTTCACAACTGTCCGGTTTATTGGATCTAAGGACAACTTGCGAATGGATTCCTGTTATGTCCAAAAATCTAAAAGACAATGATATTGCTCATCTTCGGGATATGCTGGATACCGTGTAATAGCTGCACATTGATCGACTACAGCAATTCCTGCTTTTGTCGTATTGTAATCCAGTATAATCGCTGGTTTACCGCGATTAAATCACGACTAACAATGAATGGGAAGGATTACAAGGATCAGAAAATCAGACCTGCATTAGAAAGGGCGTAGCTATAAATAGAAACTGCTTAGAACATTCAAACCTTACATGCAAAAACAAACCATTCAAAATTACAAAAATGTTGCACTCTGTACACGGGCGCTCCCACTGAAGGGTTAAGAAATCATTTTTAAGTTGCAATAATCTTATAAAGTTGAAACTTATAGAGTTATGTAGATAAATGCTCAATTGGATGTTAATTTCATAAGATAAAAGCTCAAGTTGAACATTAATGCTTAGGTACCTCGATTTTCCTTAGCTCATAAGTTCCTGTAATGATTAAGTACCTTGATTTTCATTCATTCCTATCATCTTATTCTGAATTTAGTCTGCAGCTTGTAAAAGTTGAATTTTTCAAGTCAAAAAGAAAGTTAAGACTTAAAAGGTATTTTAACAGAATTCTTTGTTTAAAAGTTTTAACATTCAAAAGGTCAATGGTTGCAAAGACTTTGGAAATCATAGAAATTAAGCTGATTTTATTCTTGTTGCACAAAATACAAGAACTCTAATTTTGATGATTTTTGTGTACATATTTCGTATGTGTTCGCTTTCTTATACTTCGCCTTCTACATTCAGCCAAACTATAACGTGAATTTACTGAAGAAATTTTAAAGAACCATACATACGACACCAGATACACCACACGAGATACACTAGCTGTTCTGGCACGGAAATCATTTACTGACACTAGAAATGCCACTAATGCCATGGATATCTTTCTTATACTTCGGACATCGTTCGTACTGGACATCAGTATTTTTTTTCAGTTAGCTTTTTTAAAACCTCTGTGCTGAAATTGATTGTCCCATTTATTCCAAGCCAAGATAAAGTAAGCAAAGTCAAAATTTTTTAGCCTTCAAGCAGTCGGATAAAGAAGCCCCCTTCCACACTTAAAGAAATTTTAAATCTGATTTACGGAAGTTGTAAGGATCGTAAAAATCTGAAGTTTTCGTTTCCCAAGAGGAAAATCTATTGATTCAATTTTTGCTTATCAGTTCGGCAAAGTAAAATGTCGAAATATTGCTCGAAGATTTCACCCCCAAAAAATTAATAAATTTAATCAATTTTTCAGTGTATTTTATTAACTCACAATAGGTATATGCTGAATTTGCTACTAGTCAAAATGTCTGCGAAGGCTCAGTGAAAGTTTCGTATCACTAAATGCTCAAACGAAACCAAAATACAGTGTGTCCGGGCTAAAGGCATCCAAAGTTTGACTTATTTTTACGGAACTACCTATTAGAATTTAAAAATATTTATTTAAATAGAAAGAACATCTCACCAAGTTTTAATATCAATGATAAATTTCGATCATAGTATCATAGATTTCGATGTTTGCACCTTTTGTAACACGACTAACGTCTAAATGGTAATCCAGTTCTCTCAAGTGTTTCGTACCATATCAGGAGTTATTAGACTTTTTAGCTTGGGTATTCATTAAATCCGTTGTGTATAAATAAAAAAAAATGAAACTGTGGATGAGTTGAAGAAGCGTATTTAAGCAATTCGTGAAATAACTCCTGATATGCTACGAAACACTTCGAGAGAACTGGATTACCATTTAGACGTTTGTCGTGCTACAAAAGGTGCACACGTCAATCTGATACTATGATCGAAATCTATGATTGATATTAAACTTTGAGATGTTATTTCTATCTAAATTTTTTACAAATTCTAATGGGTAGTTCCGTAAAAATAAGCCATAACTTTCGGATACCTTTAGCCCGGACACCTTGTATAATTTGCCCCAAACAATAACCCAAAACATTACGTATAGAAGTCTTAGACCTATGAAATTATTTTATCCTGTTCTTCTGGGGCTTGGAAACAACCAAGGAAACAAACTCTCCATTATCAGATAAGTTTGGTGTTCCAAAATTCGTTTTAATGAGCTTTGTTAGTCTCAAGTTATTGATAACATTTCTATCTCTGGATCTGTGATGAGAAATCGTGTGAAAATTTATTCCGACTGTTGAACATCTTGAATAATTTGAACTGGTTTTAAATGCATGATGATAAAATCGCAGTTTATTGATGTATTTTTTTTAACCCTTCAGCGGGCGCGCGCGTGTACAAAGTGCAACATTTTCGTAATTTTGAATGGCTTGTTTTTACCTGTGAGGTTTGAATGTTCTAAGCAGTTTCCATTTATCGCTACACCCTTTCTAATGCAGGTCTGATTTTCTCACCCTCTTATTCCTTTCCGTACATTGTTAGTCGTGATTTAACCGTGGTAAATCAGCGATTATACTGGATTACAATACGACAAAAGCAGGAGTCTATACAGTAGATCAAATGTCCATCTTTGTGATATGCCTGGTACCGTGTAATAGCTGCACAAGTTTGTATCAATATAATTTTGTATACTTTTTGGTAGTTAACCGCGTATCCCTTACAACCTGTGGTACGCGTACCACCGGTTGAGAACCATTGAATTAGATTGTGATATAATACACTAGAACCTCATTTGAGCGTTATCTTTTAGAAGGTATGTTTTCAGAGAAAAGACTTTAGTTATTGTATATAATCTTACATGAAAAGTGAATTCAATTCAGAAAATTCATCCCCCTTCTCAATCAGGTCTTAGGTCAAAACCTCTATGGAGAATGACTAGGGATACGTAATTTTCGTAATTACGAAATAGATGCGAATAAATGCGATTTTTTTTTACTACTTTTCGGTGAAAACTCTGATAAACTGCTTTTTAAGCGAAATTAGGTAATAGTAATAATTTATTAACATTATTGCATAACTAAGACCATCCACGGTCTTTAACCGTTCAGCGGGCGCGTAATTTTGAATTGTTTGTTTTTACATGTAAGGTTTGAATATTCCAAGCAGTTTCTATTTATAGCTACACCCTTTCTAATGCAGGTCTGATTTTCTGACTCTTCTATTCCTTTCCTTTCACTGTTTGTCGTGATTTAACCGTGGTAAATCAGCGATTATACTGGATTACAATACGAAAAAAAGCAGGAGTTGATTTAGTTGATCCAATGTGCAGCTTTTACACTGTATCCCGCATATCACGAAGATGGACTCTCTCGTTGTTTTTTAGGTTTTTGGAGATGATAGTAATGAATTCGCAAGTTGTCTTTAGACCCAATAAACCGGACAGTTTTGAAATATGGCGATTGTATCTGCATTCTTTGGCTTTTAATTATAAATATATCTCATTATCAACATTTTATATCGTTATAAAACACAGAATTATTTTCAATTTGAAAAGTTTATTACAAAAGGAATAACCAAGGTTGAAAGAAACGCTGCACTTTGCGCCACGCGCGCCTTCTGGTGTTCCAAAAATTGGCAAGCTCGCTGAAGGATTAAACCATTAAAGTGAAGAATTATTTTGAAAGAACTGTTTCTTACTAGTTTGTTTCTTCAGTAATATTCTTAATGCCCTGAACAGAACTTGAAGACGTTTTTCCCTTAACTATTTTACGTATCGCATTTTTATTAATACACTAAGAAAAATTTTCACTTATGAAGTTCTCAATGCTAAATTCTTGTATTGCTCATATTGGGTTTAAATTTTAAGTCATAAATCACTGATAATTTTTCTTCACTATTAAAGCGTTTAGGCGGTTGACTATTACAGATTCTATTAAGGAAGTTTTGTACAGAAAAAAGCTGCTGACAAATGTTTTTCCCTTTTTGCAGTACCTAAATGGAACGTAAAGACAATTTACCCTTAACAATTTCATGTACTGCATTTTTTTTACTGCTTTAATCAAACCGTTCTTCAAATGATCTTGATCTCATTGTTAAATATCTTGTAGTTTTCATAGTTGGTTTGAATTTTATTAAAGTATTGATCACCTTATTCAACATTAAAACTTTTGAACTGTTGAATGATGTGATAAACAAATATTCTTACAGAAGCGAACTGTTGACAAATGTTTTTCACTTGTTGTAGGTCTCTTAAATATTTTAAACGCTTCTTCCTCGGAATGTTCAACAAAGGAGGCGTTCTAGCCATGGGCCTTGGGTGTCTATACCTCCACAGGATACGATACCTTCCGGACATTTTTGGTCCAGTTTCTTATGGAGCCATCACTCTTGGAGCTATAGGGATTGGACGATATGTCATAATGAACTTCAAAATCACGGTACGTAAATTTACCCAGAGTGAATCCCAACTCTGATAAGCCTGATTAGTAATCTGATTAACAATCAGCCTGACTGAATATTGATGAGAAAACGGACTGATTAGTAAAACAGTAATCTAATTAGTAAAAGCAATTTAGTATCTAAACTTTTGCTTCATTCGTTGAACAAAATATACATGATTTTAATTTTCTTAACTCAACGCATCAACTAATTCACAATCACCCAGAAGATTGATTTTCAATCTTCTGGACATAGCCAGGACGGGACAAACAATGAATTAAATCCTGAAATAGGAAACTTACACGAGTAGCATAATGTTTCTTTACCATTCCCTTGAAACAAACTTTTTATCATTCTCGTCTCCCCTTACACCATCCATCGGGAAGTATTAGTTAACTTCGAGCTGAAGAGCCAGGACTTTATAGATTCAGAAATTAACTGCTTACGTTCAGAGCCAATTTTTAAAACCTTTTTTTAAGGATTTTTTTGGTCTTTTATGGTAAAATAGCACTTAAAAATTAAAAAATAAACAAACTTATCTGTAAATACCATACTTTTTTTAAAAATTAGTCAATTTGAAGTAATTTTTAATGAAATTAAGCTAAAACGCCTATCAATCTGCACAAAATTCTAATGCTACTGTTTTAATTTCCTTCTCACATGATACATATGACAGTTATCTTCAAAATGACCTACAATCTACGTGAAATTTTAAAATACAAAAATAATAAAATTTTATGTTCCAATAGGAAACTTCCCCCCTATTCGTCATTCCTTTCCTTATAAAAACAGCCCTAAATAAAAAAAAACTATTTGTTAGTTATACATCAGTTATTGTACGCCATTTCATTAGCAATAGCATCTAAAATACTTCCAGAAAATTTTATCAAATTATATGCCTTATTATGGGAAATATCAACGTTAGATTTGTTCTAAAAAGCGTAATTCTGAGAAAAACGCATTTAAAGTTGTTTATCACTTTAATTTTGTAACAGACGATGTTTATTAAAATAGCTATAACTCTGCTTCTAATTGATGTAGAATGAAAATCAAAACCGTTTTGAAAAGATGAAAGATTGAATTTCACGATTCTTCCAAAAAATAAAATTGACCAAAATATTAAAATGACATTTTCAACGTAGGCAAACAGTCACCTTAAGTGTACTCTCCTGGATTACCACTCAGTGTTGCACATAGCTAATTAACAACATATTTAGGGCACAGTAAAAACTCAAACTTTTACAGTATTTAACTTATACACATCGCTCTCGTATGGTATCCAAGTCATACTAGAGTCATTATGTCGACAAAATTGTTTCCAAAGTTTTAGCCAAAAAAGTATTTGAATTTACATTTGTGCAGTTTTGTATAGCAGTAAATTACATCAAAACTGAAAATGTCAAGTGTCTTGCACGACTTAAGGTGTAAAATTTAGATCGCTAGAAGATTGCAAAATTATGCAAAGTTCTGGCTACGGTGGAGGGAGTTACTAGAAGGAAAAAAAATAGGTAACCCTTAGTGTAATGAGAATCTTCAGTTATTCAGGCTATATATATATTGGTTTGACATCACAACATTGGTTTCGTATTTACAAGAAATGTGCTGTGCAGTCTTGCTTTGCTGTTCAGTCTTGCAGTCTATTGCTTTGGTGGGAGGACATGAACAAATTTTAAACATGTTGTTGTTTCTGATGCTCCTTGACCGATAGTATCTATCAGTAAAAGTCCAATTAAAGCCACTGGGCAGAGTAGTACGGCTCCGGTTTTTAATAGAATCGCGAAGGTCGGAGTCCAACTTGGCTAAAGGGCCGGTCCCGTAATTTAGAACTGATGCAAGACCGATGCACTTGACCCAGCACCTCCAGGGGTAATTTGAGAACTTGAAGGACATTACAGCCACGACAGATTTTACGTCGTCCGGTGGACATTAGCGTACACGGCGGTGGATTTGCAGTGACAAGCAACGAACCAGAGACGTTCATTTAAACCAGTGTGGTCCAATCTTTAGTTACCCGAGGGTCAATCAAACTTTAGTATAGGAATGTGAGAGCCGGAGACATTCCAGAAGAAAACGAATAAAATATTGTACTCAAAAACTTTTATAAAAATTTATATTAAAAGAAGTTTAATATACTAGCGTAATATACCACTTCAGTTTACAGCCGAGAAATCAATGTGATGATTGGCACTGCTTTCCTGATACAAGTTTATCAATGTCCACTGTAAGTTCAGTAAGGTAAAGTCTCGGGTTTAAATTTTAAGCATAGACATAGTTAAAGAAACATTTAAACATAGATTTCTTCGGTGTCTGCAGTTGGAGCAAAAGCTACGTTTGTCTGAGACATTTGTCTTCCGGATTTGAGGCCTGTCTAATGTAGAGACGCACACACAAAAAAGAAAAACACCAATTCCATACTCTGCAGGCGCTTAGTTCTAGGGGCGCAAAAAATATCTGCAGAGCTTAAAAAACTCACCAAAGTTCTGAGACGTTTAGCATTAGAGTTGAAAAAATGCCCGTAGCACTTCAAAAACTAACCAAAATCCAAATCTTTTGAATTACGTTTGCACAAGTAGAAAAAAAAATCTGTAGAACTCCAAAGACATACCAACATACCACATTCACCCCGGAACAAGCATCGAACCAGAGACGTTCATTTAAACATATACGTAGTTAAAGAAACATTTAAACATAGATTTCTTCGGTGTCTGCAGTTAAAGCAAAATCTATGTCCGCGACATTTGTTTTCCGGTTGTGACACCTGTCTAATGTAGACACGTTCACACAAAGAAGAAAAAACACCTATTCCATACTCCTCAGGCGCTCAGTTCTAGGTTCGCAAAAAATATATGCCGAACTTCAAAAACTAACCAAAATTGAGATTTTAGCACTAGAGTTGGAAAAAAATGCCCGTAGCACTTCAAAAACTAACCAAACTACAAAAACTTTTTGAATTAGGTTTGCACAAGAAGAAAAATCTGCAGAACTTTAAAAACATACCAACATACTACATTCCCCACGATAACTAAATAATACATCACATGGAAGAGAACATCTCTAAAATTATGTTTTGTTTCTGCAACAGAGCAAACCTGGCAAGACGAAAGACCAGGAACCGAGAGATGTTGACCGAGAGAAGGAACCGAGAGATGATGAAAGACCAGAACACGAGGGGATTCCTGAAAAACTGCAAGTAGAAATCCTAGAGCAGCGGAAAAAGGAAATCCTGAGAAAGCTCCGGCAGAAGATGTCTGTAAAGTTGAGAGATCGGAATGCTGAAGAGCGGCAAGAGGGGAGGCCCGAATCGTTCTCGTCGGCGGAACTCCAGGGACTTCAGACGGAGATGAAAATAAAACCGGAGGAGCGAAGTTTAGTTGAGCAATACTTTAAGGGTTTCGAGCAGTGTTTAAGGAGTGGGAACCACAGAGGAGATGGACTTGAGCAGTTTGAAGATGTTGAAATCGGAATAATGGAGAAGGAAGATTACGAAATGCTTGCTGAGGTAATGTGAAGAGCAAACTGATTAATTTTTCAGGACGTGAAACAAACCAAACAAGGCTGGTTCTGCCTAAAAGAAAAAAAAATATGTACTGTTTAAAGTTAAATTTGTATGTAGTTAAAGTAAGTTTCATGTAGTGTATTTTAAATTAAATTTTTAATCCAATGGTAAATAATATTTAAGAATCTAATAGTTGAATTAGTCTTATACTCAATTTATCGTACATACACTTTGGTGGTATATTACAAATAATGCTAGCTACAATAATTTATTAAGTTTATATAATTTATTACAATTTAAATATCAAAACACATAATACAGCATTCGTGTCCATGGTATCATGAAAAGTGAGAATCAAAGTTGTCTAAATTTCATGTATATTTTAAATTAAAATTTTAATCCAAAGGTGTTAATATTTAAGTACAGTATTTTCCAAAAATAATGGTGAGGGTTTAAATGGTTATAGCTGCGGAACAAAGCATTGTAGAGAGATGAAATTGAAGAAAAGTCTACATTTCTTATCTGTTCAGGAGACATCGATGTATTCTCCCGTAGTTGCCCTGCAGACGTCAAGACGATATTCAGTCTCTTCCCATACACGGCAGACAGCATCCGGCGTAAGACGAAATAGCTTCAGCGATCCTTTCTTTTAAATGTTCCAGATTTCGGACATGAATTGAATACACTTGTCTTTACATAACCCCCAAAATCCATGGTGGTAAGGTTTGGAGACCGTGGGGGCCAGGCAATCCACCATCCTCTTCCGATACATCACTGAGGAAATGTTTCGTTAAGAAATTCCTGCACGATTGTAGATAAATGTGGAGGAGCTCCGTCTAACTGGAAAATAGTTCTCCGGAAATTTCCGGCGCTAGTCCCGGAGTCTGTGGAAGTCTGCCCTTAAGCTTTCGCACGCATTCATTTTACGTACGACTCGTGTCTGCAACATGATTTGTTGATAGCTATAGCCAGTTGAAACCCCACCATTAATTTTGGGACATAAATTACTATATACAGTATCATACATACATATATAACATTACAGGTATATTATAAATTGATTTCCAATAAGTATTAATAAATACTAGGTGAACGATAAAATACTTTACTAAAATGTGATATCATTAGAATTTAAATGTTAAAATACATATCAAGCATTAGTCTAGAGGAATAATAAACAATCTAGGTTTTCAAAATTTCTATTGAATAGTGGTTATACTTTTTATACAAGAGGGATAAACAAATTATGTTAATTTGATCACCAAGTTTTAGATTAGAATTGAACTTTTTGTTTAGCATAAATTAATGACTGGAAATTTCAGATTGTGAACAAACTGATATTTTATTAATAAACTTAGGCGCAAATCGCACAGATATAAAATTGTGATTTTTCTTTCTTACTAATTCATACTTTATGAAATTCATAATTAGTTTTGGCGTATTATCAGTTTTCAGTTATCAAATTCATAAATATTACTTTAGAAAAAAAACTCATTCATCCCATGAAATGTTCAAAAATCAATGTATCCTTTGAAAATACAGGAATTTTATCATGTCTACCGGATTGCTTCTTTTTCAAGTCATTTCGGGAACAAATTCATTTTAATAAATTGCCTTGTTCCTGGGATAGGGTTGATTAAAGAGGGTTATGTTGATCTTCCTCTGAGAAACAGAGGGTTAAAACGGAAGACTGATAGAATAATTTTACAATTAAATTAACACGGAAGTCTGATAAGAAAATGTTACAATATTAGCTTATACACTTTTTAAAGTATGGAAAATGCAACCAACGACCCCTTGGTACTGAGGGCTATCGTATTTGATTTTTTCATTGCTTCTCTCTATAAATTTAACTTATGGTAGCCAGGTGCTGATCTCTAAATACTAAATATATGAAAGGTCCAGAGGTAAAACCACTTTACAGCTATTTTTACGAAAATGGGTTAGCAGTGCCATATTGTAGCTTTCAAGGAGTACCAACACTACGTGCATTCCTATCTGGGGCAGAACAACTTTAAAGCCGTTAAAAATGGCAAAGTTTCGGTGTGCCGGGGGGAAAAACACTTTAATCCATCCTTCAAATTCGCTTTTCTCCAGTTTTTGGAGTAAAGTGGTTTTACTCCTGGACCCTTCATATACGTTTAAATGCTCATTCCTTACAAAGAAGCATAATTTAAGAGTAAAATTTTTATTTAAAAAATTTTACGCTTTCGTGTTTTTATTTTTATTAGGTTTTATTATCCTAACCAACTTTCCGATTCGTCGTTATGATTAAAATATGGGCTGCTAAATTATTAGTTTTTATGGGCTTCTAATTTGTGCTTCTACTGGACGGCAAGGGGTGATATGGGCAAGATTCTGCCTTCTGGCATAGGATTAAAAAAACACAAGATTAGAAATATATATATATATCTTTTTTTGCGTTGACTGTTGTCATTTGGCGACCAAAACACCACTGTGGCATTTGCAGTTTTTGAGAATTATCAGCTATGTCGTAAAACGGAAGTGTTGCTATTGTAAGTGTAGCAACCATGGCAAACAGCATTAATTATACTGTAACTAGCTGAAACCCGTGCTGCGCTACGGAGTACATTCAAATTAAATGCAAAGGTCAATGTATGCAATAAATGCTAATATATATGTATGTATATATGTATATATAAATATATATATATATTTATAAAAGAAATCGTAACGGATATTTTTATAGATAAAATGTAGAAGAAAATATTCAAATTAAATTCAACGGTCTATGTATGCAATTAATTTGTATGTTTAATATCCATAAAACATACAAATTTGAATTAAATTCTCAAAAGAAAATTCCATCTCAATTCCTCTAGTGGTTAAATTTTGTCTTTTAGCGTATTTTAATATTTATTTTGTTATGCACGTGACGCAAAATTAAAGTATCACAAAAAAAAGAAACCACGTGATCAGCCTTTAACAAATTAAATTCTAAAAATGAATCTTTAAAAAATTCCCAAAAATCAGAAAACGGAGGTAAAGATTCGAAAAAAGATTTCATTTTAAAGGAATTTTTTTTTTATGATCTTTCTCGTGATATAAATTTTATAACCTTTAAATTATTATTTTAAATGCAAACTTTAAAAAATGTTACGAAAACAGCTTAAAAATTTTAAAAAATCTAAGAATTTTTCAAAAACCTTTCTCAGTGCACCCCTTCACTATAAGAAAAATCGTTTTATATATGTTTTACAGTTTATACAGTTTATACAGTTTTATATATGAGGCGTTGAAAGGCAAAGTGGTGTAAGCCACATTTTCAGCTTTTTCCATTTGGGGACATATGTAATCTCCATGTTCAATTTATAGTGGAATTGTAAATAGTTATTTGCAATATTGTAATAATCGTTATGAATTATAATTTGTTCAATTTATGGTGGAATTTTTTGTAGTTTATGCAGTTAAACTCTTTTGACTTGCACCACTTTGCCTTTCACCGCCTCATATAGACTAGCTGAAAAATCCGTACTAGTATTGTAAATATGTCGCCCCAGTGCACTGTATGCATCTTATAGAATAATTACAAATTAACTCGTAGTAATCTTTCATTCCTATACTTTTATTCTTATATTTTCTTCTTATATCTGATCAAATAAAATTTTTTTATGAATTTAGTATTTACTTTTTGTATTTTATTCGAGTGTTTGTCTTATACTCGATCATTTAACAGGATTTTCCAGATGAAAGCTCACGCGACAACCAGGATGGTACGAACGCGTCTGCCGAAGCAAAAGATCATTCTTCCTTGTTTAATCAGAAGAATGAGTCGTCAAACCCGGATCAGATAATTACTAAATCAGAAGAAAAAGTAATCAAAATCGTCCAGCCTACCCACAGTAGTGGAATAAAGCTAGAGGAAACTTCGCCTGGTTCGGAAGAGTACAGGCCGGAACTGGTATCACGAGTTCCTAGAATTTCGGAGCAGAATACGTCTGGATTACCCATCAACAAGGGAAGGGGCAGGAAACCCGGAAGCAAGCGAAACCTGCCCCTTGAATCCAGATTTTCAACCGGCCCCAATCAAAATATCATCTACATTCCAACGCCGAAGAAACCTGAAAAATGTCCGAGCACCGTGTACTTCAAAGACGGCAACGATGATCGAATCTTTCTGACGAACACTAGCAGGGACGTGATGCTATCGAGTACTCTTCCGTTTCAAGAAACGCCCGAGTATCTCGAATTGAAAGAAACCTTTCATAGGCTAAATGATCCGTAAAGGCCAAGATACGGTTTGTTGCCACTCGGTGGAGGAAAATTTTATTTTGGATATTTTTTAAAAAAAACTGCATATTTATGTATAAGAAACCGAGAAAGAATTTTAAACTATTTTACCAGTGCTAAAAGAAATTCCGACAAAAAGAGCAGACGATTAGATATATTGTTTAATCAATATCTTTTCGTTTTTTTATTTCGCAAAAGAGAGGAAACAGTGTTTTTATGTGTAAAAATTTTATCAGCAATAAATGTCTGTACTTTATGTTTTTGTTATAAATATCTACTGGTACGTAAATTTTTAGAAAAGAACTAGCTTGAAACTTGTAAAAAAAATGTCTGCTGTCTTGTTAAGACAGACGATAGTTTGATAATTAACTGTGAATATCTCTTGAATATTGTACACATCAAACCAGAGTGGAAAGATGTGCCGGCAAATTTATCAAATGCCGGCATTTAACAAATTAAATTCTAAAAGTGAATCTTTAAAAATTCATCAGAAAACGGAGGTAAAGATTCGAAAAAGATTTCATTTTAAAGGAATTTTTATGGTCTTTCTCGTGATATAAATTTTATAATCCTTAAATTATTTTAAATGCAAACTTTAAAAAATGTTACGAACACAGCTTAAATATTTAATTTAAAAAAATCTAAGAATTTTTCAAAAATTTTTCTTAGTGCACCCCTACACTATAAGAAAAATCGCCGCGCAAAATTTCAGCCCCTTAGGTCCAGCGGTTTGGTCTATCCGTTATGTTAGTCAGTGAGTCAGTTAGGAAGATGTTTTATATTTATAGACTAGCTGAAAACCCGTACTTCGTTATAGAGTACATTCAAATAAAAAAAAAACAGCGGTCAATGTATGCAATTAATGCCAAATATATATATATATATATACAACGATCAATGTATGCAATTTGTTAAAAAAGAGAAATATTTATAAAAAAATCGTAACGGATATTTTTATAGACAAAATAATGTAGAAGAAAATATTCAAATTAAATCTAATAGAACATACTAAAGAATATAGTACAGATTGAGGAACATTTCTTTTACTGTATTTTAATATTTTTTTGGAAGAATAACCATGCAAAATTTCAGCCCTTTAGGTCCAGTGGTTTGGTCTGTGCGTTATGTCTGTCAGTCAGTCACGGAACTGTTTTATCTATTTATATAAAACAGTTCCTTAACTTACTGACTCATTGACTGGCATATAACGCACAGACCAAACCACTGGACCTAAGGGGCTGAAATTTTGCATGGCGATTCTTCCTATAGTGTAGGGGTGCACTAAGAAATATTTTTGAAAAATTCTTCGATTTTTTAAGATTAAATTTTCAAGCTGATTTTGTAACTTTTTTACGTTTGCATTTAAAATAATTTGAGGGTTATAAAATTTATATCACGAGAAAGATCATAAAAATTCCTTAAAAATGAAATTTTTTTCGAATTTTTACCTCCCTTTCCTGATTTTTGGTGAATTTTTAAAGATTAATTTTTAGAATTTAATTTATTAAATGCTGATCACGTGATTTCTTTTTCTGGTACTTTAAATAAATTTATCGTCACGTGCATAAAAACTGAATAGACAAAAAGTTTTTTCTTACTAATGCGGCAGACGATTGGACATTGACAAAAAAAATATTAAAATACAGTAAAAGAAATGTGCCTCAAACTGTACTAATCTTTAGTATGTCCTATTAGATTTGATTTGAATAGTTTCTTCTAATTTTGTCTATAAAAATATCCCTTGTGATTTTTTATTAAATAAATATATACATATTTTTTAGATCAATTGTATACATTGATCGTCGTATTTATTATACAAACCTCGTTAACTCAAACCTCGATTTCGCGAATTTTTCGATATCTCGAAGAAAAAAAAATTCCCTTGAAATTTCCTATGCACTCAATGTTAAAAAAACCTTGTTTTGAAGAATTTTTTTTGGCTCGTCCCTCGATAACTTGAATTTTTTTCTATAAATGTGGAAGAAATTTTTTTCTAAAAACAAAAAAATTATATCAAAAAAAAATTTCTAAAAAATAGAAAAGCTATTCCAACATTACAGTGGTAAAACCCTTTAAAAAGAGGGATATAAAGACGGAAGATAACACAATGAAGTCACAACTTCTCTTGACCCCCCCCCCCCCCCCCCAAGATGGGATTTGAAATTGCTGTTGATTATTTCGTTATCTCGTTTCAGTTAGTTGCCATGCATATGCAGTGACCATCCATCCTTTCTTTTATTTTTTGTTCTTCTATTCTCCAAGGTTACTTTCTAGTGGGGTTGGGAATTTAACAAAACAGGAAATTAGTGATGAACAAAAATCAAGAGGTGGGTGGCTTCCAAGAAGATTGTAGAATTTCTTACCATTACAACAAGGAGAGAAAGAAAAAACAAGTGTGAATCCATGCCTGTGCTGACTTACATTCAAGCTAGGGCCTCAATGCTCATGCACCTCGATAACATGGAATTCAATGACTTTGTCGTCGTAGATGATACGTTAATAGTGGAGTCAGTGGGAGGACAATGACATCATCGGTTAGACGAAAGCTTCTTGTGTAGTATCAGAAGAGGAGGACGAAATCCGCCATTGGCCACCAAATTTGACAAACAAAGGACTTTGCAGTGAACCCTTTGAGGAGATATGTTGAAAGTCAGCCAAATATGTAAGAGGACACATTTAAAGCCATTGTCCACTTAGAAAGTGTAATAGATAAAATTTCATACTCTGATGCAAACAACAACTGAATCTTTTTTCAAATAATTTTGTAATAGTGTTTATTAAAATAAAAAAATGGATTACTTTTTAAAAAGGTATCTAAAAAAAAGCTTTTTTTTCTCTATTACTATTGATAATATGCGATTTTCGATAATTCGAATTTTCGATATTTCGAATTTTTTTGTCTCTCCCTTCAAGTTCGAGATATCGAGGTTTGACTATATATATATATATATATATATATATATATATATATATATAGGCATTAATTGCATACATTGATCGTTGTATTTAATTTGAATGTATTCCGTAGCGAAGTGCGGGTTTTCAGCTAGTATATATATATATAGACTAGCTGAAAACCCGCACTTCGCTACGGAGTACATTCAAATTAAATACAACGGTCAATGTATGCAATTAATGCAAAAAGAATATATATTTATAATAAATATGACGATCAATGATCAATTGATGTAAAACAAAACAAAAAAATATATCCCTTAAGATTTTTTATAAATATTTTTATAGACAAAATAATGCAGAAGAAAATATTCAAATTAAATGTAATTGAACATACTACAGAATATAGTACAGTTAATATAGTACAGTTTGAGGAACATATCTTGTATTGTATTTTAATATTTTTTTGGATAATGTCTAATCCGTCTGCCGCATTAGCAAGGGAAATTTTTTTTCTTTTGTCAATTTAGTTGTTATGCACGTGACGATAAATTTAAAGTACCAGAAAGAAATCACGTGATCAGCATTTAATAAATATAATTGTAAAAATTAATCTTTAAAAATTCACCAAAAATCAGAAAATGGAGGTAAAGATTCAAAAAAGATCTCATATTAAAGGAATTTTTATGATCTTTTTCGTGATATAAATTTTATAACCTTCAACTTATTATTTTAAATGCAAACTTTAAAAAAAGTTACTAAATCAGCGTAAAAATTTAATTTTAAAAATTCTAAGAAGAATTTTTCAAAAATCTTTCTTAGTGCACCCCTATACTATAAGAGGAATCGCCATGCAAAATTTCAGCCCTTTAGGTCCAGCGGTTTGGTCTGTGTGTTATGTCAGTCAGTCAGTTACGGAACTGTTTTATATATATATATATATACTAGCTGTACCCGTCCCGGCGTTGCTCGGTTAATGTAATTACCAATTTTTTAGTAGCCTTAACCCTTTGTTAATGGGCGTCGCTGTCATCCTTTTCCTCACCACGATACATTATTTTATCCATATAAATTTAATCCTTTCTGGCACATTTTGGCAAAATTTTTGACATAGGATTACTTAAAACTTTCCACAACAGTCAGCGAGACGAAAAACGTTTTCCACAAACACACCACAAATTATATGATATTAACTAAGTGTTGGCCAAAAAAATTACGGCATTACTAAATGCGATTTTTTAATCGATTATCACTGCAATAGTAATCGATTTCCTTTAACCACTCAATCCCTCATAGAAAACAAACACCCCAACACATCACGTGCTTGACGTCGAAAACGACCGACGAAAACGGCTTGACGTCGAAAACCTGTTTTCCCCCGCTGTACCTTCGTCCGGAAATGAAGAACGAAATCTCCAAAATGTGATTTCTCGCAAAAGTTTCCGAATCATAAAATAAATTATTAAAAAATAAGTACAATTTGTAAATTAATTTTGGTTCTGGATTTCGAAACTGTGATGTCTAGGGTCTCTGAGATACAAATTTCGTAAAAATGTAACGACATTTACGTATAGATTCGACAATTTGGAAAAAAGGGTCGCGGCCAAAATCGCGTTTTTTTCCGAAAAACGGGTGCGTACAGGCGATCGAAAAAAAATCACAATTAATCGATAAATTAAGACAGACAATTTTAATTAAGATTTCCGTATAGTGTGATCTTTCCCGTATAGGCTCGTCCGAAAAAAAAAATTCTTGGACAGATACGTTAGGATTTACGGAGCTTTTACTCGTCCGGGAGCTCCAAATCGCGACTAAATATTTAATTACGGAAAATCTAATTAAAAAATCGAAAAAAGGGCTTCGAGGTGCATAATGAGACCTCGGGGGGCATCTTCGTGTCGAATCTCAAGACTGTCCGACCTGCCGTCTTTGCGCCGTGCCGCGAGCAGACAAAAACTCGGTCACACACACACAGACTTTGCCTTTTATATATAAAGATATATATATATATATATAGATAAATAAGACTTTTCATTAGATACATTTTTACAAATTAGTTAAATGTGATAGAACTGACAATGTAAGATTTAATTACCAGCGTAGCAATTACCTTGATACTTACTGCAAAGCGTAAACACTAAGGCCATCACTTTGCATTGTACTAGATTCTTAACACCAGTGTTTTCACGTCTTAAAACCACGTGTAGTGGATTATATTTGGTTATTGTTGCCGTAGAAGTCTTAAATGGAAACAAAAGCCTGGATAGCAGCAGCTGCTAGCTGAGGTACCTTCGGGCTGTAGTCTTACGGTGGCAAAACAAGCCTGAAAAAGGGCAGCCAACAATGGCTGGACATCTAAAGATATGTTCTGGAGAAGGCTGGGTTTCTGTTAAATGTGATAGAACTGGCAATGTAAGATTTGATTACCAGCGTAGCAATTACCTTGATACTTACTGCAAAGCGTAAACACTAAGGCCATCACTTTGCATTGTACTAGATTCTTAACACCTTAAGTGTTTTCACGTCTTAAAACCACGTGCAGTGATTATATTTGGTTATTGTTGCCGTAGAAGTCTTAAATGGAAACAAAAGCCTGGATAATAGCAGCTGCTAGCTGAGGTACCTTCGGGCTGTAGTCTTACGGTGGCAAAACAAGCCTGAAAAAGGGCAGCCAACAATGGCTGGACATCTAATGCTGCGTTTGCATTCATGCACTCTGTTCTGCTGTGCCTTGGGGAATCCAGTGATTGATGTTCACTCCGTACTCTGTATATGCGTGGATCGCCTCCCCTCGTGGTCCGGATGCAGAGCATCAAAGAAACCGGGGTCCGGGGGTCAAATGGTGACAATGGGGACGGGGACACAAGATCAAGAAACACGAGGGACCTTGGGGGCTTACCGTGACTAATGTGACTAATGTTACCGTGACTAATGTGATGACAGGAGTCGGGGGTCTGCATGCAGAGAACTCTGCACCAATGTATATGCACCATAAAGATATGTTCTGGAGAAGGCTGGGTTTCTGAGAATTTCTACAACTGATAAAAGATCTTACACATGTGTTTGATTCTGTGTTGGTCGGGGTGGATGATTCACCCCTAGAGGACACGTCCCCAGGTGATGGATCGGGGAATGCCTTCACTGGAATTTCCCTTAGGTGGTACTATACCACCTAAGGGAAATAAAATACCTTTCTCTGGCGAACAGGTAGAAGTCCAACCTCTTTTTCAGGCAAGGCCAACCCTTTTAGGGATAGTGCAACGTATTCTATCAGGGACCGATTTAGAAAATACATGACTATAGTCACTATTCGGGATGGGGGCCCCCTAACACTGATGTGGACGTAAAATTTCCAAAATTGACACACCAAAAAAAAAAAAATCATGAATCATTGTGGAAAAGTACCATTTTACCAAGAATTGGCTATTTGAAGCTTAGAAGCCGAGAACATTATCAAATAACAAAAGGCAATACAACATATTAACTTCATCATTAAAACACCAATACAATGCAACCAGAAAAACTTATTAATCCCTTATATACACTATAACATACATATGATGAACTATACATATGATGAACCAATCAATCAAATTTGAAAGGATATATTAAAAAAATTGCTATTCAATGCAATTTAAAAAAAAAATTGAATTGGCAATTTTTTTTCTTTTTAAAATTAAAATTTTTTGGGCCCCCAACATTCGGGGGCCCCTAGGCAAGGGACTACCAGGCCTAATGGAAAATCGGGGCCTGGATTCTATTTGGTGATTTCGTGAAGTACACAGCACATTTAAGGGGACAAGGGACCTTCAACTTTTTTTTTTTTAAATCAATATTTTACTCTTTATACAAAATGAGAATAATTGATATTCATGTTTGCCACATTGAAGTCACTTAGAATTCACAAATAAGTATTTGGGGGCAAATTTGAACCTGATTTTCAAAAAATTCTTCAAAAATGTTAGAAATTTCGAAAATGTTCCATGCGCATTCGTTTCCTTGTAATCTCTTCCAAATTTTTCAGGATTGTTTATGGGAGTGTTTGGCATAAAACTGTGCTAAGTTCTTTGGAACCCGAAATAGTTTTCACATTTATAGACCATGAAATAAAGTAAAAACATGCAAAATCGTATAAAATATATTATTTAAAACTTTAGATTCATACAAAGAAAAGTTCAATGCCCAATTATATTTAAATACATATGGTAAACTTATATTAATATATTTAAGGTTTTTAAATGATGTCGAATGCTCATGGAGCAGTTTGAAAAATGCTAGCGTTTTTGAAAAAAAAATTGTAAACAGGCAAGTTTCTGCTAAAAATTCCTTATTTTGAATTATAAGGGTCTTGTGTGTAGTTAAAAAAAATATTAATCATTCTTATTCTGTATATCGAGTTAAAAAAGGAAAATAAAAAAATTCGAGGTCTAAGGTCACTTAAACCTCGAATTTTTTTATTCTCGATTTTAAAGTCTATATACAGAATGAATATAATTAATATTCTTTTTTACTATATTGAAGACCCTTAGAATTCAAAATAAGAATTTTTTCGCCGAATAATGCCAGAATAAAAATGTGCAATTTATATCATTTAAAAACCTTCAAATTTCTAATATAAGTTTACCATATGTTTATAAACATAATTGTGCATCCATTTTAACGTAGGATTACTTTCCTCCATAGCGGTCCTTCGGAAAGCAAAATTTCAGACACTAAAACCACCCGTCCATCCGTCCTCGCGAGTTATAATTTTGGCAGTGTGCGAAACCTAGTTTGTATCGCTTCTACAAGCAGTAAACAGTTAAACAGAAACGTACCAAAATGCGTTAAAATTTTGACATACATATATATATATATATATATATATATATATATATATATATATATATATATATATATATATATATATATATATATACATACATACATGCGTATAGATATATACATAGATACATATATACATAACACATACATACATATGCACATACAAAAGAGGTAAGCAACGATAATTGATCCTACGTTAATAACCTGCGGTAGTTTCATTAGAAGAGACTATTTGGAAATTTTTTTCCTGTATGAATCTAAAGTCTTAAATGATCTATTTTTTGATAATTTTGCACGTTTTTACTTCATTTCATGGTCTATAAATTTGAAAAATATTTGAGGTTTCAAAGAACTATGCACGGTTTTATGAAAAACACTTCCATTAACAATCCTGAGAAATTTGGAAGAAATCAGAATAAAATGAATGCGTATGGTGCAGTTTGAAAAAAATCTAGCGTTTTTGAAGAATTTTTTGAAAAATAAGTCTTATTCTTACACAATACTTATTTGTGAATTCTAACGTTTTTACTTTATTTCATGGTGTATAAAATTGAAAAATATTTGTTTTCTAGAAACTATGTGCAGTTTTATGACAAACACTTCCATTAACACTCCTGAGAAATTTGGAAGAAATCAGAATAAAATGAATGCGTATGGTGCATTTTGAAAGATTCTAGCATTTTTGAAGAATTTTTTGAAAAATTAGTTTTATTCTAACAACACTTATTTGTGAATTCTAACTTTTTACTTTATTTCATGGTCTATAAATTTGAAAAAATATTTGAGGTTTCAAAGAACTATGCGTAGTTTTATGGCAAACACTACTATTAACAATCCTGATAAATTTGGATGAAATCAGAATAAAATGCATATGGCGCATTTTGAAAAAATGTAGCATTTTTGAAGAATTTTTTGAGAACTATGTCTTTATTCTTACACAATACTTATTTGTGATTTTTAAGTGACTTCAGTGTAATAAATAAGAGTATAAATTATACTCTTGTTGTATATTGAGTAAAATATAGAAAATTTAAAAAACCGAGGTTAAAAGTACCTTGTCCACTTAATGAAAGAAAGTTTAAAAAATTGGTTGAATGTGATGGAGTTAGAAATGCAAGATTTAAGTGCATATAACTTGGGGGAGATGATGTAAAGCATAAACACTGAAACCAAGACATTGCATTGATTTAGATTCGTAAAACCCTATGTGTTAGACACTTTGCGACATCTTTACCCACGTGCTGTGGGCCGTTTTTTCTTTTGTGATTTCGAAAAGGACACGAAACGCCACTTAAGGTCAGACTAGTTGGTACCCGTCAAAACATAACGGCTGGATAGTAAATAAATGTACTAATACCCAAATTATACTCAGCACATCATGGCCAAATGTTGAAAATCATAATATTTAGAATAGAGAAATGCACTTTAAAAAAATTCTATAGAACCAGGCAAAAAGAAATATGGTTACTCAAAAGCGCGAAATAAGCGATTTCTGTGAGGTTTAATTCTATATCTCACAAACATAATTTAAAAATAACAATGGTCGAGGAAAAGCTAGAGAGATTCTTCGGATTAAACAAATTAGCGTGTTTATGTGGCCATAGGAACATGTGAATAACTGTGTTACCTAGGCCATCGCCTTCTAACACAGATTTTTCATGAGATTGACAACGGAGAGCCAAAGTTCCACCGAAATGAGAAAAGGAATGTTCGTTTTTAAATATCTTCGGAAGCGTAAATTGCAACACAAAAGTGAAGCAGAGAGTTTTATGGTCAGAGCTTTGGAGGGGTTTATGCGGCCTTAGGCTAAGTGAGTATATAAATTCAGATTTAAACATGTCACTGAGCATGCGCAGAAAGCACATTTTAATTGTAAATTATCGCTAATTAATAGAATTTGAGCATGCGCAGAAAGCAAATTAATGTGCTTAAATACTTCTAAGGGCCTGTTCACATAGGAGTCCGTTGCGTTGCGTTAAGGAAAATATGACATTGAGACGAAAATAAATCAATCATAGGCCTCCAAACGATTATCAATGAAATTTTTAATGCCTCTGATTGGTCTACTTTCGTCTCGACGTCATCTTTTCCTTAACGCTACGCAGCGGACTCCTATGTGAACATGCCCATATACTAGTTAAATCTAGCATTTTTATAGCCTTATACATGTACTTTTAATACAGGGTGTCCGGGCTAAAGGTATCCAAAAGTCATGACTTATTTTTACGGAACTACCCATTAGAATTAAAAAAAAATTATTTAAATAGAAAGAACTTCTCACCAAGTTTTAATATCAATCATAGACTTCGATCATAGTAACATAGATTTCGATGCGTGTACCTTTTGTAACACAACAAACGTCTAAATGGTAATCCAGTTCTCTCCGAGTGTTTCGTTGCATATCAGGAGTTCTTACACGAATTGCTTGAATAATACGCTTCTTCAATTCATCCATAGTTTTATTTTTTTGTTTATACACAACGGATTTAATGAATCCCCAAGCAAAAAAGTCTAATAACACCTGATATGCTACGAAACACTTGGAGAGAATTGTATTACCATTTAGACCTTAGTCGTGTTACAAAAGGTGCCCATATAGAAATCTATGATACTATGATAGAAATCTATGACTAATATTGAAACTTGGTGCGATATTCTTTCTATTTAAATATATTTTTTTAAATTTCTAATGGGTAGTTCCATAAAAATAAGTCATGACTTGTGGATACCTTTAGCCCGGAAATCCTGCATTTTGAATCATTTGACTTATCTGTGATCTGTAAAACACGACACTTTTCCCTTATATCAAACGAGAAAAACAAACTTAGTAACAAAATACTTTACTAAACAGTAACAGACTTTAAACTCTGTTTCATTGCAAGTTCTAATGTAACAATTACTGCTCAGACATTTTAATACTTTCATTACCACTTCATCAGATATGAATCTACATTTGAAACCTTTCTCGTTATTAACTGATCACTGACGAACGCTGAGTGCCAGAAAAATATTGTAACAGACTACGTGAAAACAAACCATCGTGTTTTTTTTTTTTTTTTAAGCTATTTATCCCGTGTGCCTCCAGTCAGTCTGAAATGTTTGTGGTAAAAGCCAAACTTTCCTCGGTTCCTAATTAAATGCTTTTTCCCCGAGATTTGGAATGACTTTGTTTAAAAGAGATAGACTAAATACCTCTTCAGTGCTAGTTTAAATGAGAAAATTAAGTGGCGCAGTGGCCCAGTTGGCAAGAGCAGCGGGCTAGCGATCTGAAAGTTGCTAGTTCGATGCTCGTCGCTGACAAATCCACTGTCGTGTACACCAATGGTGGCTGGTGCGCGTAAAATCTGTCGTGGCTGCAATGTCCTCCTAGTTCTCAAAATTATCTCCGGAGGTGCGAGGTTAAGTGTTCTGGTCTCGTCACTTGACGCGGTTCAAAATTACGGGACTGGTTCCTTGGCCAATTCGGACTCCGACCCTTGTGGTGCCAGTCAAAACAGGAGCCGCATCTTCATTGTCCATAGCCCTCGGGACTTGATCCGATGTTGCGGTGTGTCAAGTGGCATAAGCAACAACGTGAGAAAATTATCGCGCGAGAAATCGTAACATCTTTATAAATACTTCTTCAGATATGGGCTAACATTTCAAATATTTATCCCGTGAGCCTCCAGCCAGTGTGTAACTTATGGTGGTAAAAACCGAACTTTCCCCTGAATACCTGATAAAGAAATTTAATTTTTTCCCCGTCATTGAGAATTGCTTATTAGCAAACAACAGTAGACTAAAATTTTCATCATTGCAAGTTTAGACAAAAATTTACCGTGCAAACATCGCAACTATTTACATACCGCACCTCTGCTAGAAGGATAAACAAAGGATAAACAAAGATGCAGAAATGTTGGCTTTTCATTTCTGCATCTTTGTTTGTCCTCTAGCTGACCAAGTTTGCGTTTCCGGTCATACATTCCTATGTGATTTTGTTTTGTTTTGGTTTTTCTACCTCCTCCAGAAAAATGCAATATTTCCGGCCACCTAGTGGGGTTGGTAAGAGGTACGGTCCGATTAAGTAAACAGCGCCCTCCAGCGCCAGGTTTGTGTTTCCGGTCACACATTCCTTTGTGATTATTTCTCGTCTTGATGCCTACTATCACCCCTCAGAATTTGTCGGTCGAATTTAGGAACACCCTGTATATATATATATATATATATATATATATATATATATATATATATATATATATATATATATATATATATATATATA
This sequence comes from Dolomedes plantarius, assembly GCA_907164885.2. Taxonomy (NCBI): domain Eukaryota; kingdom Metazoa; phylum Arthropoda; class Arachnida; order Araneae; family Dolomedidae; genus Dolomedes; species Dolomedes plantarius. Next base: position 84,745,308 of record OU015503.1, on the reverse strand, counting down.
TATATATATATATATATATATATATATATATATATATGCAGTGGACGCTTGTTAATTCGAACTCGTAGGTTCTCAGAAAAAAGTTCGAATTATAAGAAGTTCGAATTATCCGATGTTAAGAGAAAATATATAACTTTAAATGTGTATCACTGAAGAAGAAACTCTCCTAGTATGCATAACCCCAGAAAATATATTATACTATGTTATCTAAAGTTAAACATATTAAAAAGCAATACAGACTTACCTTAATCATAAAATGAAGCAGAAGATATGCAGTATAAAGTAAACTTTTATTAAAAATATGAATTACACTTTGGGGAAAAACTATAAAATGGATGTTTGGTTCTGTTTATGATGCCTACATTGTTCAGCCAGCTTCTCGATTTGAAGTAAACATTTCAATTCATTTTCAGAGGAAGGTTCCATCTGAATAAATGCTTTCAGAGTTTTAATAGATTCCATTATGGCTTTGTCCATTATGGCCGCATTAAAAATATCTTTCGGCAGGTAAGTAGAGAAAAGCCCTGACAGTTTCCTACCGAAATTAGTACATACGTCTTCGTTTACATCAGAGCTTTGGCTACATACAGTTTGATAAGAAATATTGTGCCTTGACTTAAATCGAGAAAGCCATCCATCGCTGCATTTAAAATCTTCAATACCCATTCGACTTGCCAATTCATTAGCCTTCGTCAGCACTAGGGGTCCATTTATCGGAAAATTTCGAGATCTAACATCCTGGAAGCATACCAGAAGAGCTTTTTCTAGAACTTCTTGGGACGCATTTCCCATGCGTTTCCTTCCTCTAGCAAATTTATATTTTTCCCATGAATCTAAACTTGACTCCTTGTTTTTCAAATTAGTTGACAAGGCATGTTTTTTAATTCCATAGTCAGCTACTAACTTTGTTTTACATTCGCCATTCTCTACTTTCTTTAAAATTTCTACCTTTGTCTCCAAAGTTAGGGTTTTGTACTTTCCACGTGTAGACATCCTGAATTTTTACACGTTCACACCACACAATGAGGAAGAAAAACTAGACCACATTAACTTGTCTGCACTGCAGTTATAACTGACGCAGCTCCCTAGAATCTGTAGTAAAGACTAGTTTTTCTGAAATTCTAAGAAAATCGATCCAAATAAAGGAAAATTGCTTTTTTCGTTTAGCACTAATAAGAAGGACAATAGCTACTAACGTTTAGCGGACATGCAATAATCTAGGAATGCAGGCATGTGCCTCTTTACACAGAAAAGAAATTTTGACACACAAAATAATAAATACAGTGTGTATTTTCTCCATTAAACGAGGAAAAAGAAATTTTTTTTGTCAAATTTTTAGTTCGAATTAACCGAAGTGATAAAAATTTAATTCGAATTAATGAGATATTTTTAACATTAACTCCAATACAAGTTTTTTGGGGCTTTTGGATTAGTTCGAATTAACCGAGTTCGAATGAACGAGCGTCCACTATATATATATATATATATATATAACAATGCACCATTGATCTAAGAGGCATTTCGCAGTACTATCACCCTCCAGCAGTACTATCAGCAGTGCTCTCTCTCAGCAGTACTCTCTTCGAAAAGTCAACATCCAATCAAAGCTCAACAATATTAGTCCTCTAGTGATTGAACTTTGTGATTGGTTAAAATACTTTCCATGCGAGTAACTATGACGGATGTAATGCGAACAGCCGTTAACAAAAGTAATTTGCAAAGCAGTTACGTTTATTTTACTTTTCAAATAATAGTTCTTTTTTTTTTTGGCAACGTTAAGACTGACTCTCAACCACATTATTGGTTCAGTTAGTTAGCTTTCCCTCTTTTAAATTTTAACAGTTACTGAATTTTTAAAGGATATTTTAACAGCTTACGTGTTTAGAGCCTTTGTGTTATGTAAGTATGTATATATGTGTCTGTAACTTGCTTATGGATTAAACGGTTGGATTCAGTTATTTTGTGTTTCGAAAAAAATGCTTCAGCATTAATCCTTTGTTCATGAAACCTAGCTGTAGAAAGTATAATTCTTTGCTTAAAGCTACTGAAGGCATCATTTCAACCAGCAGTGCCATGTTTGTAGTCCATAAAATTATAAAAATCAAATTTACGTTACGTTAGATTGAATTGCTAATTGAAATTACTTTTGCTCAGCCTAAATCAAATTTTCTGTCAGAAAATGTTAACTATTCGAAAAGTCTACTCACAGCCTCATGGAAAAATATTTTATTTTGTTAGCTTCACTCTGAGAAAGTTACTTGTTTTTACACGTTTTCCATCTAAGGTAATTTTGAGCAGGATTCTGTGTTATACTTGAGATAAATTTCTTTTGAATGCAGCACTGAACTTTTTTTCCAACCTCTTAATCACATCGATGATGTATATTGAAAACCCATGCTCCATATACGAACTCTCGTATTTAACATGGCAGATTATATGCAGTTCCTTGAGAACTGTATGAAAAATGAAATTGATATATTCTCTTACTTGGCGTGGAGGTATTTGAGAAATTGATTAAAGAAAAGGGGAATATTTCTGTAGTTTGAAATAGGAACCAAAATAAGAATTTTGCCTTAGAAGTAAGCATATTTGCCGAGATTGCATTTAAAACTTTCGTTTATAGTAAAACAGAAGCTCTAGCATGCCACAAACATCATTGTTATCTATGTTCAACTTTACATAGATTTAATATACAGTGACACAGATTATTAGTTATTTTATCGTACTTTTTGACATCTGGAAAGAGTATTGTGATCAGTAATTTCGAGGAAATTTAAACTAGAAATTTCTTTTCACATATGTCAAAACCAATTAAGTTGGTTTTGACATATCTGTTGGCTGGATAGTTGGCTGGAGACAGCAATGGACACAATAGCATCTCAGCATAAACAGGATATTTTAACATCTTGTTGCTAGTCTTTGACTTTTGGAAAGTGTAATGCGAGTAATTTCTCAGAAATTTAAACTAGAAATTTCTATCATGCATGTTAAAACCAATTAAGTTGTACTGGCCGGGTAGTTTAAAAAAATAAACACGGCAGAAAATTATTATAGTGATATGTCAATCTAGTTACGTTCAAGGGATAGCATTGAATACAATATCAACTTATTATAAATTTGATGTTTTAACATTTTGTTGGTAGTTTGGGGTATCTGGAAAGTGTATCACGATTAGTAATGTCTGGGAAATTTAAAATAGATATTTCTATCCGACATGTTAAAACCAACTAAGTTGTACTGGCCGGGTAGTTTTAGCGGTACAAAACACGTTCTAAGGAAGAAAATTATAGCGATATGCCAATAGAGTTGGGGTTCAACAGATTTTATTGAATGCAATAGTATATATATAGTGTTTGAGCATGATGTTAGAAATTTTTTTCAAAAGAAAGTTTACGTATTTTTTATCAAAGTTAAAAGTCCTCATTTTTACTCACTTGGCCTTGGCAGCCGTAGAGTTGAAAATTTTCTATTTTTAATAAAACATTGAGACTGGAACTTCTTTACAATTGTAAGGTTCAGGCGTTTAATGGTTTTTCGTTTTGCAGGAATATGAAAAATTACTTACGCTTCCTCTGCTAAGTGTTTGATAAAACTCGGAATAATTTTTTTTAAAAGAGTTAAAATTGGTCATTATAAACTGACTTTGTTTGGTAGCCTTGGAATAGAAAAATTGGGTAGTTTTAAACAAGCCCTTTGACTAGAAAATTTTTCCAATCATACAGTTCGGAAAATTTAATAGTTTTTCAATCTGTAGGAATATGAAATCTTTCCGACTCTTCCTCCACCAAGCTTTCAATAAATCTGAGACATTTTTATCAAGAAGTGAAAATTAGTCATTTTTAACAGACTTGGTTCATAAGCTTTAGACTTAATGTGGTTCAAACGTTCAACAATTTTTTCTTTTGCAGGTATATGAAATCTTTAAACGCTTCCTCCGTCAAGCGTTTGATTTAGCGTAGAAGTTTTTCATAAAACTGAAACTAGTCATTTTAACTGATTCAGTTTAGTAGCCCTAGACTTCATATGGTTCAAAGGTTTGATAATTTTCAATTTTTTAGGGATATGAAATATTTCAAACGTCTCCTTCGCCAAGCGTTGTAGTTAGCTTAGTTTTCATAAAAAACATTAAACTAGTCATTTTAACTGTCTCCGTTTAGCAGCCCTAGACTCCATATGGTTAAGAGCAGGGGTTCTCAACCTTTCAGGCTCTGCGTCCCCCTTTGAGCAGTGATGTGAGGTCACGCCTCCCCCACCACCACCACTACCACCATATGTGGTCAATGCATGTAGTACAATCGGAACTTGAAACTGAAGCCGGTTATTAAATGAAAATATAGAATAGATAATTTCATACAAAAAATTTAATATTACTAAACATATCTTAATTTGGACCATATCGTTATTAGAACATATGAAATCAAAGAATTAAATACAGATCAAATATATTTGAGGTAATCAAGGATCTAGATGAGATTGGCATGTAATAAAAGTCACTTTCACAACATTAATGAGAGGGCTCACAATGTTTATCCTTGACAAATTTTGAATATTTGGTTGTAACTGTTACAAAGCACACCTCAGGTCACTTTCAACGTCCAGATGTGCGACAATTACAGTGTTTTTACAATTACGACAATTATCGTATTCGTGTTCGTATGTCGAAAATATGTATGATTACATTGTGACCGCAAAATTGAGTACACATTGATATACACATTGATAATCACGCCTCCCTTGAAATTCTTCTACGCCCCCCCCCCCCAGGTTGAGAACCGCTGCTTAAGAGGTTTAATAATTTTCTATTTTGCAGGGATATGAAACCTTTGAGACGCTGCCTTCGTCAAGCGTTTGATAAAGGAGCAGTTCTGGCAGTTGGACTCGGATGTTTATTCCTCTACAGGCAACATGATCTTCCGAATATTTTAGGTCCACTTTCTTACGGAATCATTTCAGCCGGCGCTATTGGATTCGTAAGATGCATTATATTGGATTTCGACTCAACCATTGTAAGTAAAATACTGCAGAAAGCAAGAGCAAATAATTCAGTATTCAGATACTGCAAACAAAACGAAAACTAGAAATATTAACGATTGTTTTGATCGTGCTTTGATTTTTATCCGAATTCAGATTTAGTAATATGCGTATTTATTCTCGAATTTCTTCAAATATACAAAAATTTCTTCAAATGAGTTGACCTTCGTATTAAGATTTTCTTTGGAAGTTCTGGGAACCTTAGAATCTAGAATGATAAAGTTCGAGCTTTTACTAGTTTTAACTTGTTGGATTTAACTTGTTGGATTTTACTACCTTTTAGCCGTTTCTATCGTGCTTACAGCGTCCTACATAGTCTAATGATCCGTCATTTTTTTCTATCTGTCATTCTTAAACAGTTCAAAAGTTTTTGTATTCATTGAAATTTATGAGTTCTGGAAATCATACGTCAGTTCCTTAAAAAAAAAGAAAGGTCTAAAATTTAAATACCTCACTAAAAATGTACTTCAATGGTAATCCATAAATTAAGCTTATCGGACGGTCGGTCCATAAGCAATGTTTAGCCTGAAGACCAGAAGCTGCGTAGCAAAACCTGCAGACTCAGCCAAGGGTAGATTTCCCCTGCTCAGTTATGCTTCATATGTGCCTGGGCGCCGGTCGGGCAATACAGATCTACCGACCAATTTGGGCAAACAGGGGCATGGTAATTAAAAAAAAATATACAGTGTGTTTCAAAAAGAATCATCCGATTTTAAAAAATCCTAACTATTCATCTTTTAATCCGTTTTGATCGAATAATGTATAGGCAGAAAGAGAGAAATCTCGATTTTCACGCAGTTGCCGACAAGTAGCTCTAACGTTCTTTCTTCGCCCGCCACTTCAGTGGTTTGTAAAGAGGGCGACTGTACAACAAATCATTTTGTGTTCTACGCTTTGCGAAGTGCGAGTCCGTAACAACTGTTCAGCGTGATTTTCGTCGACAAAACCCTGGTAGATTGAAATTCCTACCTTTCGGAGCATTAAGCGATGGTACAAACAATTCCAAATTGTCTGTGTACACATAACAGCCGTGGAAGCAGTGTCTGCAGACCTGCTCGCAATAGTTTGGGGCGAATTTGCCCACCTTATAGACATGTCTTGAATCCAAAGGTGGGCATATTGAGTACCTTTAATTTGGTTTGTAAAAAAACTTTATGATTAGCCCTGTAATATAAAATTGTTTCTATGTTCAATATTTTTCATAATATACTGATTTCAAATCGAATGATTCTTTTTGAAACACCCTGTATTTTTTTTATTACGAAATGCGCATATAGATGTAACTTCATTTATCTAGAAATTCTACCTTTTTCATCTTTTGTAAATGATGCCAGGGGACGTAAGTTTAAGGTGTAGGTTATGCATCTTTTGTATCTACTCTTGGCAACATAAAAAATATTAAAATATTAAAAAAATAGGCACTATTAAAATCATTTCCTGCTTTTGTACCCGTAAAAAAATTTCTCAGCCTCAGCGAATTTATGCAACATTAATGTTGTGTACTAACCCTATTGGATTCTCTCACCTCAATGTTAACCTATGGAGAAAATGTGTCCAAGGTTTGCCGAATTTTAAAGATTTTTTTCAAAAATTGTACTCCGTAATAGAGTAAGAAACTTTAACACCTTGTGGGCTTTTTCGTCTAAAAAATGCAAATATTCTAAAATTGAAATTATTCGAGGGAAAAAATCTGGTATTGTGGGGTTTAAACGTCTCTAAATTCCCTTGGTGGACGCAATTTATAAAATGAATCCTGTTGCAAAGCGCAGAAAAGTTCAGGATACTGAAAATACAATTTTTAATGGAATATCAGAATTTATGTAGCTGTAAATATTAGACGCATCTTCTCTATAGGTTAACATTAAGGTGAGCGATTTCAATAGGGTTAGTACACAGTAGCCTTAAGCAATAACTGCAAAGAAGAAATCAATATACCTTGTCTCTAATCAGTGGCATATAGCTGTTAATATTTACATGCTATTCAGGTAAGTTTCTAAAATATTCCTTGCATTTGGTTATTAGCAGAGTAACTGGAAAGCTATACGCATATGATAATCAGTGTTATAAGCTGTTACACTTCGGTTTGAATTCCGGCCAGGCATAGATACATTTCTCTTGCTCCGGGGCAACTGGACTCCCCCCACAATAAGTCATCAGAACACGCGGTTTATATGACCGATTGTCCACAAGTAAAGTGCAAGCAGAAATTGTAAAAAAAAAATCTAAGGCAGAGAAGTCTCAAACCTTTTAATATGAAATTTTTCTGTAATACATCGATTATTGCAGTCAAACTCGAAACATTCTTTTCAGATGGTTTTGGGTGCATTGAAAGTAACATTTCTGAAAGCTAAATCTGTCGATACAATATGAAAAATCGACACTCTAATTTATTTCATTGTATGTATTATATTTAAAGGTAAAAATTTAAAAATTAGTTCTTGAACAAAGGTAAGTTCATTAACCAGCTATAAGTAAAATTAAATGGTATGTTCTTGCATCTAGTATCGCATGGATTAGGAATATTACATGTAGTCAGAACCATTATATGAATATCTGAGGTACATATAAGGAGTAAGGGGTAAGGTAAATAGGAGTTATGTCACTTATAATTAATGTTATAAGCTCTATCCTTTTCAGCCGTCAAAAGACATTGATAATTAGGATCATCATTGAACTACGTAATGGTCCAAAATAGTTTTAGGAAAATGTGTTTAGTCCTATTATAATTTCTCGCTCATATACTAACAATGAAGCATATTTTGAAGGTGATATTCAAGGAGATTTGATGACATGTAATGTATGGTAATTATAGTAATTTTTTAACTGATGACATTGTGAATAATTACTTATACTGACACTGTAAATACTGATGAAACAAATAAAGGGATACGGATGTTGGACACATTAACATTAAAGGAAACAATACTAAGTTCTAAAAACCGAAGGATTTAAGGGGAGTCATCACCTTTAAAAAAAAATCTAATTTTACTTTTTTCAAATTTTAGAATATTTGAACATTTTTGAATCATTTAAAACAAATAGCGTTAAAATATTCCAAGTAGAACATTAAAAACTATGACATGAAATAAGCAGTTCCAATGGAAAGATTACCAGTGCGGGAACTTTAAAAAGCCTTTTTCACGTAATGATCATTTTCATGCTTGTGCGCACTGTATAAAGGAAACTACTGTAGATATTGCTTTCATATTTTAAAGTTAGGTGTATAATGATGCTATCAAAAATGTGCTCCTAATTTTTTCTTCAAAAAATATTTTTCTATGAATTTATAGCATTTGACTTGTAATTTTAATGGGCTTTTTCAGTTTTTTTAAATCTGATTGTCCTGGAGCAAATATTTTTGGATGTTTTAAAATTGAAGCAAGTGTAGAAACATACCTAATGTTTTAACCTCACAAAAATGCAAAAATTATTATTGAAACTTAGTAAGTGTTGTAAGTCTGCGCGCAGTGTATCAGCATAAATTTGAAATTTTCAGAAAATGCACTCACTTCTTACTTCATAAATAAAATTCTTATTTACTTGTAAAAAAATTAATTCAGGGAACATAATCTATAATGTTTAGAGGAGTAATACTGAAAATTTCATATATAATACACAATAACAAAAAATATTATAGAAGTTCGAACAAAAGGTAAAAATTCTGCCTTTTCAACTTGAGTGAAGGTGATGACTCCCTTCAACTGTCTTCTACTGTTCTCGTATGTATGCTGTCAGTCTGACATGAATTTTCACATGGAACTGATGCCTAAATATATCCATACTCAAGAATTGGAGAATTTTGCACCAATTCCCTAAGGCTAACCATTATACAGGATTTTGTTCATACAGCTATGGAACCATATACGTGCGATATGTAGCATTGATTAGGTATTAATGTGCTATTCTTTTGCAGTAATTCCTAAATTAAAACTGTCTTTATACAGATCTGCAAAATAAAGTATCATGATTGTTCTTAATCCATTCGAGTAGTGAGCATAACTGGCACCAGGGGCACGATACCTATTTGCCCCCCCCCCATGGTTTTGACCAAATGGTCCAATGGTCTTGGGGACCATTTGGCGCCTTTCTGCGAGTGGCGCCCGGGGCATGATAGATCCCCTCCCCCCCCCCCCCCTCGCTACGCCACTGAACTTCGATTGAAAGTTTTCGTGGTTTCATAAGACTCTCATAGGATTTATAACTTGCAGAGCAAATTTTTCTGTATACCGCTAACGACTGGCAATATAACACTAACTTCATTTTGCTTTTTTATGTATTTAAAAAAAAAGTGTCGGCAAAATTAAATCTAATTCATTTGGTGTTTACGCAGGAAAGATCCGAATACCAAAAAATTCTTCGCATGCTCGACGAGCGAAAGGCAGAAATACAGGAAAATCGGGACATACTGGAAGAACTCCGAGGAGCCTGCGCTCGTTTTATGGCGATGAGAGACATTCTAGAGAGATGGCGGAAAAATCCATCACTCGTCCAAGATAAAGTTACCGTTCTTGAAGAGTTGCTGACACCTCGAGAAGGGGTGGACACTCAACGCAACACAAGCGACACGACAGTAGAAGTTTCGACAAGTCGAAAAGGAACGGACACAGGCGTGGATAATGTTGGCGAGACAACGCCAAAAAATCCGCAGCAGGATCCACGAGAGGAGATATTGGAAACTGTTCAAAAGGATATACTTGAAATTGTTATGGATGAGGTATTCACAGAGGTGTTAGAGGAAGTATCCGAAAATGTTCTGTATGAGGAATCCGAAAAGGTACTGGAAGAGATATCGGAAGATATACAAAAGGAGATGTTCGAAAGGGTAGAGGCGGAGATATTCGAAAGAATGAAAGCAGAATTATCCGAAAATATGCTATTGGAATCGTTCGAAATTGGTGAAGAGGAAATTTCCGAGAAGTCGTTGGAGGAAATAATGGAAAAAGTGCAAAGGGAGATGCTTGAAAAGGCGCAAGAGGGGATATTTGAGAAAGTGAAAGAAGTGGAATCCGAAAAAATGAAAAAGGTAGTAGAACAGATTCAAGCGGAGTCCTCCAAAACGGGGCAGGTGGAAATATCGCAAAAAGGCCCAGAGGATATATCAGAAAATCAAGAGGAGGTATCGGCAAAGGAGCACGAGGAGGGATTGGAAAAAGGGCAAAAGGAGGTACCCGAAAAAGGAAAAGTTGAAAATGGGCAAGCAGGAATATGTGGAAACGAACAAGAGATAGCCGAAAAGGAGTTTAAAGAGATATCCCCGACGCAGCTGGATGAGGAATCCGAAATTGGTCTAGAGGAGAGATCCGATAATGTGAAAGACAATAAAGTTACTGAAGAGCTTCAATTGAGAATCGAAGAAACGAACGAGAAACACGATAAGCACCAAAAAGAAATATCTGAAACTGTTGCTGTTGAACTTCAGCAAATTGTACAGGACGAAACAGTAAAACTTGGAAAGGAGATAGAGGAATTTCTTACTGAGGCTGAAGCTAAAAAGACTGGAAAGGACTGAATCAAAAGGCTCGGGAGAAGATGCGAAAGCTGAAACAAAACGGAAGCTTCTGAGGTTCCACTGCGTGACAATTTAGAATAACATTGAAATATTTTATATTATTTATATAGTTTAAAAATTAAAAAAAATTGCATTGTGTTTGTTTTAAAATAAAATAGAGGCAAATAATATAAATTTTACTTTAAAACATTTGTATTTAATCCGTACTGTAGAAATTTCAGAATAGTTTGGACAAAATAATAAACATTAATATCTCATTACATACAAGTAATAAGATTTTTTTTCTTTTGTAGTATAGCTTAGTGTATATTTTTTCCCAACACGGCAGGTACTTTATCCTGATTATGTTCCCCCGCCGTGGTTTTGTTGGAAACTTCATAACAAAAAGGAAAGTCTTATATAAGATTGTTATTTTTTCTTTATCCATATTCAGTAAGCTGTAGTATGAGGGTTTTCTCCTGCTCTTCACCTGAACTATGTAACATGAGCTCTTAAGTTGACCTACGAGTTTGTTTTTAAACTTAATTCATATTTATATTACTAAATTACCTTCAATGGGTAAGGCATACTAAGAAAACTGGAGCATTAATGTAACCATAAGTTTTTATATCATTGTTCACATGGAATACAAATTCCAGTCTCAGGGATTGAAAGGTTTTGCTCAGTAGTTCAAATGGCAATCACCAGGATTACCGTACAAGTGAAAATGGGTAGTTATTACTCTAGAAAGACTAATTTTTTTTCTTACTAAAGACAATGCCATCATTTTGAAGGTTAAAAATAAAATGAAGAATTGAAAATATTTAATGTTTTTTAAATGGTTAAATAAGTTTAATTTTGAACTATTTCATAGCGGTACATAATAAATTAGTATATATATTTTTATGCAGGTATGCTTAGCTGACAACCTGGTATAAAAATATATGCATGGTTTGTGCAGTTCTTATTTTGGAACACCAATATTTCCGAAGTATCAATATTTCTGTTATTTGCAAAAGATTAAAAGTAACTTTTTTTTTTGGAAGAGACTAAAAGTAACATTTTCGAATTGAATACAGTTAGGGCCCTCCTCAGCGCATTGACTGCCGGACGGTCCTTAAAATATGATTTTTTTAAAAAATTTAATATCGATAGAATTGATGTTTGAGTAGTATTCAAAAGTTATACAGTGAGAAAAATAAATACAATACAGGGTGTCCGGGCTAAAGGTATCCAAAAATCATGACTTATTTTTACGGAACTGCCCATTAGAATTAAAAAAAATTATTTAAATAGAACATCTCACCAAGTTTTAATATCAATCATCGATCTCTATCGTACTAGTATCATAGATTTCGATGTCTGCAAATTTTGTATCACGACTAACGTCTAAATGGTAATCCAGTTCTCTTGAAGTGTTTCGTAGCATATCGGGCGTTATTAGACTTTTTTGCTTGGGGATTCATTAAATCCGTTGTGCATAAACATAAAACTGAAACTGTGGATGAGTTGAAGAAGCGTATCATTCAAGCAATTCGTGTAAGAACCCCTGATATGCTACGAAACACTTGGATAGAACTGGATTACCATTTAGACGTTTGTTGTGCTACAAAAAGTACACACATCGAAATCTATGATTAATATTAAAACTTGGTGAGAAGTTCTTTCTATTTGAATAAAATTTTTTAAAATTCTAATGGGTAGTTCCGTAAAAATAAGTCAGGACTTTTGGATACCTTTAGCCCGGACACTATGCATCATATCATTGTTGAAAACTATGTCAACGCTAAAGACATAATCGGAATCTTCAGTTTCACAGTTTGAAAACGCGGGAAAATACCAAGTCTCTTAAAAGTTTTCTACAATTTTCCGATTTTAACTGAACTTCTATTAACGTTTTAATTTATTTCCGACACTACGCCAATGCTCCTGGGGAGGGGGGGGGGGTGTTACTCAGTCAAAGTAATGTTGACACCGGGCTGAGGGCCTGTTTACATAAAAGCTGTCAGCGTTAAAGATGACCGTTGGTGCTGAGAAGAGAATCTGTTTATGCCGAGTAAAAAACTACGGCCAATCAGATGCGCTTGACGCTTTCAATTTGAACAAGTTATTTTCTCAGCTCCAAGGGAATCTGAAACGCTGACGGATTCTATATGGACAGGCCCTAGGAGTCGGCCCCTGCTTGTACCTAATAGTTTTGAACTAAACTGGAGCAGTATCTCTTCGCCCTGCATCCTGGTTGGGACTTCTTCTGCGAGGGTCGATTAGTAACAACAAAACATAAACAAAAAATCCGCAGAATCTATCCACAGGTTAAACAGAGTTCAGTACAACTGCTTAGGGTAAATAAGTTTGCGCCCATACAGTTCAAGGATGTGTTAATGTATCCGACTACGTTCGGAGGACTTTTTAAAAAAAAAACTGTACTTGCGAAAATTTCATTCTTATTTTTCGAAGGAATATAAAACCAAAACTGGAAAATGATGAAAAAATTGACAATAACTATGCAAATTTTTACAAAATTGATGATTTTGGGTCGAAATTTAGCAAATTTTTACAAAAACGGCTCTAGTTCTAAAAAATATTATGCATATAACATTTTCTTTTGTCATATGTAGGTAAGTACCTTTTTAGTGTAATGACCTAAAAGCTAATCGATATCTCAAAATATAAAAAAAATGCAGGTCATTATGTGCAATTACATGTAAAATTTTAGTCATTTTTCACGAGATTTTTCATAAATGCAGCTATAAATCGACCAATAATATACCTAGAACCAAATCTGTAGTCTGTTACATTCTTAGTATTATGAAAAACCTACAGGAAAAATTTCATAGACATATAATAGTTTGATTTTGAGTTATCACAAGAGTTGTTTGCATTTTTGATGAAAAATAAGTTCTTCAGAAAACACGATTAAAGTTTTCAACTTGTATTGAAATTCATAGCTGCTGCTGATCTTTAAATCGCTCTCAATTCATTTCTAATGATCGTACCAAAAAACCAAAAGCAGATTTAGAAACATAACTTTAAAATCTTAAAAAAAAAAATTGTGTTGAAAAAAAACTGGTTTGAAACTCGTCGAACGAGTTTCAAACCAGTTGCGCCGTGTGCGTGGCTCCATTCAATTACATAGGTTACGACTCATCACGGAATGGTTTGTGACTGGAGTCAGTTATCAGTTTCTTTTGAGTTGCCCTGTGTGCAGACGGCCTTAGCTGAATAAAATAAATTCAGTCTTTTTTAAAGAACTGATTCACTCGTTTAATAAAATTTAATGTGTGTTACCTTAATAATGCTATTAACTATGGACCAAGAAAGTATGCTGAATTATATTTGAGTTATCTTTTCAGGTCACAAAAGATAATTACAATAAAAATGATTCCAACGCTAAGAATTTCCTTAATGACTTGTGATGAACTAGCAGAGCCTTCAAAATATATTTAAAGAAAATATTGCTCTTAATAGCTAATATGAGACAATAGCAAGTAAAGTAAGGTAGAATAACAATACAACAAACTGTTTTTGTCACACGTAAAAATATATCATTTCTGATTGGTAAGATCAAATTGGTTATTTCTGGTCGTTCAAAATATTTCGTGTAGGGACTCCAGTCGTGGGCGATTTTCCTTTCTTTTGTCTATTTTTTTTTCGTTGCTGTCTAATGCGGAGGCACTTTGCAGGACATTCGCCCTTTGTTATTAACCCTGATTTACTGACTACTTTATTATGGGAGCGCACTATATAAGCGAGCCAGCATTGCTCCCTATGAGGGGGCGACACGGAAAGGACCAAGCTTTATTCGGGATTTGAACCAAAGTCCACTGTCGAATATCAAAATCACACAGTCGAATATCAAAATATATCACAAAGTCGAATATCAAAATATATCACAAAGTCGAATATCAAAATATAATTAAAGCAATTTAGAGGGGAAAATCTTTTCCTACTACTGTGTAGAAAATCTCAGGCGAAGCTTATATCTTGCATAGGCTTATCGTAAGGAGACTTTTAAAGCAATGTAGAAAGCATAACGAAAATTACTGGTGGAAAAGGAAATATTTTTATTTATCAGCTTACAACTTGCGGGTAACTCGAATATCAAAATATAATTAAAGCAATTTAAAGGGGAAAATATTTTCCTATTACTCTGTAGAAAATCCCAGCCGAAGCTTATGTTTTGCATAGGTTTATCGTAAGGAGATTTTTAAATCAATGCAGAAAGCATAACGAAAATAACTGGTGAAAGGAAATATTTTTATTTATCAACTTACAACTTGCGAGTAACGCGAATATCAAAAGATAAAGAAAGCAATTTAGAGGGGGAAAAACTTTTCCTAGAGTCAGCATTATTTAGAATGATACGCATATCTTAGATGCATTATTTCCTATAAGCGTAGATGGTGAAATGACATCTCCCTTTATTCGAATATATTATAAAATTAGTTTTACGGGGTTTGGTTTGGCTTGGAGCACTACGGTCAACTTTTTGCTACACGAGGGCTAATTAGACCGGGACTTACGGTTTAAAACAGATTCCAAACGGCTGAAACATTCATGCCAACAGTGGGACCTTAATCCACAGGATCTGAACCACCTAGTCGGGTTGATATCGCAGGGTTTGACCCTGCGACTGGGCAAGGTCGACTCAGCCTTTCACCCCTTGAGTGAGTCGATTAAAATGAGGACTAAGCATGCTTGGGAACTAACTCTGGGGGTCTCGTAGCAAGCTGACCACCTGCCCGAGACATATGCTGTATGGCACCCCAAGCCCACGGTCAAGAAAGCGGAGATGGGCACCAAAGGCCTTGGTCCACAATGTACTGTTGCGCCATTGGTCAATTAGTCATTACGAAGTATTTTTTTTTTTTAAATTTTTAAATACAATCATTGGGATTTTTTTTTCCATAAGCAAACATTGAGCTAAGTGAATTGAATATACTACCCAGAAACTATAAAGCTTTGAAAATATGATCTCCGTGTAGGCACTGCGCCTATGGCCAGAGGTTTTTGTTGGGAAGCGGTAATGCAAACTTTCGAAGGAACGGGGAGGTTCGCCTCCCGCTCGTCATGACTGACGTGTCGAACTGACATCACACCACAATGTTAAAAGGGTGAATCTAATGTATGTGTGGGTGATTTTTTAACTGATTTGTAAAAGGTAACTGGTTGAACCGAAATTCTGTTAAATGTTCGGTAATATCGTTGATTGTAATTACTGATGTGTTTTTTCATGACTTAGAAGAGATTTCTTAAGTCTTAATTTCCGTGAAAAGCTTTCATGTCTTTAGTTTCATTCAGTTCACATAAATAAATTTCGTTTTTATCAGTTTTTTAATCCACTTTTCGAGTAAGCTAAAATTTCGCAAAACCATCGAACTAAGGCCTTGAATATATGGCCTGAAAATGGGCACTGCGCATATTGTCAGGGGTTTTTTAATCCATTTTTCGAGTATGCTAAAAATTCGCAAAAGCATCCAACCAAGGCCTTGAAAATATGGTCTGCAAATAGGCACTGAGCATATGGACAGGGGTTTTTTAATCCATTTTTCGAGTTAGCTAACAATTCACAAAATCATTGAACCAAGGTCTTGAAAATATGGCCTGCAAATAGGCACTGAGCATATGGCGAGGGGTTTTTTAATCCATTTTTCGAGTTAGCTAACAATTCACAAAATCATAGAACCAAGGTCTTGAAAATATGGAATCTACGCAAATTGCGTACGGCTTCCGTGTGTAATCTATTGAATAATATTGTGCGAAGTCTGGAATTAACTAAGATTACTTAAACTCTAGATGCAAATAAGAGACAAAATTTTTAAATACTTGAATCCATTAACTCTCTTTTAAGAGGACTATGTCTTGCCACTTCGGATCGAGGAAGGTATGTAGAAACGTGTCTAATGGTGCTAAAAATATTTTGTCCGAGTTCAGTAGATTTTTCGGAGTGACTCGTGTAACTCAAATCTTTAAAACAAAGTAGAACGAAAGAAAAGAAAGCGTTTAGAAATCACGAAGAAGTTTTTGCTTTTCGAGGAAAATCATAATCTCAGATAATTAGAACCTGTCACTGCCCAGGTACTAGTAAGTAGTAAGTAGATTATCTGAAGTCATCTGAGAAAAAGAAGTGATTTTAAAAATCACAGAGAGGTTGCAGTTCTTTAAATCAAATCACAGTCTCATATTAAATCACTTTTTAAGTTATTCCGGGAGGAATTTCCCCAGGAGTATAATGCAACTTAACTCCTGAGTGGCATCAGTTTTGTTTTATATTTATAACGAGAAAAGTATTCGTGATTCCAATCCTCTTGCTGATTTTGCTTATAGATACTTTTATGTTAGAGTTTAGCTGATTAGATAAGGTTTTATTGTATTTATATGTTGAACTTATTTATTTACGTATTTTTAAGCGTTGTGAAGGTAATTACGATTAGATTTTAGAGATTAGTCTTTCAATCAGCATGTAAGTTCTGAATTTATCTCTTTACCCTTTTTTGTTTGTTTTCAAAATATTTATTTGTTAGAGCTTTTCAGATAATTAATATTTAATACTTTATTGCTGTCTTGACAAATGCGAAATTTCCTTTTAACTAATTTATATACTGCTAATTTCTATGGCTATATTGTTACAAGGTGGTAGTCACTCGTTTTTACAGTAATTGAATGTTGTGACTTTCATTATTTATTTACAATTTACTTTAAAACTACTTAAGTCTGCAGCGTACTAACCCTAGTGGATTAGTTCACCCGAATGTTAACGTATGGAGAAAATGTGTCGACCATTTACAGCTACATAAATGCTGATAATCCAATGAAAATGGTATTATCAGAAAACTTTAACTCTTATGCACCTTGCAGTAGGATTCATTTTATAAATTTCGTTCACCAAGGTAATTTGTGAGCGTTTAAAATATACTATACCAGATTTTTCTCCCGAATAATTTAAATTTTTAAAATATTATTTGCATAAAACAAAGGAAAACACCCCAAGGTGTACAATTTATTTCTCCATTACGGGGTACAATTTTTAAAAAAATCTTTAAAGCCAAGTCGACAATTCTCGGACAAATTTTTTTCTATAGGTCAACATTCATTTGAGCGAATCTAATAGGGTGAGTATACAGCACATTTAATACATATGGTTCTCGTAACTCTTGAATGATATTGAAAGAACTCAATTTTAAACAACAGTTAATTTTCCAAAATAGATACTTCACAAGCTGTTTCATGTCTTAAAAATCCTATTTGTGCGGTAGACCAAAAAGCCTAATACGTAAGCATTTACAAGCATCAATCTTTCACGACGAACCCTGTGGCTTGAATTTCGAAATTGCATTGTTCGGTAAATTATTCGTCGATTATCCAGCGTGCTTCTACTAATTCAATACTTGAATAGCATAAAGGAAATTCCATTTTGAAGCTATGTTAAGCTAATGGTTCCTTCTGAAGCGAGGGAATACCTAATAAATAAGGATACGTGATTTTCATATTTAAGCCAATGTTGCCAAACCGCTCTGAAAAAATTTCATTTCTGCCTAAATGCGATGTATCTTTACGCTTCGGACAAGCCTCGTATGTTCGTGAAGCTGTAGCGAATGAATCGAAATTGGGAGGCCAGGAGTACAGCAAATGCGCAAACAAAAAAATGCGTGTGTAAGTAGGTACATCAATTGTGTTCGTCGAAGTGTCATTCAAGAGTTCTCCATGTGAAACGTCAATGTATGATGTAGGAGAATTTCCGATTCAAAGTCTAAAAGTTTGTCATTTTAATTTGTTTATTACAATTGTTTAATATCACAACTGGGCACTTAAGAGTTACTTAGGTTGAAAAGAGGCAACTTAACTAATTCATATCTTCCCTAAAGGAGGTACTCTGGTAACAATTTCTGTCATTTTCAATAAGCCTTTACTACTTTGGGCTTATTGCAATTAGCTCGGATTTAACCAGGTTGTTTGAGCAGACTATTGCGAATTGTCTAACTAGCCTAAAGGTGTATGTGCTCATTACAATATGCCTTAAAATATTAGAATAATTAGTAAGTTGTTGATAATTTTCAACTAGCCTGGCGCATTGCGAAATGACGTTCTCTTCAATAATCCGAATATGTCAATTTACCTACGATATATCTTTGATTACCCAAATTTATTTTCAGTGAAATGGCCCTATTCAAGAAAGTATCGAGTGGAATGCTGTACAATTGTGGTATCTTCGGAACAGGCGTTCTGGGTGTGTATCTATGGAGAAAACGATATCTTCCACAGTATATGGGTATAATCTCAATGGGTGTAACTTCTCTAGGATTATGTAGGGCACTTTGGGATATTTGGAAGGGAGATGACACCACGAAGCAAGACTCTTACGATGCTGAGGTGAGTAAAAGTACCCTAAAATTGTTTCTTCTCCTCCTGCATACGGTTAAGAACAAGGCATTGGATTATTGTCGTTAAGACTTGATACCAATGTTAAGTCTAAGAGCACAAACTTCACCTTCTCGTGTTTAAAGTATAGACTGCAACGAAATGGAGATTCTTGCGTCCCGTCCACTTCGTGTATTGTCTACGGAGTTCGTTAAGTCTTCGTATTGTAGCACCAAAGTCTTTTCCTTCAGCAAGTTCTCAGAGTACATATGCTAGCAATAGCTATAATTTTATGAAGCATTCCCTGTCGCAAACTTTAAGATATCTTGATGCGTGTTATCTTTCCCAAAGCAAGTACTGTGTGCCTTATCCAATACTTAATAAACACAAATCCACCTGTTAGCCATTAACTTCCTGTTCCTCATGCAGTATCAATTTATAATAGCTTCTTAACTAAGCATTTGTACTCCTTGTTTATTCTGACATTAAGTTGCTCAAAAGAAATGCTATCCGCTGCAATTAATCACATATACTAGTTTTCTTCCTTGCTGTACATCTGATTCCATCGATTGAGCTCTCCGAATTGATATTCAGAGTGATTTGTGCTACATTTTCCACTAAATTTTTGTATTATAATTGATAGCTGTCCTTCTGATATGACACTGTGTTATAAATAATCCGTCTCTCACGCTTTCCGCAATATATCGTCGAGACAGAAAAATTGGAAACTTCTGTCCCATCCATCCTTAACTCTTTATACTGTAGATCAAATTTACCAGAGAGGTAACCTGTTCTGTAGAATTTTTTTTGCGAATTTAAAGTGTCAAATGTAGGATAGCTCACTCATTCACTCTACGAGAAAATGTAGTACACGAACAGTATGTAAAGCAAACATCTATAATTTAGGTAACATTAGATTAAGGTTCATAAAGATTTAAAGTTCATGAGTTTTGGTTAATAAAGGTCCCACATACTGCAATGTTTGAACCCATTTAGAAATTTTATTGCCATCTCTGCGTGACATTCCCTTATAAGTTCTAGAATCACTTTGCTAGAAATACAGTCTGTTTGGGGTCCTCAAGAGCATTAGTGATAGGATTTCAAAACAGTTTTTTTTTCCAACTATGAATTCACATATGACAGGGGTTTTTGAAAAGTCAGTTGCGACTTAAAGGAAAATACTATAAATGTTTACACAAACAGTTTTTACTATGTGACTGTAGTGTAACACTTCAGGTCTTCACATTTAGTGTTTAGTACGATTGCCTTTAAATTTTGTAGGCATCCGCTCTCAAAATTTGTTACTATGAAAAGCGTAATCGATGAAACTGAAGCAATAGTGGCAGTTGAGAAGCACAGGTTGTTCGGGGAAAAAATCGTTTATTTTGAACTTTTGTCGGATCAACTGTTCAAAGCACAAGTGGTTGACTTCATAGGCTCTCTGCCATTAGTTAACAAAATGTTATTTCCCCAAAGTACCGTAAAGTTTTCTACAAAATTCCTGTCGGTGCTATTCGTGAGCTTTTCCAGGTTTGGTTTGGAGCGCTACGATCAACTTTTGCTACACGAGGGCTAATTAGACCGGGACCTACTACTTAACCCTTAAATGGTAATATCAGTCTCTAGGACGGGTAGAGTTGATACCTTTTCCCGCTAAGGTGCGCAATTATCAATTTGAAACCTTCCTGTTCGAGCTATGCTTCAGTTATTCCATCACCTTGGTTGTGCTTGTCTATCTTTGAGTTTTGTTTACTTTATCGTAACATTTACCATTCCAAGAAAACTTACTTCGCTTTAGAGACGGATATTACTTCAAAGGTACGTGTTTGGTCCGTCTATCAGGCGGCTAAAAAAATTATAATGGAAATTGTTCGTCCAGAAGATGACCAGGAAGCAAGTGCAAGTAAGAAATCCTCAAAGTGACAAGTTAGAGAAGAGGAAAAACTGTATAGGTACTGTCCTTGCACAAAAATAGAATAACTAAAAGTGTATGAAGTGTGATACACTTAGTTGCTTGGGAAATTGGATTTACTTTTACTGAATAAAGTTATATAAAAACCAAGTGTAAATATATTTTATAAAATAATACCTCAAATACAAAGCTAAAATTAAATGAAAATTGGAAAATTACATAAGAATGAACTACGAAATCCAACTTAATCTCAGGGACTGATGTTACTGGTAGAGTGAGTCAGACAGATGTTACCATATACGGGTTAAATCCGATTCCGAACGGCTACAAACATCCATGCCAAAAGTGGGACTCGAACCTACGGACTCTGGTACCCAACTCCAAAGCTTTTTCTAGGAAGTACTGTGTTCTTTAAAATTCCTCTGAACTAGGGTGGTAGACTACACGAACACGTGTTTTTGAAGCTATCGGCACCATTGAAAATTGCCTTTTCCCCACTTTTCAAGTGGTGAGACGAAACACACTGAGTTTACAGGAACTTAAGCCTTCGGTTCGGAAAGGGCGTCGAAGGCATGAAATTTTTACATGTATTTCCTAGAGATTCTTTTTAATCAAATGGGTATTTATGTGCATAAAAATCATCAGGCATTTAAAAAAAATTAACAATTTGAAACCTTGTCCAGAAGTTTTTGCACTGAATATGAACTAAAGTTTGTTTTGATAGATATAAGGAACTAATAGCGTTTTATGCGTACTTTTTTTGAGCATAGAAAGGTTCTAATGTGGTCGGTCTTCAGGGCTTACAAAACTTTTATAAAACTTCTAATCTATTTTAAAAGGCGAAGGTTTTTTAGAAATAAGTTTGCTTCAGGGGAAATATTTTTAATTTTTACCAATTAAATCTTTAAAACAATTGAGTGAAAATCAAACGAAATCACGTTATACAAAATCCTAGTCATACCTTGAGGCAATTTTAGATATTGATTTAAATGACATTTAAAGCCTATTTAAAGATATCCTTGCACATGTAGCTGGGTATGATTAGACCGTATCTAAAAACGATCTGGTTGTGTAGTTATTAGAAAGATGTGATATGGGGCAGTTCGATTCTAAAAACTCCAGATCGTTAAAGGCAAGATCAAGGTTTTGAGACTTTTCCTAACCCCCAAAAGACAAAACTTTCGTATGCATTCTTTGATAGCTAGTTACACTGGCACGTTCTATTCCCCCTTTCAAAAGCCACGAAAACTTAACACTAGAAAAACTAATTTTTTTTTCTTTACTAAAGACTGAACGCCGTCATTTTGACGTTTAAATATAAATCAAGAATTTAAATATTTAATGTTTTTTTTTAAATGGGTAAATACTTTAAATTTTGAATTATTTCATACCAATATACACCAGGGACATACCAATATAACAAATTGGCTTATATTTTATGCAGGTATGCCGAGCTGACAACCTGGTATGGTTTATCCGTAAAAATATATGCATTGTTTGTGCAGTCCTTATTTTTCAACACAATATTTCCGAAGAATCAATATTTCTGCTATTTGCAAAAGGGGGAAGAGACTAAAAGTAACTAACATTTTTCCCGGTATTATTTTAAAGATTTCTGCCTGTTTTTTATATTACCGCAAAATTTCCGGGTTTCAGTTTTAGTAGGTATGCAACAAATTTTCTCCTCTACTATAGAATATAATTTTGTAAATGTGTGTGCATATTCCACGTAAAGTTAGAAAAGTCAAAATTTCAGAAGCCTGAGGACATAAACAGACAGCGCTCAATAGTATGTCCGAAACCGTCAAAATGACGGCAGCCGTCTTTCTAGTGTTAATACCTTTTGGGTTGACTATCACAGAGTATAATTTGTTTTGATATTTCATTTCTTTCAGCGTAAGGAAATAGTCGATGCCCTTTACCGAAAAGTAGTCGCGCAAGGTGAAAAACAAGCATCTCAGCGAGGATCTGAAGACGGTATAGAAGAGCAGGAGGGAGAATTGCAGATTGCTAACGGAAATGAGGAACCTGCTGGGGCAAATCAAAGTGAATGCAAACTTCCTGCAGTTTCTAACGAGGCAAACATCGCTTCAGCCGTCGGAAGTTCTTTGAGAGCCTGCGCATCCAGCTTCAGTCGAAACGACGTTTCGGAAGCAGATGAGAGTAAGGTGGATGAACTTGCTGCGGAAGTTTCGGAAGTGCCAGTTCTGGAGAACGATGTAGATGAAGAGTTGGCAAGAGAACTCGCCACTGAAGAACTTGATGCCAAAGCAGAAAAGACCGAAGATGTCTGTGAAAAGAGGGAGCGGTTGGAGGCAGCACATCTCACAGCTGCGACGGAGAAGTATTTCACAGACTGTCCAAACTTTCGGACACTAATCGTTCTGACTTGCCAAAATATTGGACTGCAAAAGGGGAAACCCTGGGAAAAACCCTAAAGGGTTCTAACATGAAAAAGGGTCGGACGAAAAGAAAGTATAATTAATTATGTACTGAAGGAACTTAATCAGCATTTAAATGTTTTTATACAATGTTTAGCTTTAATGTTAATGAACTAGTCTTTTCTAGTGATTTTTATGTTTTTAAGTATGAAGATATTTAACTGACCGAATATTGTAAGCATTTTTATGTATTCAGACAAAATAAAATTTGTTTAGCTCTAAGGCTTTTGACATTAACTTGCATGGACAGTGGCGCACCCAGGATTTTTTCTTGGGGGGGGGGGGCGGCGAGATGAACGGATAAAAATATTTATAATGCAAAATCAATATTAATAATGCAATTTCTATTTCTTTGGGGGGGGGGCAGGGCCCCTCCCCCCTGGGTGCGCCACTGATGCGCATATTTGAGATTTCAGGAATAGAAGAAATATGATAACAGGTGAATGTTAGGGAAATATAGCACCTGTAAAAAGGTAACTTTTGTAGGTACTAGATATCATTATATAGTGCTTTGCCGTGCAGATTCCCGTCTTCAAAAGTTCGTAATACTATGGCTGTATTCGTTAATGAAAACAAGCACACCATTTTAAAGTTATCTCTAGGGCTGAGATGGCGAACCTTTTCTTGTGCACGAGCCTAAATCACATAAAATCAATATTCCTCCAGGTGTTGACATGCTAGCTTGTTTTTATCTTAATATTCTACCACTAAATAACCCGGTATAAATTTGATATAATTATACAGGAATAGTAACAAATTTAAGAAAAATATTTCCTCTAAATATATTGTCAAAATGGTATTGATATTTAGTCACTTATTAGTTATTATTATAAATATTTATGTTTAGCTCTTTGTCGAACTCGATTAAATCAATTCGTTTATTTAAGAAGCTCATTTCTGATTATAAAGATTTGAAAGCGTATGAGGAAAGGACTTGCGAAACAGCCATGAGTAGTTTTTAGGAGTAAATGGAATTTTAAAAAATGGAAAATTCAAATTAGGTGTCCACCACTACGCATTACTTTTCTTTTCCTACGTTTATTACGAAGTTTTTGTGTATTTCAGCATTAAGCTTAAAAGAATTCGTGTGTAGGACAGTGGCGCAACCAGGATTTATTCTTAGGGGGGGGGGCGAGTTGAACGGATAACAATATCCATAATGCAAATTCAATACAATTCACAAGGTGGTTATAACAATTACTTAAAGAATAAAATCCAGTTTTCTTTTCTTTTTACAAAGCTTTTGAATGACTTCAGGTGCGGTTACATCAATCTCTCTGTGTATATACAGCAAAGCCAGTCCGTTCAATCGTGACTGTGCCATTGTAGATCTTAAATAGGTTTTTAAAATGCGTAAGGTAGAAAAGGACCTTTCACTGACGCATGTTGTTACCGGAAGTGTTGCAAATATTTTTAATAAGTTATAGATGCTTGGATATAACATTTTGTCACACTTCGAAACTGCATCAATGGCATTTTTAAATGGAGCTGTTGCAAACGGTTCTTGAAATTTTTTTATACCACAAAATGAATTCGGCATTCAAAATTGATGATTTGTAGAAGGCAAATCACGGGCATAAAATTCACACAACTGTCGAAAATCCTCTGTTGTACTTGCTGTCGGAGCATCTTTTCCATTTGGTAAGAGAGTCAAAAAATTTTTCAAAATGTTGCGATGCCGAGTGAATCGTTCGTGAAGTTGAGTCAATATTTGGTCAATAAAGGGAATGAAAATAGTTCTCCTGAAATACTCTTCTTCAGAATCGGCTGGAACATTGGACCTTAATGTTTGTCTTGATGCAGTCCTTGGCTTTTTAATGTCAATATTAAAATTATTGGCTTTTATACATGTCTCATCATAAATATGTTTAAAAAAAAGAATCTGGTGTTTCACGAACGATATTTAATTGAGACACAACATCATCAACAAAATTTAGGGCAATTAAGAGGTCACTGTTGGATTTTTGCATTATTCTAGACAATGGTAAGGTGTATGCAAATATATTTTGCAAGCTAAATAAAGATATTATAAACCCAAATTCACACAAGGAATTATTCAAAAGTTTTGCCTTAGAGGACGAGTCTCTGTCTTCGCAAGAAATGATTGTGTCAAGACTATGAATCACTGCATCATATAATTCCACCATGGTCATGATGGCTTCATGGCGTTCCACCCACCTAGTCGGGGAAACTTGGCGTAATTTTTGTCTTTTAGTTTCCGGCGTATGTTTATCAATATTGTCAACAAGAACGTTCTGTCTCTTAGGGGTATTGAAAAAACTGTACACCTTTTCAATTATGCCAATGCAGTTTCTTATTTCAGTCACAGATACAGCATTTCCAATTGCCAAATTCAAACTATGTGATGCACAATGAACATATAAAGATTGTGGATATTTAGCTGATATGTGAGACTGAACACCATTAAACTTTCCACTCATTGATGCGGCCCCGTCGTAACCTTGTCCACGTAAATAGGACAAATCGATGGCATGATTATTTAAGATTTCTAATATTTTGTCGGATAAGTTTTTTCCTGTAGTGCTTGTTACAGGAACAAATTGTAAGAATTGTTCACAAACTTTGTTATTATTTTCTTCATCTAAATACCTGACACACAAGGAAAGATGCTCGATAGTAGAAATGTCACAAGTTTCATCGGCAAGAATAGAAAAACATTTCGCAGCATTAATTTTTTCTATCAAACGGTTCAAAATTATATCGTTACATGCATTTATAATTTGATTTTGTATGTTCCAGCTAATGTAGGTAGCGTTTTTGGCAGAATATTTAAAATGTTCAGTGAGGTTTTCATCGCCCGCATCGATTCTCATTCTCAACAAAGCTCGAAAATTGCCTTCATTGGTGACTGGCTCCTGTCCAAATGAAAATTCTCCATAATCACGATGTCCTCTTAAGGGTATATTTTGCCGACCACATAAAATTACAGTTTTTATGATAGGTTCTAATCGTTTGCGATTAACTGCAGCTTGGGATGTTTTACCTACATCAATTTGCCGATCGATTGGAATACATTTTCCATCTCGAATATTGTGCAGCCTTTCGTACGTCATAACAGCTGTTATATGATATTTTGTTTTTTGATGATTATAAAATCTATCAATGGCTTTCTTCCAATTATCATAACCTTTCGTGACTAACATCCCAGGTACTTCAGATTTAGATTTTCCAACATTAGCAGGTGCAAAAAGCACACAATATTTACAGTACGTACTATTTTCAACTTGAGAGTACACAAGCCATTCAAATTTTTTAAACCATATGTACTGGAAACTTCGGTTGTGATTTGCAATACAGGTTACGGGAAAGTTAAAATTTGGTTCTGGTTTCCACAACTTTTTAGCAATATCTATATTATCGCCCGTATTAAATTTTTGTTCTTTTAGAAATGCGATGTCTTGAGAATTATTTATAACTAAGGAAGTACTTTCTTCCGGATAATTCGATGGTTTTGTCAAATCCGCGACTCGGGAAACCGAATTAGAATCGGTATTGACAATATTAGGAGCAACATTGCTACAAACGTTTGAATCATCCATTTTCGGTTTTTTTAAAAAATAATTCAATAAAATACCCTGAGTACGTTTAGCCATATTTTGAAGCACAAAATTTTAAAAATAAAATACTTTTATAAATTTAAAATTAAAATATTAAAGAATTTACGTACGTTAATTCTTCAGAGATGGAAGGCGCTATGTTTCAAGTTCAATAGAACAGAATACGGATGACCTTTTCCTTACGGGGTGGGATAGCCTATATCCCAAGCAAGTACTCTCCAAAACTATGGGCTTAAAATAACAATCGTCCCAAAGTTTTCATCCCCTTATTTTGTAGAAAACCGCACAGGATGCAAGATATTAGTTCAGTGGGGGTCTTATTTTGCTGAGGGCTGATCGTTTTCCGGAGGAAAAAATTGGCGGTTTACAACTGACAAAAGGGGAAAAAATAAACATACGCTGCTAATTAGGGGAAAATTTCTGATCCAAGGCATGAGGAATATTATTTTTGACGGTTTGCACCAGTCTTGGTGATTGAAATTAGTCTGATACTTTTATTTTTTCTATAAAATTTATGAAGTTAGAGTTTTTCTTGTTTCTCAATTCTTCCATTTAGTCATTCTATTTTTTTCCTCGCTTTCATTATATTATTTTTGAAAAGTGAAAAATATGTTTAAACGATGTATATATGTTTATAAGTATGTATATATACATGCATGCATGCATGAGTACATGCATATTGGAAAGAGAAAATACTTTATAAAAAGTAACTATCACAAATTGGAAATTAATATAAATACTTGCATGTTAAGTAATATATAATAGCATTTTCCTGTGTAAGACGAGAAATATGAAAAGTAGAATCTAAAATACAATGAAAGGAGGTAATCTAATCTGAAGAAAGGTTATCTAATACAATAAAACCAGAATAATCTACAAAAACTGATGATCATATTGAACTATTTATTGCTGGTCTTATTTTGGATACCTATATGTCTTGAACATTACTTTCAACTTTATATATTTATATATATATATATATATATATACACACACACGCACGATTCTCTTTTTGCACGAGGGATACGTTCCAGAGACTACAGTGGAAAAAAAACCGTGTAAAAAAGAGATATAGTGAACATATAAAATCGGGATATAGGTTCTATCCAAACATACTTAATGAAAAAAAAAGTTAATTTTCACATGAATTTGGATTTGTTGAATAAATATGTAAGAGCAAATCCACAAATCTTATTTTAATTATTTTTGTACGGCTTATTTTTTTAAATTGAAAAAGTGTGGCAGTCGGAAGTGGTTAAAAATAAATTGAATTTTTTTTTTATTTATACAGACATACGTATAACATTCTGCCATTCAGTGTCACTACTGGATGATAAACGTACCCGTTTACTGCTGCTTTTCGGTGGCGAAAAATTCCTCTCGTCAATAAAAATATTGAGTGGCGATATGTCTACAAGTTTATATGGAATAAAATGAATATCTTGTGTTTCATTTGTTTCACCGATTTGGAATACTAATTCGGTTATTAGACACTGTGATTTTCTTTTTGTTAGTTCTCTATAAGATTCTGCATAACATGCCAGAATCATTTTTAAATCACGTTGGAATGACACAGCTCGTACGACATTGCCATAATTTGTAAGGAAATGATTTCCGTGTTTATTGGTTAGTTGGAAACCTTCTAAAATCGTTCTTGGAGATAGTAGAACCACACCTACATCATCATTACTATAACAAATCATTCTCTGAAATACGCTTTGATAACATTGTATTCAATATTTTTTATTCTTTTTAGATTTTTAAACCATGTTACAGCAAAAAAAAAAGTGTTAAAAAATAATCGGTTCTCAGAGGTGGGGAACCTTTTTACCATTAGAGGCCACATGTAAATTAGGTAGTAATAAAGGAGGCTGCATAAGTTGATGTAACCTATAAATGCGACTTTTATGAAATTATTATAGTTAGGTATAGTTTTAACAATTTGGTGCATTATATAGAAAAATAACAAAAAAATTAAGTCCTTATTTATTTATTATTTCACATAAAAAGTTACAATATAAAATATTTTTTTATTCACATAAGGGTAAAAACTTGTTATAACATTAATCATTAATTATTATTTTTTTTATAAAATTATTAGATTCATAGATACCGCTGTATTTTTTTATATTTCACTTTTGGTATTTTTATTTATGTAAGCCCACACACACACACACACACACACACACACACACACATATATATATATATGTATGTATATGTATATATATATATGTATATATATATGTATATATATATATATATATATATATATATATATATATATATATGTATATATATATATATATATGTATATATATATGTATATATATATATATATGTGTATATATATATATATATGTGTGTGTATATATATATGTATATATATATATGTATATATATATATGTATATATATGTGTATATATATATATATATATATATATATATATATATATATATATATATATATATATATTCATCCACATTTTTAAATTTTAATAAACAACTACATATTTAAATACCACTTCAAATAAAAAAAATAAAATAGAAGTATTTTTAAATAATTTTAACACTATAAAGAAATACAATAGAAAAATAATAGTATTAAATTATAAATAACTGACATGCAACAATTCCTAAAATAATTTTAAAATCCGATGGAAATTTTAAACTAGTGGGATATTTGCATTTGTTTCTTGCTTGAAAGTAATTGAATATTTGGATCAAGCTTCATAACGCAAAGCCTGAGTACATACATTCATGCCGTTCTTTATTTAATTCCATTGCTTTGCAAATTGTTGTAATCTATAAAATTAAATATTAATCAATACAAGTGCTAGTTTTTATGAAGGCCGCACAAGAAGATCACGCAGGCCGCATGCGTCCTTACGGCCGCGGGTTCCCCACCTCTGTTTTCTTTTTCTTGGACCATGTTATTTCAAATCCTTGCAAAAAACAGAATCGGGTGTGTATATATTAGTAGTGATTGTGTGTGTGTCTTCTTCTGTCAGATTTAACGAGCTTCGTACACAATAAATACTTTTTCTTTGAAGGTCATTTTTGCTCTAATTTTTAGAAAATTGAATTGCCCTGTACTAATAGGTATGTCTATCTTAAAGATCACGCTAACAGAATCATTCGGTTTTGTTAATAAGAAAATAAGACATTAGATCATGAATTTATGTTCCTTCATTACAGCGATTTTAGTTTCAACTTTTACATTTGTACATGAATTTACACTCTTACATTTATTTACTTGAATACGTTTTTTAAAGGAGGAGGGAAAATTAGGAAATAAATCTATTTCCTAGGTCCAAATGGCTTGACAATGACTTGAAATGGAACTTAAGAACATTTGTATTATCCGTGAGAATACAAATTTATATTTAAAGTATATATGAGAAAAATATGAAGATAATTAACTTTTAGTGTGATAAAACTCTGCAGAAATCGGAAAAAAAAATTAAATTTTTTTATTTGACAGATTTTCTTTTATATTTGATTTGTCTTTTCTTGTCAACTTCCTATAATTATTTTAAAATTTAAATTCCTTTTCCTTCTTAAAAATTCCCGCCATTAAAATTCACTCATCTATAAAAGCTTTTACAGAACGTATACTATCATAAGCAAACAAAATGTGCAAACCTCTTTTCTGTAACATCTGTAATTTGTTTACTAAAACCAGCTCCAGATGTAGGGGATTTAGGGAGACGAAATTCTGCTCATATCCCACGGTCTTAAAGAAAGCAATTAACCAGTTTTTCCACAGACCCCCCCCCCCACACACACACACACTGACCGGTCGTAAAATGGGGGGTAGGAAGTAGACAAAAGTTTCCCGTTCTAAAAAGCGATTTACAAAACTGATCCCCGTAAGCTAAAGGCTTTAAGTGGACTATATGAAAATAGACACAAAGCATCGCATTCGATCTATGGACTGAGTGTCTGCAATGATCGCCAATACAGAAAACACGTGATCTATGTGCCTGACACAGCCAAGAGCCAAGGGAAGTAACGCTCGTTGTGCTCCAGAACTACCACTACTTTACCACATATTTATTCACAGCGGCCGTGATTCCCGAGAGCTATAGGGTATTTTCATCTTATGTGACTGCTAATTCATAAGTTGTATAGAAATAGAAAACACGACAGAATATAATTGCAGAAAAACGAATATTAATAAAGAAAAGATTTTTGGAATATTTTCTGGTGTTTTTTTCTATTTCTTTGGGGGGGCCAGGGCCCCTTGGGCCCCCCCCCCTGGGTGCGCCACTGTGCATGGAACACTTTACACTTATTTCTTGTGCCTTTAATTTTTTTAAACAGCAATCTTTACGTGTAGAATATAAATACATGTATTCCATGTCAAATTCCCAAATAAAATATATTTGTTCTGTATATCCTCTCTGTACGCGGGTTTCTTCATTCGCTATGCAAGTATCTTCAGATTCTTTTAAAATCTGAAATCTTTCTTTCCCTTGGGGGGGGAACTCTACCCTCATCAAATTGCGGTCGGTCAAGATGATTCATTCCACGTGAGCAATGGCTGTCATCCGATTATGTAAATAGGTTTTTTTTCACTAAGAGTTATTAAAGTTAATATCTGTAATAGTTGTAGTCTTCAGAGTTTGTATGGTTTCATCGGAAAATTATCGGTTAACTATTGGCTAATCCTTTACACCAGGCGTCGGCAACCTATGGCACGCGTGCCAGACTTGGCACGCGGTGGAGTTCTTAATGGCCCTCTACACTACTCTACATTGGAAATAAATTCAGCATTTTCATTTACGTACACAAGCAGTAAGTATAGTCCCACGGATTCCCCTCGTAAATTGAGTGGGTCCGTTCCAAGTGCGTTCTGTTCGGTATTCGTGCGTTCTGTTCGGTGCGTTCTGTTCGGTATACGAATGTAATGATCCCGTTTGATCTTTCAATTTTTGAGTGGATGCAAGTTTATAATTTTGAAATGGAACTTGTCGAACTAACATCCTCAGAGTTATGGAAAGCAAAATTTATAGAATTACGAAAAACTCTGGAAGATGACTCTAAGGAAAAATCGACTGCTATATTAAATTGTTGGATGTCATTGCCGGAAAGATTTAATTGTTTAAAGAAAACTGCAAGTGCTCTGCTTTCCGTTTTTGGTTCTACATATCTCTGTGAACAAATTTTTTCTTACATGAAACATATTTTGAGTCCACAAAGAAGTTGTTAAACACCTGAACATTCATAATCTTCTGAAATTAAATGACAAATTATACCTCAGATATTGAAATCTATATATATAAAACGCGTAGGTATGCGGCACAAAAATCGGCGATATTTCTACCCTCCGAATGGCAACGGCTGCAACTACCAGATGTAAACATTAGAGGCCAACCGCGTGTGTGTAGTGGTTCGACGATTTTCACGTAATTTGGTACAATTTAATTGCTGTATTTTACACGTGAATAATTTTAATTTATCCACGAGATAACTTATTCTTTTGTTCCATCGGTATTTCTAAATGTAAGTAAGAGGACAAACTTTTGAAAAAATATGTTTAGAGTTTAGACCTATCAAATCCAGTGTTTAGTCATGGACAGTTGTATATGTAGGTTTATCTAGAGTCCGTTCTTTTGATTCTGTCACTGTAGTATATCATTTTTCGGAAATACTCAACGGTGTATATCAAGAAGTTTGAGGAATATCGTATTACTCCTATTTATAAATGAAGAAATTTTCCCAATTTTTTAAAATTTTATATTATTAAATGTAGATATATGAATTGTGAACAATAGTACATATAGAGAGTGATATAATCCACACTATATTTTAGTACTTGCTGAATTTTTACTCCTTTTTTAGTTAAAAAAAATTTGTCTCTTATAATTTCTTATTTGATGTAATGATAATGTGTAGCTATCTTAATTTTGAAAAATATTACATACAGAGAGGAATGTAATTTTTAAATTCTTTGTTGTTGGGTTTCTCAGTCTTATCTTTAACTCCGTTCTGAAATAATGGAAATTAATATTTTTTTAATCACGATGTTTTAGAATCTGCCTTATAGAGAATTTTGCAATTATAAATTTTTTGGCCGAGATCGCATTACCACTTAACAACGTATATTTATGATGACAGGGTAATAGTAACATTCCTTACATACGTTTCTTTCAGTCGAGTTGTTTTGCATAAGAAAATATAAAACTAAAAGCGACCATGCTGGTCGCGTAGCGGCTAGTATTAAGTAAAGGGTGCAGGGACAAGGTTCACATTGAAAAATTTTAATTTGTGTTGGAATTTTCTGTTTATTCTTTTAATAAATATGTTTAAAAGATAAATTTGTTATCACATTATTCTCCTCTAGAACTCCATTATATAATTTGATGGACATATAATACACCTTTACATATATACCTACTATTACTTTCTGGTAACAAGAATTAAGACAGCACCCTTAATCATATGGTAGAGTGGCTTGGCACACCACAGCTAAAAGGTTGCCGACCCCTGCTTTACACAATAAAAAAAAAAATCTAGAATTTATTACACGAATGGAATGAAAACTGGGAAAAATTCGGGTGTTTATTCAGGGTGTGGCTGAACAGCCTTAGATTCATTCAAAAAGAATACATTGGCGCAATCTATATTCAGACCTGTGTTTTGACATCGGTTATTTTTTTTTTTACCCGGAAAACATTAAGAAAGGATAGTCTTTAGGTATACAAGCTATTGGCCTAGATATCTTCATCTACTACGATTCATATCTTTGATTATGTGCTGCTATGCGTTTGAGGCTTTTTTAAAAATATATAAGCGTAAAAGGGAAATTCATTTCCGCATTATGTAATAATTTTACTTATTTTTAAGAAGCAC
The DNA here is from genome assembly GCA_907164885.2 of Dolomedes plantarius. NCBI lineage: Eukaryota > Metazoa > Arthropoda > Arachnida > Araneae > Dolomedidae > Dolomedes > Dolomedes plantarius. The sequence continues at coordinate 84,711,641 of OU015503.1, read as the reverse complement.
TTATCAAGGACCATTTCTGTATATTTTCTTTAAGCACTTTATAAACGTTTTCCTAATTCCTAGGAGGATGTTGAATAATTCCAAAAAAGAATCGGTCATATGATAGCATATTAAACATGATAATCTCCTGCAATGTATGGTTGCTCAGTCACACAAATCGAAGTCTTCAACATAAAGCCATTCCAGAACAACTAATTTTCATATACCAAAGTCCATTGTCAATTTCAGTTTAAATGTACTATTAACAATACATTTATCACTTCTGGCCGGACGATGGCCAAATGCCTGAGGTATTAGTCCGTTTGTAGGCATAAGCATTTGTAGCAGGTTCTCAATAAGTTTTAAGCTGTATATCCCGGTCAGTTTAGCAAGCAGACTGCAAAAGATTACTGTAGATAACATCATTCCCGAAAAGCACCATGTCAAAACCCAGTAGACTTTCAAAAGGAGAGAAAGCATCCCCCCCCCCCAAAACAAAAAAAAAAAAATCTAAAATATATGAACTAAGCACCATATATTTTTCTTAAATATACACTGCTGGCCACTATAAATGCAACATCATGAATGAAACATGCAAATAACATGAAATTTACAACATGCATTAGCGGAGGTGAAATATGCAAATAATTAGAATTTCAGCGCAGACGCACATCACGCTCGCCTGTGGCGCCACTTCAAAGCGCTATTTAAGGCTTGGAGATTTCGAAGATTTCAAGTTCGGCAGTTGTGTTTTTCTTGTGGTTTTTTCAAAAAAACGATCAATTAGGTCTCGTCGAAAACAGAGATCATCTTTTGATCAAGTATCCGAGTTCGACAGAGGAAGGATAGTGGCCTACCGAGATTGTGGATTATCTTTCAGGGAAATCGGTAGTCGTGTTGGACGAAACCAAGCAACTGTAATGCGGATATGTGATCGTTGGATGCAGGAGGGTACGACGGACCGGCGTGTTCGATCGCATCCACCTCAGCGCACCACTTCACGTGATGACAGGCAAATTGTGCGCATGGCAGTGACGGATCGCTCAGTCACATAACGAACCATAGCACAGCACACGCAGTCTGTAACGCATCATCCACTGTCTGCGCGTACCATTCGACGCCGTTTACAGCAGAGTGGTCTGTCCGCAAGACGTCCGTTGCTTTGTCTACACTTGACGCAGAACCACAGACGTCTCCGCCGCCAATGGTGCGATGACAGAAGGAAGTGGACGGCAGAATGGAATGAAATTGTCTTTTCTGAGGAGTCACGCTTCTGTCTGCAACACCACGATGATCGCATTCGAGTCTGGAGACACCGTGAAGAGAGGATGCTGCAGAGCTGCGTTATGCACCGCCACACTGGTCCTGCACCGGGTATTATGGTATGGGGCGGTATTGGATATCACTCTCGCACACCTCTAGTACGCATTGCCGATACTTTAAACAGCCAGCGCTACATCTCCGAGGTGTTGGAGCCAGTTGTCCTGCCTTACCTTCAGGGCTTGCCCACAGCCATATTTCAACAGGATAATGCGCGACCACACGTGGCACGCATTGTCCAACGGTTCTTCGTCAATCGCCAGATTGAATTGCTTCCCTGGCCGCCTCGCTCTCCGGATCTTCCGCCGATAGAAAATATGTGGTCCATGGTTGCTCTACGATTCACCCGGATTCCATACCCAGCTGCCACAGCAGATCAACTTTGGCAACGTGTGGAAGCTGCTTGGTCTGCTGTACCCCAAGAACTCATTCAAAGTCTCATTGAATCAATGCCGAGGCGTGTGGCAGCGGTGATCTCCAACAATGGCGGCTACTCTGGCTACTGATTTTGGCAGGAACCACACTTTACAGAAGTCTATAAATTTAATCATTTGATACTTGGTCAACATGTTATCTACAAAATAAATTTTGTTGTTATATCTCTTGTCTTTCTTGGTGTTGCAATTTGGGTGGCCAGCAGAGTAGAAAGCCAACAGATAAAACGTTAAAACTAGACTCGTTTGACAGGAAATTTGAGGACACTACTGGGTTATCTTTGTTTTCTTCTGGTTCTCACAGCACCAGTTCAACTGACAACTGCAAATATCCTACATTACGTATTTTCTGTTAATTATTTTTTAATAACAACAGTGAAAAATATTTCTATAGGCTTAGAAAAAGGTAATGTGATAGACCATTGTAAATGAGAAACTAGAGAGTTCATCAGGGACACTTCCGGGGATACATGGAAATAGATTCATCATTGCCTTTATGTCCTGCCCAAAGCGTGCAACATTAAACAGTTGATGTCCATCAACTGTTTAATGTTTCGCATGTCATAAACGACGACAGCAAAGTTTTCTGTAAGTTTGTTTCCCTCAGTTGAATAAAAATAAAATTTATTTCTTCAAGAAGTTGGAGGAATAGCTTGGGTCAAAATATTTCAGATAAGCCCCGTGAAAAGGCTGTTGCGAAATTCAGACTTACGGTAGGCCATGACTGCCTGGCGAACCACCTTCACCGAATTGGCATTTTTGCGAGTCCTAATTGCCCACTTTGTGGGAAAGATGAAATCATGGACAGGAACCATTTGTTGGGATGTTCGGCTCTGCGTGGATGCTCCTAGGTAAAGCGATATTGGAGCGCACGACATCTGCTGATGGGACATTGACTTTTTTCTCTTACTGTTCCTTTTTTTTATATTTCATGTTCCTTGTCAATCTTGTTAACTTGTAAGAGTTTGTCATTTTCCTTGCCATTGGAAAAAAAAAATATTCCACCACCATATTTTTCCTTTACTTCAGAGCTTCCTTCAGAGGATGCAATTTTAAATTTAAACCAATTACATTCATGTGGTTTTTGCTTCTTTTTTTCTATTTAATCGAAGTTTTACCTGCCATATGGTGAAGATGAAATGCATGTTTAATTTTTTTTTGATTTTATTGAATAATAATTCTTGTTCAGATACAGAAGAGTAGGCTTAGTTGACTTTTCAGATGGATATATGCAAACGTCAACTAAACGTCAACAAAACGTTTGCCACCACCTACAAAGCTCCACCTAAAATAGAAAAAAATACTGCTTCTAAAAAAATGAAAAATAATTTATAAACTGAATTATAAAATCCTTGTAAAGCATAATTTGAGTTAATGTAAAATAAACAAATTTAGATAAACTATTGCTGTTAGAGTGGACAAATCAATATGATTTGATGTCCATTAACTAAGGTAACTTGAAACGATCTTGAAATTGGCTTTTAGAAGATTTTGTTCTTAATTACCAATTTCCAACAATGAGTTTTGAAATCATCTTTAATTTCCCAGCGTTGCCACCAGCCATGTACTAAGATTCTGCCTTGCGAGGGACTCCTTAGCATAGCAAAACGTAATCAACAAATACTCCGGATGAAAAACTTGTTCAAAAATTGGAATCTTTCTAAATTTTTAATGGTGACTGACAAAGAAGAGACATTTCAGCCCACAAAGGAAAGAAAAAAAAAAGACTAACGCCGTTCTCAATTCGCGGAAAACTTTGGTTGTAAAGATGTCATCCGTGCATAAATAACCGCTCTAATTAGGGTCTGCTTCATGCAGTATCAACCTATTTTGTCTGAAATTTTGCGATTAGTAAAACATACTTTTTTTTTGCCGTGTTATACAGAATTTCCCAACTGCTTCACTGTTTTCGATAAACTCCTAGATATCACGCGAAATCTGTTCAGTTCTTTAAAAAATTTTCAAACCTACTCGATGTAGGCGAATGTATGATAGCAGCAAAGGTAAAAATTATAGACATTCTACTTTTGGAGTGTTCGTGAATTTTTGAGGACGGTGGCTATACCATTATAATATGCATTCATGATGTACATCTGCGTGAACTTTTCATTGCTACAAAAGGTAATTCTGATCTTAGTCATGAGTTTTGTGTGGTTAGGAAAAGGGCGTGGTACCTAATTTTTGAGGTTTTTTAACTTTCAAAGAGTGGTCAAAATTATAGCAGCTAATTAGATCGGTTCATAATATGCATTCATGATGTCTATATTTGAGAGCTTTTCATTGTTGCAAAAAATATTCAGATCTTATCCACGAGTCTCCAGTGGTTAAGAAGAGGCTATAGTACCAAGTTTTGGGGGTCTTTATCATTCAGAGAGTAGTCAAAATTATAGCAGCCAATCAGATACACTCTGTTGTGTCGCCAAAGTTAAATATGCCGAACTAAGAATATTTAGAGCTATTTTTCTGTAATTAGGTGATTACAAGTCCTAAAGAGTTTTTCGAAATACTAAGGAGGAGGGCCGAGCAAATCGTAACTGAACCAACCAACCAACCACAATGAACTTAACATCCTGCACAGAACTTTAAGTATGTCGACGCAAATGCTAAAATGTTTTCTTTCGATATGGCGGAATTGTTATGCGATCTGTAGTTAAGGATCCCTAGACCTTAAAGTTTCATACTGAAAAAATGTTCTGGTCACAATTTCGGCCACAATTACAATGATTGTTTTACCACTTTCAGTTAATCAGAGTTGCTGTGATGGAAGATGTTACTAGCATTGCTGTTTCAGTGTGTAACTGTAAATCAATATAAATTTATCCGTTAAACGATGGCGTCATGATGATCCATTTACTTAATCAACAAAGCCATTATTGTTAAGCATTGCAGAAAACTTTGATGTTATTTACTTTTCGAATTCAATGACTGTATACCCTTTAGCCAGCAACAATCATGTTAATCAGAAAGGCAGGGCGTTAATCAGAAATCCATTAGATCATGATGCGTTCTTCGTACTATAATCTAAGGGACCATTTTATAGGAGGGCTTTCATGTTATATCCTTCAACACCAGTGTTACAGATGCCGAAAAATTAGTAATCAAATCCAGAACTCAACACAATTAGTTGTCAATCTCAGTGATTGGTCAAATCAGTAACTGGTTTTTCATACACCAGTAACGCTTAGAAAAACCAATAATTGATTTGACCAATCTCTGTGTCCATGTTGACGGATGTAATGGAAATAGCACCATAGTAGATAATTGGAATAGTTGCCCGAATAACCCGAGTAACCAATGTCTTCTGACTGGCGATATGTCATATACAGTTATAAATCAAGTCACTGGAGGCGTGGTTATTTTGATTACTTTGTGTAATAGGGTTTGCAAGGTATTACTTTGAAGCTTCAACGGGGGAATGTTGGATATCATTTGACATTACTTGGACATGATCTGTTGCTTGCTGTCTAATAATCTACAAGATGACGTCAGTGACCCAGTTTCTGGTGTCTTTCAGAGAATTCTTCTTAACTTTCTCATTTGTAAACTCCCCTGACGTCACTTCCTGACGTAGCGATTTCCATCGTGAGAATTAGACAACTTATCTTACATATATAAGGCTTTAATGGGTGTTAATCCCCAGTTTAAATTTCTAACCGATGAGTTTTAAGAGGCCATATCAGCTTTCTTTGCTACGCTGCTATTTACACATTCCGAACTTATTGTTTAGTTTATTGCTCTCTTGATTTGCCTTGGTATAAATTTGTTACTCAATATAACTATATTCGTTTCCATTTTGACTGTTTTAAGCAACGCTATTTGAAGCGGTGGTTAGAAGAAGATTAAGAAAGCCCTTGTAAGTTTCAATTAGCCTCTTCTCTCCACTGTTAAAGCAATTATATGTAGTTATGTGATTGTTTTTATCGTTGTTATAAAGGCTTGTAGTGTTGTGCTTATTATGCTATCATTCTCGCTCTCTTCCTAGAGTCAAACATTATGCAATGAATATTTATTGATTTCACATCTTAAAAGCATTTTTTACCCTAAAATTTTTCTCGAGCTTAGTTTAATGGTTAAACAGCTTTCTGGAATCTCTAAACACAAAATGAAATAAAGTGAGCCTGCAAGTTAGGGAGTATAAGATTTTCTAGACTGATGCATTTATCTTCTACTTATAATAAACGACTGGGGGTCACTCCTGTAGCAGATATAAATAATACGCTAAATAATGACCTGAAACTAAAGTTTTATGAATATAGATTTAAAATATTGTAATTTATTTCTAACAGAGAGCGTTAATTCACATAAAATCTTTCTCAAATTTAATAAATCCTTAAAACTTCATTAAATATCTTTTTAAAGTTTTCAGCTATATTTTAAGTAATAGAGCTTAAGGGGACTCACTACCCTTAAATCTTTAAAACATTCGATTTTTTGAAAAAAATACATGTTAAAGCCTGATCATTTTCTGAACAAAATAAAGCAAACCGAATGAAAATATTCCGCTTAGTTCCGGAGATATTGATATTCTAAATATTTAATTACTGATCAAGTTTATGGTAAGAACAATTTTAAACTTATTTTTCTCAAAATGCAATTTCGCATCATTCCGCAACTGATATCTCAAAAACTATGAAGCATAATTCCATGAAATTTTTATCACTGCAAAATAATGTTATTTTATTGCGTCGGAACTAGAATTATTGCAATCACTGCACATTTTGTTATTTTTTCAGGGGTAAATTACTACAAAAATTTAAGGAAATTTTAAGTATATTTTGAAGAGTTTTAAAAAAATTGAAAAATATTTTAATGTTGAATGTTTTATGTTCAATTGTATTTTGAATTATTTATTTTAAATATAGAACAGGAATTATACATATAAGTGTAAAATCAATTTCATAGATCTGGGCGCAAGCCAGTATACAGTAAAAATACTTAAAAATCAAAGTATATCTAAAGCATTTAAAAAAATTATTTTAAATTATTTTGAGAGTTGAAAATTTGTTTATTAAAATAAATATATCAATTTATCATATACATAAAATTTGGAAAAATTGGAAGTAAATTGAAATAGTTACAAAGAGTCAAAGTATGAAAATATGTGTTATTTCCTCGACTTAAGGGTCGTGAATCCCCTTAAGCACGCAAATCTTTGATATTCTCCCCCCCCCCCCCCCCAAAAAAAAAAAAAAAAAAAAAACTTCCATAGGTTAACATGGAGCTTAGTGAATGGAATATGGCTGGTACCTAGCAGCCTTGAAAAAATAGTTTTGAAGGAAATTTTTATTCAAAGAATGAAAGATTTATTCAAAAATGATATTGAGAATAATTGTATGAACATGTATACTTGAACATGCGTTTTGCACTTTAGAGAAACTGAAACAGCTTTAATGTTTCTTATCAAACTTGTTCTCAAAGGATTGCTTACTTTCGGATTTTTCAGATCGTCTAATGGGCGACCGTTGTTTATTTCCTTATTCTCGGGTTTTAAGGTTCAGTAATATTAGGTCATGTAACTGCATATATTTACCTTTTTACTTATAAAATATAAGTCTAAAATAACAGCTATCCCAACGTAGAAGTTAGTGATTAAGAACTTGGTAAAATTGACTATATTTGGTAAATACACTTAATAACCTCAGGCCTTCAAGGTGAACGTTAGAGGTTGGTCCCTTGACAAGAAAAGTATGAAGTAGATGGTGGAATATATTTCATGAACTTAGCAATAGGAGGCCATTTTTACGGATAGGGTATAGTCTTGATCAAATTTAAATCTGGCATGTAATCTTTTACAATAATGTATTCTATATTAGAGTTTTGATGAACGAAAGGTATATTACAATTTACTGCAAGAAACTTCTGAGGACTCAAGATGTCAAAACCAATAATAAAGAGTTGGCCAAGAACAAAATAGGACGAACAGTTGTAGTACACAATAGAATTTTCGCTGTAAGATTGTCATAAAGTGTGTTTCTTAAAATTTGTTTTCAGAACTATCAACGAAAAGATATGTGTTGTAAGGTATTGCCTAGTCTGTTTACTTATCGTTCCAAACCAAATCTTTGGGCTTGGCTGCACTGCCGAAAAAGCAGAGTTAAAACGTTACAAAGCATCGGACACAGAGGTGTCCCACCAGGATGCCCTGGTGCAGCATGGGCAGAACTGTACTGCAGTGTAATAAAAAAAGTTGTGAAAGGGCAACAGTAACAAAAAAATCTGAATTAGAATACATACTCATTAGGAAAGAACTTTTCATGGATATATAGAGCAGCGGTTCTCAACATGCAAGACTCGGTAAAATTTTTTTTGGGGTGCACCGTGAGATCTGAGAGTAAAAAGTTGATAGATCTAGTTAAAAAAAGTCTTAACTTATCAATAGTGCTCGGGGGGGCTGGGGGTGCCTTTGGTGGATTGCAGATCTGTACTGTATATCCGGCAGCCTTCAGCCCCACAGCAATTGAAATTGCATCCGAACTTGGGAAATTAACCCTTTACTGCGTATTCAGGTTCTTGCTACATAGTGACTGGTCTTCAGGTGTTTCATGGCCGATACTCGAAAGAGGAGGGGGCCCGAGGTGGATTATATAGATTATCAATAGTGCTACTGATTAAGTTTACAGCAATAGCCCCAACCATTGATGGACTGAACGAGTGCAATCATGACCTACTAAAATTAATGAAATTTAATAAGATTTGATAAATTGTTTTTAGTCATTTGTGTTTATCGATATATGTAACTTATGAATACAAAATTAAGTGTATATATATTTATTTTCCTTCATTACTTTGATATAATTAGTTTCATCTAACGTTACAAGGGGTACGCCAGTTACGTACACATTTCCATGGGGGTACGTGAAGCATTAAAAGGTTGGGGAGCCACTGATATAAACATCAGTGTGGTTTCAAATAGATAAATGATGTAAGGAATAAATGTGATTGCCTAAATATCTCTGGCCAAAATATAGAAGGAAAAATAACATGTTTGTTGTATTTGTTGAATTTTCTTGTGTGGCAGCCACTTATCTTAGGGACATTCGGTCGTGTACACCATGAGTAGGGATACGTAAGTTTCGCATAAAAAAAATCGAGATTTCGCAACAACAAAAAATATAATACAATTTCATATTTATTCGCTATAATATATATAATATATATATTATGTATGCATGTGTATAAATATATATATATATATATATATATATATATATATATATATATATATATTATATATTCAAAAATTTCGCATTTATTAAAAAAATTTAAATTTTACTGATTTGGATAGGTAAGTATCAAAATCCTTAGTTAAAAGCTAACATAACACTCTCCATTACTGGAGACTGTTACAATGTTGGCTTTAACTAAGAATTTTGATTAAATGTTCCTTAAGTCTTATGTTCCTTATGTATTTGCCTTCTGCCATTAATTACTGTTATACATACTAAAATAGCTCAGCATCTATTCTGTTAACGGGACTATAAAGGCTTTGTATAGCTGCTTTGCGAAGTTAAAGTAGCAGCCTTTCGTTGCGATTAAAATCTGTATAACATCAACAGGAGTCTCCTGGTTGACTACTGTTAAGCTGCTGAATACCCTTGACTTCAAGAGACGTTCTTAAATCTACTAAATTGTTCCACAAAACTCGATGGTGGATTTTCAGTTAGATTTTTAGGTTCGACTCGGACAAACTGTCCGGGTGTAATTCGGAGCAAATCCGGAGGGGAGTGAGATTTCTCAGTTAAAGACCGCAGATAGTCTTGTTTAGTAATTTATTAACATAATTGCTTAACTATTACCTAATTTCGCTTAAAAAGCCGTTAATCGCAGAGTTTCCGCTGAAAAGTAGTAAAAAATTTTTTGTATTTATTCGCTCATATTGGCAAATTTCGCATCTATTTCGTAAATACGAAAATTACGTATCCCTAACCATGAGTAATCAGTTTCCCAAGGGTCCCCGACTAGAGCCTTTCTTGAACTCCAAATGGGTGAATTAACATCATTCCTTAGGCAGAGACAGCACAGATATGCTTTTTGTCAGAATCCGGACTTAGTCTCATGCGATGGAAGATTTTGACGCTGACCACCACATGCTAATGGAAATTTGGGGAAAATTGTGGTTAAAAAAAAAAATAATTTAGGAAATTACGGTACCTATGTTTAAATGATCGATAATTATTTACACCTTCATATGTCATGTTTTTTACTTGCAATAACTCCTTAAAATTCATTGAATGTGAAAGTTTTATTCAAAATTGTGCATTCATATCTTTCAGAGACATGGCAATCTTCAGCAAACTGGTTGATGGACTGGTCTTCAAAGGAGGTATTCTGGTTACTGGCATCGTTTGTTTGTACCTCACGAAGTGCGACTACTTACCTCGGTATATGACCACAGTTTCCTGTGGGATGGCTACCCTAGGGGTTTTCGGAGTGTTGGTTGGCCTGTCAACGCAACAGGGAGAAGACGATGTAAGCAAAGATAAATCGATTTAACGTTGTAAAATAACTATTTGCATATGTGCAAGTTGGGTAGCCTTTCTGTTGCTCATTGATCCAGATTATTGTAGATTCGCAAGGGAAACGGTACGAATTTGTAATTGTTTACGAAACGTTACGAAAAATATTTTCAATGTCTTCAAATTTAGAATTCTTTTCTAAAATGTTAATTGCCTTTAATCGCCATTCTATGACATCCTTTCAAGTTAAGAAAAAAAACTTACACTAATTTCATATTTTCCTTAATCAGAATGAAAAATTGTTATGAAATTGGTAAAATCCACAACCCTCGAAATATATTTACACAAAAAGAAACAAATATATAGCCAATTTACTAATTAAAAATACCGGAAATCTTTGAATGGAGCAGTTTGTCTTGATAACCCCACAGTAATGTTAATTTACAGTAATTTTAGCAAAAAAAAATTTTTTATCTGAAGTTGATGAAACTTAACTCTAACTACGAGTATAAATTCTATGACAACCTGGTATAAAGGGTTTAAGTGGTTTTTAGATATTTGTTAGTATTGACGTACTAACGTAGTATTGACTTATTTTGTTAGTACGGTCAACATTTTGCTACACGAGGGCTAATTAGACCGGGACCTACAGTTTAAAGCCGATTCCGAACAGCTGAAAACATCCATGCCAACAGTGGGACTCGAACCCACAAGTACATTTCTTTGTACCAAAGACCGAAGTCCAAATTATTTTTCTGTGATTGGTATAAAAGCCAATAACTTGGTATAATTTAAATCGCTGTTTTTAACTTAAGCCCTATGTTAGGAAAAGCTAACTATAAAATATTTTCCCAGCACTTAGAGGAAAACTTCAATACACTAAATTTCTATATCGACCTGATATATGCAGGCATACAAAGATACCAAAAGGGTCACTCTCTACTGCCCAAACAAAGAATCAACCCATACTGGAAAACGAAATCATTTTCAAACTTACCTGGGTTGTTCAGCAGTACTTTAAACGGCAACGACACAGTAATCCAACTCAAATAAAAGGAGATACATCATTATAATATCCTTTTTAAAGACATAAAAAGTGACGCGCCATACATAACTAAACTTACAGAACGCTTTCTCCGTATTAATACAATCTCGGCGAAAAAGCTGCGACGTCATTTCTGCACAGCAAGCTAAAATTACACAAAATATCAAAAGGAAAAAAAAACAAGCAGTTCTATTATAGGACACCTAACGCCGTCTAGGGCCTTTAATATCCTGTAAAGTTCTGTTTCACGACACCCTTTATACTGGGCACCAAAGAATTATAGAAATTTGTATAAAATCTGTATATTTTGCAATACCTTGAACATAACTTTCCATTTTTTGGTGTAAAGATAAATGAAATTCATTTAGTGAAAATGTTTGAGGTAACTTTCCAGTAAAATTGTAAAGAGGGAGAGCTGAGGATTCGATTACTTCAGTTAAAAAATTTCGACCAAAAATGACATTTTGGCTTTTGTTATTGCGTGTGAGAGCACTCCCAGAACATCTCGTACTCCTGATTCTGTGGACGAGATAACTCGTTGACTTCCTATAATTTTTACCAGCGTAGGTGACACCTCTGAAGCTCTTCATGGTGTCTAGTGAGGAATAAGGTGCGATTTCATCTTGTAGCTAATCAACTTCCAGTAAGTCTTTCTGTCATACAAGTCGAATGCTTTTGGGCATCACTCAAAATCTCTGAGCAAGCTCTGTGGCAAATTAAGAGCGCTACTTTACTGTGTAAGATATCTTCGAAAGAGTAAGAATTTCTGAATATTTAAAGAAACTTTAGTGTGATTTTACGTCAGGAAAACTACTAAAAAATCTCATCCATTTTATCAGCTGTCTATACGAAGCTTTATTTTATAAATCTGAGGTAGGTTAATGACGCCCGGTGGCGAAGTGGTTAAAAGCGTCAAGCTGCACGCAACAGGTCCAGAGTTCGATCCTACGACTGGGCAAGGTCGACTCACGCCTTTCATCCCTTGAGTGGGTTGATAAAATGAGGACAAAGCATGCTTGGGAACCAACTCTGGGGTCCCGCGTCAGGTTGACCACCTGACCTAGACATATGCTGTATGGCACCCCAAGCCCACTGTCATGAAAGTGGAGATGGGCACCGCAGGCCTTGATCCACAGTGCTGAAAAGAAATTCCGACAATTGTGCCATGAGTGAGTTTAGTTTAGATAGGTAGGTTAATATTTTTATCTGTAGCAATATAGCTTCTACGGAAGGTGTGTGTGTTTTGTCTCGTCTTGCTTCTTTAAAAACTGGAACAGTTTAACTCGAATCTTCTTGGAAAAAGGTTATAGGATTGATAAGTTTTAATAAAGGCAATCATTACACAATATTGACAAACTATTTTAGTGACTATCCCTTTTTACAATGATCGCCGTCACCGGGTTGTAAAACCGTACGCCTTTCCCTCTCCTTGTTATGCGTATAACAATCATCTTTTGTCTTTCCCTAGACTTTACGAGTACAACAGTCATTTACTTGCTTCCGCTAGACTAGTTATATAAGTGCAAAAAATAGTTTCCTTGCATTCACTAGCCTTGCTATTAGTACAGTAACGTTAAAGCCTTTCACAAGACATGCTATAAGTGCAACAATACTTTTGCTTTTAGGCTACTTCCTTACACTTGCCTTTATTCATTATCAATACTTTCCTGCAGGTCTTTCTCGAGTGTCCTGATTTATAAATCTCATCATCAAACGGTTGGCAATGAGATTTCATTGACCCGAAGAAGTCCACTATTGAAATGTTGGTGGTATTTATTACCTCTTTTTGCTTTAATGACAATACATTAACACGATATACTTGTCCCTTCAAAATTGCTATGAATAGGCAAGTGTCTACGAAACTAGTGGAAGTGAATTCCCATTACAGATTAGGATTTCTCAATAAATCTTAAAGAAGAGATTAAATAAATCGAAGTTAGTTTCTCCCGTAGGACTTCAAACCTCATTGACTGCTATAACCGTTGAAATCGCCGTATGGACTTCTTAGGCATCTGTTAAAAACACGTGACAGATTGAGTCAAAGCTTAATCTCAGTTTGAGAGTTGATGATTCCAGGAAACGATCAAAAATGTGTCTGGATCTGTGTGCGAAGACAGGAGCTAGCAAAGAGAGAAGTACAGTAAGATGGGGTTACTTTGTGACGGATTTTAAGTTTTTCCTGTGCCAGCCGATCAGTTTTAAAAGCCGCCCAAAACTAACACTTGCAAGACATTGGTACATGCTTTCCTTACGTAGTAATGTATTGCGCAAAAACCGGATCTTTAATTACCATCGAGAAATTAAAGTTAAAATGTGTCACAAAGTTGTCCCGCTGTGTGGGGCTACTTTGCGACATCTGTTTTCGCTTTTAAATCCAAGAGGAAAATTAATTGTCACAAAGTTAGACAAAATGTTTATCAAAAGCTTGATACACAATTATATAGATCTATTATAAATATTGATAGCTTTATATCTTTGACATCAAAGACATCGGGTGCGCAGGGCAGCCATCAGTTTCTTGAGAAGATGAGGAAATTAGTCTTTCGGCACATTCTGCGCCTTGGCGTAGTTTTTTTACAGATAGTTAATATTTCTTTCTCTCCAGTGGTATTTTAGAGGATAGAAAATGCCACATCGAGTGGCTGGAGGAGGTGGGTCGACATTGTGGGTTACTTTGTGACACATTGACACTGTCACAAAGTAACCCCGTCACCTTTCGATATTTAGGTTATGTTCTCGTATCTCTCTGAAATTTCGCTACACAAGTTATATTGCTCCACAATCTTACCAACATATTGAAAATAAAAAATGATTACCTGTGGTAGTTGGTTGTATAAGGTGTTAGCCTCCAGCACACAGTTTCCGAAGTTTGGGTCAAAGGCTTGACAACAGGTTTGAAAAATATACTGACCAAAGAAGATAAATGACACGCAGAAGCTCCAGACACCGGCCACTAGGTGTCTCTGTATGTCTGACAAGCTGTTCTTTGCCTGCCCGGTAACACAGGCGCGGTATAAGATCCGAAATACGAATATTACTGTCACAAAGTTACCCCTGCAGTCACAAAGTAACTCACACGGCGTCTTACGGTATATAGATTCTTCATGTTATTTACCTTTGTTGCAAGTTAATTGTAGTAACGGTATTAAATGAAATTACGCTCTGATACATGATTTTTTTTTTATATAAATGATAAAAACGAAATGCATTGTCACCTCAAAGGTATTTTATGTACGATTACCTCTATTATTAACTGTATTTTATCCCAATATTTAGAATGATCCGCATTACGAGGAGAGGATGAGAGAATTCTACCGACTGAAACCAATGTTGGAAGAGAAAATTAGGGAACAAGCTAGGCTGATGAGGGAATACGAACTCTCCAAGCGTATGTGGCATGACATAGAGAGGTTTGAACGGGATTCAAGGAGGATCACCCAGGCAATTGCAAACAGACTGCAAAAGAGGCAGGAACGTCTAAAGGCGGAACTTCCCTCTGAAACTCTAAACAAGAGACGTGCTCCCAGACCCAGTAGCAAGAGCTGTTCGCTCGGTTCAAAAGAAAATCGTATTGCTAAACTAACAGGATTTTACTTAGCGTTTTAATGTAACTTTTATGACGAATAAAATTTTAATACTTTTGTGTGTAAGTGAAGGAATATTTACTGATAATCGGTATAGAGTAGAATCTCTTTAATCCGGCACGTCCGGGACTTCAGTCGTGCCGAATTAGCGATTGTGCCGGATTATCGAACGTCAATAATTTTAACGGAAAAACCAAAGATAAATCACTCTAGATGAAAATGCAGACGATTAAAACATGTATATTCTGAGCATGTGCAGACAATATAAAAATCCGACATAGTAAGTGTATATGTATATGAGCTGGACGAAAACTTGGCAAGTGTAGAATTCTCACTGATACCCCCTAGAAAAATGAAATTCAAGCACAAATATTGAAAAAAGTAATTCTTAAAAAAAAAGGTTATGAAATCTGTTTGAAACAGAAAATTTATATGGGATCATTAAGAAGACAATGGAAAAAAAACATACATTAGAGAGTGATGAAATAATCATTTTTTTTGCTTTAAAACATTGCCTACAATTAACATTTCTTCCTTACGAAGATTTTAGAAGTTGTGCATGAAAGAAATAATACATACAAACTGTTTTTTTTCTATGTTAACAATTCAGTTTTTTGAAATAACTGGCCCTAAGTACAATAGTGTTATTGTACCTAGGGCCATGTGCAATTTTTTTAAAATTTTCAATATCATTTACAAATTTTTTTTTCTACACTTGATGTGATTTTTATTTAAAGAGAGTAAAGCAAGTAATGTATACAAACTATTTTTATTATTGTAAGTTAGTTATAAGTAAAGATACTGGCATTTGAGAATAGCCGGCCCTAGGTACAAGAAATTCCCCTACATGTCTTAAAGGTTTGTTTGACACAGCTTCTGCCAAATCTAACACCATATTTTGACCGGTAACATTTTGATTTTGATCCGTTTCTCCAAAAGTTTGCATCAGAACCGCTGTAGAGTCGCATCTTTCACCAGATTCCAAGATAAGGCAATCGCGAAAATTTCATCTTTAACCCTCTGTTAGGCGCGTGGACTACGATCGTAGACCAGATATACACTACTGGCCACTGTAAATGCAACACCCTGAAGGAAACATGCAAATAACATGAAATTTACAACATGCATTAGCGGATGTGAGATATGCAAATGATTAGAATTTCAGAGCAGACGCACATCACGCGCGCCTGTGGCGCCACTTCAAAGCGCTATTTAAGGCTTGGAGATTTCGACGATTTCAAGTTCGGCAATTGTGTTTTTCTCGTGGTTTTTTCAAAAAAAACTATCAATTATGCCTCGTCGAAAACAGCGATCATCTTTTGATCAAGTATCCGAGTTCGACAGAGGAAGGATAGTGGCCTACCGAGATTGTGGATTATCTTTCAGGGAAATCGGTAGTCGTGTTGGACGAAACCAAACAACTGTAATGCGGATATGTGATCGTTGGATGCAGGAGGGTACGACGGACAGGCGTGTTCGATCGCATCCACCTCAGCGCACCACTTCACGTGATGACAGGCAAATTGTGCGCATGGCAGTGACGGGTCGCTCAGTCACATCACGAACCATAGCACAGCACATGCAGTCTGTAACGCATCATCCAATGTCTGCGCGTACCATTCGACGCCGTTTACAGCAGAGTGGTCTGTCCGCAAGACGTCCATTGCTTTGTCTACCCTTGACGCAGAACCACAGACGTCTCCGCCGCCAATGGTGCGATGACAGAAGGATGTGGACGGCAGAATGGAATGAAATTGTCTTTACTGACGAGTCACGCTTCTGTCTGCAACACCACGATGGTCGCATTCGAGTCTGGAGACACCGTGGAGAGAGGATGCTGAACAGCTGCGTTATGCACCACCACACTGGTCTTGCACCGGGTATTATGGTATGGGGCGGTATTGGATATCACTCTCGCACACCTCTAGTACGCATTGCCGGTACTTTAAACAGCCAGCGCTACATCTCCGAGGTGTTGGAGCCAGTTGTCCTTCCTTACCTTCAGGGCTTGCCCACAGCCATATTTCAACAGGATAATGCACGACCATACGTGGCACGCATTGTCCAACGGTTCTTCGTCAATCGCCAGATTGAATTGCTTCCCTGGCCGCCTCGCTCTCCGGATCTTTCGCCGATAGAAAACATGTGGTCCATGGTTGCTCTACGATTGACCCAGATTCCATCCCCAGCTGCCACAGCAGATCAACTTTGGCAACGTGTAGAAGCTGCTTGGTCTGCTGTACCCCAAGAACTCATCCAAAGTCTCTTTGAATCAATGCCGAGGCGTGTGGCAGCGGTGATCTCCAACAATGGCGGCTACTTTTTCGCTTTTATTAATAAGATGCAATGCTTATTACTGTGATGTTAAAGATGGGAATACGCTTTAAAGTTTAATTGTTTACTTAAAATACCTTTTTAGATGCCACAACAGACATTGCTCGTTTTACCTTCAATGAAACTTCCGAAATGTGTTTTGTTCTGTAAGAGAGGATAAACTGGAGGTATTCCTAATTACAGATGGCGTTGCCCAGGATATTAAGAATGTTTGTTTACCAAAATCAATTTAAAAATTAACACAGTGTAAATAACATAGAAAAAATTGACATTTACTATGTTATTTATACTGTGACATAACCCATGACACGGGATTCGCCCGTCCAGCCGGTCGGTTTAGGGATCCGCTCCCTTTAGCAATCATTGTCGGATAATGGAAACACTAAAAAACAACGAATCAAGGTATCTAAATTTTGTGGCTACGTATCCCACGTCCTGCAAACAGTCGCAGCCAGAAGAAAATTTCTCCCCCCCCCCCGGCGAGAAATTTCGTTCCGTCCACCCCTCCACGTATGGGTGAAAAATTCTTTCTTCGAGACTTTCCCCTCCCTGCGTATGGGTGAAGAAATGGTCTTTCTTCCAAACCGCATTTGAAGGACCGGTAAGAAATTTGCGTTGACGTATCGTTCTTTAAAATTCAATTAAAAATCGAAATTTTAAGATAGAGACTTGAAATGAGGTTTATATGAATGAGAAAGCTTTCATCTTCCAGATGATGTAAATATTTTCTTTGTAAGATAAAAACTCGAAGAGCATCGACCGTAGATGCTCAAAATGTCGTAAATTTCTCGAAAAAGTGGGTTTAATATTTTGATGAAAATATTAGTCTGTTTTAAATTATTTTTAAACGAATGAGGTCTTGTTTGAAGGAGAAATGTGTGTAGTCTTAGACTGTAAAAAGATCAAAATTCTACGATCATTTTTTGCTGAGATATCGTAATCTGAAGTTAAAAAAACATAAAATATCCCACAAAACATAATTGAATGACTCAATCGTAGTTTACAATCCAAGGGGAGAATCTGGCGTTCTTCGCTACCGCTTTTGAAGAACCACGTTTGAAATTTGTGTTTAAGTATCGTTCTTAAAAATTCAATTAAAAATCGAAATTTTAAGATAGAGACTTGAAAGGAGGTTTATATGAATGAGAAAGCTTTCATCTTCCAGATGATGTAAATATTTTCTTTGTAAGATGAAAACTCGAAGAGCATCGACCGTAGATTCTCAAAAAGGCGTAAATTTCTCGAAAAAGTGGGTTTAATATTTTGATGAAAATATTAGTCTGTTTTAAATTATTTTTAAACGAATGAGGTCTTGTTTGAAGGAGAAATGTCTGTAGTCTTAGATTGTAAAAAGATCAAAATTCTACGATCATTTTTTGCTGAGATATCGTAATCTGAAGTTAAAAAAAACATAAATATCCCACAAAACATAAAATAAAAAATTTTCTAGAATAAAATTTAAAATTCGGGCTTCGAGGTGCACCTTCCCATAGTCTGCACTACCCGTGTGCCAAATTTCATGGCTGTAAGTTTCACAGATTCGCCTGGGGGCCGCACACGCACACACACACACACGCGCAAACATTCGCTTTTATTAATAACATAAATTATAGATATTATAGATAAAGATCTTATATTGACAGATTGTCAAAGATATTATCTTGCTTCATCAGTTATCTTGCAAAGTTAATCTGTCAGTAAGAGGGTTATTGTTTTACAGTGGATCTCTGGGCACTGTGGTGTTCATGGCAATGAAATCGCTGACTCTCTGGCCAAAAAAAAGGTGCTTTGATCTTGCAGACATCTCATTCCAGTGTCCCTTGCAGTATTGTAAAGCGTATAATACAAGAATACGGAGAGAGAGGAGTTCAAAAAGTCTCGCTGATAGAACTTCTCAAAAGCCTTGGAGAGAAAAGTTATTTGGTGTCTCTAAGTGGCCCAGACATTAAATGGTGGCCGAGTTTAGACTAGCCAATGGCCATGACTGTCTCCTGGAACAATGACACCGCTTCAACATTGTTTCTAGTCCTTTCTGCAGATTCTGGGACATGGGACGGGTCATGAACTGTGAACACTTGTTTCATTGCCCTGCATTGACTAAACGTTCTCTTGTGGACCGTTACTTGGAGGCCAGGGGACTTCTGGATTCATAGACTATTTGCTGCAGCTTTTTTCGTTTTCTTGTGTTTCTTGTGTTGTGCTTTTTTTCTGGCTGTAGTTGTCTTTTAATCTGTGCTATTGTAAACAACAACAAAAAAAATGTAAGAGATAGACTAACTTCTTCCTCCATGCAAATAAAAATATATTTGAAGATTTCTGGCCTAACATATTTTTTACACTCGTGCCTTCAATTTAATTTTTTTCCAAGTTATAAATATCAAATGAATAAATGAATTTCGTTTAATAAAACTAATTTGTTGTTGTGATTTCTAATGCCCCCCTAGCTAGAATCTATTCCAAATCAGGTCCATGTAGGCTATCAGACAGAGGGATGCGGCTCCGATTTTATAATGACACCACAAGGGTAGGAGTCCGATTTAGCCTGGTGCCAACAATGCTGTGACCGCACAACCCCAAGGGGTGACATCTAGGGGAATTGTACCCTCTCCCACCCTGTCTGACCTCATAAAGGAACTTTCGGGTCTACGGATTTAACTTGTCCATATCTGGCCTAGACGTGGAGATATTTAATGGCGCTTGTCGGGATTCTATCCAAGCACCAAAAGTCGAGGCTCTACCACTAGGGTACCCTAAGCCCCTGAAACTATTTTAAATGAACATCAGCAATTGAAATATCTGCGATTGAACGTTATTTTCTTTTTTTTTTACATTATTAACTTCAGATTTGTAATATGCTAGCTAAAAGCATGAAAAATGGAGACTATTTGAAGTAAACATTTACAGTTAATTTCGCATGCTAAATAGGTACAATGTAATTAAATTTTAATCCTAAGGATTTTAGATTAATGTTTCATTATTATTTTTTTTTTTTTTGGTCAGGTACCACGATAACTGAAATGGTTATTTCGCTTAAAAATAAGATATATTACTTTACCCCATTTTGTTTGGAGAATATACCCATGCCGCATTGTTTGGTCGTAGAGTGATTGAAATTATTTTATGTTCAAATTGTCAACACTTGTTCGGTTTGGTAGAAAGTGGTGTACAAATGACGCTAAACATCAAGTTAAAAATTAATTTGAATTCAATGGGATAAATTAGACTTTTGAATAAAGTATGACATACTTAAGTGTGAATAAATTGTCACAAATTTCGCAAGTGAAGGACACTTATTGTTTTACATGACACAGCGAAAGCAGATGTTTAACAACGTCGTACGGTAATTTCATGCCAGTTGGTATTTATCGAAAGTTCCTTCATTTAGTTTCCGGAAGCCAAGCTTTCGAAAGTAATGGACATTTTTGCAGATATTCAGCCACAGCTGTAAACAGTCAAACTGTAAAATTTAGGAAAATAGTCCCTGCACTGCAGCTTGTAACTGAATTTTAGAAGATGATTAAAGAGTCATTTGGTCTCGTGGTTTTTGTCAATCAAAAAATCCAAAAAAAGTCGTGTCAAAATGGCTTTAAAGTCCATTGTCGGTCCTGGCCTCCTCTACAAGTGTCCTTTCGCTGTAAAGTCTTTCCTGTCCAGTTCTTTATTTTCATGATGTCAACATCGTTTTGGACTTCATCAGCCCAACGAGGGAGTGGCCTTCCCCTTGATTTTTTATTGTTTGTCATTGAAGTGCTGTTAGCTCCAGATAAAGTTGTCTAACAACAACGAAGGTCTTAAATGCACGAGTACATTAACCAATTTCAGTCAGTATAGCAGAACTGTATGTCATTGAGGACCGTCATCAACTAACTCTGGTATCAAGGTTCCTTCATTTATTATGGCTTAGTTACATTATGTAATATCGCCGCCGTCCACACCCGAAGGTTATACGGCCCTTCAATAATAAAACTAATCATGCCGACGGCAATCCAACCCAACCGGGTCCCAAAGTTTTTCTTTTTGCAATTCGTTTACCTGTCTTTTTTTTAAATCTGAGGGGCTATCCACCTTCCCCTTGTAGGGGGAAGTGTATATTCATAAGTTCCTGCATAATATTCTTGATGTCCCTTCTACAATAATAATCCGTAAATAATTTACTAGGGGCCAATCTTGAAAGCCCAAAGGTAGGTTTTTTCGAGCTTCAGCCCTCTTGCTACGATTGTATATACAGTGCTTTATAGTTTGTATATTGCCACACTCACAAAGATCTGTTTTAGCAAAATATCTGCTTTGATAGACTCCTATACAGCCATGTTCAGTTATTGCTTGATTAACAAGGAAATCTGCCGACAGTCTTTTCGTAGAAACTCTAGGGAATACCTCAAATACTTTCCTTCCTACACTGCTTCTCTCCAAATTTTCTTGCCATATATTTATGTAATAATTCTTAATTTTATTCTTAATCTGTTCTTTAGTTAATTTATAATTTCCTGTGATTTCATTCAGTGTTGTTGCTTGTTTAGCTTCTGCGTCTACCATCTCATTTTCATTAATGCCACAGTGGGTCTTAGTTACATTAAACAAGGTTCCCAGTTAATTTTTAGTATGAACTGAAAATTAATAACAAATCCGTACTCGACAAGAATGAAACAGTGTGAAACAGCGGCGGATCATCGCGCAGGTGAAAAAAGCACGTGCTTTGGACCTCCTATTGTCAAGGACTTCCGAAAATAAGGAGCTTCAAAAAGAGATACAGTCTGCGAATTTTTGCATTAGTAAATTTATTTGAAGCATTATTTAATGTTCAGAATAAAGGGGCCGAAAATCTAGGTTGATCCTGGGACCCTCCAAGTGCTTGATCCGACACTGGTATGAAGTCTTATCTATCCAATGCTTCCAATGTACGAGATAAGACTCGACACAGAAACTATGGCCATCCGGGATTTGATTTCGTTTTTTGTTTCCTTTTTTAAATGTCGCCAAGGCATTTTAATAGTATTTATTTTACTACAAGTTTTGGTGAACTTTGATAAAGGCAGAAACGCAAATTCGTCAAAGTGGTAACAATAGCAAAGTAAGGTAAGGTAACGGGTTTAAACCCGTTACCTTACCTTACCATTAGGAGTACCTGGCGGAACGGAACTTGCCCCACTTCAATGGCCAATCGAAATGAAAAGAATCGTAACTGAAATTTTCAAAGATAAAATTACCTGAGCCAAGACATGAATGTTGTGGTGAACGGCAAGTTTTGAGAGCAAGTCGCTCAAATTGCCTTCGCAGGAGATATTTCCCCCTTCAGAGCCGAAGGGAAACACATCGTAATTCTATCAGCCTATGGGCTAACAGCTGTACCTTAACTTACCTAAGAGAAGTATAATTTAGAGTGCGCTCGTAGAATGTTCGCATATAAACGGAGGGGGGGGGGCTTGAAAAAGTATCCAATGATAGGGGCCATCAGAGACAGCAGTAAACAAAAAGAAGGTGAAATAGGCAACAATAGCACCTTAGGCCTTGTTCATGTTAGGGCCTGTTCACATAGGAGTCCGTTGCGTAGCGTTAAGGGAAAGATGACGTTGAGACGAAAATTAACCAATCATAGGCGTTAAAAAATTTCATTGCTAATCGTTTGGAGGCCTATGATTGGTTTATTTTCGTCTCAACGTCATCTTTTCCTTAACGCAACGCTACGGACTCCTATGTGAACAGGCCCTAACTTCCAGAGCGGATCGTCAGCGTTACTCGCACCGAAATATTTTTAACCAATCTCAGAAATTAACGATTTCGTGGCTAATAGTTTGGATGTCTGTGATTAGTTAGAAATATTTCGATGCGACTAACGCTGACGCCGTTCTGGAAGCAATGTGAACAAGACTTAGGTTTCAAATAGTACAAAAAGGATGTATCGCATTTCCAATGTTTGAAGTAACTGGAAGAACCGAAACGATACTCCAAATTTGGGCCTGTTCACATAGGAGTCCATTGCGTAGCGTTAAGGGAAAGATGACGTGGAGATGAAAATAAACCAATCATAGGCGTTAAAAATTTCATTGCTAATCGTTTGGAGGCCTATGATTGGTTTATTTTCGTCTCAACGTCATCTTTTCCTTAACGCAACGCAACGCAACGGACTCCTATGTGAACAGGTCCTTACTCTCTCGCTAGATATTTTAATTCACTGAAGTGAATTTCAGAAACATTATTGGATATTGTGATCCCTTTGGAAAATCCAAATCTCATATAATTAAACATGTTTTATTTAAAACAACGACATAACATTTCATAAATATCAGAAGAAATTTTTTTTTAAAATTACTGCGTTATATTTTCAAATTAAGGTCACTTTGTGACTCTAAAACATTTAAAAATCACGAAAATTTTAATTCACTCAATTATTAAAGAGTCATCAATGGTGATGAATACGCATCGAATACAGAAATATAGCCATTGATGTGGGGAAAAAAATTTCAGCATATCGGAAAAATCTATAGTTTTATTTCCTTCCAATTACAAGTGGCATCAATCGAGTTCACATTCAGTGCTGGAATTTGAGGTCTAGAAATTGCTGGCACATCCCATACGGCTGGTAAATTTCGACGTCACTTTTAAGTAAACATTGACTTCCCGTTCTGGCTCTTGGACGAGTATCTTGTTGCAGATAGTTCAATTATTCCTTTAGTGAATTCAGCGTTTAATTACTATTATTGTTGAGCTTTTTTAAGTAAAAATGACTTCGATTTTTAGAGATTTTATACATGTGAGTTGATTATATCATTTTTCATAGCTCTTTCCGAGTAACTCAAATCTTAATATATTTTAATGACTTATTTCTTCAACCCGCTAAGGAAATTTTTTGAAACCAGACACTAGTTAAAACAAATTTTGCGAACAAATGTATGAAAATTATTTTAATTTGTTAATAATGTGATTGTTTCGAGGTAAAACATTTGTTTATATTTTGTAATAGAACTCTAATCGTATTGTTTTAAAGATACGCCTGAGAACAAAGTAACGAAGTTTATAAAGGCAGAGAGAAAATTTCCTCTACATACTTAGCAAAATTCAAGGGAATTGGCAAAAATGGAAGAGTAGAATTTCCCTTTAAGTGACTAATAATGAGATTTTATGTAATAACATATGAAACATAGCTTATTTTAAAAGGAGGTTATTCAAGTTTTTTTGTTTTACTTAACAGTATTTTATTACGCATGTTTCAAATCAATTAAATATTAGAATAAATACTTTTAAGGATGAGATCATGTTTGCAGAATTTATATAAAAGATGATTTGAGATCTCTAACTTTAATTTTGGCTTTGAGAAATTTTTCGATTCAGTAGTAGATATGATAAAAGGGTTATAATTTTAAAATCGTCATGTTAATTTACATCCTTATAACATTATAACACTGAAAATAAAGACAATCTTTTCCTATTGAAAAGCGAATTTTATGGATGATTTTAATTGATTTTAAAAGAAGCAAACTTTTTTTTACCTGTCGACAAATTAAATGCCATGGATGATTTTCACTGATTTCAAAGGAAGTGAATATTTTCTTTACCTGAGGACAAAGTAATTTTCATGGATGATTTTCACTGATTTAAATGATGTAAATATTTTTTACAGTTAAAAATTAATTTTATGGCTGATTTTACCTGATTTTAAATGAAGTGAATATTCCAATGGCTCATGTTTAAATCTGCGTAATTTGGTATATTAATTAAAAGCAAAATGTTTTTCCTTTTACTTCAATATTTAATTTTGTTTTCACTGATAATGAGACAAGTGTAAGAATGTATATTTCCTATAATTGAAAATATTGCACCTTTATGCGATATTTTATATCTTTATTATCTTCTCAAACGCTTTATTTTAGTTTATGAAATCAATTTACAAACATTAACAACATACAATTTGCTTAAAGTATCTACCACTATTTTAAGAAATCACTGCTTCAAAACCTTTATTGGCTGCATCTATATTTAATAGCTACCTATGAAAAGATTTTAGTTGAATACGATGAAATAAAAAATTGTTTTTACAAGTAATTAGCCAAAATTTGACTGTATTTCATACTTTTGTCTCTAATGGATAGTGGGAGAAATATTATTCTAAATAGGTATTAAGTTTCAGTAGAATTTCAAGTAACATGCTGTTACTCGTATTCTTTGTTTTGCTTCTTGAATAGTAACTCTTAATCATTCATTTTGCTTTTACAGTTCTTTAACTCGCTATGCAATATTACATTCTACAATGTTATTGATAATTCGACAGTGATGTACAATATAGAACTAACCCACTAAAGTTCAAAAGTTGAATTAGATAGCTGATAGTGTGTGTCAAGTGTTTCGCTATCCGGAAAAAAAATTATTATTCTAAGCTGAATAATATTCTTTATATTAAATGGAAAAACAACCACCAGCAACTGGACTTTTTAACTTAATGCTTTATTAAAACTCAATTTTCTCAATTTCAGTATAGAGTGGGTTAGTTCTTTGTTGTATAACACTGTCAAATGGTTAGCTCTGAAAGTTACAGCTTAAATCTTTTAGCACGTAAAATGTGGGTTTACTGAATTGTTTTATCAAATTAAAAAATTGCGATTCTATTTAATAACAAAATTACAATCTTATTAACCCTTCAGCGGGCGCGCCTATGTACAAAGTGCAACATTTTCGTAATTTTGAATGGTTTGTTTTTCCATGTAAGGTTTGAATGTTGTAAGTAGTTTCTATTTATAGCTACACCCTTTCTAATGCAGGTCTGATTTTCTGACGCTTGTATTCCTTTCCATTCATTGTTAGCCGTGATTTAATCGCGGTAAACCAGTGATTATGCTGGATTACAATACGACAAAAGCAGGAGTTGATGTACTTGATCAAATATGCAGCTAATACACGGTATCTGGCATATCACGAAGATGAACAATCTCATTGTTTTTTAGTTTTTTTGGACATAATAGGGATCTATTCGAAAGTTGTCCTTAGATCCAATAAATCGGACAGTTTTGAAATAAGGCGATTGTATCTGCCTTCTGTGGTCTTTAATTATAAATATATCTCAATATTATCAACATTTTATATCTTGTCATAAAACGCAGAATTATTATTTTCAATTTGAAAAAAAAATGTATATTACAAAAGGAATAATCAAGGTTGAAAGAGACGTTGCACTTTGTGCTATGCGCGCCTGCTGGTGTTCCAAAAATTGGCGCGTCTGGTGAAGGGTTAAACAAAATAAACACCCATCTACTTGTAAATGAAGTTCTCTTGAAAGTGCACAGTAAATTAAACCAACAATGTATTGAGCTCTAAACCGTACAGTTTTAGAGCTGGGTTTTAAAAAAGTGTTTTTGTTTTAGTGAAAAAAATATTAGATAAAGGGGAAAAGTACTATAATTTCCCTATTACTTTCAGTAATCTAGGTTATCTATTGAATTTAGTATTCTTCGGATTACAAATTCAATAGATAACGATTTTCAATAGATGACTACGTTATCTTCGGAAGTAAGTATTCTAAAGCCCTATATTGGTTAAAAAAATCTTCTAGTGGTGTCACAAAATGTTTTAATCACCCACTAAAGTTCCTTAAACATGTATTAGTAGCTTTTTTTATGTGTATTTTAACCTAGGTTAGTAATTGTCATAATTACAGTATTCAGTTTTATGTTCCCCAAAAATTGGCTCACCTATGCAAAATTACTTTTAAAATTGATAAAAATTCAACGAAACTTCTCAGAATTATAAGGCTACACGCGGAATGTTAAAAAGGGGCTGAAATTCCCAATTAGTGATCAGAATTTGAGTAATACTAAAGACTATTACCGAAAACAAATGAGAGAATACATAAGCAATTTCTCAACAACTTTTAAAGCCCGTCAAATCCGTATTACATCAGTTAGAGTGTAATTCCAAAGTAATGATTCTTTGCACTTGTTTATCCAGAGTACATGCACTAGATTCATTCAAAATGCACTGAACTTTTTACCGGAGTTTCACGTTTGTATATCACGGTTTTTAATCACTTTTTTAAGGGCCCCGGGTTGTCTAAATTGGTCGGCAGACCTGTACTGTCCGTCCGGCGCCCAGGCCCATACTAAACATAAAACGAACAGGGGAAATAAACCCTCGGCTGAGTTTGCAGGTATTGCTACGCAGCTTCTGATCTTCAGGTTCACCAAGCTTATGGACTTACGTCCGGGAAGCATTATTGTTGTGAATTATCCCTTTTTTGAATCGCTGTTCTTATCAGTTTCATATTTGACTCTTTTCTCATCTTTTATATTAATTGTTTTATCACCTTTTTATACCATTGTTACCATCTTTACATATTCTTTTTTATGCATATCGCAAACCGGGTAAGAAAAGTGACAACTCAAGAATGCAGCATTTGAGAAAAATCGACTTAAAGAATAGGTACCATAGAACAGGTACTATACAGCTATAACTAGCATTACAATAATACTGATAGAACTGCTCTCAGGTGGAGAAATTGCGAGATAGAGATGTGTAGCTTTTCGTTCACGATGGAGCACTTCATACATATTTTTCAATGACAACCTCAAAATTGCCATTCTTTTTAACTTGTGTCACCTTTTCTTGCCGGGTTGCGATGTATATGATTAGGGCTGTTCACACAGGAGTCCGTTGCGTTGCGTTAAGGAAAAGATGACGTTGAGACGAAAATAAACCAATGATATGCCTCCAAACGATTAGCAATGAAATTTTTAACGCCTATGATTGGTTTATTTTCGTCTCAACGTCATCTTTTCCTTAACGCTACGCAACGGACTCCTATGTGAACAGGCTCTTATTCTTCTTCCGTCTGAAGTTAGGGGCAGCGTGTCCATTCTCGACCTTGCACCTAAAAACCACAACCCAACCATTTCGAGCACTGTTCAGTTGTAATGTTTTGTAACTATATCTAGATGTCCAAATTAAATTCTTCTGTATTTCAGCACTTTTATTTGCCATGGAAGTGTCACCATAAGACACCGGACTACAGCTGGTTGTTAACTGGGAGTGCATTTTTTGCTGGCGGTTGCTTTCTAGGAGCCGTAGGCTTGATATTTGGAGCGTCCTGGACTTTTGCACTACTTTATTTCTTGCTAGGAACGCTAGGATGTATAATCTGCTGCTTATGTGGATTCACGGTAATTCGTTTTCACATTACTGTATAATGATAGCTACTTAATGTTTTAATTATCTTGGGAAGTGCCTAAAGAAATTTACATATCATATTAGTAATTATCACTAGTAATTACTAGTAGTATTAGAAATAACTGCTAGATCTATTATTAATAGATATAATAACAGAGTATTTTGAGATCTGAATTTACGTAGTAACTTACTATGTAAATTTAGATCTCATAATTACCAGCTCTAATTCTAAAATTATTCTCTTCAATTTATTTTTAAACCTGAAAGCTATTTAATGCTTTAATCAGTGACTAGGTGACCCATGCGACCCTTTCGCATGCAATTAAAATACGATAAATTTCATAGCGAGGTTGGTGGTTTGAAGTAGGATGAAAGAAGAACCTATTAATTGGTAGCAATTTTTTATTTGTCAAATATCAATGGTGCGTAAAGATAATGCAAAACCAATTACAAAACGCCTTTGGCCACAATATTGGAGGTGAAACATAAGACAAAACAGGGCAACATGAGATATATACACGTCAAAATACCTTTGTAGACAATAATGAAAGTTAAATATGACACAAACTCGTGGAAAATATGATATTTACATTATAAAACCTGTGTGCACGCTATTTGACTGTGCTGTTTCGACGCATCCAGGGAAATTTCTTTAGGGTCAAAAGTCAATTTTTCACTTCGATTTTTAAACAATGTCATTCTGAGTTAACAATGCGTCAGAAGCGGAGAACTTAATCTTTAAAATGGTACCTCATTTATCGATTTTGGTAAAGTATGAAGGAGGAAAAAGAGATCACCTTCCAAAAACTCACCTTCCAGAAATAATATATACGGTTTTTCCCTGCAAAAAGAATAATGTACATCTACCTGAATCTTGCCACTAAAGAAACTCATTAATAAAATCACAGTAGGATAATAAAAGCAAACTATTTTTAAATTTAAAAGTTCAGTGGGATTGAGAACGGTAAAATAAAAAAAAGCTAGTGCGCGCCATCTAGGGGAAGAAAAGTTGTTTATAGTGTTTATACTTTGATTTTTAAACAAGCAACAAGATGTGTAATTCTAAATTGACAATTCTCATGAAGCGGATATCTTAATCTTTAAATTGGTACCTCATTTATCGATTTAGGTTAAGTATCGAGGGATGAAACAAAAAAAAAAAAACTTTTAGAAATAATATATATAGATAGTAAAAATGGTGCAACTTATGTTGAGAAAGACCTGTGTTTGCTCATGTAATATTAAAATTCTGAAATAGAATGGTCTATGGTTTATAGTTAGAAATGGAAACTAACAACCAGTGCAGATTGTCTACGCATAGATTGAAGGAATTTTGATACTCCAGCCATGGGTGAAACGAAAACAGAATCTTAAGTGAAAGCTTACGCATATATTTTATATATTCTGGTGTCTACGATTCAAATTCCCATAAATAATTTGGAAAAGAAAAGCATTTAAAACAAAGGTTTAACGCTATATTTATTTGACTTAATGAAAACATTTATGAGCTGATCTATACTCAAGGTTTGTATACGTGACGCCGAAACGATATCAAGCTTTTCTCTAACCGCATATACAAAATACAATGGTTTTTTAAATTCCTAACTTTTAATAACCTGGAAATTACAAATGAGTTTATAAAAAAATATTTGATGCTTCATAGTAGAATAAATTGGGACGCAAAATGTTTTATTTTGACTCGTTTCTGGACCTAAATGTTATAGTTGAATACTTTTAAGTATTTAAATGTTATAAATGTAAATTTTAGATTTTTATTTCAAATAATTATATTATTAGTAAAAATACGTCCCGAATTTTCATTTGAATCGGTGTTTTTTTTTACCTAACTTCAAGTTAACCTGTAAATAGTAACATCCGTCTCTTGGACGGATAGAGTTCATACTTTTCCTGTTAGGGTGCGTAATTATCGATTTGAAACCTTCATGTTCGAGCTATGCTTCAATTATTCCATGACCTTGGTTGTGTTTGTTTATCTTTGAGTTTTGTTAACTTTATTGCCTTGCATGTACCATTCCAAGAAAACTCACTCCACTTTAGAGACAGTTACTTTAAAGGTACGTATTTGGTCCGTCTAGGGTCCAGGACACATTTAAAAAAAAATTTGAGTTAAAATTTTGAATTTTTTGTGATGGTTAACCATAAAATTTGTAAACAAAATCACATCATAAAACTTCTTAAAGTTATTAAAAAATTTTTAAATTTATAATAAAAAAAAGTGGGGTAATTTAAAATCGTTATAACTTGAAATATTGACTGTCGAATTTCAAAACTTTTTCGTTTCATTAAACAGAAATGTTTTAATTTTGATTAAGCATTTTTTAAAATATTAACTTTTTAAAAAATTTAAAATATTTAGAGTAAAAATTTTGAAAAAGATGCAACTTATTTTTAAAAAATATTTTCAAAAGTAATTTTTTTTTCAAATTTTCTGAATTAATATTAAAAATGATTGAAAAAGACATGTTCCAAGTTTCAATCATTTATATATGACGGTACTTGACTTATAACAATTTAAAGACGAGAAATGGGGAAAAAAATCCATCATGCATAAAAACACATTTAAAGGTTTAAACAAAGTTATGTAAAAATTAAAACCAAGTGTAAATGTATTTTATAAATCAATAATACCGTAATTTCGCACGTAAGCGCCGCGGCGCATACGTAAAAAAAAGTACAAAAACTGTTGGGATCGGCGCTTACGCTGGTGCGGCGTTTACGCCGATTTCGGATTTTAAAATCATCTTTTTAGCTTGCGCTTTTCTACTAAAATTGAGACTCACCCATTACTTGAAAGGGCATTTTTCACTGCGCATGCGCCAAGTTCTTGACTATTTTTGGAAAAGCATGACGATCATGTCATACACACTTTGGTGACTGAAAAGTCGCTGGGAATCGTGTATGATTGAAGGTTGACATTCCTACACAAAACGCGGAACTATGCGAAAGGCACTTTCGTAGAAGTCGCGAAGTGGGTCTCTCCAGCATGGAGATATGTCTCCACTAAGACAATGTCCAGTTTTAGAAAGGCAGAAATAATAGTTCCCAATGCCGGCGACAACAGTTCGTCCAACGAGAAAAATCCAGACTATCCACGGGCGAAAATTAATCCAAAAATTTTGTCTCTTTTCAATGCCGATACGGAAGACGAGGACTTCGATGTTTATGATTGATCGGTAAATCTTACCAGTGTATCTTATACCTTCTTTTGATGGTTATTAGTATTACCTAAAGTCTTTATTACTTTAATTCATATTTGTATGTTTTATATGTATTTTATCCATTTGATGTTCCATGATTAGGTTTCTTTTTTTCTTTTTTAATACTTTATCACGTGTTACTGTGAAATAAAAAATGCGTTTGTACCCTTTTAGGTTTTATTCCTTTTTTGCAGTGTACTACAGTAGACCTGGTAGTGGTACGTGACATTTCATTACAAAAAAGCATTTTAGATAAAGCAAATCTTAGCGGTCAAAATGACTGGCTGTGGAGCTTATAGGTATGGGGTGTCATTCGGCGCTTCTAGTGTTAAAGTATAATTTATTAAGAGAAATATTTAAAATTAGCACTATATCGAATTTATATCATTAAAATGTATTAGTTTATTACAGAAATAGCCTAAAATCTCTGCTGGTGTCTCAATATTTGGTTACGGTACGGTAACTAAGAAAAGGTTATATGCGGCGTTTACGCCGGTGCGGCGATTACCCCGATTTCGTTTTTTAACAGAAAATTTTAGTCCCTGCGGCGTTTACAGTGGGTGCGGCGCTTACGTGCGAAATTACGGTACCTCAAATACAGAGCTAAACTGAAATAAAAATTGGAAAATTACAAGAGCTACGAAATCCAACTTAGTCTCATGGACGGATGTTTGTTAGTGATTCCGACATTTTTTACGGGTTAAAGAAAAACTCTAAAATACACTATTAATACACATATTAAGATATCTAAAATACACTATATAAGAAGCTTTTCTTCTTCGACTTATTTGATCCCTACAAGCTTCGGTTGAATATAAAGGCAACTGTTTTAGTCCAGTATATTTCCTGGCTTTGTTAAACGTCCTTTTAATAAGTAACGGAATTAAATTTCTAAGAAATTGCTATTCATATTTCACTGATTTTCATTTTTTGCTTATATGTAAATATATTGTGATATATTGTGTGTATGTTGATTTGAAATAAAAGCTTTGTGTTTCAGATATTTTCTATTCAAAATACGGAGAATTCACCTTTAGTTTCATCTAAGAGCAAAAAACTTGAGAACTTCGTCAGCAGTGTTTTAGATTCATCAAACGACTGTAACAGTTCCAATTTTGATACAAAGGAGAAAGACAATTCAGAAGCTAATGATATCTCTCTCGAACTTGACGAATCCTGTGGGATTGACTATCTTTCGATACAAGTAAACATTGATAAAAAGAAAGGAGAAAAAGTAATATGCCTAGATTTTAACCCAAATCGTTCCCCTGGTGTACGCCATGAACAGTATGCTACAGGACCAGCTCCCCGAGTGCGCAGTAATCAAACCACGAAACAGGACAGACAACCTCAGGCACGAGGAACGTTAAATTTTGTCAGGAAAATGTTTAGACTACCATCATTTTTTAAAAGAAAAAATTCCGATCCAACACCACAACGTGAAATCCCGTTAAGAGAGTTTCATAGGAGTATGTCAGAAGGCGAAACGTTTTCCGCTGTGGAGCAGTCGGAATCAGTATCAGCTGAAGAAGCTGAGGGTGTTAGAATTCAGATTAGGCAATCAACACCCGAAGATTTCCTCCAGAGAACTTATGAGAATTTGCTTCCTTCGGAGGGACTTATGACAAAGTCTCCGCAAGATAGGGTCTCTATTTCAGGTATTCGGCAAGACAACACTTCGAATATCCAAAGTTCTTTTGATGTATTCAGTCCTTATCAAAATATACCTCCAAGGGAACAGATGGGGATAGATCGCAGTCCGTCTAAACATGCCATATCGTCAACGCATGCAGAAAAAGAAGCGTCGTTTCCTCCAGAGAAATTATATGAAAACCTAAGGATAACAAGGGGCTCTCCAAGGACTTATCGACATTATGAAAACCTTTCTCTAATCCGTCCTGGACTTTATGCTACGGTACATCCTGGAGGACGTTATGTCAATACTCCAACAGCTTGTCACAAAAGCAGGCAGAGTATGCAAGTTCCTCATGCTTCATCCAGCTCTGCTTATCAAGGTCCACCAAAAGAAGATCGACGTTCAATTGAAACAGATAGAAAATCGCTACTTTCATCAGCGGCAGCCACTGAGAAAAATATGACTTCTGCCGTAGAACTTGCGAACAAAACGGAAGACATTGGGGAAATTAGAAAACCATCAAAAGACAGTTTTCGTGAGTTAGGCGTATCGAGCCCTTATGTCAATATACCATCATCGTGGGGGAAAATGACAAAGAATCAGCAGTTTCAAGAAGCTTCAGAAAAGGTGGAAACCTTTCAAAGATCTGAACAGTATAGTGGCCCGAATCAAGATATAAACCAAAGTGTTCCAGAAAAATTACCACCAGTAAATGTTAATAAAGCAGTGAGAGATAGATTCTCCAACACTCAATCGGGCGCGCAGCAATTCATGCCATTTGGTTCTGCCAGGCCGTGTGTCAATATTTCTTTGCCATTAGAGAGCGCAAAAGAGAGCACACTAATTTGTGATACTTCAACACGTCTTCAGCCCGTTAGACCATCTCACACGCAGAAAAAGAATGAAGAAAGATTATTTCCTGAAAAACTATATGAGAGGAGTAATATATCGCCATTACAAGGTGTTTGTAAAACAGAAAATGATAAAATCTCTCAATCAGATGAAAGGGAATCTACACCATTAGCTTCAGAGAGGACTTGCTTCAACAATCCTCCGTTGCAAGATCGTAAAAATCAATGCGTGCAAATTCCTGAGGCTACATCAGAAGACCAAGACACTAAAAAGGGAAAATCCAAAAAACCGTCTAAATTACTGGAACACGAATTATCACCAAGAAAATTTAATAAACGAGAAGACATGGCCTTAAAGCCCTCAGAGAAAGATCGTGAGACAGAGGACAATAACATTAAAACCCTTACAGAGCACTCGAATGTTCTTTATTC
Organism: Dolomedes plantarius; assembly: GCA_907164885.2. Classification (NCBI taxonomy): domain Eukaryota; kingdom Metazoa; phylum Arthropoda; class Arachnida; order Araneae; family Dolomedidae; genus Dolomedes; species Dolomedes plantarius. The sequence continues at coordinate 84,677,201 of OU015503.1, read as the reverse complement.
TGAAAGACATGTTGATAATTCAGTGAAAACTAGGTCAGACACTGGCAGAATAAACACTGACAAATCTCCTACTTCAGTGCGACGTCTCCTATCTTTATCAGCAAAAAGTCCGTCTAGAATCCCAGAAAGACACTCTCGCGTTACTGTTTCAGAAACAAAACCTCAAAATCAAGAATGTTCCCCGAAAGAAAAGTTCCTCTCTGAAGCTACAGGGTTCTCAAACCAATCGTACTCCAGGATATCGGAATTAGAGCGGAAACATTCTGATATGACTCATATTTACCCAAACCTACAGAATAAAACTGAAAAACCAGAGACTGAATTGCATCGTGATACAGAATCAAAAGATTCATCAGCGTTTAGAAAGGAGCATAGGGATTCAAAAACTGAGGCAGAAAACAAACTTCGTAGAGGGAGAACAAACACTAGTACATCCAAATCAGATTATGCATATGTTCCATCTACAGGTCCTCCCCAAAAGGATTTCATCAGACCAAGTGTAGATATTCAAAGCAGCCAATCAGCAAAATACAAACTGTCTCCAAGCAATCTTGATCCACTAGATTCAAGAGAGCCTTTATCTGGAAGAAAAACAAATTTATTTGCTTCTGAACAACATAATGCCAATGATCAGAATCTAAGAAAATTTTCTTCGAGGGATGAAGCAAATATTCCCAGTGAAAATAACACAAAACAAATGCTTGTTACTGCTCTAAATACTGCTGAAGGAATTTGCCCTAAACAACTTGTATCTGTTTTACAAAGCATTCGCCCAGATATGTGTAACCCATTTCCGTTAAAACTTCCACAAGGTAACCAATCAGTATCGGAAGATTACTCAGATGATGCAACCGATTCACCTGAATCAAAGAGAGCAACATGGGAAGGCAGACCTGAGAGAACTCGATCAGAATATCAGTGCGTAACTCAAACAGGATCTCCTCTAAGGTCTTACGTTAGCTTGCGTTCATCTCGTCATCAACGGACGGAATCCGTAGAAAATAATCCTATGGATTTGAAACGTGCATATGATAATCCAATATATGGGAAAACTCTTCGAAGCCCAGAGAAAATAATGCTAGAAACGGAAAGGGTGCTTGAGAGAGGGCCTCGAACAAAAGTAGAGGATACTGACGTCCCAAAAACGCAAGGTTCAGTCTTTTGCCTCGTTGGGTCTCCAAAAAGTACAATTCAGTCTCAATCTTCGGCGACAGCCAAGGCTACGGAGTCTCAATCTTCGGCGACAGCCAAGGCTACGGAGTCTCAATCTTCGGCGACAGCCAAGGCTACGGAGTCTCAATCTTCGGCGACAGCCGAGGCTACGGAGTCTCAATCTTCGGCGACAGCCGAGGCTACGGAGTCTCAATCTTCGGCGACAGCCGAGGCTACGGAGTCTCAATCTTCGGCGACAGCCCAGGCTACGGAAAGCGGTACTCATGCGTTAGGAAGGGATGATCCAGTACAGCTAGAAAAATCATCAGAATGTAAGGAGATACATGTAACATTCTCCACTGTGAAAGGAATAGAAGATTCTGCAATGGAACAGGGTGTCAGAAAGCCTGATTCTTGCCTCACACAGTTTGATACAGATAGTAATCGCATGAAACTTGAGGGTATTCCTCAAAGAGAAGAAATGCAAGCCATCTCTTCTGGACAGAAAATAAGAGACCCGCTTTCAAGCTCAATATCCAGGGATTCACACGGGCTTTCTGGACGTAAAGATGGATTTCAGAAAAATGAACATACATCCTTACCAAGTCCCTCGAAATCTGCACGTTATCTTACACTTCGCAGTAAGAATTCCGATGATTTCCAGACAGTTAAAGCAGCAGATGATGTTTCTTGTCACTCAGAAGATACTTCTCAAAAGATTCATTTTGAGCCCGAATGCGATAGAATTAGAACTCCAGTACCGAGATACGCATCTGATGTACACCAAAATGAACCTCAGGAAGCAAGTGCAGTGCCTTCCGGAAGTACAGATCAATCTTTAGACAAGAGTTCTTGTGCATTATCAGAAACGATGTCTTCTCAGAGCACCGAGTCACGGCCATCTGCTTATTATAGTCCCCTGCCTTCCCCTTCAAAAGTAAAAACACAGATTCAAGTACGTGGCGGACATTCAACACCCCAGCAGCGATTTACGGTATCACCTGAGAAAATTATCCTTCCAGTTATTGGCAATCCTATATTATCCGTGAGTCATCCCTTAACAATGGGAAAATCTGCCTCTGGGCAACAGTTGAGGCTTTTGTCACCTTCCAAAAATCTTCACTCGCCTGGATTCGCTTCAAGAGGCATGTCTCACCCAGAATCTGGAGCCAACGTAGAGGATAAGTTGTCTGATCGAAGTGCGACTATAACCGCTGATCCCACTTCTTATACTTCTCCGCCACCTGCATCGAGGACATCAACAAGATTTCCCTTTCCGTCCCCAGAAAAGTCTCTTGAATCTACTAGGAGACCATTCAGTACAAAATCAGCTTCAAAACAGCAATTGAAATTTGTCCGCGTCTCACTTCCAGAAACGCCCCTGACGTTGTTAAGGTCATCTGAAAAACCTCCTGAACGAAGTCATCAATCTGATGAACGCAAATGAATTTTACCTTGATGTTACAAACATTTGATTTGGTCCAGAACTCAAGACACAAATGTGCTGTTTTATCTTTTTTAATTATTTATACTTTTTTATCACTATGTGAAGTTTAATAAAGGGAGCGAAAACTATCAAGTTTAATTTTTTTTATCCAATCTGAGTCAATATGCTTCAGTTTCGGCAGCAATTAATAAATATGAATTCGATCAATGTAAAGATTTAGAGTACAATTAGTTTGTTCATTTATTAGCTTTCAAAATATTTATATTTTGAGTTTTTATTTGAAATATTCTCATGCATCAGGAAAAAATATATAGGAATTAATAGAAAATTTCTCCTACGTTTATTGTGTGGAACTATTAATGTCAGATGCATATAATTAGGAATTATTTAACAAATTTCCAGCTGTGAAATAATTTGTAGTGCCAGGGGTTAAATAAAATTCAATAGCAATGAATCAACATCAAAAGCATGGTGTTGAAAAAATATATTTATAAATTATGAAAAACTACGCTATTATTCCTCATTCAAATCGTTTAACATTCTTATGCCTAAGAAACATTTGTTGACTGAACAGTAGCTAAACTTTTTTCTACAAGGTTTTGTCAATTTTTTTTAAGTAATTCAAAAATACTGGGCTGTAAAATCGGGATCGACACTAACGATCATTTTGAAAACAAAGGATTTCATTAAAGTATCCTACTACCTTCGAGCACTTTTTTTCAAAAATTGTACTTGCGTAAATTTCTATTATGTTTCGAAGGGATATAACACCAAAATACGAAAATGATGAAAAAATAGGACATAACTATACAAATTTTTACAAAATTGAAGATTTTGGGTCGAAATTTAGCAAAATTTTACAAAAACAGCTCTAGCTCTTAAAAAAAATTATGCATATAGCAATTTATTTTTGTCATAGTACGTAAGTACCTCCTGAATGTAATGGCCTACAAGCTAATCGATATCTTGAAATCTAAAAAAATACAGTTCATTATATGCAATTACATGTAAAATTTTTGATAATTTTTTTTGAGATTTTTTATAAATGCAGCTATAAATCAACAAATATACCTAGAACCAAATCTGTAGTCCATTAAATTCTTAGTATTATGAAAAACATACGTGAAAAATTTCATAGACATATCACGCTTAGATTTAGAGTTATCACAAGAGTCGTTTACCTTTTTGATGAAAAATAAGTTCTTCAGAAAACACGATTAAAGTTTTCAACTTGTATTGAAATTCATAGCTGCTGCTGATCTTTAAATCGCTCTCAATTCATTTCTAATGAACCAAAAAACCAAAAGCAGATTTAGAAACATAACTTTAAAATCTTTAAAAAAAAATTGTGTGGTCGGGGGACCCCGTCAGGAACGAAGTTCCTTACGTTATTTTTTCAACTCTAAAAGTGATTTAATATGTAGAATTCTATTGATTCTATTAGTGTATTTTTGTCACGCCAAAAAGCGCAGCCCTCTTTTATTCAACCAACCAACTCTTTTTCTCTCTCTCTCTCTCTCTCTATTTTATTAAAATCAAAAATTTGAATATATAAATTATTTTTGTTAAAATTAAAATTTTAATATATAAATTATTTTGATTTAGATGTTACATAGCATAGTTTTTAATCTGAATAATTTTATTTAATGACCAACAAAAATAAATGACACAATATAAATCCCGTGTGAATTAAAACAATAAGAAACAAAAAATAAGTTTAAATAATATTTACACGTGTTTAGAATTGAGGTTATACAGCTGATCGCGCACAATGCTTGCTGCTCGAATCTGGATACTCGCACAAACACACACACATACAACTGCAGTTTCTGTTTCTCAACTTTCCATTCTAAAATTGCAATAATGACACAATATAAATACCGTGTGAATTAAAACAATAACAAAAAAATAAAAATAATAAAATTGTTTCTTATTCTCATGCGAAAGACATATATGAAAACCTAGCAAGATTCAATGCTTCATTTTGCTGTACTTTTTCTTTTTGATTCTGCTGGAATTGTTGTTGACATTGAGCGTTTGTTTTTGGTATTTTTTTTTTTTTTTGCACTCTGAAGTTGATTTTGGATTTTTTTCTCTTTCGACACTCTTTTTGACGCTGAGCATATGATTTCACTATTATTTCTCTGTAATGCATGTAAATAGTAAACACTCGAATCACATGTATATTAAATGAATGTAAACAGTAAATACTTGTTATGATTTATTAACTTACTATGATTTATTAACTTACTTTTCTAAGTTTGCATTATTTACACTTGCTGCAGTTTCCGTTTCTCGACTTTCCATTATAAATTACACTAATGGCATAATATAAATCCCGTGTGAATAGTAAACTAAAGAATATTCTAGAAACTTCAAGAATTAACAGAACAAAGGAAATTAAATTGAAGTTAAAATTGCCCGTAGCGCTTGTGCGGGGATTTGAGCTGGGGATCTCTTGCTCCACAGTCCGATGCAATAACCATTTAGCCACGGAGTCCTTGAGAGAAAGGTCTTCTGGAGGGGACATAACGCTTTTTCCTTACGTGACGATTTCTGCCAGTTCACTCTACTGTAAGCCGCGTAAAAGAACTTCGTTCCGAAAAGGAATAAAAACAATTTCGGAATTTTCGTCAAAATTGATGTTTCAAAGGTAGTCGGATACCCTAAGTTCAAACCCTACACACTGTAGTGATTAGGGAGAATGTTTTATTACAAGCCGATCCTAAATTTTTCATTTTTTCCCTTGCATTCTCTTTTCCTAATATCTCAGTATACCTTGCATTTGGACTGTAATAGCGTTTGGATTGCTATTGTAAAGCAGTTGGCCGATTGATGTATAGTAATTCTTGAATTTAATACGGAAGTTCAATCGATTTTTTGATCAAACGCTCGAACATGATGGAATCTCTTCACATGCATGATACAGTGAACCTTACTTACTTAATCGTTTAGATACAGTGATGATGAATTTATTAAAATAGGGTACGGGCAGAGGAACTGAGAAAAGCTATGAAACATTGTAGACTACACTAATATGCAAGGTTTTGTTGTTTTGAAATGAATAGGTGAATCTGAATGAATTTTTTTTTTGTGCACAGATTTCGAGAATGACCTTCAAAATTCCGTATCACGTCACGTTTTTTCACAAATGACGGAAATGTGAAAATGAAAAAAACGGTATTTTGTGATGACATCGTTATAGGGCAACGTTCGTAACGCGTGAAAATGTTCTCTGGAGGGATGGAAATGCGACTGTTTTATCTGTATGACGTCAGGATTTGCGCCACTCACAAAATATCGTGGGCCATACCAGAACCAGTAATCATAACATTGTGTCTCCCAATATCCATCTGCCATAAGACCAGTGCCCAATATCAATCCCAATATCAATCCATCCCCAATTCCCAATATCAATCCATCCCTGTGCTATCCCCGTCCAATATCAAGCCCCCAACAGACACCGTTTCACACGATGTTACAAGTGAGGAGATGTACAAACCGGACAGTACGGAGTATGAAACCCCAGTGCCATTTACACAGCATGAACTAAATGATTTAGTTCGTTATCTGAATTTACCTAAAGACGCAGCAGAGCTTTTAGGATCACGACTTCATGAAAAGAATTTACTATGCCCTAACACGAGATTCTCCTGGTACAGACACAGAGAAGCAGAATTGGTTCCGTTTTTTGCTGAGGAAGGCGGTTTGGTATATTGTCGAGACATTCCGGCAGTCATGAAATTCTTCAACATCAAATGCAATTCAGGACAGTGGAGGTTGTTCATAGCTGCCAGCAAATCCAGTTTAAAAGGTGTTTAATTACACAATACTAACATCCATCCATTCCAGTAGCACATTCTGTGACTTTGAAAGAGACATACGAGAACCTTAAATTACTGCTGAAAAGTGTGCAGTACAAATTTCATAAATGGTCTTTGTGTGGGGATTTCAAGGTCATTGGAATATTGCTCAGCCATCAAGGAGGCTACACAAAATGTCCTTGCTTTTTGTGTGAATGGGACTCCAGAGCAAGGACGGGACATTAGGTTCGACAGCAGTGGCCATCAGAAGTACATTCACACCTGACGAAAAAAAACATTGCTTCAATTCCACTGGTTGATCCCTCGAAAATACTGTTGCCACCTTTACACATCAATCTTGGCTTAATGAAGCAATTCGTGACAGCTTTAAGCAGGGACAGTAAAGGCTTTCAGTATCTGGGTGGTACGTTTGCATCAATCACGACTGAAAAAATTAAAGATGGCATTTTTGTAGACCCTCAAATACGAAAATTAATGGCAGACAGCAAATTTGAGGAAACCATGTATGAGTGCTAATTTCGAACATGGACTGCATTCAGAAATGTGGTACACAACTTTTTGGGGAACACGAAGACTTCAAATTATACTACTTTAGTTGAGGAGCTGCTGGAATCTTATAAAATGCTTGGTTGCAAAATGAGCGTCAAAGTTCCCTTTCTTCAGGCTCATCTCAATTAGTTGCCTAACAATCTTGGTGATTTTTCGGAAGTTTTCTCGAAACAAAATATCTCCCGAATGAAAAGGTAAACCACAAATATGTATTTTTAGCGTAAGCACCAGAAGATGCCCGATGTGACGGGATAAGAAATGTGCGATGATAATGTTTATTTCTCCTCGTCCATATATTGGACATCATCAAAAATTCAGGAGTTATCTCGAAACAAAATATCTCTCGAATGAAAAGGTAAACCGTAAGTATGCGTTTTTAGCGTAAGCACCAGCAGATGCCCGATGTGACGGGATAAGAAATGTGCGATGATAATGGATATTTGTTCTCGTCCATATATTGGACACCATCAAAAATTCAGGAGTTATCTCGAAGCAAAATATCTCCTTAATGTAAAGATAAACCACAAACATGTGTTTTTAGCATAAGCAACAGCAGATGCCTGATGTGACGAGATAAGAAAAGTGCGATGATAATGTTTATTTCTTCTCGTGAATAGTTTTCAATTCATTAAAATCTCAGTGTTATCTAGAAAAAAAAAACAGTTTTCAAAAGAAACGTCGTCACAGTGAAGTATTTTTTTCCGAAGATACACGGTGATAGAGGTTTGGAAAAGTGCGATAATTTACTAATACCCTTTCTTTAATAGTTCTGACTGCAAAAATTCTCAAATTGTAACATAGGAAAGAAGAGTTTCTTTCGTAAGAGAAGTATCATCGCAACAAAGTACATCTGTTGAAAGCAATAGCATCACGATGTTGCGCGCATCGTAAAGGGCGATGATAAATATTACTTTTTTCTCGTCAATAATTTCGACTTAATGCAAAACTCAGAGTGTTGCCTAGAAAATGTTTTTTTTAATGATCTAGGAATCTAGGAAATAACAGATTCACGATGTTACGGGCATCCTAAAGTGTGATTATAACTGTTAGGGCCTGTTCACATAGGAGTCCGTAGCGTTGCGTTATGGAAAAGATGACGTTGAGACGAAAATAAACCAATCATATGCCTCCAAACGATTAGTAATGAAATTTTTAACGCCTATGATTGGTTTATTTTCGCCTCAACGTCCTCTTTTCCTTAACGCAACGCAACGGACTCCTATGTGAACAGGCCCTTACTCTTCTCTTCTCGTCAATAGTATTGACTTCGTCAAAATCTCAGTGTTTCCTAGATAGGCAAGAAATCTTTCCTTTAAGAAACTTCCTGATATATTTCAAATGAAGAATTAAAATAAAATATTAATTCATTTGCATGTATTAATCAGACCTCGATATTAAAGGATTTGACTTTTAATCGAAAGAAATTTCGATTTTCAAAAGAAATGTAATGAAATCACATTGTCAGTGACATGAACAGATCAGTTTGTAAACACATTTTAAGATGTAATGAATAAAACAAAATGTCCGAATATTTAGAAAATCTTGGATGCGTAAGATTTCAATTTTAAAACTTTCTTTATAGATAATAAGTTGTCCTTTTTAAAATCCTATCATGTCTTTTTAATATATCGATGCTTGTTTCTGTTTATCGCCATTTAATTTTTAACTGCAGTGTGATACTTTATAAGAATAGGAAAGTGTAAAGTGATTTAAAATTATGTTGAATACATAGTATTTTTACTGCAAACAAAATGCTAATAATGATTTACTTTTGTTTATATTAGTTTAACCGTATTTCGAGATGCATAATAATGATTGTTTTAATTTTGCAGGACTCGTATCGTATTTTTTTTAAAATTCCTGACATTTTATATTTACTCACTGAATGGGCTTGTACTGTTATTTACCCTAGTCAAATATTGTACGCAAGGAAATACATTTGCAAAAGCCTGATGCAAAAAATATGACGTTTTTCTTACATAATAAAAGTTTATGTATTTTATTCAGTTTTTATTTCGTTTTATAGTTTTTTCTCTAAAAAGAGATTTTCTTTTTCAGTTAGGGATTTGTTTATGAAATAATAAGGTTTAATTATGACTACGCAAAACAATGTAGACGATATATGTTTTGGATAACATATATTGTCATTTGTAAAAGGTGACCGTAATGTATCGCCAAAATAATTACTCGCGACTACAGTTATGGCTATTCAGTTATTTCCATACAAAAACTGAATTCATGAAGAAAAACGTTCCTGTTTCTTAAGTATTTTTCATTATTACCATGAAACATAAAAAATAATTTCATAAAACTAAGTTATGTGTTTAATATTTTTTAAGAATTTATTCTTAGATACGTCTGTAAGTTTGAATACATAAGAATTCTTAAGGCAGCTGTATACTAACCCTATTAAATTCACCCACCCCCAATGTTTACCTATGGAGAAAATGTGTCCAAGGATTGCCGACTTGGATTAAGAGTTTTTTTTTAAATTGTACTCCGTAATAGAGAATGAAATTTTACACCTTGGGGCATTTTTCGTTTTTTGAAAAATTCAAATAGTATTTTAAAATTTAAATTATTTGGGGAAAAACTGGTATAGTGTTTTACACGCTCATAAATTCCTATAGTGAGTGTAATTTATAAAATGAATCTTGTTGCAAGTTGCAGAAAAGTTCAGGCTTTCTCAAAATACCATTCTTATTGGATTATCATCATTTATCTAGCTGTAAATAGTAGACAAATTTTCTCCATAGATTAACACTGAGGTCAACGAATCCAATAGGGTACACAGGATATTATGTACACAGTAAGGCCGCTGTGTACATAATAAGTACACAGCGGCCTTAATGCTAACAGTTGAGTTAGGGCACTGCAAAGAATTGTTAGCAGTAATACATTACCTGCCTATTTTAAATTCCATGTACACTTCTCATCGAATCTTTTCATCGATCTACTCTTTATGATTCAGGCTATCGGAGCTAGGGAAATACCCATCTCTAAAAATATCCTAGATTGTAGGGTTCTTCTGGATAAGTTGAAGGCAGAGGGACGACAAATAACACTCCAATGGATTCCAGGACACTGTGATATTTATGGCAACGAACAGGCAGATATATTGGCTAAGAAGGGCACTCAAATATTACAACAGCCAAATACTTTTAACTCTTTCCATTCCATAAAACTTTATATCAAAAATCTAATGAGACAAAACTGGAAAGCATTGCTCACTTCTCGCATTTCTTCAAGAAGTTGGAGGAATAGCTTGGGTCAAAACATTTCAGATAAGCCCCGTGAAAAGGCTGTTGCGGAATTCAGACTTACGGTAGACCATGACTGTCTGGCGAACCACCTTCACCGAATTGGCATTTTTGCGAGTCCTAATTGCCCACTTTGTAGGAAAAATGAAATCATGGACAGGAACCATTTGTTGGGATGCTCGGCTCTGCGTGGAGACTCCGAGGTAAAGTGATATTGGAGAGCACGACATCTGCTGATGGGACATTGACTTTTCTCTCTTACTGTTCCTTTTTTTGTATTTCATGTTCCTTGTTAATCTTGTTAACTTGTAAGAGTTTGTCATTTTCCTTTGCAATTGGAAATAAAAAAAAAACTCTATTTTCAGCCAATTTGGTGCACAAATAATTGGAGGAAACTGTATGTCACGAAATGGTTGCTGTTGAGTGTAGGTACAGCCATGGCAGTATCTGGGTACTACATAAGCACGTCGTTAATAATATTGGATATCAGGCAAGAAATGTGGGTCGTTTGTTCCCTGTTTTGGGGCACTGCTGGAGTTTTCCTCGTTGGCTATTCAATCGCATTGGTGAGTATATTTTATTACAGTATGTCGATCCCACTAAACGGCACATATGTGGCTGAAATCTGCAGTTCTTAGAAGCTGCATGAAACACCTTATAAAACGAAAATAGTTTCATTGAACGGAATGTGTATTCAAGGGTTTATCTTAGAAGCCTCAACAAGAATGTTTAACCGTCTATAACTGGCAGATTCCTGCTGAGTTTACGGTAAGGTAAATCGTAGCAATGACGTAAGTGCCCACATAACTTTTAACACTAGAAAGACGGCTGCCGTCATTTTGACGGTTTCGGACATACTATTGAGTGCTATGTCTGTATTTATGTTCTCAGGCATCTGAAATTTTATGACTTTTTTTAATTTTGCGGGAAATAAGCACGCACATTCACAAAATTACATTCGATACTAAAGAGGGGGAGAAAACGTGTTGTATACCTACTGAGTCGTCAATGTCGCGGCAATATAGAGAACAGGCAGAAATCTTTACAATAATGCCGGAAAAATTTTCGTCTCTTCTCCCTTTTGCAAATAACAGAAATATTGGTGTTGAAAAATAAGGACTGCGCAAACCCTGCATATATTTTTACGGATAAACCATACCAGGTTGTCAGCTCGGCATACCTGCTTAAAAATATATCTAAATATATACTAATTTATTATATATTGGTATGAAATAGTTCAAAATTTAAAGTATTTAACCAGTTAAAAATTCAACATCATAAAATATTTTAAATTCTTGATTTTATTTTTAATAGTCAAAATGACAGCGTTCAGTTTTTTTAGCATGAAAAAAAATTCCCGTCTTTCTAGAGTTAAGGCAAGACTTCTGTGTATTAACTTTATGGGATTCGCTCACCTCAATGTTTACCTATAGAGAAAATGTCTACTATTGACAGCTACATAAATGTTGATAATCCAATAAAAATGATCTTTTCAGATAGCCTGAATGTTTCTGCACCTTGCAACAGGATTCTTTTTATAAATTTCGTCCACCAAAGGAGCTTATGAGCATTTAAAACATCCTATACTAGGTTTACCCCCACCCCGAATAATTTAAATTTCAAAATATTATCTGCATTAAAAAAAAGGAAATTGCCCCGACGTGTAAAATTTCTTTCTCTATTACGGATTACAATTTTCTAAACAATCGTTCAGCCCAAGTCGGCAATCCTTGGACACATTTCGCCATAGTTTAACACTGAGGTGAGCGAATCCAATAGGGTTAGAACACCTATAGGGGTTAGCAGCCTTAAGGTCTTGTAGTCCTTGTAGAACTACCACCTGTGGAAATATACAATAAACGACACTCTCTTTCACATGATAGTCACCGAAGGGCGTTAGCGCTAACCATAAAATCCAGGCATGGTTTCAAACTGTCAGGGATCTGTTTGACTTACACTAGTGAAACTTGGCTCGTACCCCAACGTCGTTGAAGACAAAAACACGCAATTAATAAATACCAGATACGCCCTTACCCTGTTTTTGAGGGGAAAGTTTGTACCTTGAATCTTAGAAACATATTGGGTTCTGAAAATTTGAAAGTTCCTGAATCAAAAGCTTTTAAATACATGCTATAATAACGCCACACCAGTTTTAATGCTATTCCAATTTTGACTTAAGCGTTTTATAAATAACTTCCGCGTTCGTTCTATGTGCGCCTGGATGTCGCCTGGGCATATGGCACCTCAGAAGGTCACGTGGTAAACAGAAACTAAATTTAATATATTCTGGTGTGAGAGTCGGTTCTATGGACTTTGAGATTGAATCAGGGATCGAGCGGGTGCCATAATTTTTTTTTCTGCTTCTACATATACATATAGCTTCTACTCTTTAACATTTCGTATAATATGTTTAGCTGTTCGATAACCATAATGTGTTTAAAATAATAAAAGTATTATTCCGTTTAACTGAAGTATTTGATTTGGAGTTTATGTACCCAAGGCCCGACTACCAAGCCGAATCCCCGTTCGGCGATTTTCCCGGATAGCGTCGTTAACTCTTCGGCCGGAACATGATTATTTCCCCGCTTCGCAAGATCATCTGCATATCAGGCAGATATAGATGGAATATCTATTGCCCAGGTATTTCCCAACTAGAAATTCAGAGGGTATTTGTGGTTTATTACATTTCATGGTAGCCATGATCGTCAAACCATGTCCCCTTAATTTTTGACCAGCTTCTATTGAACAGAACCAATTATCACTGGTTATATTACGGTTCGTTTTGTAGAGGCATTTAATAAAATCAGTCTTACTCAGCCTTCGTTTCAAAACATGCAACATAAAACCGGGTTTGGCCCCAGTCGTTCCCAAAAACCTTCAAAAACTCAAATAAATGTTGAAAGATTTTCAGCCCTACTGTACATTTTATACAAAATGCATGAAGAATACCTGCCTGACAGTCAGATTTTTAAACATACTTTAACGGGGATATCTGTCTAGTAGACAGACAATGATCTAGAAAAATGGCACGTACATGAACCATAGAAGGCTGGCGTCACGAATCGCCTTTCCAATATGAAGACAAGATGTTGACTGAAGCATATGTAGGCTCACAGTACCCAAGGTTAAAGGGGGGGGGGCAGAGGTGAATAAAGAAACCAGACAGATGTTGCGGCCGAAGGGTTAAGTGTCGTCTATAGATGCGGCATTTCATGTATCTTTTGAAAGAGAATGTTATCGTATCTAATCTGCAAAATTGTTTCCCATTTCAGCTAAAACCAAGTTTTGTACAGCCATTCAAAGTCAAAATCTATGATGGTGCATATACATTGGTGCAGAGTTATCTGCCTGTGCCTTGGGGAATCCAGTGATTTATGTTCACTCTGTACTCTGTACTATGCGTGGATCGCCTCCTCTGGCGGTCTATCAAAGAAAGGGCGGGGGGTCAGCGGGTCAAATGGTGTCGAGCGGGGTCGGGGGAGACACCAGATCAAAGAAACCTTGCGGGCGGGAATGGGGGTGGTTCTAAATACCGTGTCTAATGTTACCGTGACTCATGTGATGACAGGAGTCGGAGGTCTGCAGGCAGAGAACTCTGCACTAATCTATATGCGCTATGAGATTTAGTCGTCCTTGGTGTCGATTCCCTTCATAAATGTTGAAATATTTGTAAAACATTTGAATTTCTATATACGAAACTCTGAAACGTCATGAATTAAATTTTTTCCATGTTATTTTGCAGTATGTCCTGTCAGAATATAGGCAGTATCCTGAAATGGTGAATGAAAGCGCTGCTAGACCAACTACGACACATAACGTGCCTATTGAAACCGTAATGCTGTAGATAAAACGATGTTATCTGGTACAACAGCAATGGGTTATTCTTCGCAAGTATACAACAATCATGAAAGCTTTTACCCTAGACTAGTACTTAATAACTCACTGAAGATAAATTCGCCACGTGAACTCTACGATGAGATAAATTTATCAACTGTGAAATAGACAGGAAGAAACAAAAATGAATTTGTACACGACTAAATTGTCACATAGAAGCCCGAAGTATGTATGACATGGGTGTAGTAAAGAGGCAATAAGTTTTTAGCATGTTTCACGTTACAGGTGTGATTTTTAAATATGACTCTGTGCCTTATTTTACTGGAGAATGACTCCTACTTTTTGAAACCTAGTAAATGTGGCATACTGCAAAATCAAATGATGCTTCTAAGGGCAATAGGTCATCTTTGTGTTTTAACTACAATTGAAAAATTAATCACAAATTAAATATCTTATGGTCGAAACTTGATTATTTCTCGAAATTCCATGCTCTACAAAAGTGACCTGAAATTCTACGCATATTTTAATAACTAGAAACAAAATGCAAATCTCACTTTTGAGAACATAGTTGCAATGAAACAATATTGAAACGAATAAGTAAGCATTTTTAATGCTCTGTAAAATTACTAACCATCCGGAAAAAATCTTTTAAAACGATAAAAGATATTTTAACGTGCGTCAGAGGACGAGAAATTGTAATTCGAATGCATTTTCCACATTCATATATATTACAGATGTGCTGTACAAAAAAATAACAATTTTTGTAATTATTGTGCTGTAGAACATTTTAAATTTTAGTTTCAAATAAAACTTACTTTTAAATTGGTTGTTTCAGTTTTATTTTTTGCATGTAACTTTTACATTAGATAACCCGAATCTATTTAAAATTCTGAGAATTTATGATTCTTGTCTATCTGCTTTTAAAAAATTGCTGATTTTGTCTCATTTTAAGGGTTCTATTTGTAAACTATTAAGTACTTAGTTAATATTAATCCTATCTATCTATCTATATATAAAACAGTTCAGTGACTGACTGACTGGCAGATAATGCACAGACCAAACAGCTGGACCTAAAGGGTTGAAATTTTGCATGACGATTCTTCTTATAGTGTAAGGGTGCACTAGAAAGATTTTTGAAAAATTCTTAGATTTTTTAAAATTAAATTTTTAAGCTGTTTTTGTAACATTCTTTAAAGTTTGCATTTAATAATAATCCTAGGGTTATAAAATTTACATCACGAGAAAGATCATAAAAATTCCTTTAAAATGAAATCTTTTTTGAATCTTTACCTTCATTTTCTGATATTTGGTGAATTTTTAAATATTAATTTTTAGAACTTCATTTATTAAATGCTGAACACGTGGTTTCTTTTCTTTTTGCGATACTTTAAATTAATTTTGCGTCACGTGCATAGCAATGAAATAAATTGACAAAAAAAATATTGGAATACGGTAAAAGATAAAATTTAACCACTAGACTTTTTGAGATGGAAGTTTTTTTAAAGAATTTAATTCGAAATAGTATGTTTTATGGATATAAAACATACAAATTAATTGCATACATTGACAATTGTATTTAATATGAATATTTTCTTCTACATTATTTTGTCTATAAAAATATTAGTTACGATTTTTTTTATAAATATATATATTTTTGGCTTTAATTTCGTACATGGACCGTTGAATTTAAACTGAATGTACTCCGTAGCGAAGTACGGGTATTCGTAACATGATTTGCATAAAATTGTCAAAAGTTTGTTTCAACATAAAAAAAAAATTCCAACATTGACGCAAAGTCATTTTTAAATAAGCGTTAGAATATACTTAAGTTTTGAGTATTAATTTTTAGATTATTGTATTATGAAGTATAATATACTATGTTGCGGTCGTCGTAACGTAGCAAACGTATGTACGTGGCCCTAGTACATGATACATGATTTCGCTTCATATAAAAAAAAAAGTTTTGGCTCTCTAAGAAAGTTGAAACGACTTCTTGTCTGCAAGACGTTAACAACATAGAGGTAAAGAGACTATTTATAATACCCTTAAGGCTGCTGTATATTAACCCTATTGGATTCGCCCACCTCAATGTTTACCTATGGAGAAAATGTGTCTACTCTTTACAGCTACATAAATGCTGGTAATCCAATAAAAATGGTATTTTCAGATAGCCTGAACTTTTCTGCACCTTGCGAGAGGATTCATTTTATAAATTTCGTCCACCAAAGGAATTTACGGGCGTTTAAAACGCACTACATCAGAATTTCTCCCCGAATACTTAAAATTTAAAAATATTTGCATTAAAAAAAACGAAAAATACCCCACTGTGTAAAATTTCTTTCTCTATTACTTAGTGCAATTTTTTTTTAGATCTTTCAATCCAAGTCGGCAACACGTTTGTCCTTGGACATGTTTTCTCCACAGGTTAACATTGAGGTGACTGAATCCAATAGGGTTAGTACACGGCAGCCTTGATATCATTAATACGAGATTAAGTGGAGAAATATAACTACTGAATCAAAGATAATCTTTAGTAAGAAAAGAAAACAAAACGAAAAACGTTTCTTGAGATATCATCCATGTAGCTCTAAGAGCATACACTTCTGAAGGCGGTGTTTCTCTTACCCTTTCCTGAAATAAACTTACTATGTGCATTCTCAAATTTGAGCTGCTAAAATAATTTTGATCATATGTTCACTGCATTTTGAAAAAAATAAGTATGGAAGGTTAATATCAGGACAGCAGAAAGCATGGGGTAAAGTTTCCAACCGGAATTCTTATGGAACAGCTTTAGCTCTTCCTTGCAGTATGAACGGGGGCATTGCAGTTTTTGATGAAATATCTTTGGGAAACTCTTGATATTTTTCTCTCGAAACTTCTCCATAATAAGCCGTTTATTACATTATGTCCTTTTAACCCTTCAGCGACAGCGCCAATTTTTGGAACACTAGCAGGCACGCGTGACACAAAGTGCAACGTCTCTTTCAACCTTGATTATTCCTTTAGTAATAAATTTTTTTTCAAATGGAAAATACTAATTCTGCGTTTTATGACAAGATATAAAATGTTGATAATATTGAGATGCATTCATAATTAAAGGCCAAAGAATGCAGATACAATCGCCTTATTTCAAAATGTCCGGTTTATTGGATCCAAGGGCAAACTTGCGATTGGATTCCTATTATGTTCAAAAACCTAAAAAACAATGAGATTGTCCATCTTTGTGATATGCGGCATACCGTGCATAATAGCTGCACATTGGATCGACTACAGCAACTCCTGCTTTTGTCGTATTGTAATCCAGTATAATAGCTGGTTTACCACGGTTAATTCACGACTAACAAATGAATGGGAAGGAATACAAGGATCAGAAAATCAGAACTGCTTTATAAAAGGTGTAACTATAAATAGAAACTGCTTAGAACATTCAAACCTTACATGTAAAAACAAACCATTCAAAATTACTAAAACGTTGCACTTTATGCTGTAGGGTTAATATTCAGCTCACGGATTATCGATTTGTACAAATATACATCTCCAGAGTACAGTAAGGGCCTGTTCACATAGGAGTCCGTTGCGTTGCGTTAAGGAAAAGATAACGTTGAGACGAAAATAAACCAATCATAGGCCTCCAAACGATTAGCAATGAAATTTTTAACGCTTATGATTGGTTTATTTTCGTCTCAACGTCATCTTTTCCTTAACGCTACGCAACGGACTCCTATGTGAACAGGCCCTTAGCCTTGGAACTAGGTTTTGCCCTTGTTATGGGTTCCTCAGCAGGGCAAAACCGATTAGTATACTGAAAGAGGAGGAATTTTCAATGCGGAATATCTCTAATTTTTTATTGTTGACTGCCAAAGTGTAGCCCCCCAGTCTACTCCGGAAAGAACCATCGCGAATTGTGGTTCAAATCAAGAAGCCCATAGCAAGAGGGGAAAGTTCGGTCAAAGGTTACCTATACGTTTAAGATGTATATTTTTGCTTTTAGTTCCGTCTGTTTGGCAGGCCGCATGCATTTTGTTGTCAATTTATAATTGATTAATAGATCTAGGAGTTCCTCCTCCCCGGGTAAATTCCCTTATGACCCTCTGGGACCTAAATCTGTCCATAAAAGAAGAAATCTCGGTGTAGGAATGACGTATGTAGTCCCTGAAGTTAGACAATTATTTTTATCAAAAGCACTTTTTCTGACGTCATTATCACACGTGACTGTTGCTGGCAGTAATAGGCTACAGGACCAAATCTTCCATTTAAACTATTTATCCATCTATCATCAAAAACCGTTATCTCCAGACTGTAACAAGTTTCGAAGACTTGAGGAAGATGTCAGTTAACGGGTTTAGTAGTAAAAAATCTCATGCAATCCGAGTAACTTAGCTAGCATTAGGGCCTGTTCACATAGGAGTCCGCTGCGTAGCGTTAAGGGAAAGATGACGTTGAGACGAAAATAAACCAATCATAGGCGTTAAAAATTTCATTGCTAGTCGTTTGGAGGTTTGTCATTGGTTAAATACGTTTCAATACTTTAACGCTCCGCAACGGACTCCTATGTGAACAGTCCCTAAGTCTTAGATAGATAGAACCCCACTGTTGGTGTGTTTCTTTGTAGCCGTTCGGAATCGGCTTTAAGGCGGTTGTGCACTAACCCTATTAGATTAGATCACCTCAATGTTAACCTATGAAGAAAATTTGTCTGCTATTGACAGCTACATAAATGCTGATAATCCAGTAAAAATGGGGACAATCCAGTAAAAATGGTTACTTTCGGGTAGCCTGAACCTCCTTGCAACAGGATACATTTTATAATATAATAGGTTTATTACATAGCAGCCTTAAGCAGTAGATCCTGGTCTAATTAGTTTTCGAGTAGCAAAAGGTGATCATAGCGCCCTCAACCAATCAACCAACCGAGTAACTTAGATTTAGGGAAGCAAGTGTCACACGGCGTAATTGTTCAATTTTTTGGGTTAACCAAGGGAATCTTGGGAATTTTACCTTATCGATTTCAAACTGGTTTTCAGGACCAAACCAATGATTTTTAAGGACTTTTCATGAATGATTAATTTGCTTGTCTCATGCGTCACAGGACTCATGAAAACTTTGTACTAAGTATGACCGAAGTGTATATATATATATATATATATATATATATATATATATATATATATATATATATATATATATATATATATTTCTATTGAGTTCCAATAAATACCAATGTAAAACACATTAAACGTTTTAGAATGGCGACCTATTCTTACAAGAAAATTTCCTTTTAACTAACTGAAGTCGTCTTTTTTTTAATCGAATTAAATACAGTCTTTAAATCCAATCCTAGGGTATTCAAAACTGACATCTCGTCATCAATATATCAATCGGTATTCAAATTCTGATGACAGGTAAGAATGGGACTCCGTCTATCAAATCAGTTTTACTTATATGAATAAGATGAGTAGTGTACAGGGGATTTAACTGTTGATAACTGCGACTGTGACTTTCGAAAAATATTTTGTGCGGCATTCCTTGAAGTGCACAGAAATTTTCATGAACCTGGTACAGCACTGGTAGAAAAAAAATTCGTACAGGATCTGATATTGTAAGTCTCGTTAATATAATTTTATGTTATAAGAAGTTATTTTGTTTTATAAGTTTGGTGGCATATCTAGTCCATGCTTAGAGCTTCTCCGAAATAACACATATGAATCTGACATCAATGTCCGTACTGTTATTTGAAACACCCATCATGTATATATTTATTAATAAAACTGTACAGGCCCTTACTACATTGTATCTATATAATATAATTTATTATTAAAAGTCTTAAAGGTTGATTTCTTTTCTAACACTGAGAAACTTGTGAGACATTAGCCTTTTCATATTCATATTGAAGTTTTGCTGGGTACTTTATTGTGAGAATACCATTTTGGTGAACCGGCATTGCTCCATATGAGGGGACAACACGTTAACGACTTAGCCTTATTCGGAATTTTAACTCAAGTCCTCTGAGTGGAAGCTCACGACGATAACCACTATATATATACCATGTGGGCGGAGACTTAATAAGTCAATCTCTATATATAAAACAGTTCCGTAACTGACTGACTGACATATAACGCACAGACCAAACCGCTGGACCTAAAGGGCTGAAATTTTGCATGGCGATTCTTCCGATTTTTCTGGCGATTCTGCGAGTGTAGGGGTACACTAAGAGACATTTTTGAAAAATTCTTCTTAGATTTTTTAAATTAAATTTTTAAGCTGTTTTTGTAACATTATTTAAAGTTTTCATTTAAAATAATAATTTGAGAGTTATAAAATTTATATCACAAGAAAAATCATAATTCCTTTAAAATAAAATCTTTTTCGAATCTTTACCTCCATTTTCTGTTTTTTGGTGAATTTTTTTAAAGAATGATTTTCAGAATTTAATTTATCAAATGCTGATCACGTGGTTTCTTTTCTTTGATACTTTAAATTAATTCATCGTCACGTGCATAGCTACGAAATAGACAAAAAAATTTTTTCTTTCTAATGCGGCAGACGATTGGACATCGTCCCAAAAAAAATATTAAAAACAATAAAAGAAATGTTCCTCAAACTGTACTATATTCTTTAGCATGTTCTATTAGATTTAATTTGAATATTTTCTTCATTATTTTGTCTACCAAAATATCCGTTGATTTTTTTTTTTTTTTTTATAAATATAATTTTCCGTTTTTTATATCAATTGCATACAACATTGATCGTTGTATTTATTATATATATATATATATATATATATATATATATATGGCATTAATTGCATACTTTGACCGTTGTATTTAATTTGAATGTACTCCGTAGCGAAGTACGGGTTTTCAGCTAGTAATATATAAAAAAAAGTGGAAGATTGCTAGATTGATAACGTTATGCAACAAAGATCAAATCCCCAAAAGTTTGAGAGTTCACGTGTTTAGCTATTTGTGAAAATATATATTACTAGCGGCCCGTCCCGACTTTGTCCGGGTTGAACAAAATATACCAATAAATTTCCAGTTGATAGCCAATAAATTGTAAATCTTTTTTTACCTTAATAACCTAAATAATACCTTAAATTAATTTTATGTTAGTTAATAATTAAAATAAATTTTTTAAAAGAAAAAGGCGTGCCGGAGAACGGCTAGGTTCGAACCGCTAGAGTCAGAACAGAAGCCCACCACGATAGCACCACGATAAGGATCGTTGAAATCTTCGGAACAAAAAGCGGTAGAAGACAGTAGCGGAAACAATGGAGATTGTTTGGATTAAGCCCCTAACTTCATTTCTACTGATCAGATATACATAATATATAGCCTATGTCCATCTCTAATAATGTACCTTTCAAACAGTGAAAGAATTTTTCAAATAGGTACAGTGGTTCTGGAGATAACCCTCCACGTACAAAATCGCTCTCTTTATATATAAGTACAGATTGTACGCAATATATTACAGGGTGTCCGGGGTAAAAGTATCCAAAAGTTATGACTTATTTATACGGAACTACCCATTAGAATGAAAAAAAAAATCAAATAGAAAGAACATCTCACCAAGTTTTAATATCAGTCCTAGATTTCGATCATGGTATCAGATTTCGATGTGTGCACCTTTTTGTAGCACGACTAACGTCTAAATGGTAATCCAGTTCTCTCAGAAGTGTTCCGTAGCATATCAGGCGTTATTAGACTTTTTTTGCTTGAGGTTTCATTAAATCCGCTGTGCATGAAAACAATTGAAACTGTGGATGAGTTGAAGAAGCGTATTATTCAAGCAATTCGTCTAATAACACCTGATATGCTACGAAACACTTGGAGAGAGCTGGATTACTATTTAGACGTTTGTCGTGCTACAAAAAGTGCCCATATTGAAATATATGATACTATGATCGAAATATATGATTGATATTAAAACTTGGTGAGATGTTCTATTTAATTTTTAAAAAAAATTCTAATGGGTAGTTTCGTAAAAATAAGCCATAACTTTTGGATACTTTTAGACCAGACACCCTGTATTTTATTGACTGGAGAACCAACAGTAAGCTACAGATATGTCTAATATAATGCTTTATTATACCTCAGTTTAAGTATAGTGTGGTTTGGTTCCTTGTAGCATAACATTGTCAAATTTGCATTCCTTTTATGCGAAGTATATCTTTACTTTAACAAAGCGAAAACAAATTTCAAAATTAACGTTAACGCAAAATACAATAGCTCAACATATCACACAGTTTGAGGTTTAAGTTAATCCCCACAGCAAATAGAATATATCCTTTAAGATTCACCGCAGTATTTCGGATCATTTTTGAATATACAGAGGCTGTTCGCACATTTTTTAGACGATTTTGGTAAGCGCTAATAAAAAAACGTTTGCTGCAAAAGAAATAATTGCAATTGTAATATGTTTTTAAAAGTCAAAATTATCATCTGCGGCTTGAAAGTTTTGTTTTTATTCAAAATGGCGTTTTTAACAAAGCAGTGGTTCGAAGGCTACATTTATGCTCTTTCCGAAGAGAAATATGCATACTCCGTTATCCAAAAACGATGTGAGTCATGGTTTTGTGATATCTAAAGCGTCGATAGGTAATATCGTCGACAAGAAAGGAAAAAAACGTCAAATTGGAGCCTCAAGTGGGACAAAAATTCCAAACAAGTATCCAAGGAAAAAACGGACATCTTCGACTATTGCAAAGGTACGTTGTTTAATGTTAAAAGAAAATCCCCCTTGTCAAAGGACAGTTGCAAAATCATTAAAATGCTCGGTGTCCACTGTAAACAAAATGATAAACGTTGATTTAAATCTTAAGAAAGCGAAAAAACGCAATGTGCATCGTCTTCTTCCAAATCCTATCGCTGAACGCAGGACACGCTGTAGAATTCTATATGAGAAACACTTATCCAAAGAAAAGTGGAAAACAATTGTCACAATAGATGAATCATGGGTGTATTTAAATGATTGCAACAAAAAAGACTCATTTATTATCATAAAAGGGGAGAAAAAAATTTAAGTACATGGTTTGAAGAATCGAATGAAAGTTTTTCTAAGGGATTCATGATTGTTGCTGGTTTTTCTTATAATGGCAAGTTAAAAATAGAGTGGGAAAAAAATGTCAAGATTAACTCCAAATAGTATCAGGAACATATTTTATCGCCAATTTTTCTGAATAAAATACCATCGCTTTACCCACAGTGCCATCAATGTGTGAGACTCCATCAGGACAAAGCTAGCAGTCACACATCAAAATCCACTGTAAATTTCCTAAAAGAAATGGAACAAAAAACTTGTATCAAGGCCATACCCTTCACTGATATCCCTACTAAATCTCCCGATGTATCACATATGGATTTTTGTGCTTTCGGACTTTTAAAATCTGCATTATCCAAACGTAGTCCCAAAACCCTTACAGGACTCTGGAAAGCTGTTCAGGAGGAATGGGATAGAATACTTCTTCTGACACATCAAAAGGCATTATTATCCTGGAAATTGCGGTGTCGAAAGATAGTTCAGAATAAGGGATGTCAAATAGAACATTTAAAACACAAGAATTTTATGTAATTTAGTTTTGTGAATACAATATACATCGTCTTAAAAATGTGTGAACAGCCTCTGTATTCTGCATGTATTGATAGTAAAATTTGGTTTTCTCTAAGATTTAATGATTTCTAAAACATAATTCAGTTGCATAAAGCTGAAAGATTAGTGATACGTTAAGCAACATCCCTCCTGTTATAAAAATTTAAAGTTTGTATGGGTCACAGGTAATTAGGATTTTTATTTAAAAAATTAATGATGCAAAACAGAATAGAGTATTGGCAAATTACGACTCCTTCCCTCTGAAAGTTTTACGAAATGTGTTTCGTGCAATGTTTTAATCTGATAAATCTTTAATTTTCTTGTTATATTTCAGGCTTATCGCGATGGAAAAAGCACAAAATCACCTTGACGACATATGGGCACTTTCAGCAACCGTTCCCGTTATATGCTATATTATGATCGCAACATTCGTATTATATATTTTAAATTTTGACGATGAACTACCTGGAAATGAGAAAGCAGGAATAGTGATGGTATTCTTTACTTTCAGCGTTGTTCTTGCATGTTTTTATGTGCAGGTAAGATCCTTCGACAAACTCATCAAATTTGGTGTAATTGGTCTTCTGGTATACTTGTGTAACCTTACACTTTGCTTATACTTCTCGCTAAATATTACAAAGTGTTCGTTTGATACAGCAGGACATTGTTGGTCCGATTAAGTCTTGTTGGCGAGTTATAACATTCAATTTTCGTGCACGAATGCAATCAGAAACAAAGGCCCAGGCTACATATATTGGAGAATCCTCGCCAAATCCCAGTTGATTCGCTTAAGGAGAGCTATGGTGCCATCCTAAGCATAAGAGACTTATCTGAAAAACCTGAGACTTTGGGTATGAGCGTTTTAACGTAGGATTACGTTCCTCCATAACGGTCCTGCGGAAAGGAAAATTTCAGACGCTAAAACTGACCTCCGTCCGTCCTCGCGAGTTATAATTTTGGCAGCGAGCCAAACCCAATTTATCGCTTGGACAAGTTAAACGGAAAAGCAACAAGATGCGTCAAAAATTTGATACACACGCACACATATATGTATACATAAGTACATATAGATGCACATATACATACAAAAGGGGTAAGTAACGATAAGTAATCATACGTTAATAACCCGCGGTAGTTTCGTTAGAAGAGACTACCTGAAATATTTTTGTAAATGTACATATTGTAGGATTTAATTTTTTAAAGTTCTTTTTCCTTATTTCTTTTTTAATTTAACAGGGTTTTAAACAAAATTATTTTAATTTCATATTTAACTGAGATACCCAAAAGTTTCAGGTTTTTGAGATGCGCTTCTTTTCCTTAGGACGGCCATCTTCGTTTACTTGAGGGCTATATACTACATCGGGACTTAACAATATAAAGCACAGCCTTAAAGTTTAGTTATCACCACTAAAAATTTATCACTAGTAAAGGACTTACTAGGGAATGAAAACAGGATTTTTATGGACCTTTTACTCAACAATTTTTAAGATCAACGTGCCCAAATAGGTAACCCTCATTGAGGAAGGATAGTTCTAGATAGCTTTAAATGACCACTAATTGCTGAAAATTGTCCATAGACAGGTTGTAAAGATTTTCTCCTCGTTTTTTCTCAGTGGTATATGTTTATTATGTTTAACAAGAATTTCTTTCATTTTAATGATGTGATGAACTCCACAACCTTTCACTTTCATTGAAATAATCAAAACTAAACTTCAGTAATATTTTAGCCAAAGTAAACTCGCTTTCAGTAATAACATTCTTAAAATCAACTTTGAAAATATGCAGGTATAGTAAGTATTCAATTAGTTCATAAACAGTAAATATTTACCTTTGTAAGTATCTAATTGATCAACTGTACTGTTAGTGGCCATGAAGAAAATCCTTTGGAAACAGGACTAGGGTAGAGTATAACATGGCTGTTTAAATTTTACGTGAAATTTTAGCCCATCGTACCTCTGATTGCACAGTATTAATAATTCATTCTGTAACAACGTTTTACAGCTGTGTTACTTGATGCGATATAATTACTTTATCTTCTGTTTCTCAAAATTAATTTTCATTTCTGTCTAAGAAGTAATTTTGGAAAATTAATCATTATTCTTTTTACATTTTGTGAACATAATTTTACCTTTTTTTTAGATGCTTAAGAAATTCAGATCCTGTAAAAATATTCTCAAAGGAAAGACACTCGAAGAAGAGCGACCCGAAGAGCCAAATGTCAGTTGTTCAGCAAATTCCATAGGAGAAGAGAAGGGAACAGACTCATCTAAAAGTTTGGTAAGATCCTCTTCGTGTGTGCAAAGACATTCAATTCCGGTGCAGTCTCAGGAGGAATGCAGTTACCGTTGTGACAGTACGACATCTGCCCCTGACGCATTTCCAGATGGGAGTCTCTCTCTGTCTAAAACCGATCTAAAATGTGCTGAATTGAAAAACCCCAAAGGTGCAAGTTCTGAAGACACTGACGAAATTCCCATCATCCTTCACAATTGCGTAAAAGAATTGGGCGACATTATCGAACACGTCAGATTGCTAAACGACGTCTACCTCGAGAGCATCGAAGACACTGCATCCGATAAAGAGAATTCGACGACTGCTGTTGTTTCAGGCGATTTTGCCGAGCATGGGGAATCGTCAAACCCTGCCCACGTCGAGACCATCGAAGATACTGCAGTCGCGATAGAGAGTTCTATGACCACTGTTGAGGAGAGGAATTCGAGTAGCAAATTCGTGGATGAAGAGGACACGTCATTATCGAACATTGTCGAACACGTCAGATTGCTAAACGACGTCTACCTCGAGACCATCGAAGACGCTGCATCCGATAAAGAGAATTCGACGACTGCTGTTGTTGTTTCAGGCGATTTTACCGAGCATGGGGAATCGTCAAACCCTGCCCACGTCGAGACCATCGAAGATACTGCAGTCGCGATAGAGAGTTCTATGACCACCGTTGAGGAGAGGAATTCGAGTAGCAAATTCGTGGATGAAGAGGACACGTCATTATCGAACATTGTCGAACACGTCAGATTGCTAAACGACGTCTACCTCGAGAGCATCGAAGACACTGCATCCGATAAAGAGAATTCGACGACTGCTGTTGTTTCAGGCGATTTTACCGAGCATGGGGAATCGTCAAACCCTGCCCACGTCGAGACCATCGAAGATACTGCAGTCGCGATAGAGAGTTCTATGACCACCGTTGAGGAGAGGAATTCGAATAGCAAATTCGTGGATGAAGAGGAATCTATTCAACGTAAGCTTCAAAGTACTGATGATTTTGAAAAATTAACCGATGCTTCAGAGAATACCCGTAGTATTCACCCAGATATGTCTCAAGATTTGGACAATGTGCAAAAACCGATAAAGAACAGCAAAATAGGCTCTAGCAACCAAATTCCAAAGAGATTTCGGTTCAGCAAAATACTAAGTGAAAATTTATGTCCTTATATTCAACACGTTTCTGAAGATGCAATCCAAGAATTTCAGTCAAAACCAGGCACAACTGTTACCGACGGACCTGAATCTTTTTTGGTCAAAATCCCTTCACATGAACACCAGTTACACCCTGTGAAAAATCCTAACTCGGAACTGGACATGGGCAAGCAAAATATATCCTTATGGTTCTACAAAACAAAACCACCTGTAACACAGACTGTATCTCCAAAAGTCACCTTGAAGAAGCGGATTCCGAAACTTCCAATGAGACCGTACATGGGGAAAATTACAATGAGTCAGTTTAAGCATCAAAGAACAAATTCGATGAAGCGGTACGAGACTCTAATATCGAAGAGAGAGCCGACAACTTCAAAGACTTTGCCTACCATGTCAAAGAAAACGCCAGTAATTTCAGCGTACGAGCTCATGATTACTATGAATGAGTCTTTAATTACTGACATGAACAAGATTTCAGTCTCAACCATAATAAATGGGCCTCTGATTTCAAAGTTTGAGAAAACTGATTATGAAAGATTTGCCGGTGTTTTGAAAAAGTGCACGGGTTATTGCATAGCGCATCCAGCATTGTTAAAAAAATATTTTCAAAAACCTCCCCAACCTCGTTTTCCTAAATGGGAAAGCCATACATTTCCTTGGTTGTAGATCTCGCTGAACAGAACCAAGGAGATCGTTACAGATACATCTAAAACACCAAAGAAAATTTTATTTTTTTTTAAATTACATAGCTTGACTTTTAAAACTCCAGCTGTTTGTGACCGCAGTTATAGAACAACAGTGTTGCAACAAATCTTCACAAATCTCATCAGTGCCTCCATTAAATACTTTGCAATGCTAGTATTAGGAATTACTTTTACAGGGTGAAGATATGTCTTGCAATTCGACGACTTACTTTAGCAGTTGATGTAATATTTTATGACTTTTCGAGACCCGAAAAGTTTTAAAATTACCTCCATGATGATAATGTAGAAGAGGTTTATCTCCCGAAAATATGTTGGAGCCTAGAATACCGATATTCGCTTCACTAATCTGGAATAAATTTTCTAAAAACTCTTGCACAATTTTATGATGTAAAAAGGAAGTTAAATTTAAATTGTACACTATAATGTTGTAAATACTGTATGGATGTTTTTTAATAAATGACTATTTGTATTTAAATAAATTTTAGTAATTTAATTTTTTCCTGTAGGGGGGTGGTGGATAAAACACGTAAAAAGTTTAATTATAATACTTTCAGAGAAAATTCACTACAAAAGAAAAAAAATTCTTCTTTGTCCAATGAGTGTGTATTTTCCCCACAAAATCATTTATGAAGTTTATTTAGTTGGAGTTTAACTTTATGAACATCTAAGAATTTTGGGTAGATATCGATAAATTGTGTACCAACTTTACTTGAAACACACATATTCATGTACACGTGTCTTGTGCGATTCAATTTCTTCAACGGCTGTTAATTCAAACATCTCTTAAATAACTGGGTGGTGTTATGCAAAAACGAACTCGCCCCACCCAAATTTTAAATTTCAGTCTAAAAGCTGGTAGGGTGAGCCACATGTATAGCTCTATGGGGAAATAATTATTATTCTAAGCCAAATAAGATTATTTTTATTAACTGGAGAACTCGCCATTAGCAATAGAAAGGTTTAATTCTTTAAAATAAAATACTCAATTTTCTCAGTTTCAGTAAAATGTGGGTTGGTTCTAAAATGACAGAGATTAGTGTCGAATTAGTGTTTTCGG
>OU015503.1:84565851-84643351 GCA_907164885.2 Dolomedes plantarius | reverse complement strand
AAAATTTTGACTTAGTCCTTCCCATTCAATCTTCCTTTTAGGATTACAATAGGGCCTGAAGAAAACCATGAGATGCCATCCTAAACCCTGATAGATCTACCGCCATAATTGACAGTTGAGATGAGACAGCCAGACTCTTACGCTTGTGTAGGTGTATTCCAGACATACGCATATCCTGTTGCGAGGAACAATGTGAACAATGATTCGTCGGACCAAATGCCGTTTCCGACATGCTGTCCCACCCCGTATGGAAAAGGTTAAACCACTGATTCTCAACGAGTGTGTAGCGGCACTTAATGTGCTACGAGATTCGTGAAGTGTGCCACCATTGGAAATACCCATACATAAGCGACGTCAGACTAGTAGTTCGATCAGTTCTACCTTCCTAATAGGAGACTGGCTGAACCAATGCGCATTGTGACGATTACAATTCTGGACTGGTAACTGGACTATTAAAAGCTCTGAACTTTTAAACCTGGATCACGAAATGAGAACAGCATTTTCATTTTTACGCCCAAATAGTATAAATGAAGTTATCAAAAAACAACAAGCTCAAATTTCACAAAACAAATGTAATTTGTAGTTAAATAAGCATTTTGCTTACTTGGTAATGCAATTTCATTTTAATGCAATCAATTCGTATGCTATTTTTGCAAAATATATTATAGATACATCAATCGATTATCCAAGTTATATCCTTTTTAAATTTATCTTAATGTTAGTGTGTCGCAAAACTTTTTAAATATTAAGGGGAGTGGTCACTTTTACGTACCTTTAACAGTATTATTTTTAGACCATGTTCGATTGCATGTACTACTCATGACTTTTGCTTGATTTGCATGAAATTTTTTGAGTAACTGCCTAGAATACTGTTTATTATATATGCAATATTTCAAGGTAATTAAAAAAAAAAAATTATTTTTTATGCATAAAAAGTGAATATTTTTTTAAAATCGAACATTTTGCAATCAACTACTGTGCGTATTCTGTCAAAATAAATTATTAAGGTACAGTAATAATTGTTTACTATATGTGACTATAATATTTCAGGCAACAATAGCCACCAACAATATTATAAAATATATTTTAAAAAATTAGTACATGCTATTTTTAATTAGAAATTTCAAAAATGACTGAATAAAAGCTTGTAAAAAAATTCTTCAAAAAAATTAAAATATGTTAAGGTTAAAAAATGTTGGTGTATTTTGTTATCTGAAGTATAGTAATCACATATAGTTAACAATTATTACTGCACGTTTATAATTTATTTTGACAGAATGCGCACAGTAGTTGACTGCAAAATGTTCGATTTAAAAAAAATTATTCACTTTTTATGCATAAAAAATAATTTTATTTTTTTAATTACCTTGAAATATTGCATATATAATAAATAGTATTATAGGCAATTCAAGAAATTTCGTGTAAATCAAGCAAAAAACATGAGTAGTACATGCAATCGAACATAGGTCTAAAAATGATACTTTTAAAGGTACGTAAAAGTGACCACTCCCCTTAAAAGTGTACCATGACGAAAAAAAAGGTTGAGAATCACTGTATTAAACAGTAAAATTAAAAAAATACTTTTTCTACCATATCTTTCATATTTTCGACTGTTGTTCTATAGTTTTATCTCATTTATAATTTCGTCCCCTGGTGTACGTAAAATCTGTTGTGGCTGCAATGTCCTCCAAGTTCTCAAATTTACCTCTGGAGGTGCCGAGGTCACGTGTTCCGTTCTCATCACTTGACTCGGTTCTAATTTACGGGACCGGTTTGTAGGGGGTAGTGCTGGCCCCCTATAATGTGCCCTCTTAAATGAATGGCCAGCAGTCTTGCGGTGTGAGTTATAATTTTGGGAAGTCTCAAGCCTTCCAAAAGTCTGCAAAAGTCTTATTTTGACTATTTCTTCACGACTAAAAGAAATACGGTCGTAGGAAAATTCACTTCATTAGCAAAAAGTCGAGCTTTCAATTGACTCTGTTTCCGTCTAGGTAATTATTACCAGATTTTGAAATAGATACTATTTTTAATGTAGGATTACGTTCCTCAATAACGGTCTTTTGGAGAGAAAAAAATTGTCCTGCGTCGCGAGTTATAATTTTGGCAGCTCGCCAAACCCAGTAGCAGTAAACAGTTGAACAGAAAAGTACCAAAACGTGTTAAAAAAAAAGCAAACGATAAGTATTGCTACATTAATACCCGCGGTAGTTTCGTTAGAGACTACCTGAAATATTTTTTTCGGAAAAAATAATTTCTCACATTTTTTAAGAGGCCACTACTATGCCACACAACACATAAATCGGAACACGGGAACTGTTGTACTAAACGAAATAAATATTTAGTAAAATACTTAGTACATAAGTTTCTTAAGAGGTCCCTACATAATAATAATAAAAGTTGTTTGAAATTTGGATATATTCAAGTTGCTTCAAATGTTCCCTTTTTTAAAATTTTTCTTTAATCTAATAAACCACAGCTGATTATTGTTGGTTGTATCACTAATGATTTTAATTTTACTTTTATATTATTAATGATATTTCATATGGTTATTAATTTCTGTCACGCTGCTTATGACTTACGTTATTTTACATAAATTATTATTTTGTTCGATGGCTAGGCCGGATATGGGCACGTTAAATACGTATACCGGAAAGTCCCTTTTTGAGGTCAGAGAGGGTGGGAGAAGGTTTGATCCCCCCAGATGTCGCCCTTGGGGATGCTCGGTGAAATTTGAGGTGGCACTTGGCTAAATTGGACTCCGACCCTTGTGCTGTTATATAAACCGGAGCCGCACACTTCATCTCGAAGACTATTTGAACTTGGTCTGGAACTTCCGGCGAGGGGGCATTAGAAACCACCACCACCACCACCACAACAACAACATTATTTTGTAATTCTTTTTCGAGCTAAGGCCGTTATAATGACGATTTTGTTTGGACATTGCAGTTATATTCATAAATGCTACTTTCGCGTCGGTCTCTAAAAAAGACCTCTAAGAATATATTTTCAACGAGAAAGGTTAGAAACACCCAGTGAAGACTCTGAAAATCTACATTAATTTTAAAGCTTGCATGTCAAATTCAGCTTCTAATGCGTCTTAGTTTTTGGGAAAATCCGTCTTCGAAATGTGGATAGTTGGGTAACACGGAAGGAACTCGCTATGCTCGTTCAGTTAGAAGTTCTCGACGCATCTTGTGTCTAGAAATCATCAATGCTGATAGCATCAAGATAACAGTCACCAATGATAATTATCATTGGTGACTTGAATCGATTATAATCGATATCATCACCGTAAACACATCCGTATGACGTCATTTTCGTTCTATAATATTTTAGCCATCCAATTGCCTAGCACATAAAATAGACGCCCCAATGTGATCAAACTTGATCCGATCTGTAAGTGCAATTCATTAGCGAAATGCCAGTTTTATTGCAACTCAAACTCGAAGAAAATTTAAGTAGTGATCCATGCAAATATTGATATATTGTTGAAATAAAGATTTCTGTTTGTTTCATGTAATGATCGAGCTTGAATGCGTAATCTTCCACTCGGTGATTCTTCCACAACGAATAGTTAGAAAGCGTTGAGGTATTAATCAATTTCATATATGCCTTTTTCCGGAATCGATTTTCTCAGAAGGAAAAAATATAGTTTTAAATATTTATAAGTTACAATATTTGCATTATTAGTGAAGTCTGCCATCAAGCTGATTCTACGATTCAAATATATAGAAATTTCAAAGAGTTATTGTAAATTATGTCCCCAGTTTCGACATTAAAAATATTCACGTCTAGAGATTGAAACATCAGCAAGACGATTGCCACATGATTTACGTCGAAACTGGATGTAAATAATTTAAGAAAGCCACTCTTAGGTCACGAATGGTGAGCATGATAATTCTACTTGAAACATGTTTTCCTCGTATTAATTTTTGTTCAAACGTCAGAATGATATTCCAGTTTTGATTAATTCTCAAAATAATTTTGCTCCTTCTTGCTCTCTCAACTCCGTCTTGCAGGCGTGTACCTTTTGAGAATTCAGGCTGATTGCTATCAAGTGCGGAGTCTCCAGTTAATCGGTGAAAACTGTCTCGAAGCCCTCTCTTTTTATATATAACTTCCGTTAATTTTCCTGCGTGAATATATTTATAGAATGGACTCTAACTATAAAAACCCTATTTCGGATATTGAACAGCTACAAGCAACATCTCCCGATATATTATCCTCCCAAGACAACAAAACAGAACAGGAGATTCAATTAGTAAGCGTAGCTGAATCTAGTAATGCTACCGATAATGAAAGGGGGTTAGATGCTCCGTCAAATGCTGATTCACTTTCGTCCACTGTGTCGGCTAAAGGAAACGAAGCGCCTAGCCTAGGCAAAGAAGTAGGAGCTTCTTCAGAGAGTCCATCTCCACGTATGAGCCCTGAAAATGTATGCGATGACAGCAAGGGAGAAAAGCAAGCTTCTAAATGCGTTGTTAGCTCACAGCCACCATTAACTTCAGCCGAAGCTGTAGAAAGTGAAGGAAAAGAAGAGGAACAAAGCGTTGCTACTTCAACGAAAACAGTACCAATTCCTTTCGTAGTACAAAACAGAGAAACTGGCGAGAAAGAAGTAAAACCATGTATCGCTCCTGATAATAGCCCGTTTAGCGGTGCGGTAAAGTTGGTTGATTCTTTACGAGAACTTGCTGATAGGATACAGCTGATGATTGATACAACAGATACAACCAGTGACTCACCGAGAAGTAGGGCGAGTTCTTCGAAAGCTCTTGCTTGCCAGGAAATAGTTCCTCCAGGAGGTGGATCTGCATACCTCCGTCGCATAAAGGAAGCAGACTTAAAAAATAAGGAAGAGACTTTGCCAATTACCACTAGCTTAGAGCCACCAATTCTTAGGTCTGAATCCGGTGATAGCTCTAGCACCGAAAATAGAGAGGCTCAAACTGAGAATACACCTCTTCTCACTACAAGAGAGCCAGCAGCTGAAGGAAACTGTGAAGATGATGAGAGAAAGGCTTTTTTCTACATATCATCATGCAGCGTGCCGGGGATGGGGGAAGGTTCTGAATGGCCGAGTGTTTCGGCCGGTTACCAGATCCCCAGTGAAAGACCAGGCCGTCGTATTGTCAGCAACAGAAGTCAGGTGAGTACTTGTAAATGAAATTCAAGGTAGCTTTAACCTTTTCCTTACGGGGGGGGGGATAGTATGTATCCCACCCCGTAAGGAAAAGGCATAATATATGTATACTACATATACATAGTATATACAGTTGAAAACCGTTATAGCGAACCCGGTATATAACGAACGAAAATTTTGGTCCCGCCATTTTTCTATGTACGTAATTTATTAGTATTGTGTCAGTTTAATGTAATCTATTTTAGTCGATTTCATTCATTAATGATCATATTTCAATAGATTTTATAATTTTTTAATACATCATTATTGAATACACATTGCAACTAATGAGTTATACATTTTGTGAACTCAAGCATTTTTCTTGACGGTTCGGATAAAGCGAACCACCGAATAAAGCGAACAAACCCTTTGGTCCCTTGAAGTTCGTTATAATGGGGTTCGATTGTACTATATACATACACACACACACACACATATATATATATATATATATATATATATATATATATATATATATATATATACTAGCATTGTTGCCCGGTTAGATATATAGATATAAAATTTTTCATGCATTCCATCAAAATAATACTGGGCTGCTCCCCACGCAAAATAAACACTTCGCCCTGCCCCCCCCCCCCCCGTCACTCCCAGACCAACTCTGAAACCACCCCTCAGAACAAACCGCTTTTCCCCCGCGTATCGAATTAGACTGGTTGTGGTAAAGGGGCTGTATCCAAATTTAAGAGGTGCGCTTAGGGGCACAAAAATCATTAAAAGTTAATTAAAAAAAAGCTAATTGAGCCCCAAATTTCGTTTTTCATTATTTAAGTTTCTTGGGTCCTAAACATTAACTGTGCCGAATTTGGTCCCGATGGGTGAAACAGTCTATGATTCTATAGCGGACAAACAAACAGACAAGCTCTTTTATATATATAGATATACTCTTAATGACCGTTCTTACACAGGGTGTATGAAATTTCCCGTTCTAAAGAGGGAATCTGAAAAATGGGCCCTGTAAGCTAAAGGTTAAATCAAAGAATTATAGAAAATCTGTGGATCGTATAACGCGTATTGATTTATTGAGGGTTAAGTTTCATTAAGACCTAATTTGAAGGTATTCGAAGATAAATTTGATGCTCTATATCTTGTTTTGCGTGCAGCTATTATAAATGAAACGGTTCTCTCTGTTGACCATGCATAATTTTTAAAAGTAAGTAGCATTCCGCGAATGATGTGCATTTGGTGTTCACTTGAAGTTTAAACAGAAATCTAGAAACTTGACTGGACAGAT
The DNA here is from genome assembly GCA_907164885.2 of Dolomedes plantarius. Classification (NCBI taxonomy): domain Eukaryota; kingdom Metazoa; phylum Arthropoda; class Arachnida; order Araneae; family Dolomedidae; genus Dolomedes; species Dolomedes plantarius. Next base: position 84,636,917 of record OU015503.1, on the reverse strand, counting down.
TGATTTTAGATTTTATTTAGATCCATTTTGTAGTGAGAATCAAATGTATCGAATTTGACTTGAGAGTTGACTTGAGACTTGAGAGTTTGACTTGAGAATTTGAGAGTTTAAAATTAGACTAGTATTTTAGACTGAAATTTTTAGTTTTTCTTAAATTTCTGGAAAACTGAAGTATCAAATTTTCCTTAACTCTGGAAAAGCTAGTTAAATATACTTTGATTTTAAATAAACTATATTTCAAATAGTTTTAAACTATATTTCAAAACCTCACGTTGAAATTTCACATATTTTACCATAAGTTTGTGCAATACTTTAAGTATTTTTCTTCAGCGAAGAATGTTTGAAAATAATTTTGCAGAAATGAACGGTGTAACATTCCTTTATAGCAAAGTGTGCAAACATTAAGATTTTGAGAAACTGGATTGGGAAGCGTTATCTGTGAAAGCATTCGTATGGAGTTTTGACCTTTTTTAGCAATTGATAGAAACTTACATTTCTGGCTTAGCTTTAGGTATTTTTTTAACAACTTCATTTAATTAGTCGCATTCTACCCTAATTTAGACAAAAGCTTTTCGGCGAATTTTCCCCCGTATAGTTAGGTTTTACGGAAATACTAGCCAATCAAATTTATTCTAAGGACTTTCTTATAGCTCATAATTTCACTCTAATGCAAATATATATAGTTTAATGTCCCAGATTTTATAATTTTCCCATTCATTTGTACCATACTGTGATTCAATTGTATATGATTGTGACCAATTGTTTTTGAGTATAAGTTTCATAGTAGTCTATATTTTAAGTAATTTTAAAGTTTCAGCAATATATATTTTAGGCTTAAATTCTGAAAGTTTCTGAAGTAGTTATTCAAAAATATTTTTTAATTTCTCATAATTTTTTTTACATAAAACAACTGTTTCGGAGCAAAACAATTGCAGTAACAATTGATTGAAACAACCGAGGAAAAACTGTAATTATGTAATCATCAGTTTATAGGAAGAAGTGCTTAGAGGTAACTCGAAGCACTTGACATCAACTGGCGATTGACAAAGTCTATTACAATTACAGGTTTTCCTCACGGTAATTGAAGAATTCATCAGGTTTATGAGCAGAGCCGCCGTCAACTGAGCCCTTTTTCATATATATTTGAATTCATTTACAATATTACGAAACACAAATATTACATAGTACAAGTATTAAGTTACAATTAAAATTCTTACGATTAACATTAACTAATTACTTTCAATAGTTATGCAATACACACACTAACAAAGATATAATATATTAGATGTTCTGCCGACCACAGCGTAAGCTTAAACGACGTTTATATAAGAGCATCCTCGGCGCAAACAGCGACGACCTGTATCTTAAAAAATTTTAATTCTTAATATCAAATCCCTTTTTTGATAGACTGAAATAGATTTAAAAAAAATCTATTTCAGTGACAATTTTAATTCCTTGATTTATTAATTTATTAATTAGGTGCTAAAACATAAAAATTTCTTAAATTTCTTAAACCGTCAATTCTAACGACAGCTTCAAAACTAATTTCTATTTTACCGTGTTCCAACTGGACTTATAAATTTGTCCTTATTATATCTTATTTAAATTCGATTATACATTTCTTATCAAATTTTAACACAGGGAGTGCTCACTTAGCAAACCGTACAAAAAAAATTAGCTACATTTAGGTGGGCCAAATTAAACCACACCATTAAACAAAAACGGTATACACTAAACAATTCATAATAATCAAAACATAAAAATACAAAAACATCTAATACATAATACATGACATACACTACCTTTAGGTATAGTATATAATACACAATATACATTATAATTTGGATATATACATTATATTTGGATATATTGCATTATATTTGGATATATACATTATATTTGGATGCATTATATTGGGATTTTTTATAATATAATATATAATCCCTTTGATTGTTAGAGTGCAGGTTACGCTAGACTGGCTGAAGTGGACCACATTTTGAACCGAGTATTCAAAATGAGCATTCGCGAAGAATGAGAGCACTTGAAATGTAATGCTTCCAACGATTACATTACAACGTTATCTCAATTCGGCAACAAGTCAGTTGCCGAATTAAGGTGTCTGTGTACTAACCCTATTGGATTCGCTCACCTCAGTGTTAACCTATGGGAAAAATATGTCCAAGGATTGCCGACTTAGATTGAAAGATTTTTTTTCAAATTGTACTCTAATAGAGAAAAAAATTTACACCTCGGGGCACCTTTTGCATTTTTAAAAAAATTAATAATTTTAAAATTTAAACTATTCGGGGAAAAATTTGTTAGTGTTTTAAACTCTCATCAATTCCTTTGGTGGACGAAATTTATAAAAGGAATCCCTTTGCAAGGTGCAGAAAAGTTTTGGCTGTCTGAAAATTTCCTTTTTATTGGATTATCAGCATTTATGTAGCTGTCAATAGTAGACACATTTTCACCATAGGTTAATATTGACGTGAGCGAATTCAATAGGGTTAGTACATATTAGCTTTAAGGCTTTGAGACCATTAGCTCACTTAACGTCACTAGTAACCACAGAGTCTAGGATTATCGAGTGATTGAGATATGTCTACATGCGGCAAAAGAGCTGTCATTCAGTGGATACCTTCTCTGGGAGGTGTACGTGGAAAAGAGGGTGAACTACTTGGCTAAAAAAGGCACATCTATAGGCCTTCAACTGAAGGATGGATCTTACTCATATCGAACTGACAGAATGAACATTCATAATTCCTTAACAACTTTTTACTTTACAAACTACTACTAAAGGATGCCAGGCGATGGCCGAATGGCTAGGCAGCTGGCTTTCGGTACCAGAGTCTGTGGGTTTGAATCCCATCTTTGGCATGGACGTTTGTAGCCGTTCGGATTCGGCTTTAAGCAGTAGGTCCCGATCCAATTAGCCCTCGTGTAGCAAAAGATGAGCGCAGCGCTCTAAACCGAACCTAAAACCAAACCTAAGCTACCAAAGGAACCCTCGAGCAACTTGAATGAATACCCTCAAAATCATCCCGGATAGACCCACGAAAAGCAAGCTGTTGGCTTTATTTCGTTTATGCACTGGTCATGACCGTTGCGCGGGTCGCATTTATCTTGACAGAACTTTCGCGTGTTTTGTGCAGATCTCGAGAAACTATGAACGAGATCGGTGTTAGAAACAGTGCGGTATTGACATCCTCCTCTGTATGGGACAGATAATGTCAAGCTGGAGGCCTAATGTGATAATATTGTGTTGTTGCGAGGTATTGAATCTAAATTAACACCTCTGGTGTTAATTAAATAAATCGCCGTTTGAAGAAGTGCCTTATGCAAATGAGAGACGCTTTTCTACTAGACGGGAATCCCCATGGGTAGTGTACACGCTTGACGGTGAGAGCAAAAACACTACGAGGCGAGGTCGGACGGGGGCCAGCGTCGAACGAAAAGCAATTGGAGTGAAGATCGCTTTGCCATACAACAGTCGGACATTATAAAGTTTAAGGAAGGCTTCTTGAAGTTAGCTATCGTTCCAGCGATCTGGTGATAAAGTAAAGGCAGAAAGGTTAGTGTGGCGTATGTACAAGCAGTGACGTGGCTGAATTCTGGTAGGGTTTCCGTAATATAACTACCGGGATTCATACACGCGATAAATAATTCCCCGTTGCCTACTAGCAATTGAGTACGGTATTTATGTAGTCTAATTGTGTTGTAAAAAATAATTTAGTGTAGAAAACCTCGTCGGATCTTGTTAATGGCGAGTTCATTGTTTAGTTTATACATTACCTTAAGGGTAAAGGAAACGGTGAACTTCATACAGTGTTCATTTTATTCCTTGCTGCTTGTTATGGATTTCTTTAATTGTAAAAGCTTCCCCGCCATCGGAAACAACAAAAAACCATTCATTTATGTTACAATATGTTGCTTTTTATTAATTGGCATATGCACATAAATCTGAAGATTAAAGCAAGTTTGTTTGAAGGAGCATACCTAAACTCCAAAACCTCTCAACTATTTTTTGCTGTTTTCATTTTATGTGGGAATACGATAACCCACAGCTGCTTTCATCTATTGATTCATAAGAAAACTCAATAGTGTTAAGTGCATTCTAAAGGCATTTTAATGGACATCTGACTTATTTATCTACAAGCAGTGACTTATTTGTTAAAATGTTTTTTGGCTCTCCTGTAAAATTTGCAACTTTTCAGTTGAGAGGTTTAGGAGTTTCGATAAGTGGATGACTTATATTTTGTGGATATACTTTGTGAATATAAAGGCGTTTTTTTTTCTTTTACAGGAAGATCGTAGCTGCCTGGGTACTCAATGCTGCCATTATGTTGTCGTGGCCATTGCTTTACTGACAACTGTAATCGGATGCCTTACCTATCACTTGAGCGATTCGGGAATACTTCCGGAAGTCTTGCGACCTATTGGAGCATCAACAGCATTTGTCTCATTTGCTTTGTGCGTTTTCTCTGCCGTGTATATAAATGTACGCGTGAGTTTTGTAATCCTAAATGAATAATCTAAATATATAAAACAGTTCCGTAACTGACTGACAGATAACGCACAGAACCAAACCGCTGGACCTAAAGGGCTGAAATTCTGCATGGCGATTCTACTTAGAGTAGAGGTGCACTAAGAAAGATTTTTGAAAAATTCTTAGATTTTTTAAAATTAAGTTTTTAAGCTGTTTTTGTAACGTTTTTTAGAGTTCGCATTTAAAATAATAATCTGAAGGTTATAAAATTCATATCGAGAGAAATATCATAAAAATTCCTTTAAAATGAAATCTTTTGCGAATCTTTACCTCTAATTTCTGATTTTTGGTGAATTTTTAAAGATCAATTGTTAGAATTTAATTTATTAAATGCTGGTAACGTGGTTTCTTTTTGTGATACTTTAAATTAATTTTGCGTCACGTGCATAGCAACGAAATAAATTGACAAAAAAATTTAAATACAGTAAAAGATAAAATTTAATCACTAGACTTATTGAGAGGGAAGTTTTTTAACGAATTTAATTCAAATTAGTGTGTTTTATGAATATTAAACATACAAATTAATTGCATACATTGACCGTTGTATTTAATTTGAATATTTTCTTATACATTTTGTCTATAAAAATATCCATTATATATTTTTTTTTATAATTGTATATTTTTTTTATAAATATATAATTTTTTTGGCATTAATTGCATACATTGACCGTTGTATTTAATTTGAATGTACTCCGTAGCGAAGCACTGGTATTCAGCTAGTGCTGTATAAATAGGAAGAACATGTTACAATTTTCCACGAAGTCTTTTTTTTTTTTTTGCCGCAAAAGTTTGGAGCTTTGGAATTTAGTTTCTGGGTTTGCTATAAAGACCACTGTTAGTTTTCACCACATGGTTGTTCAATTTGTAATGCCACATTGGCGCCATATCGCCACAGCTTGGCGACCGTATCTTTTTCTTCATATTAACCGTATGGTGTTTTAAAATTACGAGCCAAGGCTTCCCGTAATATTTGCTTATTTTATTCTAACCCTCCTTCAAACCGCTACCTCTACACAGGAAGATTTTCTGGCTTTCAGATTTGACGTGCCTATTTCAAGTTAAGGTGACTGTCTACGTTGAAAATGTCCTTTTTTGACTATTTTGGTCAATTTTTTTTTGTAAGAATCGTAATTCAATCTTTTCTCTTTTAAAAACCTTTGATTTTCATTCTACATCAATTAGAAGCAGAGTTATAGCAATTTAAAAAAAATCTTCTGCTGCAAAATTGAAGTGACAAACAGATTTAAATGTGTTTTTCTCAGAATTGTTTTTTAGCACAAATCTCTACCGTTATCATGATATCTCACATAATGTATATAATTTGATATAATTTTCAGGAAATGCTTTAGATGCTATTGTTAATGAAATGACACAATAGTTGATGTATAATAGTTTTTTATTTGGGGGTTGTGTTTATAAGGAAAGGAATGATGAATCGGGAAAAATTTTCATATTGGAACATAAAATTGTGTATTTGTGAATTTTAAAATTTCTCTTAGATTATAGGTCATTTTGAAGATAACTGTCATATGTATTATGTGTGAGAAGGCAATTAAAATAGTAGCATTAGAATTTTGTGCAGAGTAATAGGCGTTTTAGCTAAATTTCATTAAAAATTACTTCAAATTGACCAATTTATAAGTATGGTATTTACAGGCAAGTGTTTGTTCCCTTTTTAATTTTTAAGTGCTATTTTACCATAAAAGACCAAAAAAATCTTTTAAAAAACGATTTTTTTTAAAAATTGGCTCCTAACATAGGCAGTCGCCTTAAAACTGGTATCTCTGTGTATGCTTCATTTATGCCAGTATCAAGAATCTAAATTTCGAGAATTTGCTTCCTAAATGTTCCATATTTTATTTTCCAGTATTTGAGCGACCACACCCAGTTGCCGATACTCCCCAACTACGAACTGCTGGGCGATGTCGATTCCGTTATGGCCCTGAACAGGGCTTCGAATCCAGAGTTCTATTTCGGTGATGACGGACAATACGGTTCCGGGACTGCTGCCTCCGACTGTTTCTTGCGAGAGACCCAATCTGCGGACGTCTTAGACAAGCGCGGTTATGGAAGGCGCTCGACGGGGAGCCTGCAAACTGAAGTCAAGAGGTGTTCAGACGAGGCAGGTACGTCTTACTCGTGCCAGCGTCCTAAAAGGTTCAAACCCGGGTCGCCGGCAGCTGCGGGAAATGTGTCTGAGCTGGCGCAAGACGCATCCGCTGAGCGCATGATAGCCATGCCACAGTGCAATGGTCAAGACAAGGTGGAAGCCAACGAGGGCACCCCCCAGCACAGTTTGTATTCGTCCGCTGAGCTACCTCCTGATTCCCAAAGCAACGATAAGGACTCCGAATCTGATACAAGCCCTTTGTTACCAGAAAAAGATCGTTAAATGTTTACGAGAGATGTATTACCACGCTTTTGATGAACAAACAAGCTGAAAAGTCTTGCTGCATCCGAACTCTTACTTCAGTTGGAAACAAAAAGTGTTTGATAAATCAGATACTGATCGGAATTTTTGTTCACTTGTTCTGATTTTTAAAATACAAGTTAAGCATTTTTATTCGCTTCTTATATTTATATTACTAAATTGAGTGTATGTATGTATAAAAAAAATAACATTTTTAAATGTTTCCGTTTAAAATAAAATATGCTTTTACGAATCCTAAATTTACAATATTGCATTCCTCCCAGATACTTTTTGAAATTATATACAGTCGAACACCGTTATAACGAACTTCAAGGGACCAAAGGTTTTGTTAGCTTTATCCGGTGGTTCGCTATATTCGAACCGTTAAGGAAAATGCTAGAGTTCACAAAATGTATAACTCATTAGTTGCAATGTGTATTCAATAATGAAGTATTAAAAAAGTGATAAAATCTATTAAAAATGATCATTAATGAATTAAATGGAGTAAAATCGATTACTTTAAACTGACAATACTGATTAAATTTCGTACAATAGGAAAACGGCGGGACCAAAATTTTTGTTCGTTACATCTGTGAGTTTGTTATATACCAGGTTCACTATAACGGGGTTCGACTGTATATATATATACATGTACACAAATACATACTCCCATACACTTCTATACCAATATACATATTACAATTTACACATCACACTCGTGTGTAAAGGCATATATAGAATGTGTGTGTATATACACATGTATACAAACACATGTACATTTATACATATACATATATAGATGTATATACATATAGATGTGTGTGTATATATATATATATATATATATATATATATATATATATATATATATATATATATATATATATATATATATATATATATGCGCTCCCAAAACTGTTCGTACACTTAAGATTTTCAATGGAATAGCGGTCTATCCATTAAATAAAATGAATGTTTAAGAATGGGTATTTAATGAGATCTATTCTTAACAAAACTACATGAAATATGTTTAAAACATAGTATAATACTTTATTTTTAGGAAACCAATAATCAAAAAGTAACAAAAACTTTATCTCACAAAAGTCATCGTACACGAGTAAAAAATCTCTACATGTTAGTAAATATTCTAATTTTTCGTTAAATTAATATTTAGTAGGATATCATTTAGCTTTCTCAACAGCTTTTAAACGTCTGGGAATAGATTGCACTAGTTCTTTTGTAATTTCTGCATCAATATTCTTCCATCATAATTGTTTTTAAGTTCGCTTTTCGTGTGAATGTGTTTTTGGACTCGAATCTCCGGTTCTCTCCAAATATGTTCTATTGGGTTTAAATCTGGCGATTGAGGTGGTATTTTCAAAACTTGTGGACAATTATAGAGACACAGAGGCGAACATTGAGAGCCGTGTGCTTAAGATCGTTATTTTGATAAAAACAGTGGTTTCCATTACCAAAATTTTGGGCTGATAATTTTAAATTGTCTCAAAATATTTATATAAACAGCATGATTCATTATGCCATCAATGAATACCAAATTACCTAGTCCTGATGCTGACATGCAATCCCACACAAGAACACCTCCACCACCATGCTAATCTGTTCCTACTAAGTTCTTTCGATTAAGTTCCTCGTTTTTTTCTTCTACATACAATTATACGCCCATCGGAACCAAAAATGTTAAACTTGCTTTCATCGGCAAATAAAACATTATTCCATAACGTTTGGGGCTTATTTATCATTGATAGTGCGAAGGAAAGCCTAAGCTTTCTGTTTTTCTCACTCTCAAAAAATTTTCTACGGGCAGAACGCCCATGTAATCCAGCTGCTCTGAGAATTCGTCGAACAGTTTCAGGGGAAATTGAAGTAGAAAATGTTTCGTTAAATTCTGCAGAAACTTTTACAGCACTCAAACGTAGATTTTTCACAAATTTTCTAATTATAAATCTCTGATCACGTTTTGTTAACTTTGCCGGACGACCTTTTCTTACCTTGTTTTCGATCAGATTTTCTTCAAAGAGTTTTATCACATACTGCACAGTAGAATGGGATAAATTAAGTAATTTACCAATATTCCGAACTGATTTACCACTACTATGAAGGAAAATAATCAATTTTCGAATGCTGTTTGTTGCTTCTTTACGACTACGTGCCATTTTTAAATAATAAATGGAATATTACGGAGTAGGCAAGCAAAAATTAAAGCCAAATGATATTTTAATGCAAGCACAATTCAAAAACAAAAATAAAGCGCCAGGCGATAATTTTAATTATGAATTTATTCGAAAATATTGCAGTGTACGATGACATATGTGAGATAAAGTTTTTGTTACTTTTTGATTACTGGTTTCTTAAAAATAAAGTTTTACTATCTTTTCAAAATATTTCATGTAGTTTTGTTAAGAATAGATTATAGATCTTATTATTAAATACCCATTCTGAAATATTCATTTAAATTAATGGATAGACCCCTATTTCATTGAAAATCGTAAGTGTGCGAACACTTTTGGGAGCCACTGTAGATATATATATACAGAGGCTGTTCGCACATTTTTTAGTACATTTTGGTAAGCGGTAATAAAAAATCGTTTGCTGCAAAAGAAATAATTGCAACTCTACTATGTTTTTAAAAGTCAAAACTATCATCTGCGGCTTGAAAGTTTTGTTTTTATATTCAAAATGGCGTTTTTAACAAAGCAGTGGTTCGAAGGCTACATTTATGCTCTTTCCGAAGAGAAATATGCATACTCCGTTATCCATAAACGATGTGAGAGTTATGGTTTTGTGATATCTGAAGCGTCGATAGGTAATATCGTAAACGAGAAAGGGAAAAAACGTCAAATTGGAACCTCAAGTGGGATAAAAATTCCAAACAAGTATCCAAGGAAAAAACGGACATCTTCGACTATTACAAAGGTACGTTGTTTAATGTTAAAAGAAAATCCCCCTAGTCAAAGGACAATTGCAAAATCATTAAAATGCTCGGTGTCCACTGTAAAAAAAATGATAAACGTTGATTTAAATCTTAAGAAAGCGAAAGAACGTAATGTGCATCGTCTTCTTCCAAGTCATATCGCTGAATGCAGGACACGCTGCAGAATTCTATATGAGAAACACTTATCCAAAGAAAAATGGAAAGCAATTGTCACAATAGATGAATCATGGGTGTATTTAAATGATTGCAACAAAAAAAGAACCATTTATTATCATAAAAGGGGAGAAAAAAATTTAAGTACATGGTTCAAAGAATCGAAAGAAAGTTTTTCTAAGGGATTCATGATTGTTGCTGGTTTTTCTTATAATGGCAAGTTAAAAATAAAGAGAGTGGAAAAAATGTCAAGATTAACTCCAAATATTATCAGGAACATATTTTATCGCCAATGTTTCTGAATGAAATATCATCGCTTTACCCACAGTGCCATCAATCTGTGAGACTCCATCAGGACAAAGCTAGCAGTAACACATCAAAATCCACTGTAAATTTCCTAAAAGAAATGGAACAAAAACTGGTATCAAGGCCATAACCCTTCACTGATATCCCTACTAAATCTCCCGATGTATCACCTATGGATTTTTGTGCTTTCGGACTTTTAAAATCTGCATTATCCAAACGTCGTCCCAAAACCCTTACACGACTCTGGAAAGCTGTTCAGGAGGAATGGGATAGAATACCTCTTCTGACACTTCAAAAGGCATTATTATCCTGGAAATTGCGGCGTCGAAAGATAGTTCAGAATAAGGGATGTCAAATAGAACATTTAAAACACAAGAATTTTATGTAATTTAGTTTTGTGAATACAATATACATCGTATAAAAAATGTGTGAACAGCCTCTGTACATATACACACACACACACACACACACACACACACACACACATATATATATATATATATATATATATATATATATATATATATATATATATATACACATATACATATATACATATATCATACATGTATACTTACATACACACACATACACACAGGTTTTGTCTTTCTTGCTTGGAAACCATTGAAATTAATAGTAAAAAAATACAAACTACAAATTAGCTTAGTTTTCAAAACTTATCTATGTATCATGCAGATAATTAAAAAATAGTTTTTAAATAGCTTTCTAGAGCTTGTGTTGGCAGAGATCTATGTAGCCCATAGAACCGTCTTCAAACTATCGGTCCCGGTCTAAATATCTCTTGTGTAGCAAAATGTGACGTCAGTCCTCTCAATCAAACTACTATAATAGCTTTTTAAACATATTTCATTCAGAAGAGAATTTTTAATTATCTGAGTGATTTTTCCATTACATCTCTTCACGAAAATGAACGGTTGCGAAATTTCCTTAATTTTGCTATGGATAACACGTCGGCAACTTGCAGAAAGTTTGTTTCAAACTATCGAATTTTTAATACGAGATTGTGGACAATTATAGAGACACAGAGGCGAACATTGAGAGCCGTGTGCTTAGGATCATTATCTTGATAAAAACAAAGTGGTTTCCAATAGTGGTTTCCTAGTCTCGTACTAAAAAGTAAATGACGTCTACTTTTTAGTACGAGATTAATGTGAGATGTAAAATGTCCTCTTTGAAATAGAACAAGAATTCCCACTGCGCGGAAAGAAATGTATGTGGTAAGGCATATAATCACTAATCTCGTCATCACAAGAGTATAACTGATCATGCGGACGAAGACTTACGGCCTGTTCACATAGAATCCATGAGCGTCAGCATAAAATTTTTTAACCACTCATATACCAATAAATGATCCATTTAACCAATAAGTGTCAGCGTTACTCGTATTGATATATTTTAAACCAGTTACAGGCCTTAACAATGTCGTAGATAATTGTTTGGAGGTTTCCTATTGGTTAAATATATTTCAATACGGGTGACGCTGATGGATTCTATGTGAACAAACCCAAACTTTACACTTGTGAACACAGGCTCCCCCTGTGCGTCAAACCAGTCTCTAGGCTCATCAGCAACTAAAATTCTTTCAACTAAAATGCTTCGTGGTCTGACCAAATACTGTCAAATTTAGTTCCATTTTTTTTAAAACAACGATGATTTATCATAAGTTTGGTTCAAAGGGGGGGGGGGATCCTTCTATGACAGTTTTAAGAGAAGTTGAAACCAGTTATGCATCAAGAAAACTTGATGTGTTACTAGCACTTAATACCAATGAAAATTATGAAAAACATTTAATGAAAATGGGGCAGATAGGAGAAAAAAAATTATTAATTTTTGTATCCACGCCAAACATTTTTAAAAGTTAAATAAACCTTTTAGGTTTTCATTTACATACACTCATGTATATATATATATATATATATATGTATATATGTGTGTGTGTCTTTATATATATATATATATATATATATATATATATATATATATATATATATATATATATAAAATATATACCGGGTGTCCCAAAAATGACCGACGATTTGAAAAATCAGTTAAAGATAAACGGATGGTGATAAAAATGTACGGTTTGCTGCATTCTGCTTAGGTATCCAGGGAATTTATTCTCACCAATTTTCAAAATTAGTTACAAAGTTCGTCAACAGATGGCGCTGCTGACTGGAAAAAACTATAAAACAATGTTTTTAAAGCAAGTAGCATACTCAAAGTGGCATGGATTGGCCTCCCTATTCGCCAGCTTTGACGCCATTCGATTTTTTTCTTTGGGGGTACTTCAAAGACCAGGTGTATCGTCACAATCCACAAACTGTAGATGAACTGGAACAATACATCTCTGCTGTTTATCAAAACATTCAAACGGAAATGTTTGCACGGGCGTCTGCGAATTGTGACCTCAGACTGCGCCACGTTGTTGCTGCAAACGGTGGTTATTTTGAAAACATTGTTTTATAGCTTTTCCCAGTCAGCAGCGCCATCTGTTGACGAACTTTGCAACTAATTCAGAAAATTTGTGAAAATAAATTCCCTGGTTACCTTAACAGAATGCAACAAACCGTACATTTCTATCGCCTTCCGTTTTTCTTTAATTGATTTTTCAAAGTCGGTCATTTTTGGGACACCCGGTATATATATATATATATATATATATATATATATATATATACCCAACAAACACAGAGGCATCGGGCCGGGGTCGGAAGATTCCGGCCAGCCGATTTCACCACTGCCGGGCCGGCGCATTAGGTCAGTATCGTTTCCGTCACGGCTGTGTCCTCTCGCCCGCGACTACCCCGTCGACTTCTGGGCCGCTTCCGGTAGGAATCGAGCCATCGTTCATCCGACTGCGAACCGTTAGGCAGCCGCGATTAAGCCATCGATGCGGACAGATAGCCGGAGCGTAACCGGAGGTTGACGGGCCGGTTACGGGAGCAATAATTGGTGTCGACATACCGTCATCTACCCATCCCGTAAACAGCAATGTGCCGTAGGTCCGGGCATCATGCCAGCATTCTACCAGAATTGGACCGCCGGCATTTTTTTAAAGTTTTGCGTAGGACCCTTTCGTTTATATGCTTATTTTTATTTAATACATTGACGAATAACCTCTGATATCAACCCTTTCACTTTTATTATTTTTTTTTGCCTTCATATTTCTAGTATTCTTGCCAGTTTTGCCTTATGTATTTTTAGGTATTACCAAATACTGATCTTTGTTATTACCTAAAAATTTTCATTTGAATCACAAGTTTACTTGTTAGAACAAAACCTCATTTTGTATTAAGATACATTTACCCAAATTTGAAAGTTAAGATAACATTAATACCAACCATTAAAGCTAAATCATCTTTCCATTCGATCTAAGGTTCCCGTTTTTTTTTTTTTTTTTAACTTAGAATGAGATTATAGTATGTAAAACAGTACTACTTTAATAATTAACCCAAAAAATTTGTACTTCCCCAGTATAAAATTTATTAACATAATTTGATAAATTTATAAACAAATTTGATACATTCATTTTCAAAACTTGACTAATGTGTAGTGTGTATGATGAAACCCATCTTTGTGAGCTCATGAAAACTTGCTCAGAAGAATTTATTTAAATTATTTTTTGGTGTAGAGTTAATAAATGCTCTACAGATAAGAAAATTATTTTTTGCATAGTTTTGTGAATTAAAGAGTAATTCATTAAATTCTTATAAGTCATTTTTAAAAAATATTTTCTTTTATATTATATTGGACATTCAATATCCAACACTTGATAGTACTATTTTTGAGAAATAGTTCTATGATAGTAATATTTCTACAGAGTAATAGTTTCTACAGAGTTGATAGTAATATTTCTATTATACAAAATAGTACTATGATAGTAATATTTCTCAAAAATAGTACTATCAAGTGTTGGATATTGAATGTCCAATATAATATAAAAGAAAATATTTTTTAAAAATGACTTATAAGAATTTAATGAATTACTCTTTAATTCATAAAACTATGCAAAACAAAAGATAATTATAGAAACACATGTTTTTAAATACAGAAAAGAGCTGGTTTAAAGTAAAAAATAGTTTATTTAGAAAGTACATAGCACATTTACACAATTTGTTCTACGAAACAGGATCCTTTCGCTGTGCCTCTGGCTCCATCTTTACAGCATCTAGGGAAAAAAAAGAAAGAGAAAATCAGTTCATAAATTTATGTGAAAGGAAAATGACTCCCATCCCCTGATATAATTTATGAAACAAAAGAAGAATTTATTTAAATTATTTTTTGATGTAGAGTTAGTAAATGCTCTGCAGATAAGAAAATTATTTTTTGCATAGTTTTGTACATTAAAGGGTAATTTATTGTTGTAAAAATAGTTGATTGTTGAAAGTAGTTGAAAAAATTCATTGTTGATAAAGTAGAATTAAATAAATCCAATTAGGAAATATAAATTCTGAGACAGGGGTTTAAAAAAACTTGATATAAAACAGCACCCAACACATGAGTGCAGTTTTAAATCTGTTGTCATTTTATTGATAACTACTTCCAAGAAGTAAATTCCTACCACATTTTTTTGTAAAACCAATTACATACTGTGAAAACTACATCATGTAATAAATATTTACTTGATTAAATAAATATACTAATAGAAAATAGTTATAAAATATTTTTTAAAGAGAATTCCCCTTTTCACTAAATTTCTCTCTGTACAGTAGAAAATCCAACCATGTCGATTAATTTGTTATTATAGATATAAATAAAATAGAGTAGATTGCCTTGATAAGAGTACAATAATAAGTTTTTAATGTTGAGCATAATTTCAGCTCAACACTGAAAGCTGAATCAGAGACTTGTCTAGAATGACACCAAAATTTCCTCTTCACTATTGACAATAATGCTGTTGAAAGTAGAGAAACACAAGAATAAAGATTGAATGCTAAGTAAAACATTAGCATACAAAATCTTAAATTTCTAAATTTGATTACAACATGCCATAGAGAGCATTAATGCAGATGCTGGGTCAGATTTAGAAATTTAAGATTTTATATAGTATTCAATCTTCATTCTTGTGTTTCTTTACTTTCAATGTGAGAGTGATTCTCGATAGTGAAGAGAAAATTTTGTTGTCATTCTAAACAAGTCTCTCAGTCAGCTTTCAATTATTGTACTCTATCAAGGCATTTTAATCTACTTTATTTATATCTGTAATAACTAATCATATAATTGACAGGATTGAATGTCTTACTGTACTCAGAAATTTAGTGAAAAGGGTAAATACTCTTTAACAACTAATCTATTACTATTGTCGCCGAATTCGATAGAACGCGATCAGGTGACGTAACAGCAGCATCACCAGACAATTTTCCAGCTCATCCGGGACTTTATGTAACGACTAGCAGAACTGTTTTGATCGCGAAGCATGATAGACGTCTCAGTCAGAGATAAGAAACTTCCGATAATTAATATTCAATGTTTGTAAATAGTTAGCTTAGAAATTGTATATCTTTTAATGTCCGTAATGTGTAAAGTATCTAACCAAGGAAAATATAATAATATTCATTCGTAGTGTTGTTTTAGTGTGACTTCAGTTTTAATATTCTTTAAGAATAAGATAGCAACTTGATGTACAGAATAACCAGCAGCAAAAAAGAACCACGTGGGAACAAGGTAAGAAGCCTTATTTGATATTCAATTAAAGTAAAGAATTGGATAAAAGAATATTTAGATCCCACATAAAATTGGCGTCCGCGACAGGACTGCTGTTATATTTTTTTGATTGCTATTAAGATTGGCTTTAATAAATGATAGTTGAAGTTATTTAAGATTTGAATCTAAAGAAACATTAACTAAAAAGTAAAAGATGGATAAAGCCAAACAAAAACGGAGTACACTTAGATCGCTCGCTACGAAGTTAATAACGAAAACAGAAACATCTATTTTAGATGAAAACGTTAGTATAGAACACTTAGAAGACCTCTTGGATGAGTTAACTTTGAAACAAGAGGAATTAATACAGTTAGATACTGAAATTCAAACTGCGATCTCAAAATTAGAGGAGATTAACGAGGAAGTTCTGAAATGTGACGAGTACACTACTAACATATTAAAAGCGAAACGAAAAATAAAAAAGAGCAGTTGCAAAATGTAAACCCTCAATTTCAATTCCTACGGCAAATGATGATATTGAAGGGACAAAATTTATTGAAAAACGAGCAGTCGAATCCCCCTTTATTAAATTACCGCTGCTTACTATTGAAAAGTTCAGTGGGGAATTTTGTGATTGGCAAAGGTTTTGGGACCAGTTCGAGTCCGCCATTCATAAAAATCAAGATTTGTCTAATGTAGAAAGACTCAGTTATCTAAAATCGTATCTTACAGGCGATGCAGCTCGATCAATAGAAGGTTTTGCTATTACAAACAATAACTATCAGTCGGTTGTTGATACCCTTGCGGAAAGGTTCGGAAAGAAACAATTAGTAACTAATTCACTCTTAAACAAACTTCTTACTCTGCATCCCGTAAAACGATCCTCAGATGTACAAGCTCTAAGAAAATTATTAGATTCGTGCGAAACACAAATCAGAAGTTTAAATGCACTTGGAATAAACTCTGAAAATTATGGGAGCCTGTTAGCTCCAATATTGATAAAATTGTTGCCTTCTGATATAGTTTTAGAGATCACTAAAAAATGCGGATCAGATGAATGGAAAGTAGATGAAATACTTCAGATTTTGAAAGCGGAAGTGATTAGTAGAGAACGCATGTTGTCATTGACCATTAGTAGTGAAGCGATAGTTCACACAGATAAACAATTTCGCGTCAACAAGTCTGAGGCTTTTTCGGGGGGAAAGCAAACCGCTGCGTTGCTATTAAATGAAACAGCAATAAATAAAGACAGATGCCTGTTTTGTGAGAATGAACATCCTTTATACGATTGCAAATTGTTTAGCAATAAAAATATGAAAGAAAAAAAAGAGTTCCTGCTTAAAAGGGGAATTTGTTTTTCGTGTTTGAAGCTAGGCCACCGGGTAAAATCTTGCAAGTCGTATGTTAAATGTCAGAGATGTTTTAGAAGACATCTTGCTGTCATGTGCCCTGAGACGACAAAAGAAACTGAAGCAGAAAAGGGTGATGTTTCTTTTAAAGGGATTTCTGCAAGTACTGATCATGCTTTATCAAATAAAACTCGTCGACAAAACGTTGTGTTGCAGACTTTATTGGTTCGTCTGCTTAATAAAAACAATAATGAACAGATATTCATTAGAGCTCTGTACGATTCGGGATCACAATTCAGTTACCTCTCTACAAATATAATTAAAAAGATGGGTTACGTAGCGACAGGTCACGAAAAGATGCATCATAGTCTATTTGGTGGGCTAGAAGAAGTTCGAAAACATTGTAAATACAAAATTCACCTGAGTAACTTATCCGGAAATTATTGTTGCAATTTTGATGTCTATGATCAAGATAAAATTTGTACAGAGGTCCCTAAGATCAGAAATGGTCCGTGGATTAGCGAGGCTGAAAAAAGGGGAATAAACTTTTCTGACCTCAGTTGTAACGATAAATTAGAGAATGAAGAAATCAATTTGTTGATAGGGGCTGACGTATGTGGAAAACTCTTAACTGGGAATATCATAGAGTTAGAATGTGGTGTTATCGCAATCGAAACAAGACTGGGATGGTCGCTGATCGGTAAGACACCCGTTGAAAGTGAACCTACTAGGAATGAAACCATATCAGCATTATCTTTACTTTCAACAGAAAGAAAGCTTTCTGACTTATGGGAGTTAGATGTAATAGGTATTAAAGACCCCTCCGAAAAACAAACAAAAGCCGATCTGGAAGCAGAAGCTAAAACACATTTTAATAACACAGTTGAGAGGGAATCTGATGGCCGCTACACAATCTCTTTGCCATGGGTGCGGGAGCGAACTTTTATTTTAAATAACAAATCAGCTGCTGAAGTAAGATTAAAATCGACAGTAAAAAAACTGAAAGAAACTGGACATCTTGAAGCCTACCAAAACGTGTTTCGAGAATGGTTGAATGAGAATATCATTGAAGAAGTAATAGACACTGAAATTGAACTTTCTCAGTGCTATTATTTACCACACCGGGCTGTAGTGAAAGAATCCTCGACGACAAAGATTCGTCCTGTTTTTGACGCGTCTGCGAAGGGCAAAAATTCTCTTTCCTTGAACGACTGTTTGGAAAAGGGACCCAACCTAATAGAATTAATTCCGAGTATTTTAAATCGCTTTCGGCTTGGAAAATATGGGCTCACAACTGATATACGCAGGGCTTTTCTCCAAATTAACATCAACCCGCAGGATAGAGACTATCTGCGATTCCTTTGGTGGGAAGAGGGCAATCCTGAAAAATTGAAAGTGTTAAGACATAGACGTCTAGTTTTCGGGGTCAGCTCAAGTCCTTTTATATTGGCCGCCACGTTAGAACATCTCATGACAAACTCACCCAAACACTTGGAAAGAGTGGCTAATAAATTAAGAAAGTCGATGTATGTCGACAATTGTGTTACTAGCGTAGACTCTTTAGATGAATTAAAGGACTTTGTCCACAAATCAAGGGAACTTATGTTCTCGGGAAAATTCGATCTCCGAGCCTGGGTATACAATAAACTTAGATCTGAAGATTGGGAAGAAGACATTTTAGAAAACCCTTTCTCACTAATGCCAGAAACTCAGAGCAACGAGTTACATAAGGAAGAAGTTGTTTCTCTGTTAGGTCTTAAATGGAACGTTAGAAATGATACATTGAGCTGTGACCTGAAAAATATTAACGTTATTTTCGATGGCCAAATAAATAAACGGCTAATTTTGTCTACAGCAAACCAGATCTACGATCCTCAAGGTTTTTTAACTCCAGTAACATTGATGCCAAAAATACTGTTACAAGAATGCTGGAAACTTAAGATTGGTTGGGATGCCGAGCTTCCTAAAACGATCTCCAAGAAATTCGCAGATTGGGCATACCGATTAAAACTTTTAGACGGTATAGAAATTCCACGAAAGTTTCCTGAAATAAATGAAAACACATCGTTGCATGTTTTCTGTGATGCAAGTTGTTCTGCATACGCGACGTGTATATTCCTTAGAAGTGAAACCGAACAATCGGTAGAATGTCAATTGATACAAGCCCGATCTAGAGTTGCTCCAATTAAAACAACCTCGATCCCAAGACTTGAATTATTGGCTTGTATGATCGGGGCAAGATTAGCGCATAGTGTCAAGAATGATTTGTCGTTAGAAGAAATCCAAACGTTTTATTGGTCAGACTCAGGAAACGCGATTTATTGGATCAAACGAAATGAGAACTGGGCCACTTTCGTTTATAACAGGGTGAAAGAAATCAGATCTTTGAGCGATGCTGGAATGTGGAATCATATAGCTGGACCCTTGAATCCCGCTGACTTACCTTCTCGAGGATGCAGTCCTGAAACTCTCTCCAAATCTAAATGGGGGGAAGGTCCTGATTGGCTAAAGAAGCCTCCCGGTGAATGGCCCAAATCCGAAGCATTTCCAGATTTTAATATAACAAATTCGGAAAAGAAAAAGACAGTTATCGGTGCGACCAATATTGAGAGTCCGATTAAACAAATTTATGACCAAATATCTTCATATAGCAAATTAGTGCGCGTCACAGCCTGGATTTTGAGATTTTCGCTTAATTGTAAGCCAAGTAATGTTAACAAGAACTTAGGCAATTTAACGTTAGAAGAAATGAACAAAGCTGAGATGATACTTTTTAAGACGGTGCAAAAAGAATCTTTTGAAGGGACAGAAGATAAGAAATTAAAAACCCTTAAAATTCTTGTTGATTCTTTAGGCATTCTCCGAATAGAATCAAAAATTTCGAGAAGAGAAGATTTCCCTGAATTCAGATATCCTATCCTCCTACCATCTGATCATTCTCTTGTCATCAAACTGATCAGAAAAGAACACGAGAAATCAAGTCATGCTGGGGTGCAGACTTTAATGTCAATCTTGAGAGAAAGATTCTGGATTTTAAAGTGCAGGAAGATGATTCGCAAAGTTATACGGAGCTGTACCCGCTGTAAGAGATTTTCTGCAAAACCCATTGAGGTAATGAGCTCTCCCCTGCCTGAGGATAGAGTTCGTGATGCCAACGTTTTCGACATTACAGGGGTCGATCTGTGTGGACCACTATTTCTAAGGGATGGTAGAAAATGTTGGGTGGTACTGTTTACATGTGCAGTTTTTCGAGCGGTTCACCTGGAGATTACCACAACCCTTTCAACTGATGGACTGTTGCAAGCTTTAAGGCGATTCATCGCCAGAAGAGGTAGGCCGCACACCATATACTCCGACAATGGCACAAATATGATAGGTAGTAGAAAAGAATTGAACACAGTTAACTGGGAAAACATTCAAGATTACGCAACCACAAGGAAAATTCATTGGAAACTTATCCCACCATCAGCGCCCTGGTATGGAGGATTTTGGGAGAGGTTAATAGGAATCCTCAAGTCAATACTGAAAAGGGTGATAGGAAAAGCCTGCTTGCAACTAGAGGAATTGTACACAATTATCTGTGATACAGAAAGTATTATCAACTCCAGACCCTTAACATATATATTAGAAGATTCATCAGATTTAATTGCTTTGACTCCAGAGATGTTCATGAAAGATATTCGTGACACAGGAGTGCCAGACTTCGACAGTATCGATGAGACAATAATGCACAGAAGATACGCATACAGACAGAAAATCAGAGATGATCTTCGTCGCCGGTTTCGCAGTGAATACCTGGGATATTTAAGAGAATGCGCAAAAACTCGAAAAACAAGTGTCGAGATCAAAGAAGGCGATCTAGTCTTCATAGATGATGGTCAGCTGAGACGTATTGATTGGCCATTAGCGAAGGTGATAAAATTATACCCAGGGAAGGATGGTCAATCCCGACTTGCAAGAGTGAAAACCAAAACAGGAGAACTTTTGCGTCCTTACCAACGTCTTTGTCCTTTAGAGCTCCAGAGAAACCAAGTTGAGGACTTGAACCTGCGACAATATCTGTCAGGAGAAGCTCCGATTGCTCAGTTACGGCAGCTTAAAAGGACCAAGTACGGCCGGATGGTGAAACCCGTTGATAGACTGGGACATAATCGGCTACCAAATTGAGTATTTCAGACATCTTCCATACTCAAGGTGGGAATATGTCGCCGAATTCGATAGAACGCGATCAGGTGACGTAACAGCAGCATCACCAGACAATTTTCCAGCTCATCCGGGACTTTATGTAACGACTAGCAGAACTGTTTTGATCGCGAAGCATGATAGACGTCTCAGTCAGAGATAAGAAACTTCCGATAATTAATATTCAATGTTTGTAAATAGTTAGCTTAGAAATTGTATATCTTTTAATGTCCGTAATGTGTAAAGTATCTAACCAAGGAAAATATAATAATATTCATTCGTAGTGTTGTTTTAGTGTGACTTCAGTTTTAATATTCTTTAAGAATAAGATAGCAACTTGATGTACAGAATAACCAGCAGCAAAAAAGAACCACGTGGGAACAAGGTAAGAAGCCTTATTTGATATTCAATTAAAGTAAAGAATTGGATAAAAGAATATTTAGATCCCACAACTATAATAATGAATAAAGTAAACATTTATTATATGATGTAGCTTTCACAGTAATTGGTTTTACAAAAATTGTGGTAGAAAGTAATTTGGGATACTAACTTCTGCATAGTATTTTAATAGAGCATATCTTTTGTTACTTAATTGTCAAATTATGGTGGAGATCTGAGTATAAAATATTTTTTATTTGTGAGCAGCTGTTATTAGGGATAACCACAGTAAAAAATTATTCAAAATATACTATTTAGATTCAGTAATTACTAAACAATTGTTATGATATATTGTTTGATTAGTCTAGGTTAATTTGAAAAATGAGGTGGGTAATATTGACTAGCTGTCAATGTTGAGTGAAATGGCATAGATTATATTATAAAGCGTGAAGAAACACTTAGACTTTTTGAACCAAGCTTCTAACCCAAATTTAAATTTTTTAAAAAATATTTTGCTAATGAGAGTATTTTCACAGATCTTAACAATGGAATAGAAAACCCGTATAGTCAACAAAGTCATGGATAAACCATTCAGTTCTAAAAGCAAAAAGCCTGGTTTCTGTATACTGTTGTAACATGATTATTATAAAAGTATACAGAAACCAGGCCTTTTGCTTTTAGGGCTGCATCTTTTATCCATGACTTAGTTGACAATACAGTTATCTTAGTTGACAATACATTAGTTGACAATTGAGTAACAATACAGGTGTTATGTTCCATTCTTTAGATCCATGAAAATATTTTCAATTTTAAAAGTTTTATTAAAATTTTTTTTAAATTCTGATTAGAAGTTCGGTTTGAAAAGTTAAAAGTATTTTATTGCACTTTGTAAAATAATCTATGCTACTGCACTCAACATTGACAGCCAGTCAATCTTTGTATGCTTGCATCATTTTTCAACTTAATTTAGATAAACCAAATAATACACCATAAAAAAAACCTACACACTTGCAAACATAACGTTATTATAGTCAACAATTGTTTAATAATTAACTGAACCTAAATAATATATTTTGGAATATTTTTTTACTGCCCTTATCCTTACACTTTATAATAACAGCTGCTCACAAAAATATATTTTATGTGACAGATCTCCACCAAAATTTGACAATGAAATAATAAAAAAATTAAATACTAGGCAGAAGTTAGTATTCCAAATGACATTCAACTACCTATTAGCTCATCAACGAATAATCTAATACATCTAAAAGCAATATTATTATTATTATTATTACTTCTGTAAGGAATTATGAATGAACCTCTAACTACTTCTCATGGAATTCTGATAATTAAATTAAAAAATTTTTAACATTAACTATCAAGAGTAAAATAACCCTTGGCATTTTATATCTTTATAATATAAAAATATAAAATTTTTTTTGGTAAGCAGTTATGATAAAAGACTTTCACAAGAGTCCCGGTTAACTGAAGTCCCTGAACTGCACTTTCAGACATACCTAATACTTTAATAACAGGCTTGCCAGTTAAAAATATAATGAATAAAGGAAATCAATATCAATCCACAAATTACTGCAACCAAAGTTTATGAGAATGTTCGGATTAGCGTATAAAATATACAAAGAGAAATTTGAAAATTTGAGTTGTTTATTAATTAAGAATTATGTAATAAAAATATTTTTTATGGTTTTTCATAGAAAAATTCAAATTTAAGTACAAAAAATAAATTAAAAAAAAATATATTATCAACTTTGTGATTTTGCCCACAAGTTCACTGCTGAAAAAAAAGGATATCTAGAGAATTAAAAAAAAAAATGGGTTCAGTGAGGTTAAAATCAACTTACAGATTATGAATCGAGCACACTGCCAAGTGAGTTGTGGAATCTTTTCATGGAAATCACAATGAGGTGAAGATGGATTCCAGTTTCAGAATTCTGTAAAGAAACCAATATTTTCTTATAATGCCATTAATAAAAATTAGAGTGATTTGTGACACCAAGAAGCATTGAAAAGCAGAGTTCACTATTTATTTATTTATTTTACAAATGCCACACACTACCAAAAATAGCACCTATGCCATGAGTGCACGTGCTCTCCAATACTTCTCAACAAGATCAGTAAAACGTTTTAGTGCAGAGCACTCGTCTATTTGCTTATCAGTGAAATAAAAAAGGTAGTATGACCCCCTTACATGTATACTTTGGACCATAGGCATAGCGTGCTTCTAACATTTGGGACGGATACAAATTGAATTCAGCTAGGGTCCTTCTCAGCGCATTGACTACCGATCGATCCTTAAAATTTGAAATATGATTTTTTGAAATTGAGTAACAATAGAATTGGTTTGAGTAGTATTCAAAAAGTTATACAATGAGGAAAATAAATGTAATATAAATAAAAGAAGAAAAAAAAATGTAGCATTGAATTTTTGTTATGGATCATATCATTGTTAAAAACTATGTTAGGGCTAAAGACATAATCGGTATTTTCAGTGTCAGTTTGAAAAAAATGGGAAAAAACCAACTTTCTTAAAAGTTTTCTACAATTTTCTGATTTAACTGAACTTCTATTAACATTTTAATTTATTTCAAGTTAAGTTGAGGGGGGGGGGCACATCTATGCTTTGGACCAGTAAGTTCTTATTTATTTTGCACAACATGACAACTAAATACTCTCTAAAAGTCTTGAAAACAAATAGCTTATAAATCAGTTATTGAGGAAATTCTCACATTTTTAATGAAGATTTTACAAATGAACAGATTTTATATTTTCTAAATAAACCTTGGCATTTTATACTTTTATAATATAAACCTCTTTTTCAGCAAGAGTTAAAAAGACTTTCACAAGAGTCATGTTAACTTAAATCCCTGGACTGCACTTTCTCACTCACCTAAAACCTTAACAACAAGCTTCACAGTTAAAAAAGAATAAATAAAGTAAATTAATATTCAATCCACAAATTATTGAGACCAACATTTATGAGAAAGTTGAGATTAGCATATAAGTTAAAAAAATTAATTTGAAATTTTTAGTTCTTTAATAAATATTTTTATAGTTTTTTCATAGAAATATTTAAATTAAAGTTCAAAATAAATCTAAAAAATATTAAAAACAGTAATTTTGGCCACGAGTTTACTGCTGAAAACAAAAGTATATGTCGAGAAAAAAAAAGTTACAAACTTACAAGTTATGAATTCAAGTCAGCTTTGGTCTTCCAAAACGACTGCAATCTTAAGCTAGATTCCACATTCAAAATTCTGAAAAGAAACCAATATTTTCTTATAATGTCATAATAAAAATTGAACGATTTATCAAACTAAGAAGTATTGAAAAGTAGAGTTCTTTATAAACTTGCTTATCACTAAAATAAAAAAGGGGAATATGACCCCTTTACATATAACTTTGGGCTAAGTTCTTATTTATTTTGAACAGTATGAATAAAGATTTTTCCGATGACACAAAAGTTTACCTAAAGTTTTAATAACAATCTAACATACATGATGTTATCTAAAAAGTTCTCATCCTTGTTGGGTTCTTCAAGATTTTAAAGCTGAAACTGAGAAATAAAATTATATAAATGCACAATGACCAATAATTTAATAACTTAGGGATGAAAAATGGAATAACCTTTTGCATCTATATATGATTAAGCAATAACAAAAAATAAAAACAATTATAATCATTAATATTCACATTTATACTGATATGTGCATGAGTATTTTGCATCCTTTACGCACTCATGCATACTACATGATGGGGCATAAATCAGAATTATATGGTTTGTTGTGTTAAAAGTATGCATGATCTATAAGTATAAAATCAATAAAGTTCTGTTAGAATTTATAAAAATTATAGCATGAAATTGAACCTTCTTAGTTGGAATTGTGAAGTGTATATAAATATCCATAATATGCTAAATTTTTTGTTTCTTAATATAAAGCCCAAGTTAACACACAGGCAAAATGTTTGCAATGCTGGATATATTATATTAAAAACATAAATAATGTTGTAAATTTAAAAAAGTTTCATTGTAATAGTATAGCTGTTTTATGGATGAAGTTCTATGTAATGTAATATAAGAAATTGTAAGCAATTAAGAATGTCTGTTAAGTAATATTATGTTTATGTAAAGGTTTAATATATGGTAATTTAAAAGTTTTTTCCCCTCTCTTATGGCATGGCTCCTGTACAGTGATTCGCAATAAATATTTTGAAGAAAAATAGTAACTTTCTTTATTTTATAATTTTCTGCTTTGGTTGACTGGAGGTTGAGAAAGGAACAAAGTCTGTATGTTTAAAGAGAATACTTTGATAGACATAATTATTCTAAGCATTCAAATATTTACTATATAATATACTACAAAATATCATTGATTCAGAACTATAATGAAAGGCCTTTTTTTTTTTGGTTAATAATAAAATGCTGTCTATATTACCATTAAAACAATGAATAATGTATTTGGATAGCAGTCAAAATTATAGCACCATTGACTCTTTTTTAAAAATTTTTAGTATTTCAGATCTGGTATTATGAAATACATCAAATGTTCAAATGTTTTGATTATCTCATGGATTTCGTAGGCATTCATGAAAAGAAAATTTTAATGTTCATACAAACTGATGAAAAAAAAAGTTAGGTTAGAAAGAAATTGTAGTGGATTTTATAAACAGATTAAGAACATCCTACTGTCATATTAAGTCTTTTTTTGTTATTTTTTTTTACCAATTTCATTGTACTTATTTATTTTAAAACTTTTTTCATGCTACTAATTGTGTGGAAAAATATTTTTCTCTTACTTTAGGGAATATTGCATTTATATATCAATAATAATTGAAAATATCAATATATTCAATAGTTATATACATTATATATCAACAATTTTTAATATAAATAATATAACCACAAGTAATATTGGTTGCTTTTGACATTCTTTTAATTTAACAATCCTCTCAACTGCTTGTGTGTGACAAGGGGGAGTTCTTAATTTGAGTTGGGATGTTTGTTTATAGGCTTATGAGCTAATTCAGTGAATGAATGAATGAATTTTTGAGTAAAATATCATAGAAACAAATGTCAATTACATTAAATTACATCATATGGATCATAATTATATTGTGCAATAATTTAATAATTATTAAAATTTAGATATCAAACTAATATTTCATTGATTTATCATACAATACATTGAACATGAAGAAAACTATCAAAGAAAATGTATAATGATGAACAAACCATTTACTTCCTTTGTCCATCTAAAATATTAACTGAAACACGAATCATCCGAACTGAATCCGAAACAAAATGTTTTTATTTATACATACGAAAGTGCTCGTAAATGCCATAAGTATTGCTAATATAAGTATTAGTATTGCTAATTCAATACACTCAGTTCAGTAGAATTTGATCTAAAATACGGTCAATTCATATTATAACTTGGATTAAAACACTATCATATAACAGTAATAGAATAATGTTCACTATGTAAGGGTGTTAAATAAAATTTAAAGGCAATAATTTAAGACTAACGAATGAAACTTACTTGTGGATTAATTTCAGCAAACTTGTCTTGTAAGCAATCTTTAATGGCGCCTTTTCAATCACGTGCAACTGAATGTCCAATCAGATGACACTAGTGCATTGTAGTATCACGAGGCGAAAAAAAAGATGTTTTGAAATTTCATTATGCTATAGCTTTCAAAAGCTGCCTTTTGGTATTGAATATAAAATTTTATTGCTCTACTGAAATATTTTTCAGGTGCTTCAAAATAGATATTTTTGTGAAAAGAGATAAAATTCTTTTTTTCTGTTTATTTTATGGTATATTAAATTAATAATATATATTTTTTGTAAATAAAATATTCAAAATATTTTTACAGGAAACTTAGGTATTTCTAAGTATTTCTAATTTTTAGATGTCATTACAGAACAACTGATTTTGTAGAATTTCGCAATTTTCATCATCTTAATTTTGCAGTAGTATATTCTTATAATACACATTGGAATGAAAAAAAACAATTTTTAATTAACGGACCTTAGTTAAAATAAACAAATCACATTTATTTAGAAAAATATTAATGCAATGTCTTTAAAGGCAAAGTGTTATTTTGAAATAAACATTCATATTTTTCAAAAGTCCATAGTAATCATACATGGTATGCTTTACTTATTTCACTGACACATTGAATTGCTTTCTGTTTGTCATCAGAAATATGCCTCTTCATAGGAAGTCATGTTACTTTAACACCATGCCATTCAATCATATCAATATAATCCTTGGCATCAAAGTTTATACGTTGAAATAAAAACTTTTTGATGCCACCTTCATTTTCAGCCCTTGCTTTTAGATTCCGGGGTAATCCAAGCTCTCTCTTACATGACTGCGATCATCTGATATCATACAAAGGACGAGATTTTCAGAAGCAGATTTCTGGCACTGGAAAATGTATATAAGATAGCATAATAGCATTTTTCAATGGCAACAACCAGAATTTAAACATTACTGTAATTGGAATGGCTGGAACTGCCGTGAACACTGGATTGAATAATGGTGTGGTTCGTTTCTTTGAAAAGGAATTAAGAAGGCCACTGCAGTGGTTGATTTGTCTATTTCATGGAAATGAACTGCGCCTACGTCCTAATTTGGAGGAGAAATAGGTAAACAACTAGAAAACTGCTATGAACTTCCAGTAATTGAATTATCACCTATTGAAAATGGCATTCCATTACTAGAAATTAAGGATGATTTAAGTGTGGACCCAAAATATTTGTTAGAAATGTCTAATGCAATCTCTGTTGGAAGGTGCTCTTCTGATTTGTCTATGAGAAAACCAGGAAAACTTTGTTATTCATGATAGCTTACATTAGCAAACCGAATACTTCACTTGTATGTGGGAACAGAATGTACTGCAAAAAAAATCTCCGAATACTGACTGAGTACATTTTGTAAGTATATGCATCTGTTTCGTTTCACATAAAGCTGAAACTATCTTATATCCATGGATCGAAGCACTTGTGGAAACTTGTAAGCTATTCACGTTACCTCCATCAGACTCTTAAAAATGTAATTGACCCAGTCATTCAAAGAAATTCGTACTTCGCTGCTTCTGAAAATCTCCTCTTATGTATGATATCAGTTGATCGCAGCCACGTAAGACAGCTTGGATTACGCCGGATTCTAAAAGCAAGGACTGAAAAATGAAGGGGGCATTGGAAAGTTTTAAGTTCAGCGTATAAACTTTGATGCCAAGGATTATATTGATATGATTGTACGTAAAGATGTTAAAGTAACAGAACGAGGCATATTTCTGATTATAAACTAGGAAGCAAAATAATCTGATCAGGAGAGTCAACGTACTGACTTCAGCAATTTTCCATGTCACACACAAGCAGTAGAAAGGATTGTTAAATTCGTTACCGAGTCACCCTTACCCGTCCGTGGCACTTCTGCAAGAGTTGCATTGATAAAAACGAAAATACATTCTCAAAAGATAATGCCAAAATTTAATAATAAAAAACAAAACAAAACACAATTCAATGTGTCAGTGAAATAAGTAATGGAAACCATGTGTGATTACTATGGACTTTTGAAAAACATGAATTTCTTTTTTTTCAAAATAACGTTTAACATCCCCAATCTCAAAGAACTTTTTAATCTTATGCACAGTAAGTGTGCGTTTAAATTTTCTTCTACACCCACTTTTGATTATATTCCTAAATCTGAAAAAGTTAAACCTCTGAATCAGGCTGATGAGCTTAAAGCAGGGTGTTTAACCTTTTGCAGCATCTGGGCCACATGGTAAATTTTTTCAAGGCAGGCGGGCCGCATAAAAAAGTCAACTACATTCAAAAGTTTAGTTTTATTATGAAAATGAAAAATACATTGTATATGTAATGTATAAAATATTATAATCTTGGTATGCAATGTGATGTGGTAATTTTGAACGAAATCGAACATAATGTGATTTTTTAAATTTGGGTTGGTCTAAAGCGAATTGCTCTCGACTCTAACTTAACTAGCATTAATGATCGAATCAATCTCTCAAACCAATTTTCTATCCTAGGAAACTGTCGTAATCCAGAGGAAAGAAATTCCCGCTGCTAATGATGAATTTCCTGTTAGGCGGGAAACCAAACCTGAGCCATGTTTTTTTTTTAATGGCGGAAGGGTACAAAGATACCCTCAACAATATGTACAACCTAGTCAAAATTCAATATCCCAAATCAATTTCATGAAACTTTGTCAAAATCTTATCTGAAAACATTACTGCAATTGGATTAATATCGGACCTTTCAAAATTACTTAATTTACTTACGCATTGAATTTTTTTGGAAAAAAAATCCCAAAACCGAACGGCGACTTAAAAATTAAAAATTTATGTTCCGATCTTAATATTTCAAATCTTACCCAGTCCATTAATTGTTCACAGGTTAATTCTGATAGTGTTATTCTGATAGTGTGGTTTCTGATAGTGTTTAACATTTTTCCTTTATTTTTCTGTTCCATGCGAGGCAGTTTCCTCTTATTGAAGTTCCACACTTGATACCCTATCAGGGAATGCTGGTGTGGGGCGTTCGTTTTTGCTTCCCATGCTTCAGTCCTCGGTTCGATCCTGCAAAGTGCAGTTCTGTTATCTGTACTCACGGATGTTCAAACCTGCCAATTTAATTTATTAAATATAACTTACTTATTATTTTAAACTTAATTGCCTTATTTTTTATTTCTAACATTTATTTAAACTAATTTTTTTGCCTTTTTTTTTCTTATTGTAAATATTATTTCTCGTATCCTGATTCAATTACAAAAAAAACAATGTAATATATATTCTTCAATGTACGTACTGAGGATAAAGGGTCTTATTTTTTGATATTTTTTGGTGTCTCATGACATCTACTGTCTATGTCTCTGACATTACATTACATTAATATTTTTCTAAATATGTGTGATTTGTTTATTTTAACTAAGGTCTGTAAATTTAAAATTCTTTTTCTTTCATTCAAATTTGTATTATAAGAATATGTTACTGTAAAATTAATACGATGAAATTCGAGAAAAAATTCTACAAAATCAGTTGTTTTATAATGGCATCTAACAATTAGAAATACTTAGAATATGTAAATTTCCTGAAAAATATATTTTGAATATTTTATCTACAAAAATATATATTATTATTTTAATATACTATAGAAGAAATTTAAAAAAATACAAATTTTATCACTATTTCCTCTCTTATAAATAAAGAGTGGTGAAACAAGGACCCATTTTTAAGTAGATATTTAATTTCTCCAGTAATATATAAAATTGAAACTAATTTTCATCTGTTTTTATAAGCTTCTAGGGAGTTAAAAACATACACACAGAATACAATCTTTACATACAAGGAAAATTATGTGAATTTTCACATAATACAATTATACAATTTCACATAATACTTTTCACATAATACAATCTTTACATACAAGGAAAATTATGGGAATTTTCCGCGTAAAAGAAGTTTCACAACAATGAAATAAATATTTTTGAAAAGTCTGTTAAATTTAATCTTCGCCTTCCCTTTCAAATCCATAATTCTGATGCAGATATCTGTTACTTGTGGTTACGAATCGGAGGTACAGTTCCGGGACGATGCAGGGAAAACGATTTCGGTGCGATTCATATCAACCCATAACAGGCCCTGAAACACGTAAACGGAAAGCGTTTCCCCTTCGGAGGTTCGTAAACAACCCGCCAGTGGCCCGACAAAATTCTCCCGTACTTGTCGTTCAACCGGTGCCTCCAGCACTGGCCCGATAAGCTGCCGTCAGTCCTGTGTTTGTTGGGTATATATATATATATATATATATATATATATATATATATATATATATATATATATATGTGTGTGTGTGTGTGTGTGTGTGTGTGTGTGAGTGTGTGTGTGCATGCTTGCATACAGGCTGTTTTAAAATTCGACCGACAAATTCAGAGGAGTGATAGTAGGCATCAAGAGGAGCAATAATCACACAGAAATGCATGACCGGAAACGCAAACCTGACGCTGGAGGGCGCTGCTTACTTAATCGGACCGTACCTCTTACCAACCCCACTGGATGGCCGGAAATATCGCATTTTTCTGGAGGAGGTAGAAAACTCAAAAACAAAACAGTACCACATAGGAATTTATGACCGTAAACGGAAACCTGGTCAGCTAGAGGATAAACAAAGATGCAGAAATTTTTTTTTTCCATTTCTGCATCTTTCTACAAGGACCGTAGTATTCTGCAGGGACTGTAGTCAGGGACTGTAGTATTCGGAGTCTGTAGACTCCGAATAGTCCTAGGATTGGTCTGGCATCCAATATATTGGTATCTGTTATGTCCAACTACTGGCATGGATGTTTGTAGCCGTTGTGAATAGGTTTCAAGCAATAGGTCCAAGTGTAATTTGCCCTCGTGTAGCAAAAGATGACCCTAGCGCTCTCAACAGACATCTGGAATTAGTCGCTTCATAATGGTGGTTGTATTACACATAAAAAAAAGAATGTGCAACCGCTCAACATAATTTATCTAATTGGAGATTATTAAAGAGTGATTTGGTTATTTTCCTTATTCATATTTTTTCCAACGCAGCGCTTACTTGGTATCAAGGACATTCGCCCATCCACGCCGAGATTTTTGCTGGAATCTCTTCGGAACACCTTATAAGGAAATCAAAATTGTTCAGTTTGATACCGGCAAATGAGGGGTGGAGTAGCACAGGAAAGGCGGGTTCTATGCAGGATTCGAACCCGAGCAAACATTATTGAAGCTCTTCATTCTGACCATTATACGACGTCTTTTTTTAAATAGCTATACTTAATATTTTCCTTATGGGGTGGGATAGCATGTATCCCAAGAATACGGGTCCAAGAATGAATACACACACACACACACACACACACACACACATATATATATATATATATATATATATATATATATATATATATAACCCCCTTTAATGGCCGTTCTTACAAAAGGGGTATGAAATTTCCCGTTCTAAAGAGGGAATTGGAAAAATGGGCCCTGTAAGCTAAAGGCTAAGTGAAACTGAATATTTCAATTTCCAGGCTATAGATATTCAATTGACCATTACTTTAATTGGACAGTGTTATGCAACAATGTTCAAATATTGAGCTAAATATCTGGTAGGATGCGCCATGTGTTCAGCTCTCTGGGGGGAAAAACTATTTTTATTGTAAGCCAAAAATATTCTCTCTATTCACTGGAGAACCAAACATCTTCAACTGGAATTTTCAATTGAAGGCTTTATTAAACCTAAAATTTCTCAGTTTCATCGTAGTGTGGATTGGTTCCTTGTTGCACAACACTGGCCAATTACCCTTTAATATTCTCCAGTGATACTAATCCAGTTGTTCGTTAGACAGTTCAAAGGAAGATACTGGTAAATGTATGAACAAACTCGTGCTGATTGCTAGGTCTTAGTTGATCAGGTAACAGGCTATAATTGTTTCGGAATGCAATGGATGACTTATAATTGATTCGGAGCTCAAAGAGCCACCTTTGGCAACACGAATGCTAAACCGATCATAATCTGCAGCTTAAAGACAATTTCAAATGGTTACAAACACTCACTACAGGTTTGATACCCGTAGATTTTAGTTCCAGACATTTGCACCCTGAACACTCGTCCATTGCTGTTAAAGGGTGAAAGAGAGATTAGAATTTATCTCTGGACAACAAGATTTCCTTGATTACTGTTCGAACAGACAGATAAAACAGTATTTTTATAGTTAGTATTTTAGTTCGAAAAATCAAACTAAACTGTTTTTAAATTTCCAAGCAGCAAGTTAGAAATTAAAACTTTATTCCAAGATAAAGCAAAAATATAAGATGTCGAGAAGATTTAAAAAAAAATACCCAAAGAATCATCTTGAATGCCCTTACCCACTGATCAATCTGAGTGCAAGTGATTTTTGACAAATAACCACCCGTGTCATGTATTTTGTCCTCTGTGACGTCAGTGGCACATGCTTTCAGGTAGTAGGAGACTTCATTTACCGAATACATAAATTGAATTTACTTTTTAATCACAAAAAGCGTTTTTCCAAATTAATTTCAAACTAAATTTAAAGGCAAAGTACATGCACTTGATTTCAAGTTGAAAATTTTTTGGTCCCGCCTCGTTTTAAAAGGAAGCTTTTCTTACACAAGTCTTCAAGTTGAATGACAATTTTATTATATATAAATAATTGTTTTATCTTCTCCATTTACAATCATGCTATAAAAGATCAAAAATTTTAAAGAAGCAGTAGAAGGAAACAGTGCTTTTAAAATCGTTTATCGAACATTCCTGTAGAAAGTGTCAAACGCAAACTGACTACTTCTGGGGTGTTAGATGCATTAGTTTTCTAGGTTCATCTCATTTTACCATTTACTTCCTTTGAAGTGGCATCAGAACTCGTCTTTCTCTAGTACACATAAATCAAGAATTTTCAAATTCACTTCATTTAGCCATTTGGTTCTCTTTAAGTGGTATCAGGACTAGTTTATCTGTTTCAGACGCAAATCAGGTAGGTTTGAATTTGCACTTGTTGTTTGACGCTGTACGTAGCATTTTCGTACTTTTTGAAATTTTTTTTTTAAACTACAGTATTTCGCAATATCAGATGCTTTAGTTAGCTCATTTAAAATTTTCTAAAGCATTTTTTTTCTTTCAGCTGTTTCATTATCTAATTGTTGGATTATATTCTATTTTTTTTTCATTTTCAGACAGAAGAAATACCACCTGTTAGGTAAAAATTACGGTGTACACCCACGTAACAGTAGACTGAAGCTTAATGAATGAATCCTCGTTCAAAATTTAATTCAGTTTATTAATGACTTTTACACTACGTTTTTACAAATATTTAAGCGTCTTTTACAAATCAGTAGTTTGTATCTCATAGTCACATTTTTATCAGTACCCGTGTTGATATTAGTAGTTTCATCAGTTATTTTAAAATTTTTAATCTCAACCTTTTAACGATGGCAAATGACAGTAACGATGATGTCTTCGTACTCGAAAATGGTATCGTACCCAACCAAAATGTACCCTTGATATTGCAACTGGATTTAGAAGCCAACGTTGACTTTGGAATTGGGGAACCCCATCCCGAATTCAACGATGGTAATCAGGTACTAGATGAAGATGGTGATCAAGTAATGCAGGAAGTTGCTGAAGGCGGAAACCAACAAGAGGCATTACAGAATGAACCCGAGGGGCTCGACGAAAACGGAAACTTCGCCGAAAATGAAATGCAAGTAGTGTTTCACGGTGAACCTGTGGGGTTCAATGACAACGAAAATGTCGACAATGCCGCACACATTGGTTTCCAAGCAGCATTGCAGGGTGTACCTGTGGGGCTCAATGATAACGAAAATCTCGACAATGCCGCACATATTGGTTTCCAAGCAGCATTGCAGGGTGTACCTGTGGGGCTCTATGAAAACGGAAATGTCGCACATAATGCTTTCCAAGCAGAATTACAGGGTTTAATCGCGTGGCACAATGAAAACTTAAATTTCGTACAGAATGGTTTCCAAGTAGAGTTACAGGGTGGGCCTGTGGGGCTCGATGTAAACGAAAATGTCGCACACAATGATTTCCAAATAGCGTTACAGGGTGAACCTGAAGGGTCTCAAGGAAACGATAATGTTTCGCTTATGTCTATTTCTCCTGCAAGCTCTTCTTTCGCTTTCGACCAGAGTGACATTCTCGGGGCTTCTTCTCCAATGCCTAATCAAGTAATTACCGGCTATGTTAACGAAGGTTATCAATCTGACTTATCATCTGAACTTAGCGAACTCAGTGCTAGCGTCGAGCTTCAATCAAATACTTTGACAGCAAGTTGTAAAGAGCCATCTAATAGATTAACTAGCATTGTAGAAGTAGGCAGTAGGGATGTCGGGATCCAGGTACCGGATCTGTCCACCAGCTCTCCTGAGAACAGGCAACTTTCGGTTGCCCGGTACACCCCAGCCAGTGCCACAGAAGACCTACCTGAAGCCAGAAATACGCTGCAAGTCACGTCTAGTAGCTCTCATGATAACAGTGAAAGGATTTATCCGAATCCTCCTAATTCACCAGCAATCACCAGAGATCGCCTGCTCCCACCACAGCATCGAAGGAGACATCGAGGAGCGAACCGTAATGTAAGATGCGTTTATCATGTTGTTCCTTTTTTATCTTCTATTTGTTAATTTCTTCCATTTGTAACATAGTTTGCAGCTATTTATTACAAGTAAAGATCCTAAAATATGTTTCTAAAGCATATTATTGGAGGTAGAAATAAAATTGTGGTGTTGAATTCTTATCGCAGACAACGCGAGATGACCTTAATGATTGTTTTATGTTCCCTCCTGTGGTGAGCGAATTTAAATGCCCATCAACCCCTAGGTGAATACTAAGACTCTTTTTGTAGTACAGGACCATGTGGTGAATTTGAGCAGCAATTAGAAACAGCAGAAATGACTTGAATATAAGAATTTGGATTTAGCACGGCTGTAATATTTGTAGAGCAAGTAACTGACACCTAATGTTAGATTAAATACTTAAAGGAGTCTGTCAGAAACTGGAATAGCAACAAAGAACAATGTAGCTTCTAACTGTTCTTTAGCCCCAAGACAATTTTTCTAACTTGTTTAGTACAGTCTAACCTCGTTATAGCGAACCCGGTATATTAAGAAATCATGTATATAACGAACGAAAATTTTGGTCTCGCTGTTTTCCTGTTGTACGTAATTAAATTAGTATTGTCAGTTCAATGTAATCGATTATAGTCGATATATTCATTAATGATGATTTTTAATAGACTTTATCATTTTCAATACATCATTATTGAATACACATTGCAACAAATGAGTTATAATTTTGTGAACTCTTGCATTTTAACGGTTCGGATACAGCGAACCACCTGAAAAAGTGAACAAGGCCTTTTGGTCCCTTGAAGTTCATTATAACAGGGTTCGACTGTACTCTATTTTTTAGGGCATAAGATGCGAAATTTAAACTTCGTGCATATCTGGCTAAGTTCATTTAAATGCATCTATTTCAAGACTCCGAGGCTGTATCTGATTCTAAAGTCCAATTCTGTGACAGGGGTAGCCTTTTGCGAGGGTTTTTACAAATCGCGAGGTTTAACGCTTCATCAAAACATCTTCATTTCAATCAAGTGAGATAATTTTTCAGGTACAAATACTCCGCCAAATACTGGTGACTTGGCTAGGAAAGTCTAATAACCTATTAAGTTGGATATGACCATATAAATTGTAGATTTACACAAGCGATAGGATTTTAGTATTCATTCTTCTAGAAGTTAATTTACTTTAATTCTTCCCGTCAAAAACAGTTTTAGTATCTTAACATCTACATTTTTCAGTAATAACGATAATTAATCATTATTTGATGGATCGTAAAGTAACATTGTATTTTAACGAAAAGTTTAAACATCTTTAAACGGGTTTCTGAGTGATTATAAAATCACTTTAAATTTTCGAAAATTTTCAAGGAATACGAGTTGCAGCCTCGAACAGGTTGAATATTGGTAAGTATCACAAACTACCGACATGTTGGTTGGGATCCCTGTTGAGGCCTTGATCTTCAAGAGCTGTCTCATCATAACAAGAAATGTTGGTTCAATAGTGCTCCTTTAAAAAGTAACCAATAGATAAATCACATATGTATAGGTGAAAGTCTTAAAGATGAATCTTCCATATTTAAAAAAGAATTCAGATTGTCTCGAACGAAACTACCGCGGGTTATTTAACGTAGGATTACTTATCGTTGCTTACATATACATAAATACATATGAAAGAGGTATCTATATATCATATTATATAATATATATATACACGTTTGTTTATATATACATATGTGTCAAAATTTGACTCATTTTGGTACTTTTCTGTTTAAGTGTTTACTGCTTATCCAAGCGATACAGACTGGGTTTGGCGCGATGCCAAAATTATAACTCGCGAGGTACGGATAGTTTTTAGCGTCTGAAA
The DNA here is from genome assembly GCA_907164885.2 of Dolomedes plantarius. NCBI lineage: Eukaryota > Metazoa > Arthropoda > Arachnida > Araneae > Dolomedidae > Dolomedes > Dolomedes plantarius. The sequence goes on along the minus strand of OU015503.1, from coordinate 84,598,938 downwards.
TTTTGCTTTCCGGAGGACCGTTATGGAGGAGCGCAATCCTACGTTAAAGCATCTTCAAAGTTAAATTTTCAGACTATGACTCTAAATAAATGACGACCTAAAATGATCTATAAATCACAGAAAAGAGTCGTAGCCACATATTGTGAACAGAATTAATTTTTAATGCATCGTAAAAAATTTAAATTGAAACTGGGGTAAGAATACTATATAAATGCAAAGAAATGAACCGAGAATAACGGATATTACGATAATTTAAATTTATACGAATCGGGCCTTTCTTGGCTCCTACGCAGAACTTATGGGTACGCTTCATTTTGCTCTGCACTTGATAGCATAACGAAGAAGTTCTCAAAGTCTGAGTCGCGACCCACTGGAAGGCCGTGATCCGAATTTGGATGGATCGCGAAAAAAAAAATTAAATCTTTCAAAAATTCTTTACATTAAGAGGGGTTCGATCATCGAGATAGTGTGTAAGAAAAATTATCGCTTTTGAAAGTAGGTGGCAGCCATTAAAAGTTAAGAGAACCGCTGGCATAAATCTTAATTTTATATTGCAGAAACTAAGAAAAATGTTCTATAGTCCAAATCGTTCAGCTGCCGTATTACATTGAAAATAGCGCGAATAACCTGTATGTACCTGATACAAATTTCTTTAAATTTTTATCAGACTGGAAAGCATTAACTATTTTTTTAATATGTACAGATGCGGTCAGCGAATAATCCTGACCTTCCGTATCAAACTTTCGTGAAGTTCGGAACTTTCTTGCTGATACTGGCTTCCCTATTTGTTCTGGCGATCGTGGCATGCCTTCAAGATATTATATCCATGAAGCATCTGAAAATATTCGGAACACTGTTGGTATTGTCTGTGGTAGGAACAATAGGTTGCTATACAAAGGTAAGTGGAACGAGAGGCGCTCTAAACATATGATCTGCTTCTATTTAAGTAGTATCATAACGTTTTTGAAAGAAACTGGTATGGTCTTCAGTGAATCGGTAGAAAATTAGTACTGGGGAAACACATAGAATGGTTTAAATCTGAAGGCTACATGATTATGAAGTTGTAATACACTTGCTATGAGTTACTCAATGTTGAAAAGTATTAACTTAAACCTTGGTAACACAAAGAAATATTCCTTCCCTTTTTTTCAAAGAAAAACAAAAGCTATGATCAGTTATAAATATATAGCGAAATGTGCGGGAAAAAGTTCCTCTCCAGAACTCCGATTAAGAATTAAACTTTCATAAATGGCAGCTTCACCATGGTATGTGTCGAACGCAGTTTAAAAGGTTTGCAACCCTTTTAAATGTTTTAAACTAATTTATAATTCTATTTGTAATACAGTGTATTTCAAAAAAGAATCAGCCGATTTAAAAGACTATTAATCTTTTAATCCGTTTTGATCGAATAATGTATAGGCAGAAAGAGTGAAATCTCGAGTTTCACACAGTTGCCGACAACTAGCGCTAACGCTCTTCAATTTGCCCGCCACTTCAGTGTTTGTTAAGATGGCGACTGCACAACCGAAATCATTTTGTATTCTACGCTTTGCAAAGCGAGTCCGTAAATATTCAGCGTTTTTTTCGTAGACAAAACCCTAGTAGATTGAAGTTCCTACCTCTCGGAGCTTTAGGCGATGGTATAAACAATTCAAGACACGGGTTGTCTGTGTACGCATAACAGCCGTGGAAGCAATGTCTGCAGACATGCTCGCAAAAGTTTGGGACGAATTTGCCTCCCATATAGATATATGTCGTGCATCCAAAGCTGGGCATTTTGAGCACCTTTTTTAATTTGGTTTGTAAAAAACTTTTAGCCATGCAATATAAAATTTTAAGTTTCTATGTTCAATATTTTTCATAATATTTTCATTTCAAATTGGGAGATTCTTTTTTAAACACCCTGTATAATTCCATGAAATATTAACCTTTGTAAAAAAGCTACAAAGTAGCTATAAATTACTGGGCTTAAGCTATTTCTTAAAGCTAGACTTCAAATCTATTTTACTCTTTAAAAAGCAACTTTTATTACGCTTGTAAAATTTAAATTTTGCTGATATACTCACTGATTAACTTTCTGTTATCACCAGACATCTCACAAATTTCAGCGTAAATTTGAAAGTTCATTTTGAGTAACATACGTGGAACTATTTAGCCTCTGATTTCTTATGTATTCAGTTATACCTTTACACATTACAATACATAGAAATATCAAACTGAAGAAATGTACCTTTATTTTATTTCTAAAACTACTTCTACCCTCTTTAGTACATGTACTAGTAGCTCGGTCTACGACCTCCCCTTCCACAATTTAAATTTTAGAAGTGTAGCAGTATTGTGATGTTTAAAATATGCTCAAAACTGACTTATTTTTTTTATTCACTACAATGTATTTAGGCATGCTGCGTAGGTCAAGAACAGACGGAGGAAATACCAAGTGTCACTTACGGATCAACTCAAACCACTTGCGGATCATCTGGAAACACAAGGTCGGATCCTCCTGATACTACAGGGTGAAATGGGATTCTAGAACTTACAGCAAATGCTTCAGCAAGTATAAAATCGAAGATTTGTCGACTCTCAGTATTTTGCTGTCCAGAGTTTTGTACATAGTGTATATCAGTTTTTATGATCGTTTTAAATGTAATTTTGGACAGATGCCCAATGGCATCTTTTTAGCGTACATTTTACATCTGTTTTAATAAACTTCTGACTTTTATAAAGTTGTCATGGGATTCATTTTTGTTCACAGAAAAACCTTTTTTTAAATGCATGCTGGTCAAACTATTTCTCATTCTGTACTGTACTGTACTGAACTGAAGTGAACACTCGGTTTAAACAAATGACACCCTATCAAACGTTACTATTTAACAAAGCAGTTTTTGAAACGCTTCTTATAGCGAGTTTTAGTTCTTAATGCAGGGTGTCCGGGCTAAAGGTATCCAAAAGTCATGACTTATTTTTACGGAACTACCCATTAGAATTAAAAATAAAAAAAATATATATTTAAATAAAAACATCTCACAAAGTTTGAAATCTATCATAGATTTCGATGTGTGCACCTTTTATGTAGCACGACTAAGTCTAAATGGTAATCCAGTTCTCTTCAAGTGTTTCGTAGCATATCGGGTGTTAGACATTTTGCCTTGGGGATTCATTAAATTCGTTGCGTATAAACAAGTTGAAACTGTGGATGAGTTGAAGAAGCGTATCATCCAAGCAATTGGTGTAATAACTCCTCTGATATGCTACGAAACAATTCTAGAGAACTGAATTACCATTTAGACGTTTATCGTGCTACTAAAGGTGCACACATCGAAATCATGATACTATGATCGAAGTCTATGATTGATATTAAAACTTGTTGAGAAGTTCTATTTAATTTTTTTTTAAATTCTAATGGATAGTTCCGTACAAAGTCATGACTTTTGGATACCTTTAGCCCGGACACCCCGTATTGTAGGTTCGGGAACTTTTATAGAAAAAGAATCTTACTTTCGTTGATGACAACTGTCTTAAGCAAGTTTTTTCCCCGTTCCCGAAGAATGCAGCAGGTAGATGGTCCTGAAGACATTCTCTCATCCACGCTAATTTTCGTTGGCTATTGTATTATGGAAGCACGGTTATAGGTGAATCGACGCTACTCCGTATGTGGGGCCTAGGAATGTCCATGCTAGGCATTCAAACCAGAGCCCAGTGTGTGAAAGGTCATGACACTAAATGTGCCTTAATGTAAAAAGTTATATTTGTCCTTCAGCGATTTTCCCCTTTTTAATCATGAACTGTTGAGAGACAAAGGAAATATTTATTATGCATCAGTCCTGTGAATTTGGTCATAAATTTCTAAAAATTCGAATTTCACATATATTTAATATGTACGAATGTGTTTTTATTTGTTAAATTCATACTCTTAAAATTAACCCATTAATTTGGAACTAAACCTCGACATACTGATGTGTCTTAGTACTTCAAGAAATTGACTGAAATAGATAAGACATTTTTTGCAAGAGAAAAGTCGGGCACATCTTTGCGAAAACTCGTAATTCATGTACAAACCATTTTTTTAAAAAGCAAATAGACATAATAGGTGGTAATAGAGAATGATCTTTAAGGGGAGTGGTCACTTTTACGTACCTTTAAAAGTATCATTTTTAGACCTATGCTGGATTGTATGTACTATTCATGATTTTTTCTTGATTTACATAAAATTTTTTGAGTAACTGCTTATAATACTGTTTATTATATATGGAATATTTCAAGGTAATTAATAAAAAATTAAAATTATTTTTTATGCATAAAAATTGAATTTTTTTTTTTAAATCGAGCATTTTGCAGTCAATTACTGTGCGCATTCTATCAAAATAAATTATTAAGGTACATTAATAATTGCTTACTATATGTGATTAAAACACTTTAGACAACAAAATCCCCCAAACGTTTTTAACCTTAATATATTTTATTTTTTTTAAAGAATTTTTTTTATAAGCTTTTACTCAGTCATTTTTGAAATTTCTAATTAAAAATAGCACGTACTAAAATGTTTTAATATATTTTAGAATAATGTTGCTGGATATTGTTGCCTGAAGTATTGTAATCACATATAGTAAAAAATTATTAATGTACCTTAATAATTTATTTTGACAGAATACGCACAGTAGTTGACTGAAAATGCTGGATTTAAAAAAAAAAATTATTCACTTTTTATGCATAAAAAGTCATTTTTATTAATTACCTTGAAAAATTGCATCTATAATAAACAGTATTATCGGCAGTTACTCAAACAATTTCATGTAAATCAAGCAAAAATCATGAGTAGTACATACAATCGAACATAGGTCTAAAAATGATACTTTTAAAGGTACTGTGACGTAGGCAGTAATAAGACAAGCGTTTCACTTCAATTACTTTACTACGCCACCTTAAACAACTACAAACTACAACTACACACTACAACTACAAAAAGCAAGTATGTACAGCGAGTTAGAATTAACATGTTAGATATGTCAGGACGGCTTCGGGTTCACAGACCAACTCTGGCCTACAGGCCGAAAGACCAGCCGAGCTGCGTCCTCTCTGGCACTCAAAACAGATCTCTCTCTCGTGGAGTATTGGGGGTCTTCTTTTATACGGTCGGCGAATTCAAAAGCTTTCTCCGGCGTTTTAAGTGGTCGTAAGGGTCCAAAGTTTATGGGATTCCACATGTCGCTATAGTTCAAAATTCTGGAGAGCCCTAGAACTGTTGTGATGATAATTAATAGTTTAGAAATAATTAACGTTTATATTAATATCGGGTATTCAGATAATTAAATTAGTAAAGTAAGTAAATAAGTAAGTAAATTTTAGTAACGATTGTGCTTTGTTTTAATCAATTTATTAAGTCTCTGCTAAATATATGTAAGGGTTATACTTGTGGTGATCAGATATTAATTGATTTGATTAATGTCATCGCATTTGGAGAAGTGTGCGCAAGTTTCTCTAAATGTTTTGACATTGAGAAGAATTAAGTTTGAAATAGATCATCACAGGTTATACCTTATTATTGTTAATATTGATAAATTAATAAGTCTTATTTATGAACCTTGTGAATGGCTGGTATATTGTTTTTTTATTGTTTTTTTGGCTGGCGGTTTGTAATTTAAATGGTAAAAGTCTTAGAAATATTCTTTGCTTTCCTTCTTTCCTTAAAAATGACCCAGCGCCTAGCAACAGCTTTCATAGCCTCCCCCACTATCGGTAACCCGATACGTCCGCTACGCGCCCTTTTTCAAACGGGGAGAAATCGCAGAAGAGGAGATGCAAGGCGCGCAAGGATACATCGCCGGGTGGATGACCAGGCCGCCATGAAATTAAAATAATCAACAAGAACGAGATGAGAGGTGAAAAAAATAAATTGTATAAAGAATTGCAGAGTGCAAGAGTGCTACCTGTGGCCTTTCCCCCTCATTTCGGCCATGAGAATTCAAGGAGCGCCAAGGAACTATTTGGTATGGAGGATGGTTTCACCGGACTGATGGAAGTGGTGACAAGGTGTTGACTCTGAAGCGCGGGGGTTTTGAAAAGAGAGATTTTGGAGGATCCTGAACGGAGAGGGAGGCAAAAAAGACCGAGGGATCGGGGGCTGAGGCTCTGGCCTCGGGACGACGCTAAGATCCCGACGATGATGTGACGGCGACGGGTGAATTTCTTTTCCTTTCCTTTACCTTCTGTAAATTCTATGCATAACCTCTCTACCTTTTTTAAAGCTGCAGCAGAATCAATAAGATTAAATTTAAATGTAAAATGAAATTTATGATGAGCAATTGCATATAGAATAATTTAGTTTTTTTTTATTCGCCAGCCACTTCACTTATTTGTATTGTTTTTATTGATAATTATTTGTATTATGGAGAGTAGAACTCATTTAAACGAAATTGTATTTATTCAATTGAATTTGGTTGTCAGAATAATGTTAAGAAGATCTGGAGTTAATGAGTTTGTTTGTTATAATGTCAGGGAAATTCTTAAATAAATTGTTATTTGTAGATTGTAATGTGGTGTCATGTCGGTCCTTGCCTTCTTAGTAAATTTTCTGATTTTCAGCTTTAGGTTTTATTTTATTTCAGTAGATATGAAGCTTTTCTTTTAGGTGAGATAATTTCATTTTCTAGGTGTTCTCCAAGATTAGATAGTAAATTTATTAGCGTAACTTTTTCCTTTTCTTTTGGCTCATTATTCATCACAGTGATGCAGACAGTAATGAACCTAGGGTAAATTTTAATTATTAATTGTTTATGGGTTATTGCTACACACAACGCAACTTTACCATCTATCTTAAAATGTACTAACCACTAATGGCCAAATGGCAAATATTGTTGTATTTAAATTTAACTGAAGCCTACCTTAATCAGTAAGAGTTGATTCCTAACTTTAATACCTTTAATTAGTAATTAATTGTAATAAATATAAAGTTTAAAATAAACAACCCCATAACTACATATTCGTTGCCACAGAACCACTCAGGTATTTATGCCTTTTTTAACGTCAGAAACGCACATTACACAAAATTTATGGCCTCTTATCCTAGAGTTTATGAGACCGCTCAGTTAACATTTCGCCGATAGATGACATGTTCATGTTGAGGGGTAGGAACGAGCATCACAGACTTATATAATTACAATTTTCGTGCAGTAATGGAGACAACGTCACAGTACGTAAAAGTGACCACTCCCCTTAAATGTGTATAATTCATTTTCCAAAAAAAAGAGACGAGACTAATATATAGTTGATATATTACAGTTCGCACGCCGGGGGCGCGCGTTCGATTCCCGCATAAGACTTAGTTGTATTCTGGGGAACCGGTCAGTCTTCCGCCTGCAAAAGGAGCCCCGTCTAGAAAGGGGAGCTACAACCCATCGTCTATCGCCGGTGTCATCGTTTGTTGATAAAATTCTTCTGTGACTGTGATTTTTGTGCTTCTATTTCCTTGTATTCATATGTACATCGGACTGGGGTGTAATGTTGTCAGCCCCCAGGGACATTAGCCAAAAAAAACAAAAAAAAAACAAAAAAAAAAACTACAGCTCTAGATATATCGATATGTCTATGGCTTTAGAGAGTGAGAAAATTAAATGCCAAATTGAGTCTAAATTTTTGCCTTTTTAACTGTTTTGAGTAAGGGCAATCGCAGTAGGGCCCACTGGTCATTCCGCTCCTCACTTGCAAACCCCCTCCCGTTTTGAGTTTCGGCTGTGCGACCCGACTACACAGACTCTTAATCTATATACATAAAACAGCTCCGTGACTGACTGATTGACTGACTGACATACAACGCACAGACCAAACCGCTGGACCTAAAGGGCTGAAATTTTGCATGGCGATTCTTCTTATGGTGTACGGGTGCACTAAGAAAGATTTTTGAAAATTTTTTCTTAGATTTTTTTAAATTAAATTTTTAAGCTGTTTTTGTAACTTTTTTTAAGTTTGCGTCTAAAATAATAATTTGAGGGTTATAAAATTTATATCACATGAAAGATGATAAAATTTCCTTTAAAATGAAATCTTTTTCGAATCGTTAGCTCCATTTTCTGTTTTTTGGTGAATTTTTAAAGATTAATTTTTAGAATTTAATTTATTAAATGATGATCACGTGATTTCTTTTTCTGGTACTTTAAATAAATTTATTGTCACGTGATAACAATGAAATAGACAAAAAAAAATTTTCTTGCTAATGCAGCAGACGACTGGACATTATAAAAAAATATATTAAGATACAGTAAAAGATATGTTCCTCAAACTGTACTATATTAACTGTACTATATTCTTTAGTATGTCCTAGAGACAATTTTAGTATGTCCTAGAGACCTTTAGATTTAATTTGAATATTTTCTTCTACATTATTTTGTCTTAAAAAATATCCCTTACGATTTTTTTATAAATGTATATATTTTTTTATAAATGTATATATTTTTTTATACATCAATTGTATACATAGATCGTCGTATTTATTATAAATACGTATATATATTTATTTTTTTGGCATTAATTGCATACACTGAGCATTGTATTTAATTTGAATGTACTCCGTAGCGAAGTGCAGTTTTCAGCTAGTTACGTATAATATGCTTTATTTAAGTGCAACTCACTAATACAGATCGATAATCTACTTTTAGATGATATTTATATAATATAAAATACTCTTTAAAAGCGAAACAAAAGCTCTTAATTTAGTCTGTATTCTAGATCACACCTCCTTAGCTTGGATACTCTAACTTAATTAAATATTAAATTAAAGACGAGAATCGGCTTCAGAGATTCCGGAATCAAGTTCTCTGTGACCTTTATAACTGACAATTCCTTTTTCGTTTCCATACCGTTTCATACATCCCACAAACTGATGAATCTCTACAGAAGTCTCATTTAAAATCTGAAGGCTCTGGATTTTATCGAGAGGTGCTTCAATTTCAGGATTCGCACCTGCATTGAGGTTTGATCTAGAATGCTTTCTTCTCGGTTCTGTTTTAACCATCGACGGCTTGTCAGCACTTTCGGCCCGGTGACTTCTATCAGAAACTAATTTTAAGGGAGGAACCTCTTCTAGGAGAATGCTGTTTAAGACATCAACACAAAAAGGATCTGTATTCATCGCTGATACGTTACTTCCCGCATGCTTGTATTTGCAGGGTATCAACGGGATCGTTTCGTATGGCATTCCGAATCCTTTGCAGTCAGTAAAGGTTTTTGCATTATCACTTGAACTCAGATTTGGCAAGGAAATACAAGGAATTTTGCGTGTTTTTATAAGGTCTGTTCGTGAAAATCCGAGAGATGATGAAGAGGCATCATCAGAATACTTCTTTCGTTGGGGGAAGCTGTCTGGAAGGTGGATATTAGGTACAGAGCATTTACCTGTTATCACCATCTCTTGGTTAATTCGGGATATTGTGAATTGCTCTTTGACTGCTTCCATCAGAATGTGAAAAGCTGGCTCAATATCTTCATCTGGGACTTTAGTTGCGAGCTCGAGCAATTCTTTATCTCTTTTAACTTCTTCTTCCCACTGGATTTGGATCAGTTTGGATCTGAAATACTTCGCGGCGTCTTCACACTTCAAACTGTCCATCTGTCGGATAAAAAATGAATTAAAAGTGTTAGAAAAATGCTTTTTCTTCATCATTTTTTTTAGTAATAAGCATCAGCATTATAATGGTATGTACAAATCCAGTTATTTGCTTCACTTGATGTAATTCAGAAACGAGAAGATGTGTAAGATTAGAAGTGTAAGAAGATGTACTTCAAAGATTAAAAATAAAATGAAAGTGTTTGCAAAAACGAATTTTTTCTTTAACAAAGCAATGACAGTTTTGCGTCATTTAAACTGATTCATTGCTGCATTTGATTTCAAACTGAATAATCATTGAAAATCAAAACAGCGCCAAATCATATATTAAAAAAAAAAATCAGGTAGCCTCTTCTAACGAAACTACCGCGGGTTATTAACGTCGGATTACTTATCGTTGCTTACCTCTTTTGTATGTATATATGTATGTGTGCATGTATTATGTATATATGTACGTATTATGTATATATGTACGTATGCATATATATACATATATGTTTGTGGCAATTTTGACGCATTTTGGTACTTTTATGTTTAACTGTTTACTGCTTGTCCAAGCGATACAGACTGGGTTTGGCGCGCTGCCAAAATTATAACTCGCGAGGTACGGACGGACGGTTTTAGCGTCTGAAATTTTCCTCTCCGGAGGACCGTTATGGAGGAACGTAATCCTACGTTAAAGCAGCAATAATGAGCGTGTGTTGCATCATGAACTTGCTCGACGATATTTGTGAATTACGACTCGTAATAACAGCGACACATATGTATTTTATTTGCATCCTTAAACAGATTACAAATATCTATTAGTCTCTTAGAACTAAAGTGATATTCAGCAAAAGATTTCAGATCTGACCCAACACAGGCACAATAACAGACCTACAGTTTACACAAATCATCTGAGCTTCATCTGAAACTTCAACTGAATATAAGTTCTTGGGTCCGAATTCGGCATGCTTATATACCCATAGCGATATTCCCGCTTGTAATTCTGGAATCAAAGCGGGAAAATTGTGGAATTTTCCACCGCCTATAAGTGGACAATTCCAGAATTCAAGAATTACGCTACGCAGGGGAAATCTGATTGGTTCTTCGGACACCTAAAAAGTCACCAAATGTCGCAAAATTTGTCGCCAAGCTCCCCACAATCCTCGAAAATTTCTCCACTTTTTGAAATCCAGCACTCAGCGACAGTAAATAAACCGTTTAAAACACAATAAATATAAATTAAGGATAAATAGAGACCGTTTACAAATGCTTAGAAATATTCACATCTGTTTACAACTGTATGATTAAAAACATGTTGGATTTCAAAAGGCATTTTGAGCTAAGTATGAATAAGGCTTGAAAAAGTTTTCATTGAATACATTTTAATTTCTAATTTCCAGGAAGAGTACTCGGTCTCTCCTTCTTTTCCTTTGCCCTTTTCTAGTACTTGTCTCTTATCTGAAGGGGGGGGGGGGGGTTCCCTATCCAGAAGTTTTGGCTTTTATCAGATTCACTCTTGCCTTTTTAGTACTGTCGTATATAAATGCTGTTACCACATTTAAACTGAATTATTTTATATCACTGTTATCTCCTCCTTTTATATGACTATTTTTTCCATGTTTTAAATTAATCGCAATCTAGATAGTATGTTTGTGTGTGTGTGTGTGTGATTGTGTGTTTGTCTAGTACAAATCTTGCAATCGATTTTTAACTAACTTCCCGACTAGCTAGACATTTGAAACTTATAGAAAAGCTCAGCACACGATGATAATGCATTTTTTGATAATTTTAGCCATCTTTAAGCAGAATCGAATTAACTTTCAGTTATTTTCAGTTAATTTTGTTTTGTAGACTGGTGCAGCCATCTATCGGCCGGAATGGGAATGAAGAGTTAAACGCAAGTTAACTTCCAATTAACCTCATTTTCTTACAAGTTGATGGGATAATTCATCAAAAATTTTTTTTTAAATATTTACTAATCCATAGAATTGTCAAGTCTATATGATTCAACAGAAAGTTTAAAAACATGGTATATAAAAAGTTATTTTTACCTTGTAATTATTTTACTGTATTATGACGGTTTTTAGTATCTGAATTATATGACAATATTTATCACCTGTATTATATGTCCGTTTTTATCACCTGTATGTAAGACTGTCCTTAATATCTGCTATTTTTGACTGACTTTATCACCGTCTGCATATCATTGTTTTTACCTTCATTGTTCTTATCACCCTTTTTACCTCTGTTTATAAATTATTGTTTTTGTGATCTATTCCTTCATTGTTCCTATCATTTTTTGTCTATCTGTGTTTTACATGATGTGTCTTTTACCTTTCTGAGTTTCACTGGTTTTTACTATTTAAAGTGCTGACTTATATGATGTTTTTCGGGTTTTACCATGTGTTTGGTGCAGCATGTCCTCTCTGGACCTTGCGCCATAAAACTTACCAACCAACCAACCAGGAAGAGTATCTTAAATTAAATTTAAAAGTAGGGCGGGGTGGCCCAGTTGGAAACAGCAGCGGACCAGTGATGTGAACATCCCTGGTTCGATGCTCGTCGCTGCATATCCACTGCCGTGTTCACTAATGGTGGCCGGGAAACGTAAAATAGGCCGTGGCTGCAATGTCCTCCAAGTTCTCGGATTTACCTCTGAGGGTGCGGGGGTCAAGTGTTCCGGTCTCGTCACTTGACTCGGTTCAAAATTGCAGGACCGGTCGTTTAGCCAAGTCGGACTCCAACCAATGTGGTGCTAATTCAAAACAGGAGCCGCACCTTCATCGTCCATAGCCTTCGGAACTTGATCTGATGTTGCTGTCGATCAAGTGGCATAAGCAACAAATTTAAAAGTCTCCTGATAAATTTACCTTAAAAAAGGCTTCCACAAGCAGGCATATGCCAAGGCCGTGGACGTAAAATAGGCCGTGGCTGCAATGTCCTCCAAGTTCTCGGATTTACCTCTGAGGGTGCGGGGGTCAAGTGTTCCGGTCTCGTCACTTGACTCGGTTCAAAATTGCAGGACCGGTCGTTTAGCCAAGTCGGACTCCAACCAATGTGGTGCTAATTCAAAACAGGAGCCGCACCTTCATCGTCCATAGCCGTCGGAACTTGATCTGATGTTGCTGTCGATCAAGTGGCATAAGCAACAAATTTAAAAGTCTCCTGATAAATTTACCTTAAAAAAGGCTTCCACAAGCAGGCATATGCCAAGGCCGTGGACGTAAAATAGGCCGTGGCTGCAATGTCCTCCAAGTTCTCGGATTTACCTCTGGAGGTGCGGGGGTCAAGTGTTCCGGTCTCGTCACTTGACTCGGTTCAAAATTGCAGGACCGGTCGTTTAGCCAAGTCGGACTCCGACCAATGTGGTGCTAATTCAAAACAGGAGCCGCACCTTCATCGTCCATAGCCTTCGGAACTTGATCTGATGTTGCTGTCAGTCAAGTGGCATAAGCAACAACAAAAGCAACAAATTTAAAAGTGTGCTGATAAATTTACCTTAAAAAAGGCTTCCACAAGCAGACATATGCCAAGGCTCGCCAAGCTCACTCCTATCGGGATAGCCAGAGAACTCACGTGTCCTGTGAATGATAAGACAACCGCTACCAGAGCTGCCAGAAGGATACCTCCTCCAAGGTACATAGGTAGTCGTACTCCATACCTTGTCCAGTCATCTAACGGGCTTCTGTGATTCTGTAAAGAACATCAAGAGTGTTGGACTGAAAACAGTCTAATAATAGTACCAAATGCTTAAGGTGACTGCCTACGTTCGGAGCCAATTTAAAAAAAAAATCATTTTTTAAAGGATTTTTTATGGTCTTTTATGGTAAAATAGCACTTAAAAATTAAAAAAGGAACAAAAACTTACCTGTAAATACCCTACTTTTTTATAAACTGGTCAATCTGAAGTAATTTTTAATGAAATTTAGCTAAAACGCCTATCACTCTGCACAAATTTATAATGCTACTAGTTTAATTTTCTTCTCACACATGATACATATGACAGTTATCTTCAAAATGACCCACAATCAAAGAGAAATTTTAAAATGCAAAAATAATACACATAATTTTATGTTCCAGTAGGAAAATTTTCCTCGATTCGTCATTCTTTTCCTTATAAAAAGCCTCAGATAAAAAAGTATTTATTATACATCAATTATTGTACGTCATTTCATTAAAAATACCATCTAAAGCAGTAGTTTCCAACCTTGGGTACGCGTACCAGTACCGCGGATAAGCAGCTACCGGTACGCAAATGATTTTACAACTTAAAACAAAAATCTATTAAAAATCTGTATTACGAAAAAAGAAAAGAAATGACTATAATAACTAATAATCCATACGTTTTAATATTTTAGTTTGGAATTTCTTATCCATTGTTTGTGTTGTAATACTTTATTGGGATTTACCTAATCTCAAAAGATGCCGTCTACACCTGAATGTGTTATCTATGACCACCCCATAAAAATTTGGCACTCGCTTGAGAATTATAACTGTGTCTATAACTGTGTTTGCGAATTATAACTGTGTCTGAGTTCTACTAAAAATTGTGTTTTGTGTTTCAAACATCTTTAAATTAATTGCATATTATTAATCAATAGTGATTGTATTATTAATAAATATTAAGAAGCTTTTAAGGTAAGTGTATTAAATTCAAGAGATTTATTAAAAATTATTTTTTAGATATCTTAATTAATTTTGTTCTCCATTGCATTTAATTCGACATTTCAGATTTTTTGGTCTACCGGTACGTCATCAAATTGGTTATAACGTGCAGGTACGGTACTATAAAAAGGTTGGGAACCCCTGATCTAAAGCATTTCCTGAAAATTTTATCAAATTATATACATTATTATGTGAGATATAATGATAACGGTAGAGATTTGTGCTAAAAAACATAATTCTGAGAAAAACGCATTTAAAGTTGTTTGTCACTTCAATTTTGTAGCATACGATGATTTTTTTAAAATAGCTACAACTCTGTTTCTAATTAATGTAGAATGAAAATCAAAACGGTTTTGAAAAGAGAAAAGATTGAATTCCACGATTCTTGCAAAAAATGAAATTGACCAAAATAGTCAAAAAATGACATTTTCAACGTAGGCAGTCACCTAAAAGGGAACACAGGACCTTGAAACCCGACGAAAGGACTATAAATAGGGTCTAATTCTAACCACAAAAAAACTCAAATAATATTAGAAAAAGAATTTTTCTCTCTTTATACATATAAAGTACATACAGGGTTCCCCCCAATATTCGTTACACCCCCCTTAACTTCTAAACGATGACAGCTTAGGCCATAAAGTTGGTGTCTAGGTATAGTAAAAAGGCTATGCGCTACTCGATGCGATAACTTACAACGCCATGTATCGGCAAATTTTGGAATGAGCGTTTTTATCTCAAAAACGGTACAAGATACGGGAAAAAAAGTCAATTGCAAAGTTGTTCAACATCATTGATTTTGTAACAAAAAACACCTTGCGTACACTAATACTAAAAACAGAATGTAAAAATTTAAAACATTTGTTTGGTCGTGATTTTCAGCACTATGGCGTCGTGAAACGTGAGCGAAGCTCGAAAAGACCAGAGAATCCAGTCCAGAGTGCAAATGTGTATAGTGGCTAATGGAAAGCACTTTCAGCAACATTAAATAAATTATCCTGAAGATAGGGAAGTGTCTTAGTTTCTTTCTTCCACTCTTTATGACATGACAATTTTCGAAATCGTGACCAAACTAATGTTCATTTTCTACATTCTGTTTTAAGTATTAATGTGCGCAAGTTGTCTTTTCTTACTAAATCGATGGTGCTGAACAACTTTGTAATTGACTTTTTTCCCGTATCCCATACCGTATTTGAAATAAAAACACTAATTCCAAAATTTGCCGATAGATGGCGCTGTAAGTTGCCTCATCGAGTAGCGCATAGCCTTTTTACTAGAAAGTTAAGGGCAGGTGTAACGGATATAGGTGTGAACCCTGTATATTTAAATAAGTCTTATATACAAATGGAAATTGTAAACCTATAAATAATTTTCAAATGAGCAGTTTAGAGTTTTATGTGATTAAGTGCTAACTTGAGTTTGCGCGTAGCATTACTTTTAAACTATAGATAGGAAACTGATAAAACTACACTCATGTGTATATTTCATGGTACTCTACATTTTAAAACCAGAAAAGTGTGCAATTCTGGAATACATTTTTTTTTTTATGTGGGAAAATTTTGCAAATAATTGTGATAATTTTTGAAGTTTTCCAATTTTATGCTCAATTTTACATTATAGGTAAATATATTACAAGTGTATTCTGACCATTAATTATTTTCTGTAAGCAAATGTCTCAATTTTATGATGCGTGCAGCACTTTAAGATTTTTAATCACCAGTTAATCGTACACAATTCTAAACTGCTAATTTGAAAAATATTTTTTTATTTCTAATTTCCAGTTTTATATATGACCATATTTAAAGATATGTACTTTTATATGTATAAAGAATGAAAATTTCTTTTTCTAATATTATTTGAATTTTTGTGGTTAGAATTGGACCATAATTTTGGATATTTCATCCAGCTTCAAGAACCTGTACCCCCTTTAAACCTTCTGTGTACTAACCGTATTGGATTCGCGAAAATGTATCTACTATTTCCAGCTACGTGTATGCCGATAATCCAATAAAAATGGTATTGTCAGATAACCTGAACCTTTATGCACCTTACAGTACGATTAATTTTATAATTTTCGTTTACCAACGGAATTGATGAGCACTATACCAGATTCCTCCTCCCAAATAATTTACATTTAAAAATTTTATTAGAATTTGAAAAAAAAAGGAAAATGCCCTAAGGTGTAAAATGTCTTTTTTTTTTACGGAGTACAATTTTAAAAAAATCTTTGAATCCAAGTCGGCAATACTTGGACACATTTTCTCCATAGGTTAACATTGAGGTGAGCGAATCCAATAGGGTTAGTACACAGCAGCCTTGATGTTAGAATTTTTCTAGATTCAGGCCACGTTATCCACGTATCTTTTATTATAAAGTTTGACTAGCTGAATATCCGTGCTTCGCTACAGAGTACATTCAAATTAAATACAACGGTCAATGTATGCAATTAATTTGTATGTTTATTATCCATGAAAACATACTAATTTGAATTAAATTCTTAAAAAACTTCCATCTCAATAAGTCTAGTGGTTAAATATTATCTTTTACCGTATTTCAATATTTTTCTTTGTCAATATATTTCGTTGTTATGCACGTGACGCAAAATTAATTTAAAGTATCACAAAAAGAAAAGAAATCACGTTATCAGCATTTAATAATTTAAATTCTAAAAAATAATCTTTAAAAATTCCCCAAAAATCAGAAAAGGGAGGTAAATATTCGAAAAAGATCTCACTTTAAAGGATATTTTATGATCTCTCTTGTGATATAAATTTTATAACCCTCAGATTATTATTTTAAATACAAACTTTAAAAAATATTACAAAAAAGCTTAAAAATTTGATTTAAAAAAATCTAAGAAGAATTTTCAAAAATCTTTCTTAGTGCACCCCTACACTATAAGAAGAATCGCCATAGAAAATTTCAACCCTTTAGGGCCAGCGGTTTGGCCTGTGCGTTATCTGTCAAGCAGTCAGTCAGTTACGGAACTGTTTTATATATAGAGATGATTATTGGATATGACTCAAAGTATTTTTTGAGACAAAAAATAATTGTTAGGGAGAAGAAGAGGGTAGCACGCATAATTTTATTCTTATTTTAGGGTTTATATCACATGTACAGTAAAACCTAGTTTATCCGGATCTCCGGATAATCCGGATCGGATATGTAGACGTCATCTATATATTTAAGTTGCTAAGCCGATTTTTTGGGCAGTCCGTGAGAGAAAACTGCTGCATCAGTTTACTTCATTTTGGTCTTAAACGAAAGATTGCAATCTGTAGATTTGTCAAATTTGGTTTTTGTAACCGCAATTTCTACTAATTAGCGATAGTTTACAATTAAAAATTGATTTCTGCGCATGCTCAGGGGCATGTTTAAATCCGGATTTAGAAACTCACTGTTTCTGCGCATGCTCAGTGACAAGTTTTAATGATAAACACGTTTATTCCGAGGAGTCTCTCTAGGTCTCTCTCTGCCATTTTTATTACCATGTTTTTATTAACTCACTTTCTTGTTTGTTTGTTTGTTTGTTTGTGTGTGTGTTTGTCCAGTACAAATCTTGCAATCGAATTTTAACTAACTTCCCGACTAGCTAGACATTTGAAACTTTTAGAATAGCTCAGAACACGATGACAATGCATTCTTTTAATACTTTTAGCCATCTTTAAGCAGATTTGAAATCATTTTCAGTTAATTTTGTTTTGTAGAATGGTGCAGCCATCTATAGACCGGGACGGGAACGAAAAGTTAATCGCAAGTTAACTTCCAATTCCCTAGCTAAACGATGGATTACGCATTTGATACCTCTTTATTACGCATTTGATCATTTTCTTTCAAGTTGATGGGATAATTAATCAAAAAAAAATTTAAAGGGTTTATTAATACATAGAATTGTTAAGTTTATATGATTCAATAGAAAATTTAAAATCGTGGTATATAAAAAGTTCCATTTTTCTTGTAATTATGATAATTATGTTTGTGAAATATAAGATTAAACCTGATGGAAATTGTTTATTTCGCGCTGTTTAATTAGCGATAATTTACAATTAAAAAAATTGCTTTCTGCGCATGCTCAGTGACATTTTTAAATCTGGCTTTAGATACTCACTAAACACGAGGCCGCTTAAACACATTAATTTGTTTCTGCGCGTTATTATGATTTTCAACATTTGGCAATGATGTGTTGAGTATAATTTGTGTATTAGTACATTTATTTACTATCTAGCCGTTATGTTTTGACGGGTACTAACTAGTTTTTATTTAATGTTCACATTAGGTAATAATTTTTAACTATGATAGCAAGAACGTAACTACAAGTACGCCAAATATTCGCTTTTTAGTTTGATTGAATGTACAGTTCTTGCATAGATTGTACCAGGGCTCGATTTAGACTAGGGCTCGATTCTTGACTATAGGCACAACTCGGGATGGGGGCCCCCTAATTCTGATGTGGGCGTAAAATTTCCAAAATTGACACACAAAAAGAAATATTTATGAATCATTGTGAAAGTACCATTTTACCAAGAATTGGCTATTTGAAGCGTAGAAGCCTTGAACATTATCAAATAACAAAAAGCAATACAACATATTCACTTCATCATTAAAACACCAATACAATGCAACCAGAAAAACTTATTAATGCCTTATATACACTATAACATACATATGATGAACTGTACATATAACTATACATATGATGAACCAATCAATCAATCAAATTTGAAAGGATATATAAAAAAATTGCTATTAAAAAGGGTAAAATTAAAAAAAATCTGAATTGAGAATTTTTTCTTTTTTTTCCTTTAAAAATTAAAATTTTTTGGGGGGCCCCCAAAATTCGGGGGGCCATAGGGGCCTAATGGAAAATCAGGGCTAGGATTGTACAATAAATTATGGTAATAAAATGCTTTTTGTTGAGTTTAAGAAAGATTTACTAGACTTACCAATTCTTCGTTAAGAAATGATGTGAAAAGTTATTTTTATGTTTTTTAATGTCTTGTAAACGATACTATGAAATTTGTCCCAAAACATAGTTTTTTTATCGTAATAAATGGTATGTCTGCTTTGTTAAAGATACAGTAGCACTTGCTGATGAGTATTTTCGTTTTGTTTTTTAAGTGGAAGTAATATGTACCTGTAATACGTATTAAGGATTTGCGTTTTAGCATTTTCAAAATGCGCCGAAATTTCTAATAGAACCAATAGTATAATAATGTCTTAGCGACGTTTAACGAAGGTAGAGCTAAAACAAGTAATGTTGTTATGCCTTTAGTGAGTATGGGAAGAAAAAAATATTAATTTAATCAATAAAACTTTGGTTCATATTCATAGAATAGAAAGTAGAAGTAGAAGAAATTTATGCTCTTCTAACTAAATATTTTAAAATTAATACATGAACTGCTCGTTTGATTTTTCAAGACCTTTTTGATTATATTATTTGAATAGAAGTAGACGTAATTTATCCTCTCATAACTAAATATTTTAAAATTAATAGACGAACTGCTCGGTTGATTTTTCTAGATCTTTTTGATTATATTATTTGAACTGAAAGTAGAAGTAGAAGTAATTTATGCTCTCATAACTAAATATTTTAGAATTAAAACATGAATTTCACGCTTGATTTTCTAAATCTTTTTGATTATGTTATTTAAACAGAAAGCAGAAGTAGAAGTAATTTATACTCACATATTTAAATATTCTTTGAATAATTTTAGCAGTTATTGATAGTGTTCCGAAAAAAATCCCTAATTAATTTCCCTAATGCATTTTAATAATCATTTAAATGAATAATTACAGATTATTTATACTGTTATTTTGATTTAAGTATTTCAAAAAAATTTTTTTGCAATAGATATTTTAATATTCTAAATATCCATGAATAAACTTTTTAAATGGAGATTATAAACGATGGTGATTTATGCCGGAAGAAATCAATATATTTTAAGAAAGTTTTTGACAAAGTTGGGAAAGTATCTTACAGAACGAACTGTCAAATATCATTTACTGATCTTAATGAGATAGAATCTTCACTGTATATTGAAAATCCCATCGCTTCCGGCAACGATTAATTCAGATTTCTTCCCATTACAGAAACTTTTTCAAAACGATAAATACTTTTTATTTTTGTCTAAAAGTTTAGAAAAGTGGATTAATGCTTTCTTTCTAAACAGTGATTAATCCTCTTTAGCTGTTTACAGATAGGGGAGTCTGTTTGGATGTATAGAGGGCGCTACCTTACGGACCTTCGCCACTCGAATGCAAGTTTTCTAAGACTTAATCTTTAACGCCTTGCTCAATAGATGGCGCTAGCGGTTAACGAATATTTTTCAGTGCAATGATACCGGCATTATGGGCGATTTATATTATTAAACATCGGAACCTTCCCAAAATAAGGATGTAGGTGATTTTGAAGGAAATAAAATTGTGAATAAACCCCCCTTGAACAGTTTGAACTTCTATTACAGTTATAGAGAAAATTTTCATATCTTGGTTAAAAATATATATCAATAGAGGCAGAATTGATTTACTGGAAGATAAAAACAATTTTATAAATTATTCCACGCGCCTATGTTTAAATAATCCTAACTATTACAAAGAAGGCATAAAAAATTATACTGTAGGCATTTAAAAAATATATAGCTATAAAAGTTTAAAAAAAGCACCTCTTGCTAAATTATGAGTAAATTAAAAGCACAAAAACTCAATCGATTTCATATTTATTAATTTAGTCATTAAGCGAAAATTTTCACTCATTATAAAAAAATTAAATTAAATTAATAATAATTACTGGACCTCAGTCTTGAATACAGAAGAAAAATAATTATGAAATATAATTAAGGAATTTCTGAATATGTATAAAATTACTGGACCTCAGTCTTGAATACAGAAGAAAAATAATTATGAAATATAATTAAGGAATTTCTGAATATGTATAAAATCATACATGCTAAATTATCATGCTCAGTTTCTAGACTGTCTAGACCAGGGGTTCCCAACCTTTTTCTTACATCGACCATTTTTAAAAGAATAATTTTCTTCATCGACCCCATCACATTTTTCTCCAGAATATGCAGCATACAACATAATTATAATACTAATAATTTATGTATATAAAACAGTTCCGTAACTGACTGACTGACTGACTGATTGACATATAACGCACAGACCAAACCGCTGGACCTAAAGGGCTGAAATTTTGGATGGCGATTCTTCTTATAGTGTAGAAGTGCACTAAGAAAGATTTTTGAAAAATTCCTCTTAGATTTTTTTAAATTAAATTTTTAAGCTGTTTTTGTAGCATTCTTTTTAAAGTTTGCATTTAAAATAGTAATCTGAGGGTTATAAAATTTATATCACGATAAAGATCATAAAAATTCCTTTAAAATGAAATCTTTTTCGAATCCTTACCTCCGTTTTCTGATTCTTGGGGAATTTTTTAAAGATTAATTTTTAGAATTTAATTTATTAAGTACTGATCACGTGGTTTCTTTTCTTTTTTTTGTGATACTGTCGTCAAGTGCAGAACAACGAAATAAATTGACAAAAAAAATATTGAAATACGGTAGAAGATAAAAATTTAACCACTAGACTAATTGAGATGGAAGTTTTTTAACAATTTAATTCAAATTAGCATGTTTTATGGATATTAAACATACAAATTAATTGCATACATTGACCGTTGTATTTAATTTGAATATTTTCTTCTACATTATTTTGTTTATAAAAATATCCGTTATGATATTTTTATAAATTTTTAAAAATTTTTTTTTGGCATTTATTGCATACATTGACAGTTGTATTTATTATAAATATATTTTTTTCGTTTTTTTTTTGGCATTAATTGCATACATTGGCCGTTGTATTTAATTTGAATGTACTCCGTAGCGAATCACGGGTATTCAGCTAGTTGCACATAAAACACTTAAAGATAACAATTTGACTAAGCATATGAACAAAAAATTAGAAAAAGTGGTTTAGTAGGTTTTATGTTTTATTATTTTTGTACTATTTTAATTTTTAATTTCACATATATAGACAAGATTTCAGAAACACAGATTGTAACTGCACAAAAGTTCGATTTCAATTAATGTGGTGGTTGTGCTTTATTCACTGATACAATTTTTTTAATGTTTGGCGTGAAATTGCTTATCATCGTATAGTCACAATAACTAACACAACGAATATAAATATATATTTTACTAAACATATTTACTGACTTATATGTAATTATAATATAATTTCATTCGACACATATACAAAAGCGTCATGACACTCGACTTTAGATGGGTGGATTACTCCACCCTATGCAAATCTGTATTTATACATATTAAATACGGATATTATTATCTAATAATTACATTCCTAAAAAATTAAATTAAATTTTAAAACAGAAAAAACTATAATCGACCCCCACGAGGTCCATCTGGACCCCGTTGCCAATCCCTGGTCTAGACTTTTTACAACGATTATTTCAGTCTAACGAGCTATAAGCAAACTACTTGAGCTTTTAATCTTATTCAATGCTGAAAATATACAGAATTTTTTCTTTATATTGCGGTGCGAAATTTTGAGTAGTAAAAACACATTGAAAAATCTCGGTTCGAAAGTTTAAATATTCATTAAAGTATTATTGATAAAAATCATTATTTTTTCTACCTTTATAAAAAGACACCAGGCAATTCTCTAATATTTGTTTTAATGGAAATTTTGGCGATCTTTAAAATGGCAGATAAACAAATCTGTTAAAGTATTAACAATAGCACCCTAGTGCTAAGCAGTTTTGTTTAAATCAAGCTAGGGTTATCTAAGTTACAGACTTTTTTTTATGGCCGTACATCTATCTAATTAGCTACATTTGGTGATTAAAAAAAATTTCCCCAATTTTGACGAATGTCCTTGAAACTTGGCAATTTCTTGATTATCTACAAATATAAAACAGTTCCGTGACTGATTGACTGGCAGCACAGACTAATCCAGGGCCCCCACATGCCCGGTGCTACCTTTGCTACGGCAACGGGGCCCGTGGGCCAAGGGGCCCGCAAGGACGGGGGGGGGGGAAATTAAAAAGTAGAACATTTTAAATAAATCATAGAAAGAAAACAATAATTAAATCACTAGGACTAGACTTGACTTCAAAGATGTAATTGTAAAATTCTCAATGATCAAAGCCAGAAAAATGTAGCTTTCATTCTTTCAATAAATTATCAGAACTCAGAAACTACAATGCATCATATAACTTTCATTTATGTGTGGTTTGTAGATTTGAATTTAAGTTGATTTTAGTAGGCTATTTATCAGTAAGACCAATTTTTGTGAAATACTTATTAGATTGTCCTTCATTAAATTTTTTTCTTTATAAACATGTATTTGCTATGCTTACTTCATTTTTAACTAAAGGTTGTATCTTCTGCTTCTCAATGATAAAAATTACGATGTGTTCTCAACGTATCAGAACACAGATATAATAATAAAACAAATGCATCAATACATATTCAATATGCATTAGCATTACCCTAGCCATTAATATACTGTTCTGCTAGGTTTATAATGTAACCACCAATTTCCTACGACAGTTATTATTTTATCTGTGTGAATATTAAAATTAAGCAAACAAAAATATTTAAGAATTAATTTGTTCAATTATGTATTTACCAGTATTTAAAATAAATTTACGATGACAATCTAAACACTGTCTAAACTCTTAAAACTAGTTTAAATGTGTGTTTGATGAAAAATAATTGTAATAAAGGTTAAAAAATGTATATTGTAAAAAAAGGCCAAAATTTCTTTTTTGGTAGTAAGAGGGGGGAGGGGGCCCATTATGACTTTTAGCAACGGGGCCCAGGGAATAATGTGGGAGGCCTGGACTAATCCGCTGGACCTAAAGGGCTGAAATTTTGCATGGGGATTCTTCTTTTAGTGTAGGGGTGCACTAAGACAGATTTTTGAAAAATTCTTCTTAGATGTTTTTAAATTAAAATTTTAAGCTGTTTTAGTAACGTTTTTTAAGTTTGCATTTAAAATAGTAATCTGAGGGTTATAAAATTTATATCACAAGAAAATATCATAAAAATTCCTTTAAAATGAAATCTTTTTCGAATCTTTAACTCCATTTTCTGATCTTTGGAAAATAAATTTTTAAATATTTATTTTAAGAATTTAATTTATTAAATGCTGATCACGAGATTTCTTTTCTTTTTGTGATACTTTAAATTAATTTTGCGTCACGTACATAACAACGAAATAAATTGACAAAAATATCAAAATACAGTAAAAGATAAAATTTAACCACTAGACTAATTGAGAAGTTTTTTTAAGAATTTAATTCAAATTAGTATTTTTATGGATATTAAATTAAACCTTTAAATAAAACAGTTCAGTGCAATTTACCCTCAGAGTATGTTTCGCCATGACGATAAATAAGTCTCAAGGCCAAACTTTAAAATACGCTGGCATAGAATTAAGAGAAAATTGTTTCTCTCCCGGTCAGTTTTACGTAGCTTGCTCGCGCGTAAGTTCGCTGACGAGCCTGGTAATATTAGTTCCGCCCAATGGAGAAACAACAAATATTGTTTATAAGGAAATCCTCTAAAAATTTCATTATTTTTTCATTGTAATTATCCTAAAATGCCCTCCGTAGCGAAGCACTAGTATTCAGCTAGTTATTGAAAAATACAAAGGAAAAATAGCAATGTACCAAACTTTTTGAGAAATTGCGCCAAAAAGTCATGAAAATATGATCGTCAGCTATTTTGAACTAACAGTCTGCTTTAATTATATTTCATGGTGTATTTATCATTCAGTTTAGAAGGGAGGAGGGTTTCATTTAAAATTTCCTATCTTTTACATGTCGGCTGAAAGAATATAATTTTGTTCACGACAAAGCTATTTTATTTTCAGAAACACAAAAATATTTAATTACCTCAAAATAAACTTTCATTTGGAGGCAATAGAGTAGTTAGATATCTTCATAAATTATTAATAGCATATAACACCACTAAAAAGTTGCGAAAATCTACTTAAGGGCTTAAGTCATAATTTTATTTGAGCCAAAGAAGGTCCAGTGAAATGTTACATTAGTCTTTTAGTTTTGATGATTCCAATACTCAATCAAATTTGCAAGAAAATGAATATTGAAACAACCAGCTGTTTGAAATATTCACACACAATGTCTAAAGACACAATGGATGCAGCAAATTCAATCAAAAACTACGAAACACTAAGATGGGTGAAAAGTAGTCGACGTTACATGCCAAATATTGTAGTCAACCATTTTATTTTCTCGGACAACATGTGTTTGTAAAAAATCTGCAAAAGACTTATAACAAGTCTTGCATATTACGGTCATTTATAGATTTTTAGTAACAAGTCTTTTATAGACATTTACTAACTAGTTTTACTCTTCTGTTTCAGATTTGTTTTAACGTATGATTACGTTCCTCCATTTCTAATACATTAAGACCTAGACATATGTTAAGCGTCGGCTTACAGTAGCTTATGAACATCCCTAGAACTTTAAGATGTGTTCAAAGTCATCAACTCTATTCACCAAATTTTACAATCAACAATGTGTGCTAGTAAAAGGTTTTTAAATCTTATTTGAAACTTAGATGTACTTTGGTACTTTATGAGAATAATATTCAGGTTTATGTCCCCCGAAAAAAAATGGCTCATTATTAAATATTCGACCATTTTAATAATATAAGGTTATGAAGTTAATAAGTCATCACTGTGATCTAGTGTTTATAATACACTGAAGTGCCACTGAATTAGGGATACCTATTTAGTAACGAGTTGGGCCTCCTCTGGCCTTGATAACGGCTGCCACATGACGAGGCATAGATTCAACAAGTTTCTGGAAACGTTCCACGGGAATGGCTTGCCAAATATTGGCTAAAGCTGTCCATAATTCAGTAAGGTTCTTTGGTGCTGTGTGATGGCCTTTCACGCCTTGTTCCCAAACATCCCAAATATGCTCAATAGGATTTAAGTCTGGGCTTCTAGGTGGCCAATTCATGACAGAGAAGTCAGAGGAATGCTCATCCAACCAGCCAGTAGCCAATCGGGACTTGTGAGAGGTACAGTTGTCTTGCTGGAAAACTCCATTACCGTGCGGATAACAGAACAGCATAAACGGATGGAGGTGATCACCCAGCAACTCTACGTACCGAATTGCATTGAGGGAGGTTGGTACACGCACCAAAGATCCCAAACTGTGCCACGAAAAAACACCCCAGACCATGATTGAGCCACCATGCTCTTGTACAGTTCCAGCCAGGCATGCAGGATCCATGGCTTCATGAGCCTGACGCCATATTCTCAGCCTCCCGTCGGCGTTAAGTAGTCGGAATCGAGACTCATCACTCCATGCTACTCGTTTCCAGTCCTCTACACTCCAGTCTCTGTGCTCTCTTGCCCAGGCAAGACGTGCAGCCCGATGGCGAGTATAGAGCAATGGTACTCTCGTAGGTCGACGGCTCCCGAAACCCATACGGTGAAGCGAGCGTGGCACAGTCCGTTTACTGACTGTACGACTGGCACCGTCATTAAACTGGGTGGTAATTTGAGCTAATGTTTGGCTTCGCTGGCTACGTACAATACGCCTGAGCCGTCTCTCACCACGCACTGTCAAGGCTAATTGTCCTTTGCAGTTTGCCCGATCGCTAGTTTTTTTCCACCATCCATGTATTCTTGGTATACTCTTGACACTGTCAACCTTGAAAATCCTAGCTGTCTGACGATTTCGGAAATTGAATGGCCCATGCGTCGCGCACCTACGATTTGTCCGTGATCGAAGGCGTCTTAATCAGGCAGTTTACCCATACTGGCAATTACAACAACTAATTCAGAACAACCACAGTACGCGCTATATATGCAGTTACCACAGCGCCCTTACTTGCGCATACATGATGCGCAGAGCTACACAAACTGCATAGGCTTTGCTATCCCTAATTCAGTGGCACTTCAGTGTATATAACTTATCATTAGAGATTTAAGAGTGTTATTGCCCGTTTCTAATACTTTAAATTCTAGCAATATATTAAAGGCTGTCATACAAAATCTAATCAGTAAACCACAGATATAAGAAAAGTTCAAACCTTGGAACACTAGGATGGTTGGAAAGTCACCTATTTTATTCATCAAATATTCTTACCCTCCCAATATTTTCATACCAAAAGGATTAGTAAAACTTCTTAAACGTATATTCAACTTTGAGAAGCTAGTGTTTTACAATACTTTCTGAAAGTGATATTCAGTTTATGTTCTCCGAAAAAACATGGCTTGCGGTTAAATATTCGACCATTTTAATAATGCAATATTATGGAGACAATAAGCCATCACTGGAAATAGTGTTTATAATATAACTTATCATTAAAGGTTTGGGTGTTATTACCGGTTTCTAATACTTTAAAATCCAGCGATATATTAAAGGCTGTCATACAAAATCAAATTAGTAAACCACAGATATAAGAAAAGTTCAAACCTTGGATCACTTGGAGATGGGTAGAAAGTCACCTAATTTATTCATCAAATATTCTGACTCTCCCAATGTTTTCATACCAAAAAGATTAGTAAAACTTATCAAACTTATGTTCAACTTTGAGAAGCTAGTGTTTTACAATTTTTTATGAAAGTGATATTCAATTTTATGTTCTCCGGAAAAAAATGGCTTGTAGTTAAATATTCGACCATTTTAATAATGCAGTGTTATGGAGACAATAAGTCATAACTGTGATCTAGTGTTTAACTTATCATAAGAGGTTTGGGTTTTATTGCCGGTTTCTAATACTTTAAAATCTATCAATATTAAAGGTTGTCATACAAAATCAAATCAGTAAACTACAGATATAAGAAAAGTTCAAAAGTTGGAACACTTGGATAGGTGGAAAGTCACCTAATTAATTCAGCAAATATTCTGACACTCCCAATGTTTTCATACCAAAAAGATTAGTCAGAATTCTTAAACTTATGTTCAACTTTGAGAAGCTAGTGTTTTACAGTTCTTTATGAAAGTGATATTCAGTTTTATGTTCTCCGGAATAAAAAAATGGCTTGTGGTTAAATATTCGACCATTTTAACAATGCAATGTTATGGGGACAATAGTGATTTATTGTTAATACTTTAATGATTATCTTTACTGATTAAGAGACGTTATCCAATATTTTAAAAACTAGCGCTATACTAGTATTAAGTGTCATACAGAAGTATATCAGTAAACCACACAACTTAGAATTCAAACTCTAGAGCATGTAAGTCTTCTATTTTCTTCACTTAATATTCTGATCTTTCTAATATTTTCTGAAAAAAGGGTAAGTTAAACGTCTTGTTGAACTTAAACTTAACTTTGAAAAGCTAGTTTTCTACAATACTTTATGATATTCAGTTTCATGTTCCCCGAAAAAAAATGGCTCAAAGTGATATACGATTATTTTAATAATATAAGGTTTAACAAAAATGTTTAACCAGACTCCAATAAAATCTGCCACTCATATCCTGGTTAATATTGCTTTATTATATGATCGTCCATTAAACGGACGTCCATACTCAGCTCGGTGGTTCAATAAACAAAAAACGTTTTTACACTGAAGAATATTAAAAGACAAAAGCAATTTTGAATTCACATAGGACACTGGACGACTAACGCCCTCTACACATGAAAAATACAACTAATTTCCGTTACATAAGGTAAAGGAGTAAATAAAATATTTTAGAAATCTAGAGTTTATACTTTAATGATTATATTTTAAAATTAATGATTGTATTGTCAGTTACTAATACTACAAGATCTAGAAATATTTTTAAGGGACAACATATGACGGTTAATCACTAACCTTACAACACTCATATGGGTGAGAAGTCACCTATTTTATTCATTCAATATTATAGTCTAAATATTTTCTAGACAATATCTATAAAAAATATTTTTAAACTTATACCCCACTTTGAGAAGCTAGTGTTCTATAATACTTTATAAAAAGGATATTAAGTTTTATGTTCTTCGAAATTAAAGGAATGCAAGTTAAATTTTCGATCGTTTTTAGTAATATAAGGTAAAAAAAGAAAAGGAAACATTTTAGTTATGTGTCATGTTTACTTTAATAATTATCTTCTTAGATTAAAGAGTGTTACTGTCCTTTTCTAATACTTTAAAATCTAGAAACATGTATGGTGAACGTATAAAAGTTTAGCACTAAACCCTACAACATTGAGATGGAGGAAGTGTCATCTATTTCTATATCTAAATATTGTAATCCAAGTATTTACTCGATAACATATCCAAAATATTTTTAAAAGGATATTTCCACTTTGAAGAGCTAATGTTATACAATATTTTATGAAAATGATATACAGTTTTATATTTCCAGAAAAAAATGGCTCAAGGTCAAATCTGTTCTCAGATGGCAAAATTTTTAATGTCATTTCAAAAAAAAAATTTAGGTGACAGCAATTCTAAGATTCAAGATGTCATGAAAAATCAGTAATTTGTTTTATATGAGCAAACGTGGTACTAATGTTTAAGAAAAATAGTTCACTATTACTTAAGTAAAGTTAATAGTTGGCTATTACTTAGTAGTTACAGTAAATAGAAAATATCGGAGAAAATCCGGAATGTGAAAATTTTTTTTAAGAAAAGTGACATTTTGCCATCTTAGCACAGAAATATTCTATTATTTTAATGATATAAGGTAAAGAAGAAAATTAAATATATTGGACCTATCACTTATACATAAATAATTATCTTCTTAGATTAAGATGTGTTAATTCCCGTTTCTAATACATTAAGATCTAGAAATATATTAGAGACGGTCTTGTAAAAGTAAATCACTAATCATGCATTACTGAGAAAGGCGATAAGTCACCTATTTTAATCACTGATCCTCTAGATACTTTCTGACAAAAAAAGGTTCGTAAAACTACTTATTAAGCTAATATTCAACTCTGAGAAGCTGGTGTTCCACAATACTATATAATAATGATATTCAGTTTTATTGTCCCGAAAAAAAAATGGCTCAAGATTAAATATTCGATTAATTTAATGATATAAGGTAAAGAATAAAATTAAATATATTGGACCTATCACTTATACTTTAATAATTATCATCTTAGATTAAGAGGTGTTAATTCCCGTTTCTAATACTTTAAGATCTATAAATACAATATTAGAGACGGTCTTGTAAAAGTATATCACTAATTATACATTACTGAGAAAGGCGAAAAGTCACCGATTTTAATCACCTGATCCTCCAGATACTATCTCACAAAAACGGTTAGTAAAACTACTTATTAAACTATTATTGAACTCTGAGAATCTAGTGTTCCACAATACCATATAAAAATTATATTCAGTTTTATTGTCCCGATATAAAATGTCTCAAGGTTAAATATCCGATTATTTTAATAAGGTAAAGAAGAAAATAAAATATTTTAGTTATCTATCTTTTAAACTTTAATAATTATCATCATAAATTAAAGTGTGTTATTGCCCGTTTCTAATACTTTGAAAATTAAAAATACAGGGTGTTCGGGCTAAAGGTATCCAAAAGTCATGACTTATTTTTACGGAACTACCCATTGGAATTGAAAAAAAAAAATGATTAAAATTGAAAGAACTTCTCACCAAGTTTTAATATCAACCATAGATTTGGATCACAGTATCATAGATTTCGATGTGTGCACCTTTTGTAGCACTACAAATGTCTAAATGGTAATCCAGTTCTCTCCAAGTGTTTCGTAGAATTTTCATAGCCACCATGCCCTTATACAGTTCCAGCCAGGCATGTAGGATCCATGGCTTCATGAGCCTGACGCCATATTCTCAGCCTCCCGTCGGCGTTAAGTAGTCGGAATCGAGACTCATCACTCCATGCTACTCGTTTCCAGTCCTCTACACTCCAGTCTCTGTGCTCTCTTGCCCAGGCAAGACGTGCAGCCCGATGGCGAGTATAGAGCAATGGTACTCTCGTAGGTCGACGGCTCCCGAAACCCATACGGTGAAGCGAGCGTTGCACAGTCCGTTTACTGTCTGTATAACTGGCACCGTCATTAAACTGGGTGGTAATTTGAGCTAATGTTTGGCTTCGCTGGCTACGTACAATACGCCTGAGCCGTCTCTCACCACGCACTGTCAAGGCTAATTGTCCTTTGCAGTTTGCCCGATCGCTAGTTTTTTTTCCACCATCCATGTATTCTTGGTATACTCTTGACACTGTCGACCTTGAAAATCCTAGCTGTCTGACGATTTCGGAAATTGAATGGCCCATGCGTCGTGCACCTACGATTTGTCCGCGATCGAAGGCGTCTAAATCAGGCAGTTTACCCATACTGGCAATTCCAACAACTAATTCAGAACAACCACAGTACGCGCTATATATGCAGTTACCACAGCGCCCTCACTTGCGCATACATGATGAGCAGCGCTAGACAATTTGCATAGGCTTTGCTATCCCTAATTCAGTGGCACTTCAGTGTATATTTTTAATTCTAATGGGCAGTTCCGTAAAAATAAGTCATGACTTTTGGATACCTTTAGCCCGGACACGCTGTATATTAAGGGTAGACATATAAAGGGTAGATATATAAAGGGTAGACATATACATCTTAGTGTCGTAAATCTATAATTCTACGACACTAAGATGGATTAAAGGTCATTTGTTTTATCCACTTAATTTAGAAATCTAAATTTTTTCTCGGTAATGTGTATTCAAAATATTTTAAACTTGTATTTAACCCTGAGAAGCTAATGTTCTACAATGCTATATGAAAATGATGTTCACTTTTTTTTAGTTCTCCGAAAAAATAGTGGCTTAATATTAAATATTCGGCCATTTTAATAATTAATTTTGAATTAGGCAATAAAAAATCTTACTGAGCTATCGTTAACATTTCCATACTCATCTTTATGACATGAGCGTGGTATTCCTAGTTTCTAATGCGTTTTTCTAGAAATACATTAATCGTGAATAACTGAGAGCGTGTTATTGCCAGTTTCTAATTCGTTTTCTAGAAATATTTTAATCATGAACAAATGCGAGTCAACTACAATTTCAATATAATTCTGAGAAACTAGTGTTCTACAATACCATATAATAACGATATTCAATTTTACTGTCCCCAAAAAAATGGCTCAAGGATAAATATTCGATTATTTTAATCATGTAAGGTAAAGAATAAAATAAAATATTTTAGTTATCTATCTTTTATACTTTAATAATTATCATCATAAATTAAAGTTTGTTGTTGCCCGTTTCTAATACTTTGAGAGTGAAAAATATTTTAAGGATATAAGTAAATCTATAATTTTACGTCACAAAGATGAGTGAAAAGTCATCTGTTTTATCCACTTAATATTGGGAACTAAAATTTTTCTCGACAATATGAATTAAAAATATTTTAAACTTGTATTCAACCTAGAAAAGCTAATGTTCTACAATGCTTTATGAAAGTGATGTTCTATTTTTTCGTTCCCCGAAAAAATAGTCGCTTAATATTAAATATCCGTCCATTTTAATAATTAATTTTGAATTAGGCAATAAAACATCTTACTGAGCTATCATTAACATTTACTTTCTTATCTTTAAGACAGCAGCGTGGTATTGCCAGTGCGTTTTTTTTTAATACATTAATCGTGAATAAATGAGAGCGTGTTATTGCCAGTTTCTAATGCGTTTTTTAGAAATATTTTAATCTTGAATAAGCGAGAGTCAACTAGAATTTCAATTTTTTTTTCTCTTTTCATTGCAGTTTCTAGACATATTCTTCCATAGAATGGACTGAAAGTTCAGTAAACTGCAAATTGAGATGAAGTCTTTGATTTCTTAAGTTTCTCTGAATAATAATAGTGAAA
>OU015503.1:84545851-84563351 GCA_907164885.2 Dolomedes plantarius | reverse complement strand
TCATTACATAGAAAAACTGTTTCTATATATCGAAAAAATCTCTATATATCGAAATTTTTTTCACGACATATTGTGAGATTTTATTCTACTTTAGAATAAAATCTCCCAATTTTTGGCGTTTGAAACAATACTTCGTGGACCCCTGATGAAGTTTTTAATGGACTGAATAAATGCGAGCATTTCTTTGATGAACTTTCCGCAAAACTGGCTGTTCAGCAAGATATTCGTAGTTTTTTTTTTTAAAAGAATGGAACTGTAATCACTGTAACCACTGTCTGGATTATTGTTTTTTTTTAAGGTATATAGTACTCAAGAAATCTTTCACATTAATTCATTTTTTAGTTATTAACTTTCATTTAATGTGATTCGCATATAAATTGGAAATGGACTTTCGTATACGAAAATTAGCTTTAATTTTAATGTTTTAGGAAAATTATGATAAAACTAAGATCAATTCTATATATCGAAATTTCTATATATCGAATTTTTTTCCGGCATTTTGCTACTTCGATATATGGAGGTTCGACTGTATATATATATATATATATATATATATATATATATATATATATATATATATATATATATATATGTGTGTGTGTGTGTGTGTATGTGTGACTTGGTACAAGAAGTGCCTAAGTCAGATTTTCCAAGATGACTTTGTTTGCTTAAGTCTCTTTAAAAAAGTATTGTTTTCAATTTAAGAAGTTGCCAAGTCTGTACGATGCGTTAAAAGTGCTTTCTAAACCATTGTACAGGCTTGGGTACTTCTTACATTGAAAATAATATATTTTTAAAGAGCCATAAGCAAATAGAGTCCTCTAAGAAAAAACTGACTTAGGCACTTCTTGTACCAAGCCACGTACAGTAAAACTTCTCTGTCACCATTTACAATATAAAATGTGATCATATATATATATATATATATATATATATATATATATATATATATATATATATATATATATATATATATATATATATATATATATATATTTATTTATATTTATACCTGCGACTGGACTCAGGTTTGATATAAGTTGAGACTAGGGCAGGAATGTTGTCTCACGGGATCCCTATGGTCAAATATTTCATCGCCAAAGTCAATATAAAATGTAGCTAGGCGGATGATCAGTCGATGAAAAAAAATGCAGGCCCTTGTCAGGCATTAAAAATAAAAAATTTACTTTAAAAGTTTTTCCAACGCTTCAGGTACTTTGTCCTAAGGACATTGACTCGTCTACACCGCGAATTCGTTGGCTACTTTATTATGAGACCACCATACAGTTGAGCCAACACTTCTTCCTTAAACAGGACAGCACTTTAATGCCCATGCCGTATGTGAAATTCGAATAAATTCATTAAAACTCTCCCGATTTGAATTTTGTTTTCTTTGTTTATATTTTAAAAGAAAACTTTTTTACAAAGCGTAAAAATTTTTTTTATTGTGAATTTTCATCAGAATTTGAACTCTTAAGTGGGTCCAGGACTCAAAATTCTTCAAATTTTCGAAAAAAGTTTTATTGCATTAAAACATACTGTTATTTTTCGCTTAAAATGACGTTTAAATAATGCTTCTATGTTAATTAGAACAGGAGATATAATTTTTTTTTTTTTTGCAACATTCTAATAGCATCCAATCTTTGTTTATACCCGTAAATGCGTTTTCTGCATGTTTTTATTCACCATTTCTCGTCTTTAAATGGTTATAAGTCAAGAACAGTTAAAGATAAATGGTTCAAACTTGGAACATGTCTTTTTCAATTATTTTTCCTTAATTTAATTCAGCAAATTTGAAAAAAAACTATTTGCTTTTGAAATTATGATTTTTAAAAAATAAGTTACATCAATTTTTTTGAAATATTTTCTCTAAATATTTTTAATTTTTAAAAAAAATAATATTTTAAAAAACGCTAAATCAAAATTAAAACTTCTATTTTTCTGTTTAATTAAAGGAAAAATTTTTGAAATTCGACAAATACAATATTTGGAGTTAAAACGATTTTAAATTATCCCACTTTTAAAAAAAAATTTTAATTTTAAAATGTTTCTAAATCATTATGAGAAGTTTAATGCTGTGATTTAGTTTATAAATTATATGTTTAACCATCACAAAAGAATTCAAAATTTTAACTCAATAAATAAAAAAAAGTTTTAAATGTGTTCCGGACCGCCTTAAAAAACAAGAATAAGCTTAAAATACCTGAATTGCGTTTAAAAAATTACCTTCGTTTGTCATGACGTGTTCGCAGTTGTGCGATACAGTTTAAGAAACCGTCTTTAAGACATCTTTATGGCAACGCTCCCTATCTCATAGCTATTTTTAAGAGCATAGTTTTGTGTTTTTGCCTCAAGCTTTTCTACTTAAGAAGATGGATGAGCGGTTGAATAAGATCGCAATTACATTTTTCAATGAATTCGTTTTCACATATTTCATAAACATGATGTCTACTTATTCTACACGCGTTCTTTTCCTGGGAGAGAAATCTACAATAGATCTAATCTTAGATATAAATTAATTCACAATTCGTTCAATTCCTGTAAATCATACCCTCTTAGCCAGGTTCATAACTGGACTCATGCAAAAACTGAAGGATAAGAATTCAATTACTTACATGAACAAACACGATTTTCTCATTTTTAAAACAACGAAAATTTAAATCTTTTTGATTACTTCTTGACTACAAATATGCGGTTGTTGTTTATTTTAAAGAGAATTTTTTATATTTTTTCTTCAGTCCTCTATTATATTTATGACTAGCTAAATACCCGTGCTTCGCTACGGAGTACATTCAAATTAAATACAACAGTCAATGTATGCAATTAATTCCAAAAATATACATATTTATAAGAAAAATCGTAACGGATATTTTTATAGACAAAATAATGTAGAAGAAAATATTCAAATTAAATACAATGGTAAATGTATGCAATTTATTTGTATGTTTAATATCCATAAAACATACTAACTTCAAATAAATTCTTCAAAAACTTCCTTCTCAATTAGTCTAGTGGTAAAATTTTATCTTCTACCGTATTTCAGGAATTTTTGTCAATTTATCTCGTTGTTATGCACGTGACACAAAATTAATTTAAAGTATTGCAAAAAGAAAAGAAACCACGTGATCAGCATTTAATAAATTAAATTCTAAAAATTAATCCTTAAAAATTCACCAAAAATTAGAAAACGGAGGTAAAGATTCGAGAAAGATTTCATTTTAAAAGAATTTTTATAATCTTTCTCGTATATTAAATTTTACAACCCTCGGATTATTATTTTGAATGCAACGGTCAGATTAATATTTTAAATGCGAACTTAAAAAATTGTCACAAAAACAGCTTAAAAATTTAATTAAAAAAATATAAGAAGAATTTTGCAAAAATCTTTCTTAGTGCACCACTACACTATAAGAAGAATCGCCATGCAAAATTTCACCCCTCTAGGTCCAGCGGTTTGGTCTGTGTATTATCTGTCAGTCAGGTAATTACGGAACTGCTTTATATATATAGATGATGGATGTATCAGAATGCAATTACACACTTTAATAGACGTGTTTAAACTGTTTTAATAACGTCTTTTAAAAATGTGTTTTTAATATATATTTTTTACACGAATTCTTTTTGCAATGAAATATTCAAAAGAAACAGCGATACAGATAAATTAAAATATCACTCATATTCTCAAGGAAAAAAAATCATTGAAGGTAAAAACAAATCAATTTTTTCTTGGAAAATATCCACTTTCGGGTAAGCATTTTCAAAATGTTCAATCTTAATGAAAAATCCTGAAAACAATTTATAAAAAACAGAACCAACAAATGCCGCACAAAATTTTAACAGAGATATCCTGCGAAGAATTTTAACTTTAAAGTTATCCATGTTAAAGACGGCAAATCATGAACGGTTTCTTTCCTAGGTAAATAAGGTCACTTATGAAACAGTAGTTACACATTGATAGTATAGAATAAAAGTTTTTTTTTTAATCGTAATAAAGGGTAAGTCTGCTAAGTTAAAGATTTAGTTTTGCTTATTACCCATATTACCCGAAATTATCCGGATTTTTGATTATCCGGATTGCCTATGTTCTCAGTTAGTCCGGAAAAACGTGGCTTTACTGTATTTAATATCACGTACAATCACCTGAACAGCTTTAACGGTACGTGTGACTCCGTTCACTGATGGCTCCAGTAGCACTTATGGATGAGGATTTTTGTTTTGATTTTTAAGTGGAAGTATTACGTATCTGTAATACCTATTAGGTATTTGCGTTTTTTGCATTTTCAAAATGTGCCAAAATTTCTAATAGAACCAATAGTATGGCAATGTTTTAGCGACGTTTAACAGAGGAAGAACTAAAACAAGTAATATTGTTATGCCTTTAGTGAATAAGGGAAGAAAAAATTATTAATTTAATCAATAAAACTTTGGTTCCTATTCATAATCCCAAACCGAAGTTTTTTTAACGTAGGATTACGTTCCTCCATAACGGTCCTCCGGAAAGCAAAATTTCAGATGTCCTGATGCTTCGCGAGTTAAAATTTTGGCAGCGCGCCAAACCCAGTCTATATCGCTTGGACAAGCTGTAAACAGTTAAACAGAAAAGTACCAAAATGCGCCAAAAATTTGACATATATATCAATTGCAATTATAAAATATCAGTTTCATTTTTTTGTTTTAAGCAGAAAATGCCCCATGGTGTAAAAATTCTTTCTTTGTTACGGAGTACATTTAAAAAAATATATACATATATTTCAATCAAAGTCGGCAATTCTTGGACACATTTTCTCCATAGAGGATAAACATTGAGGTGAACGAATCCAATAGGGTTAGTACACAGCATCCTTAACTTTTAGCTTACGGGGTTCATTTTTCCAATACCCTCTTTAGAACGGAAAATTTCATACACCCTTTGTAAGAACGGCCGTTAAGGGGATTACTTACACACACACACACATCTCTATATATGAAACAGTTCCGTAACTGACTGACTGACAGATAACGCACAGACCAAACCACTGGACCTAAATGGCTGAAATTTTGCATGGCAATTCTTCTTATAGTGTACTGGGGTGCACTAGGAAAGATTTATGAAAATTTCTTCTTGGATTTTTTAAAATTAAGTCTTTATGCTGATTTTGTAATATTCTTTAAAGTTTGCATTTAGAATAATAATTTGAGGGTTATAAAATTCATATAACGAGAAAGATCATAAAAATTCCTTTAAAATGAAATCTTTTTCGAATCTTTACCTCCCTTTTCTGATTTTTGGTGAATTTTTAAAGATTAATTTTTAGAATTTAATTTATTAAATGCTGATCACTTGGTTTCTTTTGTCTTTGTGATACTTTAAATTAATTTATCGTCACGTGCATAGCAACGAAAAAAATTGATAAAAAATATTAAAAGATAAAATTTAACCACTAGACTAATTGAGATGGAAGTTTTTTAAGAATTTAATTCAAATAAAGTATATTTAATGGATAATAAACATACAAATTAATTCCATACATTGACCGATGTATTTATTTTGAATATTTTCTTCTACATTATTTTGTCTGTAAAAATATCCGTTATGATTTTTTTATAAATATATTTTTTGGGTTTTTTTTTGGCATTAAATGAATACATTGACCGTTGTATTTAATTTGAATGTACTCCGTAGCGAAGCACGGGTATTCAGCTAGTATCTATATATACTATATATATATATATATATATATATATATATATATATATATATATATATATATATATATATATATATACATACATATATATATATATATATATATATATATATATATATATATATATATATATACAAATATATATATATATATATATATATATATATATATATATATATATATATATATATATATATATATATATATATATATATACACACATATATATATATATATATATATATATATATATATATATATATATATATATATATATATATATATATATATATATATATATATTGACATTGTATTTAATTTGAATGTACTCCGTAGCGAAGCACGGGTATTCAGCTAGTACGGAGTACATTCAAATTAAATACAATGATTAATTTATGCATTTGCATGCCATCCCACCCCGTAAGGAAAACGTTAAGCTTCCTGCATGAAGAAGTATGAATCATAGAGTCTGAATGCAATTAAACATTTCAGTGAGCACGTTTCACGTATTTAAAAAAACATTAGATCTCATTTTTTTTCCCACACGCATTCTCTTCCGAGGAAAAAAAAATATATATTCCTAGAGCTCATCGCAGCACAAATATAAATTAATTCAAAAGCCATTCACTTCCTGCAAAAACCCGCTCCGTTCCTTTGCCAGGAATCAAAATGGAAATCAAACAAATGCAACACGTATAAATAACCGCCGCTATAAATCACCTCCTCCCTTTCTGCAGATTCCACGATTTAGAAAAGGAAGCGAGTGAAAAAAAAAAAAAAAGAAATAAATCACCATTCGTCATCCAACGTAATTGATTTTTATGCGAATGATTACGCGAGCCTGTTTCGAATGCAAGCACCATCCATTACCACGAAGGCTAAAATTGAAAAATTGGAAACCAGAAAAAAAAATTACATCCCTTGACATTAGCCCACGGAAAAGAGAAAAATTCCTGGGCCTCAATTACCGAACGTTTGCTGCCTCGGCAAACTACCCGAGCCTAAATTTAGTCCTTCGGCGGACCACACTCGGAGATGGTTAGTGCTAAATCTACAGCCGTAACATACACAAAACGTCGGAGTGTCTAGTCATTAGTGTCTTCGAGGGTAAGGTCTGGTAGGGCCAGCGTTCCTCTGGCGTGTTTTTAACGGGAAACGGCCGTGATGTGTTTTGTTTGGCACTTCTTTGGTGGTAGGGATCTAGGAATTCGAAAAATGGGGGAACTCGGCAGTTATACCGTCTTTTTTTTTGTATATTTTTTTTCTTTAGGGGAGTATTGGGTTTGCCCAGAATGTTCACTTTCGTTTTCGATTACGATTTTTTTTTCTTTTTTTTTTCTGGGCACGCTGCATTGGGAAAAAAGAGAGGAACTTTTCAGTCATTTGATGCTTACGTGACGGGTTTCTTTGGCCTGTCGTTTTTTGACAGTGGGAATGAAGACGAGATGTTGGATTGGGTTTCGTTTGGCTGTCTCGTGGAAAAAACACGCGGCACAGAACGGAAACAAATTACTCCGGGCTTTGCGGTTCTGAGTCGATGCTTTTCATGGAAAGGAGAATATTAGATGGCAATATTTGAATAACAGTATAAATAAGGATGAAATTTTTTTAATTTGATTTGCATCATAAATGGACCGGTTGTAGTTTTTGATAATCTATATATATAAAAGATCTTGTCTGTTTGTTTGTCCGCTATAGAATCATAGACTGTTTCACTCACAGAGACCAAATTCGGCACAATTAATGTTTAGGACCCGAGAAACTTAAATCAGCAAAAGCGAAGTTTGGGTCTCAATTAGTTTTTTTTAAATGAATTTTTTAATGATTTTTTGTGCCCGTAAGAGGTGCGAGGTACCCCCTGTGAATACAGGCGTTCAGTGAAATACGAACCTATCCCTCTTCCCCCGCGCGTGAGAAAAGGGGTGCCCGGGTGGGGGGGGGGGAGATTCATGGTAATAAACTTTGGCCTTGCCTAAATGACTGACTAACTGACAGATAACGCACAGTCCAAACCGTTGGACATTTCTATAGTGGAGTTTATAGTGGAGGGGTAAACTGAGAAAGATTTTTGAAAAATTCTTCTTCGATTTTTTAAAATTGAATTTTTATGCTATTTTTCTAATTTTTTAAAGTTTGCATTTAAAATGATAATCCGAGGTTTATAAAATTTATATCACGAGAAATATTATAAAAATTCCTTTAAAACGAAATCTTTTTCGAATCTTTACCTACCTCCCTTTTCTGATTTTTGGTGAATTTTTAAAGATTAATTTTTAGAATGTAATTTATGAAATGCCAAAGATTAAATTTTAGAAATTAATTCATTAAATTCTGATCACGTGCTTTCTTTTCTTTGTGATACTTTAAATTAATTTTGCGTTACGTGCATAACAACGAAATAAATTGACAAAAGAAATATTAAAATACGGTAAAAGATAAAATTTAACCACTAGACTAACTGAGATGGGAGTTTTTTTAAGAATGCAGTTCAAATTAGTATGTTTTAACACAACTTTCCTGGCCCTGCTTTTTGTCCTTTGTTATTTGCAATTTTTCTCATCGCTTGAACCGATTTACAATTTGCTTTTTCAACGGTTTTTGGCCTTGGGAAAATTAAAAGCCGATACGGTTTTTGGCCTGTCGACAATAAAAAACCGAATCACCAAAGTAAGGAAAATAGGCTTCATGTGAAATCGTGCCTTACTTTGAATAAATAAAGGAGATAATGCATCTTGCACTTTACCTCTTGGGTGATGTGGAAAAAAGTGCGTCTCTTGGGTGTTGTGGAACAAACTGAGCTTTTAAGGGAAAAATAAATAATAAAGGCAAATGTAAATTATAAAACTTATTTCTAATTCAACAGTGGATCAAACAAATCTAATTAAATCTAATTAAACAGTATCTAACAAATATAATTAAGCAGTAAACTTATTCAATCCAAACGTGCGAATCACGCAACACTGTGTTATTAATTCTCAATAAAATCAGACGTATAATCAGACGAAGGTCCGCAAGCTCAACGTTTCTTTCTTTCTTATTGTTTGTATATTATTTCAGTAGAAACGCGCTAAGCGCAATTTGTTTAGCCAGATGAACATGAAGAGCGGGGGGTGCATCCCAGTATTTTTTTGATGGAATGCATCAAAATTTTTATATCTATATATCTACCCGGGCATCGCCGGGCAATAATGCTAGTGTATATATATTGTAATGACTTGACGGTCCCTACGGGTAAATTCCAAGGGACACCCGTCTTTGTCATCTAAGGTGTTTTATCAGTGCCGAAAGGTGACCTTCCGTTTAGTTACACAAAGCCGTGTCGTAGTGACTCTTCGATACACTTCAAGAAAGGAACCTCTTTTGAAACGATTCCCTAGTTGACAATGGAGTCCAGATGAAAGGCTAGTGTCGGCTGGTCAGACGCTTGAAGGAACAAAGCGACAAGCGGTAACTTGTAAGGAACCACCCAAAGAGGGGCGAGGATATATATTCGCCACCTTGATGTAAATGGGGGCAGATGACCCTTTTTTTTACAGGTGTGAACAACCTCCATCGCCGAACGCGTGCCAGAGAAGGAGAGCCTGCAATGTTCCATCATGGTATCCTGAACCCCGCGAAATAGCCTCAGATAGTGCTTATTTTTTTTTTTGTAATTATTGTATAAAGCCTATATTTAATCGGGATGCAAATAAAGCATTTTGTAAATATTAAAGGCTGTCAGTCTTAGTTTTAGGCAAAGTCCTTACAGACTGTTATTAAATGGTGTCAGAAGTGGGGTAGGATATCAGTGATGAACGAAAGGATTACAGGTAGGCCGATTCTTTTTATCAGATTCTGGCTTTGATTTAAAAACTAAATAATGGTTTTGTATAAATGCAATAAGAAAAAATTATTTTATTGTTTTTTTTAAATGGTATATGTACAAGTTAGCCATTTAGAGTTCGTATTAAGAACTGATATTTTATTTTAGAAATTTTGATGAATTAAATCAATTTCTGTGAGTTTTTTAGATGGTATATGTACAAGTTAACCATTTAGTGTTCGTATTAAGAACTGATATTTTAGAAATCTTGTTGAATTAAATCAATTTCTGTGTTTTTTAGATGGTATATGTATAAATAGCCATTTAGAGTTCGTATTAAGAACTGATATTTTATATTAGAAATTTGGATGATTTAAATCAATTTCTGTGTTTTAATGGTGTATGAGTTAACCATTTGAAGTTCTAAGTAGGAACTATTGTTTTAGGAATTGTGATAAGTAAAACCAATTTCTGTGTGTTTTTATGGTATATGAATGAGTAACCAGTTAGTGTTCAAGTAAAGAACCAATTTTTGTTTGTTAGGAATTGCAATAAGTTTAGCCAATTTCTGGGTTTTGTTAATTGCAAATACTGTATGTTTTTCTCTATTTTTAAAGAAAGTGAATTTTTTTTTGCAGTGTTTATTTAGTATTTTTTTCTTTTAATAGTAACAGACATATTTAAGTTCTTATGCTTTGATATTAACAGTGATAATTTAGTATTTGTGTACTACTGTGTGAGAAATCTATATAAAGCATTGATTAATTTGAGAATTCTGTTTATGTGTATTCTGTGTAAGAGTTCGGTATTTTGATTTGATAGGTATTGAGTAAATTGTGAATGTTTATATTGTGCGGTGCTAGTTTGGTGTTCATAAGGGCTAAAATTATAGTTCGGTATAAAATTGATCAGTTTTGAACTTGTTAGTTCCGGTTAGGACACATACCGTCGGAAGGTATAGCTAGTTGCCGAGGAAAAATTTTATTGGTTACCCTAAATTAGAAACCCTAATTTTAGAAAAATGTCCTTTTTAAATAAGGGTAAGAAAGGGGATCTTTTAGAGCTTTTAGAAGAGTTAGGAGGACTAGCTGACGATACGCTTAAGATTTTCGAAATTAAGAAGATCATTACAGAAAACGAAAATTACGTCGAAGAAGACGCTAGACTCGCACTAGAGCGTATTATTGAAGATAGGAAAGAAAGAGAAGACAAAATTCGTCAAGACCAACTTACTCTCGAAATGAGGAGACTAGAATTAGGAATTAATGGAGACAATAGAGCCCGAAATGGGAGGGACAGAGATGCAGACGCAACTCAGAACATTCAGCTCCTTAAAACCATGCAGAAATTTGACGAGAAACGGGACGAAATGGGCCTGTATCTAATTAATTTTGAGAGAAGAGCAGAGATGGCGGGAGTCCCTAAACAAGATTGGGTGCCATATTTGTTAGGGGTACTAACCCCAGAAATTTCCAACATGATGGCCAGAGAATCGCCAGAACAGGCAAAAGATTATGACTACGTAAAAGAGATGATTCTCCAGAGATTTAGGATGAATACAGAAAAATTAAAACAACTGTTTTATCGCCATCCTAAACTCGCAGACAAGTCATGGAGGAATTATGCCCATGAGCTTAGTGGCTATTATGATGAATGGGTAGCAGATTTAGAAATCACTACATTTAAGAAACTGAGAGACCTACACATAACGGAACAGATGAAGAGACGGGTACCTGCCGATATAAAAGATCATTTTTTGGAGCAGTGGATGCAGATTAATACTCCTTTGGAATTAGCGGAAAAAATAGATAAGTATGAAAGCTTGCAAGACAGTTTCCGAACAAGAGAATTCCCAAAGAATCAAAAGTCCACAGATAAATTTAATAAGCCATTTAAAAATAACCATAATTTTAAGGAAGAGAAGAAAGAAAAAAAAGATGTGGAAAAAGAAGCTTCTAGTGGACAAAACA
The DNA here is from genome assembly GCA_907164885.2 of Dolomedes plantarius. Lineage (NCBI taxonomy): Eukaryota > Metazoa > Arthropoda > Arachnida > Araneae > Dolomedidae > Dolomedes > Dolomedes plantarius. The sequence goes on along the minus strand of OU015503.1, from coordinate 84,551,892 downwards.
AGGAAAGAATTTTTGAGAAAAGAAAACAGCTCCGTTGCTACGAATGTGGTTCTTATGACCATCTGAGACCACAGTGTCCTAAACTTAAAGAGACGGAAATTATCGCGGCAACAGAAACTAGTGGAGGAGACTCGAGTGGCGTGATGACTCCATATATCAGTCAGGGAGTCGTTAATGGAAAATCTACGTCTATTCTGAGAGACACAGGAGCGAGCATTGATCTGATTTCTAAAAATTTGGTACAACCCCATATGTACACAGGAGAGCACGTTTATGTCAGTGCACCTGTGCTAGATTCATCCGTTTGCTTACCTATAGCAGAGGTCGATTTAAAATGTGAATGGGGCCACACCAGAACTAGAGCAGCTGTCAGCAATACGGAATTCGAGCAGAAACACTATTTGTTAGGAAATAAAACGGCAGCCTTGCTTGAGAAGATCAACAGGAATGTTGAAGTTCCGGTGAAAAGTACTGTGCAAACTCGGGCCGAAAAACTAAAATTTGATAGAGAAAGACGAGACACTGGAGATGAAAAAACGAGAATAGAGCAAGTGATTCCCGGATCAGAAGCGGTAGAAGAAATCACTTCGGAAGAGAGCGCGACTATCTTGCCTCTCCAGGAGAAACAAATAATTACTCCCGACTTATTAAAGACTTCGCCCGAAGAATTTAGAGTTGCACAAAGTGAGGACGAAGAATTAAAAGTAATTTTTGATAGGGCGAAAAAGAAGACGCCCGAAGAAAATAAGTACGTGGTGGTAAACGAGATGTTATTTTACCAGAAAAAAAATAACGATGGAACCACTAGAAACCTGCTTATTGTGCCTCGAAAGTATCGAGAGAAACTAAAAAGACTCTGCCACGAACATACTAATGTTCATTTAGGCATTGCTAAGATGAAAGAATCATTAACTCAGTATTTTTATTGGCCATATTGTCACTTAGACATAAATGATTACGTGTTGGCTTGTGACAAATGTCAAAAGAATAATATGAAACGTCTTAACCGTGTTAATTCCCGCCGAACACCAGGCTAAGCCGAAGTTTAGTCGTAAAAGTTTAAATGTATATTATAAGTATGTTGAATAATTGTAGTTTCAGTGTAAAAATGTGACCAGAAATTAATGTGTATTCGTTTGAGTAATGTATTTTATGAATTGTAACATGTAATTGTTTGTAAATTTGAACGACTCGACCATAGAAGTTGAGTTCTGCTTTAAAGGAAAATTCAGGTGAAATTCCTTTGACGTTGTCTTAATATAACGGTTTTGTAGTGGCAAACGCCATATGACGGTTTTATGTATGCCGTGTTGGAATGCCTCAGATAGGTTTTAATTAATGTTCAATTGTAACATTTTATGTTCTGTTTTGTTTGTTGCATAAGCCAGTAGAATGCCTCAGAAAGGTATGGGCTAACTTTTAAATGCAGATGTGTATGTTTTTGTGTATACCTAAGAAGGTAGTAATTGGAGTCAAAATGCACTCCGTACGGTGTTTGAATACCGCAATTGAATGATTTATTGTGAAATCGATAAGTTTTGTCTGAAGAGTTGTGACGACCACAGATAAATGTAAGTGTTGTCAAAGAAACAAAGTGATTAACAGGAATGTGAAGTTTGTGAGTTTCTTTTTGATAAGGAATGAGCCAATGAGCTATTTTGTTATAATTTTATATCAGTCAGTACTGAAAAAAATTAGACTCTAAATCGATTGTGAATCCTATAGTAGGATAAAATGAATATTTAAATTTAGGTCACTGATGACTGTCCACTTAAATGGAAAAGTTTGGATCACAGGTAATCGTGAACGAATTAAGTTCCCTGATCCAGGATCTACGGAATGCCGAGTATTAAATTGTTTTTATGACGATAAGTGTTAAATGTATTAAAAGATAAGTAAGAAATTTAAAATTTTCATGTGTATTAGTAACCGTGATGATATGTTCTGTATGAAGTTTAGGTATCCATTTTGGATTTGTGTTTAATTTTATTTGTGTAAAGTTGTTTCATGGTAACTGTGTTTAATATCAATTTGAGAATTTATTTGTGTCATGTGATCACAATTAAGGTAAATTATGGGATCCCAGTTGAGTGATTTACTAGTTATAATGTTTTTTATGTAGTGTCATGTGTACATACTAGTGTTCTATGAATTTAATCTTTTTTTTTTTATTAACATGTATTAGTATACTGTTTTATTTAAATTTTTTGCCATGACTTGTTATATTATTGTGTAATTTTATAATTTCTTTGCTACGGCATGTTCTCTTATTAGAGATTTTAAAGTGCGTAAATTTTAAGTATAAATTCCTTTTGTTGTGCTTTTAAAAATAATACTTTGAAGTACAGTTAAAAATTTTCTTTCATGAAGGTAAAGCCAGAGTTTGATCAAAATTAACGGTCTACTCGTAATGTCAATTGGGTGTGCATTTGCCTTCGGGAAAAGTTTTTATAATTGAAATTGTCCTGAGAAGGACCATGTTTTTGTTCTGTTTTTTTGCAGGTGAAACTCTCTGCAGAAAAACATCTGGGGAGGGGAGGAATTTAGACTGTAATGACTTGACGGTCCCTACGGGTAAATTCCAAGGGACACCCGTCTTTGTCATCTAAGGTGTTTTATCAGTGCCGAAAGGTGACCTTCCGTTTAGTTACACAAAGCCGTGTCGTAATGACTCTTCGATACACTTCAAGAAAGGAACCTCTTTTGAAACGATTCCCTAGTTGACAATGGAGTCCAGATGAAAGGCTAGTGTCGGCTGGTCAGACGCTTGAAGGAACAAAGCGACAAGCGGTAACTTGTAAGGAACCACCCAAAGAGGGGCGAGGATATATATTCGCCACCTTGATGTAAATGGGGGCAGATGACCCTTTTTTTTACAGGTGTGAACAACCTCCATCGCCGAACGCGTGCCAGAGAAGGAGAGCCTGCAATGTTCCATCATGGTATCCTGAACCCCGCGAAATAGCCTCAGATAGTGCTTATTTTTTTTTTTGTAATTATTGTATAAAGCCTATATTTAATCGGGATGCAAATAAAGCATTTTGTAAATATTAAAGGCTGTCAGTCTTAGTTTTAGGCAAAGTCCTTACAATATAAAACAGTTCCGTAACTGACTGATTGACTGGCAGATAATGCACAGACCAAACCTCTGGATCTAAAGGGCTGAAATTTTGCATAGCGATTCTTCTTATAGTGTAGAGGTGCACTAAGAAAGATTTTTAAAAAATTCTTCTTAGATTTTTTAAAAATTAAATTTTTAAGCTGATTTAGTAATTTTTTTAAGTTTGCATTTAAAATAATAATTTGAAATTATTTTTTGAGGGTTATAAAATTTATATCACGAGAAAGACCATAAAAATTCCTTTAAAATGAGATCTTTTTCGAGTTTTTACCTCCATTTTCTGATTTTTGGTGAATTTTTAAAGATTCATTTTTAGAATTTAATTTATTAAATGCTGATCACGTGATTTCTTTTCTGGTACTTTAAATAAATTTATCGTCACGTGCATAACAACTAAATAGACAAAAATATTTTTTTTTTCTATCTAATGCGGCAGACGATTGGACATTATCAAAAATATATTAAAATACAATAAAATATATTATGTTCCTCAAACTGTACTATATTAACTGTACTATATTCTTTAGTATGTCCTATTACATTTAATTTGAAAATTTTCTTCTATATTATTTTGTTTATAAAAATATCCCTTACTATTTTTTTATAAATATATTTTTTTGTTTTTTTACATCAATTGTATACATTGATCATCGTATTTATTATAAATAAATAAATAAATAAATAAATAAATAAATATATATATATATATATATATATATATATATATATATATATATATATATATATATATATAGATAGATAGATAGATAGATAGATTTTTTTTGGGCATTAATTGCATGCATTGACCGTTGTATTTAATTTGAATCTACTCCGTAGCGAAGTGCGGGTTTTCAGCTAGTTTATATGTATAAAACAGTTCTGTAACTGACTGTCTGACTGACAGATAACGCACAGACCAAACCGCTGGACCTAAAGGGCTGAAATTTTGCATGGCGATTCTTTTTATAGTGTAGAGACGCAACTAAGAGAGATTTTTGAAAAATTCTTCTTGAATTTTTTAAAAATTTAATTTTTAAGCTGGTTTTGTAATGTTTTTTAAAGTTTACATTTAAAATAATAATTTGAGGGTTATAAAATTTATATCACGGGAAAGATCATAAAAATTCTTTTAAAATGAGATCTTTTTCGAATCTTTACCTCTATTTTCTAATTTTTGGGGAATTTTTAAAGATTAATTTTTAGAATTTAATTTATTAAATGCTGATCACGTGGTTTCTTTCCTCTTTGTGATACTTTAAATTAATTTTGCGTCACGAGCATAAAAACGAAATAAATTGGCAAAAAAAAATATTGAAATATGGTAAAATATAAAATTTTACCACTAGACTAATTGAGAAGGAAGTTTTTTTAAGGATCTCATTGAAATTAGTACGTTTTATGGATATTTAACATGCAAATTAATTGCATGCGTTGACCATTGTATTTAATTTGTTCTAGATTATTGTGTCTATAAAAATATCCGTTGCGATTTTTTCTATAAATATATTTTTTGGGGGGCATTAATTGCATACATTGACCGTTGTATTTAATTTGAATGTACTCCGTAGCGAAGCACAGGTCATTCAGCTTGTATATATCAGCTAGGAAATATCTTTAACAAATCTTTTCAACTCTTTGCATATGCTGAAGTGACTGACATCTTTCCTAGAATATTTACAGATGTAAAGCAGGCCTTCCTAGACTGGTGATAAATAAGTAAAAAAATGAATTTGGGGGCGTCCATTAATTACGTGAGGCTTTTAGGGGGGGGGGGGGGGTCGAGCCGAATCTCACCCAGTCTCACGTCGGGGAGAGGGGGGGGGGCTCGGCAAATATCACGTAATTTTCCCCTCAAGAAACAGTGTAAAATTGCGAGAGAACTGGGTTATATTAAGTAAAACATGTTTCTACACTAAAATATGACTAAATCCTACACAATAGTTCCAGCAGTCACTCTTGAGATCACACATGAGTCCCCGTGGACTGAATTAGAATGAATATTCTTTTACGAATTTTAGTAGTTCCAATTTAACTGTTTTATTGTTCGATTTTCTCACTGTGATTCTAGACTACGTTCTTAGTAGTCTAAAAACTAGTCTTAACTAGTCCTAAATAAAAATAATTAAGTAAATTATGTTTTTTTAAATAAATCCAACGCAATCAAGCACAGATTAACGTATTTACACTTGCATTTTGAAAAATATCACGTGAGATTAGGGGGGAGGGGGTCGAGCCAAATCTTACGACATCTCACCAGGGGGGAGAGGGGGTCGAAAAATCGCCAAAATCGCCAAAATCGCCTCACGTAATTAATGGACGCCCTCCTGCCATCAATGAAAACAAATCTAAATATATGGCATGGACTAAAAGAAAATACTCTATAAATATCAAGGAAATTGAGCCCGACAAATTCGAAAGAGCTGATTGTTTTATCTACTTGGGTTCGCAGGTTAATATCGGAAATGATATGGGGTCAGAAATTGAAAGAAAAACCATTTCAGCCAAAACGCTGGTCTTTAGGATTGCGTGAATTTCTGAAGTCCAGTCTCGTTAAACTCAGCGCTAGGTCCTTATTATGAAAAGTGCTTATGAGACCTGTGCTTACTTATGTCTACTTTGACCTTAAGAAATGAACACACCCTGGGTGTACGCGGAAGAAAATTTTTAAGAAGTATTTCTGGTAGTGTTGGGGTAAATGTACCGTGTAGAAGGAGATTCAACCATGAATTATACCCTTTTCATAAAGACCCTGGCTTTCTTATATTCATATAAATACAGAGTATGAAATGAGCTGATCACGTGATGAGATTACCTGAGAGTAATGCCAAGAAATATATATATATATATATATATATATATATATATATATACACACACAGTAAAACCCCGATTTTGCGTTGTCCGTTTAGTACGTTATCCC
>OU015503.1:84540851-84543351 GCA_907164885.2 Dolomedes plantarius | reverse complement strand
CAAGACCTACTTTTTGGTTTTCTTCTCTAATTTTGGATGGCGAAGCAAATCGTGTTACTCTACAGGGCCATTATCAGGTGAGCTAGGGCCCGGGACAAAATAATACAGCGGGCTCCGGCCCCAATCAATATTTGAACATTGTATACATTTTTTTGTCAACTCTTATTTTAACCGGGTTCCCCGGAAGCCCAGGCTCCGGGGATTTTGTCCCCCCTGCCCCCCCCCCCTGACGGCGGGCCTGTTACTCTATCCTTGAAATATCACATACTGTAGAGTGAAGCAACAGATATCGGAGAAATGCTGTAGAAGTATTTTCAATGCACCAAATTTTAGTACCTGGTGACCATCAGCTGCAATTATGTACGCTTTGTATTCTATACAACGGAGTCAAGATTTTCGACTTTTCGTGCTTTAAAAAAGTTCATTATAAGAACCCTGTTTCTGCTGAACATTTAAACAAAAACGCTTACTTTGTCGCTGAAACTATCGCAGAATAACGAGACCTACTCTTTGGTTTTATTCTCTAATTTTGAATGGCAAAGTAAATCGTGTTACTTGAACCTTGAAATATCACATACTGTAGAGATGAAGCAACAGATACCGGAGAAATGCTGCTGAAGTATTTTCAACACACTAAAATTTAGTACCTGGTGACCATGAGCTTCAATTATGTACACTTTGTATTCTATACAATGGAGTCAATATTTTCGACTTCTCGTGCTTTAAAAAAGTTCATTTCAAGAACCTTATTGAACCCTGTTGAACATTTAAAGGAAAACGCTCACTTAGTCGCTGAAACTATCGCAGAATAACAAGACCTACTCTTTGGTTTTATTCTCTAATTTTGAATGGCAAAGCAAATCTTGTTACTTGAACCTTGAAATATTACATACTGTAGAGATGAGGCAACAGATATTGGAGAAATGCTGCAAAAGTATTTGTAACATATCAAATTTTAGAATCTGGTGATCATGAGCTTTAATTATGTACGCTTTGTATTCTATACAACGGAGTCAAGATTTATAAGATTTTACGTGCTTTAAAAACGTTTATTTCAAGAATCCAGTCTCTGTTGAACATTTAAACAAAATCGCTGACTTAGTCGAGGAAATTCACACATTAACGAAGCCTATTCCTTGGGTTTATTCTCTAACTTTGAATTGGGAAACAAAGAGGGTTAATTACACCACTAAAGATCACATACTGTAGAGATAAAGCAACACAAAACTGGCGAAATGCTGCAGAAGTATTTTCGAGAAGCCAAATTTTGGTATCTGGCAACTATTGGCTTTAATCATGTTCGCTTTGTATTCTGTACTATCAAGTGACGGTTCTTGACTTTTCTGTGCTTTTAAAACGTTCATTTCATGAAGAATTTATATAAAAACGCTTAGTCGAAGAAGATTAAATTCTCGCAAAATATCGAGATCTCTTTGATTTTACTCTTTAACTTTGAATGGCGAAGCAAATTGTGTTACTTGCACTGTAAAACATCACATACTGTTGAAATGAAGCGACAGATAACTGTGAAATACTGCAGAAGTATTTCCAAAAATTCTAGTTTTAATACCTGGCAACTTAGAGCTTGAATCAGGCACTTTGTATTCTATACGATGAACTGAACATTTCCGAATTTTTATGCTTTTAAAACATTTATTTCGTGAACCCTGTTGCAGTCGAACACTTATATAAAACGCTGAGACAATCAAGATTAAACTCTCGTAGAGAAACGAGATTTTGGATATATTTATTGAATAGCGAAGCAAAATTGTGTTACTCTCACCGCGAGATATTGCATATTATAGAAATGAAGCAACAGAAACCCGGTGATATACTACAGAAGTATTTTCAAAAAGCCTGATTTTAGTATCTGGTAACCTTCATCATTGATGATGTACTCTTTATATTCTGTACGATGAAGTGAAGATTTTCGAATTTTTATGCTTTCAAAACATTTATTTCGTGAACCCTGTTTCAGTCGAACATTTATTTATATAAAAACACTGAGCAAAGGAAATGTTCTTGAACATTAACTAAATCTATTCTTTGGTTTTATTCTCTAACTTTGAATGGCGGAGGAAGTCGTGTTACTTGCACAGTGAAATATCGCATACTGTAGATGAAAAATAGTGAAATGTTGCAGAAGAATTTTCAAAAAGCCTAATTTTAGTATCTAGCAACCACGAGCTTTTATCATGCTCGCCTTGTATTCTGTGAAGATTTTTGACATTTTGTGCTTTTAAAATGTTCATTTCATGAATGATTTATATAAATACGCTTAGTCGACGAAGATGAAGTTCTCAGAAAATAAAGTGACCTACTCTTTGATTTTATTCTCTAACCTGGGCGAAGCAATCGTGTTGAATGGCGAAGCAAACGTGTGAATTTCAACGTGAAATTTAACAACATACTGTAGAAATGAAGCAACAGAAAACTGATGAAATAACTACAGATGCATTTTCAAAGATCCTAATTTTAGTTTCTGGCATCCACGAGATTT
>OU015503.1:84525851-84535851 GCA_907164885.2 Dolomedes plantarius | reverse complement strand
AATGTACACGTTTCCTTGCAGGCTTTGTAACCTTACTTTATGATCACCCCAAGTATATATATACAGTGGAATCTCGATCTATCGTTTTTCAAGGGACCGATTGAAATGAACGATAAATGCGGGAAAACGATAGATGCGGAAACATAACAAAGCAATATGATCGTTGGGACTGGATAAAATGAACGACACATACGGAAAAACGATGGATCCGAAAACGATCGATCGAGATTCCACTGTATATATATATGTATATATATATATATATATATATATATATATATATATATATATATATATATATATATATATATATATATAAATATATATATATATATAAATATATATATATATATATATATATATGCGGCATAAGGTATTGCAGTGAAAATAGAATAAATGGGTTCGACTTGATTCAATCTCCGAAGAACCGAGGAGAATTTTAGGTAGACGTATAGTCTTGAAGTTTGGCGCTAAGAAAATGCTTAGTTTAGCAAAAGAACATGTACGATATGACATCACGCATAAGTAATGAGCGTCACTAAGCGTTGGTTTTAAAGCTGAAACAAAGAAAATCGACAGAGTCATGGATAACTAGGGAATGGAAAGGACGTGTGCTGCCGAAGGCGCACAGATTTTAATGTGGATTGGGAAGCCATATCTTTTAGTTTGATTAATTGAAAATTAATAAATATGTTTGGGAACATCAATTGGACTATTTTATGGCTTGGTATCAACATAACACGGGTTGATGGAAATATTTAGAGGATAAGCGTCACCACCGGTTCACCGACTGTATCATGATACAAAAGAGGTTCGGATTTATATTAAATAGTATGGGAGTAGATGTCGAGTCCGGCATATATATATATATATATATATATATATATATATATATATATATATATATATATATATATATATATATATACCAGTATAGTCAATAAGTTCGAGGACTACCCTCCCCCCTCATGCCCGGTGTGTGGGGGAACCGAAATATCGATGTGGTTTGCAAGTCTGGTTATCCGTGAACGCGTGAGACACATGACGCTTTGCTCAACTGCTAAGGCGCGCAGCTCACCATTTGGCTGCAGACTGTCAGCCTATGATGTCGATGTAGTAAAATGTCCTTTTTGGAGCAACGTTCCAACATTAAATTCTGCTACAAATTAGGAAAAACCACTGCAGAAACGTTACGGTTACTGCAGAAAGCGTATCGAGAGGAAGCTATGTGCAGATCGAAAGTTTTCAAATTGTACATGTTGTTTAAAAATGGGACAGACGCTGTTGCAGATGATCCGCGAAGTGGGTGGCCAGTGACCCCACAAACGGAGGCGAACATCCAACGGGTAGGAGCAGTGGTTGTTTGGTTAGTTGAAGTTTATTGGTACAAGGTCCAGAAAGGACAAGCTCCGCCAAACATAAGGTAACATCGTCAACAAATGGTATGTACAGGTTCTTCGTCGTCTCCGGGAGGCAATCCGTGTAAAACGTCTACACGTTTGGAAATCCAACATGTGGATGTTGTTGCATAAAAATGTCCCGGCGCACCGATCTCTGATGGTGCAACAAGCCCTTCCTAAATTCGGCACCACAGTTCTGCCACATCCCCCGTATTCCCTAGACCTCTTTCTTTGCGATTTCTACCTGTTCCCGAAACTGAAAGATCGCATCAAGGGCAAGCGGTTTGCAAATGCCGAAGAAGTGATGGCAACAGCGACAACCGCTTTACGACAGCTTTCACGCAACGGTTTCCAGGACGGTTTCCAGAAGCTGTATCAACGCTGGCAGAAGTGTATAGTTGCGGAAGGACATTATTTTGAAGGTGATTGTGTTCAGAAGACTTTGTAAGTGTATTCGTTGTTGTAGTAAATAAAGTCCCCGAATTTATTGACTGTATGAGTATATATATATATATATATATATATATATATATATACACAGTTGAACCTCCATATATCGAACTTCCACATATCGAAATTTTCTATGTATCGAACTCTTAGCAAATCTCCGTGTTCATTATATAGAAAAATTGTTTCTATATATCGAAAAAATCTCTATATATCGAAATTTTTTTCAAGAAAAATTAGGAGACTTTATTCCACTTTAGAATAAAATCTCCCAATTTTTGGCATTTGAAACAATACGTCGTGGACTTCAATTCGCGGAAAATGTCCCTGATTAAGTTTTTAGTGGACTGAATAAATACGAACATTTCTTTGAACTTTCCGCAAAACTGGCTGTTCAGCAAGATATTGGTAGTTTTTTAAGAATGTAACTGTGATCATTGTAACCACTGTCTGGATTATTGTTTTTTTAGAGGTATGTAGAACTCAATAAATATTTCATATTAATTCAGTTTTTAGTTATAAACTTTCATTTAATGGGATTCGCATATAAATTAGAAATGGAGTTTCGTATACGAAAATTAGCTTTTTTTTATGATAAAACTAAGAATTATGAGAGAATTATGATAAAACTAAGCTCAATTCTATATATCAAAATTTCTATACATCGAATTTTTTTCGGACAATTTGCTACTTCGATATATGGAGGTTCGACTGTATATAAAAGACACTGAGAAAATATCTAAAATTAACCATTTATCTAACATTGTAAGATGATGACTTATAAAATATTTCGCACAATCTCTCTCTTCGTTTAGGAAAGTCTCCAAATACTCCTTATGAGAATATTTAAAATTTATCATTTATCCAATGGTGTAAGCTGATAATTAATATAAAATACTTCTCATAATCTCCGTTTTCATTGACAAAAATCTCCATATATTTTAGATATTCCTTATGTTATAGAAAATATCTAAAATTAACCATTTATCTAAATTATGTTATAGAAAATATCTAAAATTAACCATTTATCTAACTTAGTATGCTGATGTTTGATAAAATATTTCGCACAATCTCGCTTTGCATTGACATAAATCTCCAAATACTCCTTACAAAAATACCTAAAATTAATCATTTATCTAACGTTGTAAGCTGATGTTTGTTAACATACTGAGACCAATATCGCTTTTCTTTGGCAAAATATCCAAGAAATCTTTATTTTACAGCAAGTAACTGAAATAAATAAGCTATTGCAATAAGCTGAACAAACTGATTCTAGACTTTAAAAAGTATTTAACCTCTGTTACAGGCTATTTCTTCGATTACGCAGTAGGGCTGAAAAATATATCTGTTGGGAATTGATTGCATTCAATATCTGATGAATACCAGTCAAAAGTTTGAGCCTAACTTGTTGGGAATTGAGTTTATTCAACATCGGATGAATAGCAGACAAGAGTTTGCTTCTAACTAAGATAAAGAAAAAAAAAAACTCCCAGAGAGTGTTATGAAACTATATATTTCCCAAAATTTTATCTACGTTCTCATAAAAGTTCAGGATTTAATGAACCATTCCCCCCATACACCACAGGCACAACTAAACATTTTTCAATGCTCTTATCGCGTCTCCCAATCACGGTGGAAAAAACGGCCTAAAAATTAAAAATCCCCAGTTGGCATTATCTGCCGTGCAGATAATGCCAAAAGTGTGCCCAATCCATTTACGCTTGGAGTGCACTGTTGACTTTGGGCATACGGTTGAGCACGGACCACCGGAAGTCGAGGGTCGTTTCATAAACAGTGGGATGAGTGCACGCGCCGGAAAAATTGATAATCGTCTGAGTGCGGTGGTGGGAAGTTCAGGACCATCGGTGACAGGGGGTGGTGTGTGGAAAGGGTTTAATCTCAAAGGTACAGACGCAGCTACACGGTTCCTGCATTTTGAGATGATAGGGAGAGAGGAAGGGGATGTAGATTTAAGGGGGATCGTCTGCAGGGATCGTTTTCCCGCCCGTGCTGCCAGAGGGATTCTTTCATAAAGAAAATATTATCGTTTTGTCATGAAGTTAATAAAATTTTAGAGAAATCCTGCTCTTTGTGTGTCGATATTGATTAAAAGAGAGAAACATCAATTCTTAAAATGCATTCGAGTGCGATGAAATGAACTAATGATTAAGTTTATGCATTTTTAAAACTCAAATAAGGCTTATTTGTATTACTATGTATTTGGAATGACAGTTGCTTAAAATGCACAGTCTCCATAATAATGAACTTTTAACAATATCTAATTTAAACTTTCACATTGAAAGACACACAATAATATATATATAATGCTAGGAACGTAAACTATAATTAACGAGTTTTAATTAGGGTTAAAATTAGGAAAATTAGCATTAAACGGTAATTGACTATTAGAGATTTTAGTGTTTACTAATTCAGGAAGTAGCGTTGTTTTTAATGCAGCGCAGAATTCACAAGGCTATGAGGACATCAATGATTAATTGCCTAGTGCGCTCTCGGAATAATGCAATCATCGAATGTTCAAAAGCGCGTGTTGGCTGACTCATGCATCTCACAAGATGCTTCGCCCGCGTAGTTGCAGAGCGCTAAAAAGAACAAAGTGTAGATTAGGGTTGTACGTCGTTAGACGAAGCCGCGGGTCGTGAGCTCAGATGAACGAATTGTCAATTTAGCTGGGTTGATTAGATTTTTTAAGTAATGTTGAGAAATAAAGTTCGTTAAATGTTATTTAAGTATTAGTTCTTTATCATAGGACTTAACGATAACTGCTTTTAGATCATTTAATTAGATAAAGGGTACGCGGTGTAAGCAGTAAGCACCTTGTCATATATATATATATATATATATATATATATATATATATATATATATACACACACACACACACACATATATATATATATATATATATATATATATATATATATATATACATACAAATGATAGGTAACGATTTTATTATTCTTATGACTGGCTATTAACACCATGTAAAAATGTTAATGACGTATTAGGTTTTTGTATGTTAGCTTGCAAAACTTTCGAAAGAAGGTATTTACGAAACAAAGTCTTTTTCTTTAAACGAAAGCATAAAAAGTAAGAGAAATTGCAACAGGCACAAAACACGCTCAAGAAATTCGTTTTAAATCATACTTCCGTTGGAAACAGAAAGACTCTTAAGTTCTGTGTTATGAATTAAACAAAGGAACACTAAATATGGAAGCTGAACTCAAATAATTAAAGTTCATGAATATTAGACACCCTCAAGAAGCAGAATTGACCTCTGAATATAGAAAATCATTATCAAAGAAAATTTGGGTTAAACGACAAAAATATCTAAACAAGACTAAGATCAATAGTAAAAGCCATGAACTCAATACTGTTACCTCTTCTGGGGTTGACATACCTGTCCCGCAGACTTCAAACTAATATCGAATTCTTTTATCGAATGCGTGTTTTTAGATACATAATAAATTTTCTTACTTTCTTGACTACGTTCGTGGAAGCTTTGGTTGATCGAAATCAAACTTTGCAGGATTATCTTATCTTTCTTTAACTAGTAGGAATGAAGGTTGCAAAAGTTTGGCTATCAGGAGTAACAAAGGTCATCAATGAAGCACAGTGCATCGTCCATACAGCTATGCCAGCGGGAATTATTTTCAATTATATATCAATTTTTAAATTAAACAATTGAATATAATGAAAATCTATTGTAGAAATATGCATGTTTTACTTTCTTAATATATAATGTGTCAACTGCAAATACACCTCTTATTGTTTGCCGGTTTTAAGAACGATTACGTGATAGGCAGTTTTGAACTGTCCTAAGTTACTAAACGGTAAAAGTGATCAGACATTTAAAAAAAGGATATTGTTCTGTTTTTAGAAACAATAGGTTATATATATACATATGCAGTGAAACTTCTCTATGGTGGCCAGTAATGATTTTAAAAAAAGTGGCCGCTTGAAAGAAGTTCCATCGGTTCTGAACAAAATATGGGCGTTTAGAGGAGCTTCCATCGTAAAAGTTTGCCGGCTAGGGTAGTTTATATATATATATATATATATAAAAGTTTATATATATATATATATAATATTAAAAAACTAGTAATTTCTAAAGTCAACACTCTTAACTTTTAAAAACCATTAATTCCTCACTCTACTATTCAAAATTACATACCCCTTTTTAATCTTATTAAGTACTTAATTTTCCCTTGGGCATTCGTGTTGAATTCAATTGTTACAGCCTTCGGCAAAATCATTTAAGATGGCTGACTTTTTGACGAAATTAGACGCGACGCGGCGTGGGGTGTAAAAAATTCAGATTTACACATAAACACTAAACTTTTAACCAATCAGCTATTAAATCACGCCCTTTAGCCACGTGATGGAATGAAGTTTATATAAGTTCCAGCATACCTCGATGAGCAGATTTTGGCGTGGCACTGTTGCCTAGTAAACCGCCGTCGATGTTAAGAAACGGATAATAAAAGTATTTCTTAAATGAACAGATTCCTAAATTCTTGGTCACGACTACAGATTTCTGAGGTGTGACATGTCGACTCTGGTCTCCGTTAACATGGGACTGTGTTGGCATGTTACACACACACATATATATATATATATATATATATATATATATATATATATATATATATATATATATATATATATATATATATATATATATATATATATATATATAAAACTTTTCTCTCTGTTACGGAGGACAATTTAAGAATCTTAAATCCTAGTCCACTATCACTGGAAATTTTTTTTCCTGGGTTTATACTGAACTGAGCGAAGCTAATACGGCAACTACAAAGAAGCCTAAATATAAAGCCATTCATGGAAGAGACTTCGCACCTCTGCTGGAAGAGTGTCACATCTCCGAAATTTTCGATTTTGAGATAATTGCACCACAATGCTCTATAAGAAGTGCTTCTCATTTTCGAATAATGTTATAAGCTTAGTACCAACACAATCTCCTAGAGGTCGCTTATTACCCTCTTCCACAACTAGGAGAGGGAACTTGCTCATGCGCGAAAATTGAAAATAAGATTTTTGTCAGTGCCTAACGTTGTTGTAATAAAATAATCCTGTAATAAAAATTTTCATTAAATTTTATTTGGAAAATAAATTTGCATTTTTTTCTAAACTACTGTTCGTATTATCAAGGTTTTTTCTTTGTATTGGGAAAAGTTTAGATAGATTATGCATTAGCGTAGAGATATGACAGTATTCCCTCAAGCATTTCAGTACATGTTGACAAAATGAGGTTACTAGAAGAGGGTTTTATCTTGTAATTAAAATTCAAAATCCTGCTTTAAAAATTGAAAACAACTTTAATAGTATATAGTTTTGCCTTCTGAAGTGATACGAACAATAATTTTTCCCAAAATTATCATAGCAATTAATAAAACAAGAAATGAAATTTCGACATATATCTTCTTTAGCTCTTCGTGAAAATATGGCTATATTGCGATGTAACTCTCTTCTAGAGGAGGTGTGACTTTATAATTAATGTGGTTTAAAAGTTTAAAGAAATATCGTTGGTCTAGAAAAAAACTGAAATTTGTAAAATGAAATTTATTTAACGACAAACCAGAATTTTCTGATAAAAATAGTATTGAAGATACTTGAATTGCATTTAGAAGGATAGGTATGCTATAAATAAATTCATTGTTATTAGTCCGGTCAATTTAGACATAAAAATAGTGGTCAAATAACAAAAATTCCCGGAGAGCCAAATATTGGTGGAGAGCTGGGGTTTACCATTACAAATAAAGTTTTAAAAATCCCCATCGATCCTATGTGTGCTACAAAAGTTATTCGAGTATTCCCACTTAGTACTTCGAGTACCCCATATACGAGTTTTCCCACTTAGAATGTTCTACGATGCACGAACGTAATTTTTGTCAACTGTGGTTTCCACTTTCAAAAGATAAAAGTCTATGTAATGAAACCAAAATTTTCCTTCTTTTTGTTTCTTTTGTTAGACAATGCTGACATTAATGTAAATACTTTGGACGGTAATAATACGCTTCATATAATGGGTATTATCCAAATTGTGACTCCCAAAGATTCAGTATTACAAGAAGAGCCGATGCCACGAGTAACTGAAGTTCTTTCAGCGAAAGATTTTGCAGCAAAGGCTCGTGTACCTATACAGGTCTATCAAAACACTGGCGTGGTTGGGTACAGCAAAATAAATGTGCGAAATTTTGATTATGAAAGTGAATCTAAAGTATCTTTTTAAAAAAAAAGTTGATGTGACATGGTTCTATGGCAAATACAAAAAATTCTCTCTACCTGGTTGGAATGGTTACATTGAATGCGTGACAAGTGATATTATAGATTTTTCTAAGTCAAAAATTACATTTTTGCCATTTGTTCATCAACCAGCAAGTAATTACAATACAATATACACAACTTTACTTTGTGCTTTAGAGAATGCTAAACGTTATAACCACAAAGTATGTATAATTACTTTTGATCAACCTCTGTATGCGAAAGCTCGCGAGATTGTATCTGCTGCACCTGAAGGATCTGAAGTATCGAAGATTATAAAAAGACTAGGAGGATTTCATTTGCTTATGTCATTTTTTGGAGCAATCGGTTATATTATGCAAGGAAGTGGTTTAAAGGAAGTACTCGCTGAAGTTTATGCACCTAAGTCTTTAGAGAAAATGCTTAATGGCCATGCTTACGCGAGAGCAGTTCGTGCTCATACAATACTTCAACTCACTTTAGCATTAAGAATATTATAAGAACTCGCTATTGATGATGTAATGGATGCAAATCTTATTATTACCGTGGAAAATATTCTAAATAACACTCTTTCACTTTAGCATTAAGAATATTAAAAGAACTCGCTATTGATGATGTAATGGATGCAAATCTTATTATTACCGTGGAAAATATTCTAAATAACACTCTTTCATACTATGACATTGAAGAAGATGAAGAAATATGTGGAAAATTACTTGATCAGTTTAATAACAAATTAATTGAATATCAGAAACGAGGGCCAACCGCACAATTATGGGTACAATACTTTCGGATGGTGTCCATTGCAAAGGAGTTATAAGAGCAGAACGTATGGGAGATCGGCAAGCACATTTGAACTGCGTTAAAGAAATGCTGCCTTATTTTCATGCATCTGGGCATTTACCTTATGCTAAGTCTGCGCACTTATACTTACAAGACATGCTTCAATTGAACGAGGTAATGCATCCTAGTGTTTATCAAAGGTTTACAGAAGGATTTTTTACTGTTCGGCGTTCTGATAAACTTTGTTGTGGAACTTCAACAGATATGATTATTGAACAATCGATGATGAAATCTATGAAAACAGATGGGGGCATTTCTCGAGGAAGAAGTAGGAAAGAAAGTGTGATAAGTAAATGGGTTTACGGAATGCATGCAATGAATACTGTGAGTGAGGGGTTGGAAGTTCTTGCTAATGTTCAAATGGACACAACAGATCAGCATGTAGATGCAAGTGATTCGTGGCGTAAAAAAGATGCTAAAGATATTAAAAAACTTCTTGACTGGTTTTCATAACATGATCATTTTCCTAAAATTAACAAAATCGTATCTATTGCTTCTGGAGTTGTTGGTGACGATAAGATTAATTGCCATAAAGCTCGTGAAGTTGGGATTGCTTTCATGTCTAGAATGGCAGGTGAAACATTTAATAATATAAAATTAAAACGCTCTGAAAAAGTACTCCCTCTTTTAGCTGCGAGTAGCACCGTGAAAGTTCACGAAGAAGAAGTAGCTATAGACCCTGTATTATTATTTCAACGCATGAGTATCACTAAAGCTTTTGAGGATGAGATTGAAAAATTTTTTGAGTATGAATTAGCCCCTTACCCCTTATCACTCTTCGATGCAGCTGGAATGCGTAAAACAACAAAGTCAGCAATTTACGATTGCTTTCAATCAGTCAATACTGAGGTTGATCGTACAAACTCTACTTACATTATGGATGGAGGATACTTACTACATCACGTTGTGTGGGATCGAGAAGAAACCTTTAGCGTTATTTTTGATAAATATGTTCAGTATCTACGCAGACATTATGGGCTTACAGTGACGGTAGTATTTGACGGCTACAGTGACTCGACAAAGAATAT
>OU015503.1:84510851-84520851 GCA_907164885.2 Dolomedes plantarius | reverse complement strand
GAACGCTTCCGACAACTTTTTCGCCAGCATCGAAAAACCCCTGAGAGTACCTGGCGCGACTTCTACTTTGAAATCCGCAGTTACCTGGACGGATGGCTAGAAGAGCTGAATGTCACCAACTTTGACCAGCTAAAGGACCTGATGTTGGCTGACAAACTGAAAAGGAAAACCCCACCAGAGGCCCGTGAACATTTCCTGGATGACTGGCATACATGGAATTCCCCCGGAGAACTGGCTGACAAACTGGATGCGTATGACAACCAACGCTCCACCTCTAGAAAAGATTCGGCTTTCAAGAAAAGAAATTTTGAAAGACCTAAAGAAGACGCAACCCGTCTTAACCCACCTAAAAAGACTTTTCCTTTCCATGGAAATAGAATGGACGGATCAAATCCTGACCCTCCACCCGAAGTTAAACCTGGCGTAGCATGTTTTGGCTGTGGAAAACCCGGGTACATCAAAGCAAAATGTCCAGATTGCTCACCGCCAAAGAAAAAGGTCTCCACCAACCACCTGAAAGCCTTTGCTTCAATAACCAAGGGATCACCAATAACCCTATTGGACGCAACTATTTGCGGAGTTTATGGAAGAGTGTGCGCTGACACAGGCTCTACACATTCCATAGCTGGAGCATATCTTTACTCCCTGTTTAAGGAAAACAACTTACCTTTTCAGAAAACGGAGCTGACGTTGCACCTAGCAAATGGATCCCAGACTCTGGAGAAATGCCTCACCACCCAGGTTCCAGTATACCTGGAAGGCCGCAAGATTATGACCAACTTCATTATCCTGCCGGACGCAACCAACAACCGCACCTTACTAGGAACAGATTTCCTAGAAACCGCTAGAGTGGTACTGGACTTAGCCGACAAAAACTGGTTTTTTCAGGACAATCCCAAGGAAAAGTACCCCTTCGGTGAAGAATTGCCTCTGACTCCCGTTCAGGGCAAAGAACAGATAGAATCCAACATCTGCAAACTGAGAGAGGAAGAAGGAGAAAACCTGGATCCTCACCAAAGAAAAGATCTCAATGACCTAATTGTCAAATTTGACACTGTCTTCAAGCTAGGGGGAGGGGCAACACCCTTGATTGAACATCACATCAATACTGGAGACCACCCACCTGTGGCTGTTCCTCCATATAGGATGTCCCCAACTAAGAAGGAGTTATTGAAGAAAGAACTTGATGACTTGCTTCAGAAGAACATCATAGAGGAGTGTGAATCCGCCTATGGAGCTCCTGTGGTCCTGATTCCCAAACCTAATGGAGATGTGAGGCTGTGTATCGACTACCGGAAGCTGAATGCCATCACAGTACCCGATGTCTACCATTTGCCCCGCATGGATGACCTCCTGCAGGATGCGAAGCATACTGCCTACATGTCCACCATCGACTTGAAAGCAGGATACCACCAAGTAAATGTTTACCCACCTGACAAGGACAAGACTGCTTTCGTGTGTCCCTTTGGAACCTATAGATTCAACAAAATGCCTTTCGGACTTAGAAATGCACCTGCAACCTTTCAGAGATTAATGGATATATTCAGAAGAGATTTGCCAGTCCTGGTCTATCTGGATGATATCATAGTTTTATCACCAGGTTTCGACCAACATTTAAAGGATTTAGAAGCAGTTTTTACCAAATTAATTAAATTCAACCTTTGTGCCAATCGCAATAAATGTACATTTTCCTGTTCAAAGGTCAAATATCTTGGTCTGTGGATCACTCCTAAAGGAATTGAAGCAGACCCGGAGAAAGTTTCATCTATCCAAAATATTCCCCCTCCAAATAATATCAAGCAACTGCAGTCATTTCTGCAAACCTGTTCTTGGTACAGAAAGTTCGTCCCGAACTTCTCCGAACTGTCAAGACCCTTAAGTAACCTAACCAAGAAAAACACACCTTGGACATGGACCACTGAACATCAAAAAGCTTTCAACATCCTAAAGAAATGCTTAGTGACACCACCAGTACTAAAGCAAGCGGATTTTACTCAACCTTTTACCATAAGGACGGATGCTAGTAGCTATGCCTTAGGAGCGGTACTTTTGCAAGGTGAAGGTCAAGATGAACGCCCCATCGAATATGCAATCCGACTACTCAAAAGTGCGGAACGCAATTATTCCACCACCGAGCGCGAAGACTTAGCCGTGGTGTGGGCCCTCATCAAGTTTAGAGGATACGTGGATGGACAAGAAGTCACCATAGCATCTGACCACCAGCCCCTGAAGTGGCTGATGAGCCTGAAGTCCCCATCCGGAAGACTAGCCCGGTGGGCCCTACAGTTACAAGCATTCAATTTGAAAATTGAGTATATCCCTGGAAAGGCCAACGTAGTGGCCGACATGCTGTCGCGCCCTACTTGTCTACACGAAGAGGATACGTGCGAAGTCTGCACTGTCTCTGTGATGTTACCTTCCAGAAGCTCAAAAGAATTGAGGGAAGAACAACTTAAAGATAACGACATCAAGAAGATCATAGACACTTTTGAATCTGAAGAGAAAAATGAAAATTTTGCAAATTGGACTGCAAGAGGCTACCTGATGAATCAAGGTGTGCTATACCGTTATGCCCCTGATGTGGAAGCTGAAGACACACAGCTCGTTGTTCCGGTTCAAGAAAGGGAAAATGTTCTCAAGGAGCACAATGATGCACCGACTGCCGGACACTACGGAGCCGAGGGAACTTTCCATAGAATAGCCTCCCGCTATTATTGGACCGGCATGAGAAAGCATATCACCGAATATATCAAGAATTGCCCAGAGTGCAATAGATATAAAGCCTCAAACCAGAAACCAGCTGGTTTACTACAGACTCCTGTACAGTCACGAAGATTTGAAGCCCTATCCATGGACCTATTTGGACCGTTGCCCGAGAGCAACGATGGGAAGAAGTGGATCTTCATCCTTGAAGATGTGGCAACCCGATGGGTCGAACTGTTCGCATTGCCCAATGCTACAGCGGCTGAATGTGCTAAAGTCCTGTTGGAAGAAGTACTAATGCGATATGGCTTACCCCGAAAGATAATCAGTGACAACGGACCACAATTCGTGTCTTTTGTGATCCAACAACTGTGTTCCCTGTTAGAGATAGACCAATCACTAACACCAGTCTACCACCCTGAAGCTAACCCAGTGGAACGGAAAAATCGGGATTTGAAGCCTAGACTAGCAATCCTAGTCAAAGATCAACATACAACCTGGCCGGAACACCTGCCCCATATCCGGTTCTCACTGAATACAGCAAAGTGTGACTCGACAGGACTCACTGCAGCCTATCTAACTTTCGGACGAGAGCTCAGAACTACCGATGATGTCACCCATGACCTAAGAACAGTCCTTGAAAGTGATAATTTCGTCCCTGAATTTACGCCCTACCTCAAACGTTTTGAAAAAATAGCCAAACAAGTGAAAGAGAGGTTAGAGCAGAAACAAGACAAACACAAAAAGTATGCAGACAAGAAAAGATCACCTGCCCCACACTATGCACCAGGCGATCACGTCTACATTGACCTCCCTCCCATTAGCAGCACCGCTAAGGGAAAAACAGCAAAGTTCGTACCAAAGAGAGACGGACCATATGTCATCGTAACGCAAAAGTCACCCACCTCTTACGTGATAGCAAGCCCTGATGAGCCGACAGTGCCCTTGGGCATATATCACACATCAGCTGTGAAACCGTGCAAACAAAGACAATCCACAAACCCAGTGTACCCTCTAAGGAAACGGGGTCATCCGAGGCATAAACCACCAGACTCAACTGTAGGTTCCTCGTCGGGACGTCTTCGAAACCTGAGGGGGAGATTGTAACCAACTAGTTTAAACAGGGCATCATGACGCAAAAACTCTGACTCCTTGGACAGAAACAACCACTAGAGTTCGTGGCGATGCCCTTTGAACTGTTTTCTGCTGTGAAGAAGTATTGGCAGTTGATCCAATGTTTCCATGCTTGTAGCAGCATATTTTCGTGTGTTCCTGTATAATTGTTAAAATTGTGTTAAACTATACTTAATTGTTATGTCTTCATTAAAATAGTAAAATGTCACCTCGGGTTTCATTATTTATTGCCGTGAGTTTTTTTCTCGGGTATTATGTGACTGTTCCGGTGAATAGCCACATAAATATATATATATATATATATATATACATACATACATACAAACATACATACATACATATATATATATATATATATATATATATATATATATATATATATATATATATATATATATATATATATATATATATATATATATATATGCATATATATATATATATATGCATATATATATATATATGCATATATATATATATATGTATATATATATATATATATGTATATATGCATATATATATATATGCATATATATATATATGTATATATATATATATATGTATATATATATATATATATGTATATATATATATATATGCATATATATATATATGCATATATATATATATGTATATGTATATATGTATATGTATATATATATATGTATATATGTATATATATATATATATGTATATATATATATATATGTATACATATATGTGTATATATATATGTATATACATACATATATATATATATATACATACATACATACATACATACATACATACATACATATATATATATATATATATATATATATATATACACACACACATAAGTACAGCAGGTCGTTCGCACTTTATGGAAACGATTTTGTAATTAAATTTTGTGGTTAGCATTTTGGGATAAAAATTTGGCAACTTCAGAATAATCGTGTACTACTGTTTTGTTTAGATTGAAATGAAAAATAATGGATTTATTTTGAAAATCACTCCAAAAATTGATAGATGACTCGAAGGTTACGTAACTGCTCTTTCCCAGGAGAAATATTCGTATCAACAAATTATAAAGCGGTGTAAAAATCGCGGTTACGGCATTTAAAAAAAGGTATTTATAATATATTAAATTTGAAAGGAAAAAAAGTCTAATTGAAAGTAAAAATGAAAACATGACCACGAAAACTCATCCTAAGACTGTTCGAACGCAGTTAAATATCAAGAATGTGAAGTCTCTGAATCTACAAGAATATCTGCCTACTGAAAGATCCATTGCATTGAAACTAGGAATATCTTCTGGCACTGTAAGTAAAACCAATAATAAAGATTTGAAGTGAAAAAAGATATTTAAGCCTTAAGTTTATCTGCTTTTGCCAAAGCATATTGCTGAATGAATAATATATTGTAGAAAATTATATGAAAACACCAGGCTGCAGAAAAATGGAAATTGTTTATCACTCGATGAGGCATGGGTGTATTTAAGTGACTGTAATAAAAAAAGATCAATTTTCTATTGCTCAACTGACGGGAATGACCGTACGAAATGGCTTCGTCAGTATACAGAAAAGTTCCAAAGGGATTCATTATAGTTGCAGGATTTTGTTACAACGGCAAATTAAAAATCCAAAACGTCTCAGGTAAAGCCAAAATTAATTCCCTCTACTATCAGCAGAATATTTTAGAACCAATTTTTGAAGAAGAAATTCAAGCCTTATATGGAAAGGACATTGATAAATCTGAGCTTCATATGGACAGAGCCTCTAGTTACACGTCTAAGTCAACTGTCACTTATTTAGCAAAGAAAGAATCAGAGACAGGAATAAAGTATATCCCATTTAGTGAAATACCTGTAAAATCACCTAACGCTTCTCCAATGGACTTTTGCGCTTTCGGTTTATTAAAACGAGCCTTAGGAAAACGGCATCCAAGAACACCGAACGGACTTTGGAAAACGGTCCAAGAGGAATGGAATAAAATTGACATGACTGAAAGAAAAAGTTTACTTCCATAGAAAATTTGAGTTAGAGCTATTCTAAAAGACCATGGCTATCAAATAGAAGCAAATCGTTGCAAAAAATACGCCATTTATACATAAAACTGAACTATCAAAATCGTTTCCATAAAGTACGAACGACCTTCTGCTATTGAAGTTCATGAAGAATGCTTTACTAAAAGGTATACATTCCACAGAATGAAGTAAAAACGAGAATGCACTCATGATTTCATTTAATACAGAAAACCTATTTCAGCCTTAATTACGCATCGCAGAATTTCGCAAATTCACTATATAACATCACAGAGCTCTTATTCAGATATCAGATTTGACGTGACGCATGAAGCCTTTCACTGCGAGTGCGAATAATCACAGAACAGCAACAAATTCAATTTAAAGCTCTAATTTTTGCTCTCCCCCCTATTCTCGCATCATTTAGCCTTGGCGGAGAGTGCAAAACGAGGAAAAGATACAGAGTGTTAAATTGCTGTTTAAATCTTCTCAAATGATCTGATGCTTCAAATTTTAATCCCTTTACCGTCGTATATTTTCATTGTCTCGCTGCTTTACCCTTTTGTCTCATCAGTTTGCCTAATGCCGTAAAATGGTAAGCTTGGCGTCGGAAAAGCCTTGATTAAATCCTACACGCCCTTAATTTTTGAAGTAAAAGGGCAGGGCGTTTAGTTTCACTTTCTTGTCTATTTTTCGAGTCTAATTTAATGAGGTGTATCGCTGATTGCCGTAAGGTTATTGATTTTGGAAAAAGATGTTTTTAAGAAAACTTGCTCGAGTAGTATGGTCTGTAGTGCTATATAATCCTTTGAAATAAAATATTTCTATTGAAGTGCAGTTTCTATTTGCTTAGAAAAGAATTTATCTTTAAACTCTATTATTTATACTTTGCTTCTTAACAAACATATTGAGATCTTATGTTAACCTTTAGCTTACGGGCCCTATTTTTTTCCGATTCCCTCTTTAGAACGGGAAATTTCATACCCCCTTTGTAAGAACGTCCATTAAGGAGGTTATATATATAAATATATATCTTTTATATATATATATATATATATATATATATATATATATATATATATATATATATATATATATATATATGTATATGTATATATATATATGTATGTATATAATGTATATGTATATATATGTATATATGTATATATGTATGTATGTATTGATATGTGTTATGGAGGGATGCAGAGATGAAACCAGGATTGGCATATACACACTTTAATTTAAAACAAAACATTGAACAGAAGTTACAAAATTTACATTTTTAAGGATTAAAAAAATATTATAGCGCGCGGATGGCGCAAGTCCTCTGTGTCTCTCCACCTATTACTCTCTAACCCAGACGTCGAGTTCTGGCGGGGTTGTTGTTAGAAAAAGTTGAGTTGAGGGTCCTGCTACATATGTATATATACATGTGTGTGTGTATGTATATACATATATATATATGTATATACGTACCAGTATGTGTTCCAGTATGTGTCGTTTATTTCACCCAGTCCCGACGAGCATATTGCTTTGTTATGTTCCCGTATCTATCGTTCAGTTCAGCCGGCCCCTTGAAAAAAGATAAATCGAGATTCCCCTGTTTATATGTATATTCATTCTTGGACCCGTATTCTTGGGATACGTGCTATCCCAGCCCGTACGGAAGAGGTTAATCCATGTGACAGATGCTTTACAGTGAACTGAAAACGTTTGAGTTAGACTTTTTAACTGACTGAACAATTTTAAGCGTGTATAAACAGGATGAGCAAACCTTGCCTTCAATTTTTATTGCTTTTTGGTGATATTTTCTATTTGTTTAAAAAAGGATAATTCAGGTAAAATGCCTTGTTTATAATTTGCTTGATAACAAACACACAGGAATCTTATGTTAATCGATGTGATAGGAGCTTTTTCTTGAACTGAAAATTTTTGTTCCAGACATTTTTTACTGATTGATTAATTTTAAGGTTATTCAATAGACCAAAAAAAAAATAATTTGGTTCGATTTTTGTTGATTTTTGTTGATACTTGTTATTTTTAAAATTATTCATGCAAGTTCTAATTTATAAACTTTCCTCCATAAGAAACATATTGAGGTCTTATGTTAATCAATGTGACACGACTCTTTTCATTCAACTGAAAATTTTCGTTTTAGACTTTTGTTTAGAGAACTTGTTGACTATTTAAGGTTATACAAACATGAAAAGCAGACCTTCTTTAAATTCTTTTACGATTTTTGTTTATAGCTGCTGTTTGTTTAAAAAAAGAATTATTCCGTTTAAGTGTATTATTTATACTTTGATTCTTAACAACCAAACTGGGATCTTGCGTTAATCTCCGTGACAAAAGCTCTTACTTGAACTCAAATTTTCGTTCTTGACTTTTTAACTGATTGACTAATTTTAAGCTTATACAAAACTGAAATGAAAACTTACTTTCAATTTTTTCTGACAGTTGTTATTTGCTTATATAAATAATTATTCTTGCAATCTCTCTTATTTATACTTTGTTACATAACAAATATGCTATGATCTTATGTTAATCCATGGGACGGAAGCTTTTAACTGAACTGATTTTTTTTGTTTTAGACATTTTCACTGATTGACTAATTTTAAGGTTATACAATTACGCAATTTAAACTTGCCTTTGCTTTTTGTTGATAGTTCTTATCTGCTTGAAAAGGAATAATTAATGCAAACTCCCTCATTTATATTTTGCTACATAACAAACATACTGCGATTTTATGGTAATCCATGAGACGGAAGCTTTTCACTGAACTGAAATTTTTTGTTTTAGACATTTTCACTGATTGACAGATTTTAAGGTTATAAAATTGCGCAGCTAAAACTCCCATTTGATTTTTGTTTATAGTTATTATCTGCTTGAAAAGGAATAATTAATGCAAACTCTCTTATTTACATTTTGCTTCATAACAAACATACCGCCCGCTATCTTATATTAATTACTGGGACAGAAGCTTTTCATTGAACTGAAATTTTTTTGTTTTAAACATTTTCTCTGATTGACTAACTTTAAGGTTATACAATAATAAAAGAAAACTTATCGTCAATTTTGGGGAGGGTACAAGCCCCTCCAGATGTCACCCCTTAAGGTGTTTAGTCTGAACTGACCTGGCACCAGGAGTAATTCTGGTTCACCTACAAGGTGCTCTCATTAAGGCAACCAACAATTTCTCGATGTAGATTGAGCGAATGTCAAAAGACAGATGCATAAGTGCTTAAAGCATTGAAAAAAAAACTTTCAACTTTAAAAGTGTATGTGTTTAGAAGACTAGATTTGCAGTTAATTGGGATTTCTGGTGCCTGGGAGATTCAGCGGCACTTGCATTAAAGACAAATATAAAATATGAATTAAATTAATCCTAGGTCCTAGTTTAGAAGAGGGGTTGTAATTTTTAAAAAGACTTTGGAATATGCGATTAAAATTGGGAGCAGACAACTTTCATTACACACACACACACATATATATATATATATATATATATATATATATATATATATATATATACATACTGAAATTCAGGTAACAAGGACGGATAATTTTGGGATACGAACAAAATCCCTTTTAATACCACTTAAATTTATGCTAATACACGAATAACGCCGGAGACATTAGCATAAATTCACATCTGCAATCGAAACAAACTAATAACATCCAAACGTGAAAAATATATCATGCTCTGAAAAGATTTCCTTTCGTTTAAGTCGTTTTAAAATATCCCTCCCCCCCTCCCGCTCAAAAATAGAGGGGGGGGGGGCTTGTGAGTTAGCACTGCCATTTTACACCGAAGAAAATAAAATTCTGTTCAAAAATTTCCAACGCAAATACGAAAAATAGAATCAAGCTAATATCGCGTGCGAATTAGAAAGAAAAGTTACTTTAATGGAAAAATGATTTTGCTTCGTGCATACGAAGAATCACGAAAATAACACTCGAAATTATGCGAGATTAAATCAAATATTTGCGTGAGTGAACATGACAGAAGAAATTTAAGCCCTTAGAATCAGCTTCAGGAATCGATTTTTTTTTGGGTTAATGCAGCAACGGGAGTTGATTACTCAGAATTTCATGCCGAGTAAGGGAACTTGATATTCGCACCCATATGGGTTGGAGTGATATGATAAGGGAAGAATT
>OU015503.1:84438351-84503351 GCA_907164885.2 Dolomedes plantarius | reverse complement strand
GGGCAGTGATGACAATCGTGTTCGTGTGGGGAGAGCCCGTGGTGAACGCTTCAATCCTGTCTTTGCTGTACAGCGACACATCGCTCCCACAGCTGGTGTGATGTTATGGGGTGCCATTGCCTACAATACACGGTCACCCCTAATATTGTTCCGTGGCACCATGACAGCCCAGCGGTATGTTCATGAAATCCTGCAACCACATTTGTTGCCACTCATGCAACGGCTCCCAGGAGCCATTTTTCAACAAGACAATGCTCGGGCTCATACGGCAAGGGTGTCACAAGTCGGTCTCTGCACTGTTACTACCCTTCCTTGGCCTGCCCGATCCCCAGATTTGTCTCCGATCGAGCATATCTGGGATCATTTGGAACGACGAGTTGGGCATCCCACGAGTTTGAACGAACTACAGGCAAGGTTACAGCAAATATGGAACGAAATGTCTCCAGACATCATACAGAACTTGTATGACTCAATGCCCGATCGTATCGCATCGTGCATTAGCGCTAGAGGGGGTCCAACGGAGTATTAACTCCTCCGTTCTTTTGCCTTTTTCTCTGAAATAAATTATCCTTTTTCTTTGATTTTCTTATCATTTACTTATATCAAAGTAATCATTACGTATGTAAAATTTCGTTTCATTTTGACGACTCCTTCTTGGTGCACTAATTTTTTGTCTATGAGTGTATATGTATGTATATATATATGTGTGTGTGTGTATATATGTATATATATATATGTATATATATATATATATATATATATATATATATATATATATATGTATATATATATATATATATGTATATATGTATATATATATATATATATATATGTGTATATATGTATATATATATATATATATATATATATATATATATATATATATATATATATATATATATATATATATATATATAAATATATACAAATGTTTATTTTTTGTGCTCTCTCTTGAATATTCTTGGAACATGGAATTTAACGTCTTGTTTGAAACAATACATCTTCTTCTTGTTAAGGGACATTCCAAAGAATCCTCGTTTGTGGAAGCTCAAATAAAAAATAAAATAAAAGCAAAGAAAATACTCCTTAAGATGACAGAAGTAGTTCCCTTGCCAGATAATACACTTTGTAAACGACGAGGCCCTCCCAAGGGGAACCCACAGGGAGCGTTGTACAGGGTAGTTCTCTATTTTCGGCATCCGAGTGTTCGAAAGTTCGTGAAAAAAAAAGGAACGGAAATCAGACGTAATATATGATTCATAAACTTCAGCGTTTGGTGCCGATTGAAGGATCCAAGTGTATGTGATTTACGGGAGTCGAAATTGTTATTCTATCCACAAATCTGGAAAATTAGGAGATGACGGAAGAAAGGAAAACAGACGATGCCATGGTGAATCAAGCTTTCATCGGATTTCATTCGTAATGATTTGTGTGCGAACATGGTGTGTGTGTATATATATATCCTATATATATATATATATATATATATATATATATATATATATATATATAGGAGTGTTACTCGGTGTTACCCTGTTACTCGGTCTATAGTCAGTGTGTATATATATATATATATATATATATATATATATGCTAGCCAATTTATGCTTACATTATTTTGAAATTAATAATATAGATAATTGCAATTACAATACATTTAGGTATATAGATGATATAATAGTAATTAATAAAAGTAATAATCATATAGACTTAAATTTTTACCCTCCTAATCTGGAACTAATTAAAAGTAGCCAGGATAATATTAATGTAAACTTTTTAGATATTAACATTAAATTAAATTCTCATGGCAAATTTACTTTTGACCTATACGACAAAAGATCTGACTATGATTTTGATATTGTTAAATTTCAAAATTACCTAACCTGTTTACATAAATCTGTTTTTAATAACATTATTGTAAATCAGTTAGTTCGTATAAATAGGCTATGTTCTAAAGACAATAGGAATAAGCATATTTTAGACTTGTTAGCTGTGCTAACACGTAATTATTACGCCGAAAGTCTATCCAAACAAATAATTGGTTGTTTTAGTTTTAATGAATAGTTTGTTCTGTTGCAATTAATAAGTAAATCATAATAATAAGTAAAATTAGAAAAGATAACTACTAAAAATAAAAAATAAAAAATTAAAATTAAAATCTTAAGTTAAATAAAAATAAGATAAAAAATTACTCTTAGAAATAATAATAAAAACTAAATTAATAAAGGATTAATAGTCCTAAAACACAGTATCCATAGTAGGTCAGTTTCTGTGTTTCCATAATCTCCATGGTTGCAAGTTTTGTGACGTCAGCCATCTTGCGGTTACTTAGTCTTAACTTCCACTCTGTCTAGCGCCAGGCTTGGTGTTCTATGGTTAAGTGACTCTTTATTCATATCTACAGTTTTTCCTGGATTGGACGGTGTCTGAGTATGTATATTGTGTGGATCATACTTATCTGAAACAATCCATTGGTTTTTAGACAGTATTGACACCGCTGAAGATGAAATATTGTCTAAAACCTCTTTCAATTTTATCTTTTCATGTTTTTGGTTCCTGGCTGTAGTAGCTTTAGTGTTCATACTGGTTTTTCTCTTTCAACTTTTCTTATATATATATATATATATATATATATATATATATATATATATATATATATATATATATATATATATATATATGCATATATATATGTATATATGCATATATATATATATATATATATATATATGTATATATATATATGTATATATATATATGTATATATATATATATATATATATATATATATATATATATATATATATATATATATATATATATATATATATATATATATATATTAGCAATTTTATGTAAATTGTTTCACTCGTCTTTTGTTACTCTTTGAAATTTGGAATTCCATTCTGCCGCGCCCTGTAGTTAAGTAAAGATTAACAACAGATATCATCTTTTATCAAATGTCTAATGTTTTTCATCCTTTTAAATCCAGATTTCCCGTCAAAATCTATAAATTTACCTAACATAAATATCTGGCGGCCATCACTTGAATAAAATGTGATTAACTTGGCATAAACATTTATTCCATGTTTCAGGCTAACTATAATATTGCCCTTAAAATCCTTTCATGTTTTCGCATCTTACAAAGATCCGACGCATTTAGTCTATTCGCTTCTTAGCATAATTTTTAACTATTCACGAAGATTAATTTTAAACTTTCGCAAATTCCCCCTTAAAAAAATTAGTTACTGCAGCGTAATTAATTCTCCCCCCCTCTCAACAATAAAGCAGTCATCTGCGTTTAACGCCACGCAAAAAGCTCTTAATCACTCTATTTTTGAGGTCTCTCGCGAAATCCTTTTGTGAAAGCCACCTCAGCTCGTTTTAAACCAAGCTTTGAATTGCCTAACACTTTTGCTTTCTTAATTACAGGTTCTTCTAAATTGGAGCTGAAGGTACGGAAATATGGAATAAAATTCACATCTACGTCTCGATGGAGCTTGCAAATATAAAGGGAAACCGGAGATAAACATTACGGGAAGTGTTAGCGTTGATTGATTAAAATGTGAAAATTCTGATTTGTTTTCCCTTTTGATCATCAGTTATGGATTGATGAAATCGGACTGATTTTTCCGATAGTTATTTTTTGGGAGTTAATTAAAACATTCAGGTGGAGTTCTGTTATTTGTAATTTTATTACTGTAAATAAGATATAAGGTTGTTATTAAGATAAAATTTGCAATAAAGAATTACGAGATATGTTGTTCATGAGACTTCGATTGCCCTGTAAGTGGAAAAAAGCGATTGATGAACCTTTCTTCTGTAAAGTGATGGCTAAACAGATTCCGCAATCTTTATAGTCGAAAATATTTGCGTTGCTGTCGACTACGTAGTCATGAATTTGCATTTTTATGTTTTATCGAGATTCCACTGTAAATATATATATATATACTAGCTGAAAACCCGCACTTCGCTACGGAGTACATTCAAATTAAATACAACGGTCAACGTATGCAATTTATGCCAAAAAATAAATATATATATTTATAATAAATGCGATGATCAATGTATACAATTGATGTAAAATATATATCTATCTATATATATATATATATATATTTATAAAAAAATCGTAAGGGATATGAATTTTTTTCGGATAATATCCAATCGTCTGCTGCATTAGAAAGAGAAAAAATTTTTTTTTTGTCTATTTAGTTGTTACGCACGTGACGATAAATTTATTGAAAGTACCAGAAAAAGAAATCACGTGATCAGCATTTAATAAATTAAATTCTAAAAATTAATCTTTAAAAATTCACCAAAAATCAGGAAATGGAGGTAAAAATTCGAAAAAAATTTCATTTTGAAGGAATTTTTATGATCTTTCTTGTGATATAAATTTTATAACCCTCAATGTATTATTTTAAATGCAAACGTAAAAAAAGTTTAAAAAACAGCTTAAAAATTTAATTTTAAAAAAATCTAAGAATTTTTAAAAAAATCTTTCTTAGTGCACCCCTACACTATTAGAAGAATCGCCATGCAAAATTTCAGCCCTTTAGGTCCAGCGGTTTGGTCTGTGCGTTGTATGTCAGTCAGTCAGTCAGTCAGTGAATGAATGAGTCAGTTACGGAACTGTTATATATATATATATATATATATTATATATATATATATATATATTATATATATATATATATATATATATATTATATATATATATATATATATTATATATATATATATATATATATATATATATACATACAGTGGAATCTCAATCTATCGTTTTTCAAGGGACTGACTGAACTGAAGGATAAATCCGGGAAGACGATAGATGACGAAACACACGATCGAGAGTTCACTATACAGTGTTACCTCGACTTACGAGTGTCTCGACTTACGAGTTTTTCGAGATACGAGCATTCTCTCGGTAGATTTTTTGCTTCGAGTTACGAGCTAAAATTCGGGTTACGAGCAAGCTTCAGATATCCCACCGCTAGTTTGAGCATCGAATGCCATGTTACGTGCTCATCAAATGAGAACACAAGAAGCATATGATATTTACAACCTTTATGTACAATTATTATACAATGGTATAATATTATTCTGAGACTACTATCCAGCCTAAAACCGAAAGATTGGATTCCGAGAAAACGTTCTTTGGATTCCCAGAAAGAAGAATCTGGACATTACAGCCACAGTGAACGATGCAACAATCGCCCAGCTCCCGTGTCTCACTCGTTCACTTTAAGAGAGTAGCTGGTAATAAAAGCGAAAGTCGGGAAAGCCGGGCGAAAAAAGGCGTTGGCCTAGGTAACACAGTTAGTTACTTGTTCCTATGGTCCTATGGCGGGGCGAAAAGGTAAAAAATCAACGAATAAGATTTAATTTTTCAGTTCAACCTTTCTCCTCCTCTTCCATCAGCATCTTCAAGTCTGATCTCCAAGGTAAATGTTGTACATTACACTTAATAAAACAAATTTATTGCAGTACATTCTATTGTATTGCGTTTTTATACAATGTTTGTCGTTTATAAGCACGTTTTTCTTATTTAAAAACATGTAACACATAAATGCGGTGTTTTGGGGGAGCCCGGAATGAATGAATGGCATTTCCATTCATTTCAATGGGGAAAATTGATTCGAGATACGAGTATTTCGAGTTACGAGCTCCGTCATGGAACGAATTAAACTCGTAAGTCGAGGTACCACTGTATATATACTATATGAGGCGGTGAAAGGCAAAATGGTGTAAGCCAGTAAGTCAAGTGGTGTCAGTCCAGAGCGTTTTACTGCAAAAACTACAAAAATTCCACTATAAATTAAACAAATTATAATTCATAATAGTTATTATAATATTGCAAATAATAATTATTTGCAATTACACCATAAATTGACCATCGAGATTACATTATTTGCCCTCAAATAGAAAAAGTTGAAAATATTACTTACACCACTTTGTATTTCATCGCCTCATAAATTTATATATATATATATATATATATATATATATATATATATATATATATATAGAGAGAGAGAGAGAGATTAGGAAGGAAAGAGATCCTTGGCGGAGTAATCGTGAAATAATTAAAGAAATCTTGTTGGATCGAAAAGCTAGTGCTATGAAACTTAGTGCTCGAACCTCTGCATCCATAGGAAGGTGTATTTATGCAGCAATCATACCAGAATTCTCCGAAAAGCTGACTACAATAAGTAGTTAGGAAGACATCATTCATCATCTCGAGTAATAAAAGCAAATGTTTAGAATTTGGTAAATCGCACTTATCTTTCCAAAACTTTTGAAATAAGGTTATTTTCAGCGACGGGAGAAAATTCTATATTTTTGGTAGTGATGACCGTCACATGATTTGTAGAAATCCGAAGACAGCTCTTTGTCCAAAAAGATTTAATATCACCAGTCAAGCATGGAGGTTGATCAGTGGTGGTGTGGGATTGTAAGACCCCCTGCTGAGTAGGAAAGCTTCTGTTCTTTGATGGTATTAAGAAACAAATAGTTTATTTCGATATACTCAAGAAAAACTTACAAGGAAGTGCGATTAAGTTAGGCTCTGGCGGAAAATTCTCAGTTTTCAACAAGCCCGGTGATCAAAAGCACACGGCAAATAATGTGAAACTGTGGTTACTTTACCACTGTAAAAAGTATCCACATACCCCCGTCCAGTTCCCAGACATCAACGTCATTGAAAATTTGTGGTCTATGCTCCAAAAAGCTGTCCACAGATATCAAAAAACGAACAAAGATCACTTGAAATGTTTTCTACAAGAAGAATGAGTAAAAGTATCTTCAGATACAGCCAAAACTTGGTAAACTCGGTGCCATGGAGGAAATAATCTAAAACAGTTCCGTGACTGACTGACTGACTGACAGATAACGCACAGATCAAACCGCTGGACCTAAATGACTGGATTTTTGCATGGCGATTTTTCTTATAGTGTAGGAGTGCACTAAAAAAAGATTATTGAAAAATTCTTCTTAGATTTTTTAAAATTAAATTTTTAAGCTGTTTTTGTGAGTTTTTTAAAGTTTGCATTTAAAATAATAATCTGAGGGTTATAAAATTTATACCACGAGAAAGGTCATAAAAATTCCTTTAAAATGAAATCTTTTTCTAATCTTTACCTCTATTTTCTGACTTTTGCGAATTTTTAAAGATTAATTTTTAGATTTAATTTATTAAATCCTTATCGTGGGGTTTCTTTTCTTTTTGTGAAACTTTAAATTAATTTTGCGTCACATGCATAACAACGAAATAAATTAAGAAAAAATATTAAAATACAGTAAAAGATAAAATTTAGCCACTAGACTAATTGAGATGGAATTTTTTAAGTATTTAATTGAAATTTGTATGTTTTATGGGTATTAAACATAGAAATTAATAGCATACATTGACAGTTGTATTTACTATAAATTTATATATTTTTGCCATTAATTGCATACATTTACCCTTTGTTTGTAGTTTGAATGTACTCCGTAGCGAAGCACGGGTATTCAGCTAGTAAGGGATAAAAGTCAAGCTTCAAAATATTGATATTTTCTTCTTAAAGTTAAAAATAACAGAAAGTGTTTTTGTGTTCTCAATTTATTGTGTCCAAAAATATATGATTGATTGTTTAAAATATTTTATTTATTTTCGTTTTAAAGTTCTTAGTTTCAGCTTCATAAATTGAATTATAAATTGAATTTTATTAAGACTTTAATCAGTTCCGATAGCATTACATTACTAAGCATTTAATATCAACCTTTAATTAATCTGCAGAATACTTCATGGAGAATTCCTTCAGCAGTTTAGACTTGAAAGTTAACCGTGAACAAAGATTTATGGGTTGAATAACTTCTACAAACGAGGATGTGATGTCGAAAAATGATTTGCACAAATCATTTCCAAAATTTACTTATTTACGATTTTGGATGTGATTAATCCAAACTCGTAACAAACACTTTGTGCTTATTTATTTATCTGTACTTCAATCAGTTCCAAAATCATTGCATTAGTAAAATTTCTTAATTAAAAATACGAGTATGTATACTTAATCTTTAAAGTAGTACCTCTATGGAAAAATACATTAGCAATTCAATATTGAAAGTTAACCGTGAACGAGAATATCACTTTGAATCATTTCCACAAATGATGACATGATATCGAAAAATCACTTACACAAATCATTTTCAAATTGGTTTATTTACGCTTTAGGATGTTATAGAGTATCTATGCTCACTTCTACCCAGACTTGGGTGTATATAATTTGAAGTGGCACTCTATTTGAATTTGAAGCAAACACAGTTTATACATGAAACAATGTTTATTGAATTCGTTGCACATATAATTGGCTTTTACAGCAATAAGCATGCGTACTACTTGTACGGAATGTATAAACACAGCTTTCAAGAACAATATATTTTTATACTCACGAACAGTAAGTCAACCAGCAGTACTGCCATGTAAACTTCTGGCCCGCTAAGCACTAGCGCAGGATAACACCTTTTCAACCTTAACAACCTCCCCTCTTCATTAATGACGCTGCATGGTATTTATACTAAGCGCGTATGCCGAAATTAGCATATCTAAAGCAGCTTCTTTAATTCATTCACTCAAAAGTTCGATTCTTGTGAATCGAATCTTGTGTATACCTTACACTGGCCTCCCTCGAAAAAAAAAATTAGGTAACTGAGGTCTGAACGGCTTCAGTTAACTAATTGAAAACGCGTGCTGTTCTGACTTTTTACATAATGGGTGGCAAAGTCAAAAAACCTTCCACACGTTGTGTGGGGGAAAAACGCCACTACCATTTTACAAAACTAACCCCGAAGGGTCCAGGTGACACCATCAAACAGTGGATTTGCAGAGTTGCGGGTACTGGGATGCCAACTGCGCCCTAAAATATCTATTTTAATTAAAAGTGACAACACAATTGCACAGCATGACATTTCTTGACTGCATCTGCTCTCCCCCAATTTATAATGTACATGTGTTATTTTTTTGTGAAGTTAGCACATTAGTGGTTAATTGGTATATTGTGCAGTATGTATTTTTTTTTCTAGTCACTACATGTCCCCTTCAAAAATTTATAAAACAACAGTATGCCGTATATTTTTTTTCAGTGGCTCACCCCTTCCCCTCAAAATGTTTACACAGTATATATAATGGGAAATTTCAAACCAATTTGGTTCGGTTTTATTAAAGGGTGGGAGTTAGAATAAGAAAGTTGATACAAGACTTGTTCCTCATGAATGCAGCAACTTCCTTGCACCAGTCTGTCCAATCCGTGGGACCTCTCTTGATGGTCGCGGTCCTAGTAAAGGTATTCGTTGACCGTGTGGTCATCCTTCGTGCAGCAGGTCGTAGGTTCTGAGGCGCTGGTCCGGCTTGACGATGGACAGGAGGTCTCTTGGGAGGAGGCCAACCTTGCTGGGCGGCAGAAATCTTCCGTTTCCTGTACTTTTGCAAAGGAACTTTAAAATTGTTATTCTTCCTTTTGATAACCTTGTGTACCTTATCAGCGACGCATTCCTCCTTTGATGGAGTTTTTGTAGTGCACACTTTACCTTTCTTCGTACTTTTGCTTGTATCGGTATTAAATTTTAATGCAGATTCTATTTTTTCAACAACCTGACTCTGCTTTTCGTATTTGTGCTTATACGTCTTCTTGTTTACCGCCTTAATTACTACAGTATTAGCAGTTTTAATGCTGGAACCTGAAGGCGCTTTTTCACGTTTTTTATCCCCCTTAACTTTAGTTTTATCCTCTTTTGACGAAAAAGACTCTTTGAAACTTGCGACATGAGAATCGTTATCATTTATATTCGTTAACACTGCTTCAGTTTTAGGAAGATTAAGCTTTTCGTACTGGTGCGTTTTAATACAACCTACGTCTATAACTTCCGAAGCATCAGCTAAACTACTTACAGTATAATTCTGTGTCAACTTTTCATCCTGACTCTCAGTATGGTTTTCATGTACTTTATTTAAAACCATATTATCAACCTGGCCTACACAATCCTCATTCGGATGGAAACTTGAAATAATGTCATCATTACCTAGCGAGTTCCTAATATCGTTTAAAGAATTTTTATTATCGTCAACTAATAAGTATTCACTAACTGCCGTAACG
Source organism: Dolomedes plantarius (assembly GCA_907164885.2). Classification (NCBI taxonomy): domain Eukaryota; kingdom Metazoa; phylum Arthropoda; class Arachnida; order Araneae; family Dolomedidae; genus Dolomedes; species Dolomedes plantarius. Next base: position 84,493,215 of record OU015503.1, on the reverse strand, counting down.
CATACTTCGTCATCTACTAAATTTCCTTCATTAACAGATGTGTGAATATCATCTAAAATATCAGGTATAGCATCAATAATATCAGATATAGCATTAATAATATCAGGTATAGCATTAATAGAAGTGTCCGATGATTTGTTTTCTAAACCACTAGCATTAGTATCGGCCCTATTTTCAGAAATTTGTACTGGAATTACCGCATTATTCCAGCTAGACTCACTTTCTTTATAAGCCACAAAAATACCCTGACTTTCACTATTCTCAAAATAATGATTACTACTCGGACAAAATAATACATTTGACCACACAGTTTCAACAGGTTGAACCATATCATGTGAATCAACTTGCCAGTGCAAGTAAGGTGCTTCCATATTATTTACTTTAAGAGCACTAATTTCATTATAACGCCGTGCGCTTCTATTATTTTGCCTGCGGTACTGCTTACGCTGCTGGTTTGAAACTCGTGAAAAATTTTGGCGCGGCTGTATAAAACTTCTCGTACCTGAATGATGGTACGGGGTAGCGAAGAAATGCCTATTGTCATGTTTAGCTAAAGCTTGAAGGAGGGTAACCTTGCTTGTAATTGTTTGATTATCTAAAAAATCTTGAACACTTGGCTTCAAACGTTGGATAACTATTTTTAAGATTACCGCTTCCGTTAACCCTTCTAAATATTCCTCACACTTGGAAATCTTTTCTGTAGCAAAATCTAACGCAGACTGACCTTCACGTTGCCTTAGCGAATAAATTTCCGCTTCAATTTCACTTTGATTAAAGGTCTTTGGAAAAAACGCTAAGAAACTGTTGCTTGAATGACGAATAGTCAAAAATCAGATTACTGCTTTTCATACACGTGTACCACTGATATGCACTACCTCTTAAAGCGGCTAGAGCAATTTTAAGTTTATCCCCCTCTGGGGTGCATTGTTGCTGAAAGTAATGCTCAATTTTCTTTAGGAATTGGCTTGAGGGGCCGCCATTGAAGGTGGCTTCGAATGGCGCAATTTGCTGAACCATAATTACCCGAGGGAAATTTCCAGCAGGATTTTGTTCTACAACACTCATTTTTAAATAGTATATAAGTACTTGCAACAATTTTATCAATATAAGTACACAGTACACAGTTTTTAATTTCAATTATGTTGTTCGTTACAAATGTAACGCTAACTACCAGGGTATATATATTTTTCGGGCGCCAGTATAGAGTATCTATGCTCACTTCTACCCAGACTTGGGTGTATATAATTTGAAGTGGCACTCTATTTGAATTTGAAGCAAACACAGTTTATACATGAAACAATGTTTATTGAATTCGTTGCACATATAATTGGCTTTTACAGCAATAAGCATGCGTACTACTTGTACGGAATGTATAAACACAGCTTTCAAGAACAATATATTTTTATACTCACGAACAGTAAGTCAAACCAGCAGTACTGCCATGTAAACTTCTGGCCCGCTAAGCACTAGCGCAGGATAACACCTTTTCAACCTTAACAACCTCCCCTCTTCATTAATGACGCTGCATGGCATTTATACTAAGCGCGTATGCCGAAATTAGCATATCTAAAGCAGCTTCTTTAATTCATTCACTCAAAAGTTCGATTCTTGTGAATCGAATCTTGTGTATACCTTACAATGTGATTAATTGTTTTACACTTTTTGCTTATTTATTTATCTACACTTTAATCAGTTCTAATATCATTGCATTACTAAATATCTGATATCAGACTACGTTTACTTAATTTGTAAAAATACCTCAAGAAAAAAATCCTTCAGCAGTTAAGTCTCAAAAGCTAACAGTGAAAGAGGATTTATGTGTTGAATAATTTCCACTAATGATAAAATTATATCGAAAAATCTTTTTCACAAATCAGTTCCCGAATTTATTTATCTACTCTTTGGGATGTTATTAATTTATTCATACTTTTTTTTGATTACTTATTTACTCTTTCTTCAGTTCTTATATCTTCGCAGTACTAAACATCTTATCTCAAACGATACATAATCTGCAAAAATACCTCATGGAGAAATCCTTTAGCAGTTAAGTCTCAGAAGATAACCGTGAGCAAGGATTTATGGGTTGAAAAATTTCCACAAACGAGTGATGTCGAAAAATCATTTGCACAAATCATTTCCAAAATTTATTTACATACGATTTTGGATGTGATTAATTTATTTACACTTTGTGCTTATTTATTTATCTATACTTCAATCCGTTCTAATATCATTTCAATACTAAATATATGATGTGAAACTACGTATAATTAATTTGTAAAAATACCTCGTGAAAAAATCCTTCAGCAGTTAAGTCTCAAAAGTTAACAGTGAACGAGTATTTATGGGTTGAATAATCTCCACTAATGAAGAAATGATATCGAAAAATCTTTTTCACAAATCAGTTCCCAAATTTATTTATCTACACTTTGGGATGTGATAAATTTATTCACACATTTTGCTTGATTATTTATTTACTCTTTCTTCAGTTCCGATATCTTCGCAATGCTAAACTTCTGATATCAAATGATACATAATCTGCAAAAATACCCCATGGAAAAATCCTTTAGCAGTTAAGTCTTGAATGCTAACCGTGAACGAGTATTTATGGGTTGAAATGATGAAATGATATCGAAAAATATTTTGCACAAATCAGTTCCAAAATTTATTTATTCACACTTTTGGATGTGATTAATTTATTTACATTTTTTGCTTATTTATTTATCTGCTCTTTCTTCAGTTCCTATATCATCGCAATACTAAACATCTGCTATCAAACTTTACTCAATCTGCAAAAATTCCTCACGGAAAAATCTCCCAGCAGTTAAGTCTCGAAAGTTAACCGTGAACGAGAATTTATGGCTTGAATCATTTCCACAAATGCGGTGGATAGTACGAGAAAAACAAAGAAATCGCTCAATAAATACACCCTCTCGCAATTAAACGTTGACTCCAAAGACAATTTCCTATAATATAAGCGGTTGTATTTTACAGAGATGTGTGTTTTCCCATTTACGGAACTAAACAGAAAGAGTTCACTATCATCACAACGGCCTAACAAACTGCTCGAACTGTTTGAAGTAGTGAGTATTTCACATTTCGACTCGCCTTTTTCATTACACCGGTTCGAAAAAGACTCGGTAAACAGTCTTTTGATGCATATTTTAACAGGGTTTTAAACAGAATGTTAAAATAGCAATTTGCATGAAAGGTTATAACAGAATCTGATGCAATTCGTTCGAATAGAAAAAAAAAATGAAAATATGATGTAGCAAGCTGTATTCATGTCTGAGACTAATTTTCCTGAATTCAGTTAGATATTTTAGATAACGTTAGAGCTAAGTGGGGGAAAGGTAATAGTGGACCCGAGGTAACCTGGTGGAAGCGCGTTGGGCTCTGAGCTGGGGGTGCTCAGTTTGAATCCCAACGAACGTCATTAAAGGCCTCCGTGTTTTGGCTGGGTATGACCACGTTAAATCCATAGACATCTCCTTCTAGAAAGTCCTTCTATGAGTCTGAGAGGGTGGGAGAAAGTACGATCCAGATGTCACTTTTGGGTGTTGCTCGGTCAAAATTGGGATGGCGCATAGCCAAGTCGGGCTACAACCCTTGTGGTGCCATCGTAAACTGGAACCGCATTCCTCTGGTCGCTGCCTATAGACCTAGTCTTGAATTGTTCCTGCTATGGGGCATAATTTACAAAAAGAGGTAATGGTGAAAGCAATTTAGAAAACTGTGAACTCAAAAATTTACGTAAATAGTTCTAAGACGACTGTATTAGTATGGATAAACTGAAAAATGAATTAATTTAAATAAAATTATATCTCAATTTAAACAAATTGAAAACATGATATAGCAAACCATAAACGTGTCTGACATTCTTATTTTAACGAATTCGATTTCAGATAATGGTAAATGTGAGTAGATGGGTAAAAGGTAATAGTAAAAGTAATTCAGAAAATCGTGATGGTAAAAATTTCCGTAAATGATTCTAAATGGTAAGACGACATTAACATAAATAAGCTGAAAATTAAATAAATCAAAATGACATTATATTTTAATTTAAATAAATTGAAAATATGATGAAGCCAAATATATTGGTCTCAGAGATCCTTATTTTCCTGAATTCAATTAGATATTTTAGATAATGGTAAAGGTAAGTGCGTAAATGGATAAAAGATTATGGTAGAGGCAAAAATTTACGTAAATGGTTCTTAGTGGTAAGACGAAATTAACATAAATAAGCTGAAAATTAAATACATTCAGTAACATTATTTTTCAATTTAAATAAATTTAGAATGAGATGAAGCCAAATATGTTCCTGTCTGAGATACTTATTTTCCTGAATTCAAGTAGATATTCTAGGTAATGGTAAAGGTAAGTGGGTAAATGGATAAAAGATTATGGTAGAGGTAAACATTTACGTAAATGGTTCTTAATGGTAAGATGACATTAAAATAAGTAAAATGAAAATTAAATAAAATCAAATAACATTATATTTTAATTTAAATAAATTGAAAATATGATGAAGCCAAATATGTTCGTGTCTGAGATTCTTTTTTTCTTGAATTCAGTAAGATATTTTAGATAATGGTAAAGGTAAGTTGGTAAATGGATAAAAGATTATGGTAGAGGTAAAAATTTGCGTAAATGGTTCTTAATGGTAAGACGACATTAAAATAAGTAAAATGAAAATTAAATAAATTCAAATAACATTATATTTTAATTTAAAAAAATTGAAAATATGATGAAGCCAAATATGTTCGTGTCTGAGATTCTTTTTTTCTTGAATTCAGTAAGATATTTTAGATAATGGTAAAGGTAAGTTGGTAAATGGATAAAAGATTATGGTAGAGGTAAAAATTTACGTAAATAGTTCTTAATGGTAAGACGACTTTAACATAACTACTCTGAAAATTAAATAAATTCAGTAACATTATTTTTTAATTTAAATAAATTGAGAATAGGATGAAGCCAAATACGTATATTGGTGTCAGATATTCTTATTTTCCTGAATTCAATTAGATATTTTAGATAATGGTAATGGTAAGTGGGTAAATGGATAAAAGATACCAGGAGTGTGTCGGAAATTGGTAAAGGTAAAAATTTACGTTAATTGTTGCAAAACTTCCATTTTAAGATTAATGAAGTTAATAAATTTAAATAAAATTAAGTTTCCAATTTAAAAAATTGAAATTATGATGTAAGCAACTATATTCGTGTCTGAGACTCGAATATATATTTCATGAATTTGATTTGATATTTTAGATGATGATAAAGGTAAATTTGTAAATTGGTAAAAAGTTATAGTAAAGGTAATTTAGATAATGGTAAAGGTAGACATATGCGTAAATTTCTAACTATTTATACCTATTTAAGATGATTTTTTTTTCAATTTACCTATTCTTTTTCTACTTATTTTAGGGGTAGCGTGGTGCTATTTTGCTCGTTTTTAATTCGAATGAATTACAGACAAACAAAACCCAAAGTTTGAGCATTATACCGATTATTCAGTTGTATAAAAAGGTTTTAAAACAGATGTCAATAACTTGCATCTGATAAATTCGGTCCAAACGTTCATTACACCTTCATACTCCAGAAGTGTATCGGATAAATAATCAGCATCCCAAAATTACAATTTTCCCCTCCGTTTAAATCCATTATTTACCCCCGAAATGTAAGTTAGTAGATGTAAGTGAATTCTGCAACCGAATTAAGAGTCAATACTACAGCATTGCTTTACGTTAATGGGCATCACCTTGTATTTTGGCGTCTATTTGGAGTTATGACATCATACTAAATGAACTAAATTTTGCGGTATCACTTTACTGAGGCAATTGGATCTTATGTCAAATAGATGCTCGCAGTCAATGACTCCGGCAAAGCTTTCGTAGCTTTCAGCTACCAAGGGGTTTGACGTATGGAGATTTCTCATGCGTAAAGTGTTCTAAATATATAAAGGAATTAGACAGCAGCTCGATTTGGCGAATGGATTATAAGGGGGTTCATTATTATTAACTTCGCTAGTAAATTGTTTCAGCGGTTGATTGCTGTAACGTGGTTACCAACTGCAAATAATTGTAGATACGTAATGATTGCAGTCAGTTTGAGTGAACTTTTAAGATGTACAACTGGAGTATTTAGGAAAATTTTAGAAAAAATATTTCAGTACGTTAAAAGAGGGTTTAACTAATACACATTTAATTTGCTTAACTCCTAACTAAAAGCCTATTGAACTCTAATATATAGGTGATTTGGCTGTTTAACGCGTCGCACACACACACACACACACACACACACACACACACACACACACATATATATATATATATATATATATATATATTATATATATATATGTGTGTGTGTGTGTGTGTGTGTGTGTGTGTGTGGCTGGCTTGGTACAAGAAGTGCATAAATCAGTTTTTTCCAAGATGACCTTTTTTGCTTATGTCTCTCTAAGAAAATATTTTCAGTGTAAGAAGTACCCAAGTCTGTACAATGGTTCAGAAAACACTTTTAAAGCATCGGACAAACGTGGGTACTTCTTACATTAAAAATAATTTTTTTAAAGAGACATAAGCAAACAAAGTGACCTTTAAAAAACTGACTTAGGCACTTCTTGTACTTAGGCACACACACACACACACATATATATATATATATATATATATATATATATATATATATATATATATATATATATATATCATATATATGCGTACGTGTGTGTGTGTGGATATAAATATATATTTATTCATGCATAAATACATAAAAATACTTATATTTTGTCATATATACACTATAAAAAAACTGATGTAACAAGAAGGAGTTGTCTGATTGCGATAAAAATTGGTAGATATGGAGAACGGAGAACATTCACACACACAAAATCAAAAAGATTAAAATTTCAGAACAATTGAAGGATTTATTCCAGAGTTTGATCGTTACAAACTGAAGAAGCCAGTATGGCGTCAGTCCACCTCTGGCTTGCATGCAAGCCGTCATCCGGCGTGGCATAGACTGATATAGCTCCCTGAAGGGTGTCCTGCTGGATTTCTTGCCAAATAGTCTCCAACTGTCAAGTTAATTCGGCAACATTCCGGGATAGTTGTAATCGTCTTACAATCTACTTCCCGAATGGGCTCAATGGGAGAGAGATCAGACAACCTAGGTGGCCAAGAAAGTGTTCGGCAAGCTTGAAGACAATTCATAGCAACAAATTCCCTATGCGACAGGGCATTATCTTGTTGAAAAGTAAGTCAGTTGTAGCGCAGGAGGATCGGCAACAAAACGGGTCGCAGAATGCCGTCTAAGTACCTCTGTGCTGTACATGTGTCACTAATGACTGCCAAAGGGGTGAGGCACCAAAGGAAAGGGCACCCAAGACCATAATGCCCTGTTAAGGGCCTGTGTGGCATGCGATTGCAAAGGCAGTATCCCCACGTTGTCCCGGGCGTCTCCAGACACGTCTTCTTTGGTCGTAAGGACACAGTTGAAAAGGGACTCGTCACTAAAGACTGTTAAGTTCCCAGTCAGTACATTTCCAAGTTCGTCGAGATAAGCACCTCTGTTATCGGACTTGACGGTGTACAGGCGTGAGGGGCTAAGGGTCGTAATGGTCTGCGCGAGCATAGATCCAGCTCTCTCGGTCTTCCGTCGATGGCCATGTTGGACACATGTGTGCGGGTGACAAGTCGGATGATCGATAACCACGAATGCGGTGCTGTGACAGCTGATCTGTCAATTGTTCTGTCATCCCTTTCTGTTGTGGTCCTAGGTCAACGGCTGCCGACCTAACACTTAAATCTACCGTTGTTGACCAACTGTTGTCACCATCGTCTAATCGCTGCTTAGCTTCGACCCAGACGTCGAACGATTATTTGATTTGCACAGACAGCCTCTTTCAATCCGATAGCACGACCTCTTTAAAACTCTGAAATATGCTCGTAATGAGAACGAATACTTCGAGGCGTTATTACAGTCGGCGTAAGATATGCGCAGTCGAAATTAAACAGACATATTAACGTCAGAAGAAGAATCGATCGTTATATTCACATGCTGGATGCGCTGGAGCTCTCGCTATTCATTCATCGGACACCAAATTTTTAAATAATTTTTAATAATTTTGGCTATAGAATGTAATTTAGAGATACGTTAATGTTTTAGGCGTGCTCACAGAACATCTCAAACTTCCTTAAATATTTGAAATTAAATTTAAAATGCATATAAATAAGCTTAACCTTTAGCTTACGGTGTCCATTTTTCCGATTCCCTCTTTGTCGGGTGATGGCCGAATGGCTAGGTCGCTGGCATTCGGTACCAAAGTCTGTGGGTTCAAATCCCACTCTTGGCATGGACGTTTGTAGTCGTTCGGAATCAGCTTTAAGCAGTAGGTCCTGGTCTAATTAGCCTTTTGCGCAGCAAAAATTGACCGTAGCGCTCCAAACCAAACCGATTCCCTCTTCAGAAGGGGAAATTTCATACCCCCTTTGTAAAATTAGCCATTAAGGGGCCACACACACACACATATATATATATATATATATATATATATATATATAGATTTTGGTGCTGAAGGTGCTCGGATCGAATCCTGGCGAAGCGCCACTAAAATGCCTCCGTTTGTGTCGTCCCTTCATAGGGGGCAATGATGGTCCGCCTATATGGCGCCCCCGTAATAAAATGGCCAGCAAAACTGCGGTGAGTTATAGGCGACAAGTGCCTCCGCATTGAATGAATATATATATATATATATATATATATATGTATGTATTCATTCTTGGGCCCATATTCTTTGGATACATGCTATACCACCCAGTAAGGAAATTACGTGATTTATGATGTAAGATGTAAGTTAACATATGGTAACCGTTCACTATGTAAATGTTAGTAATTTTGTCCTCACTTTACTCATTTCGGTTACCACATTAAGTAAGTCCACTCTCTGATTAAGAACATTAACGGCCTCATGCATTTCAAGAAAATCGGTTAACCTGCAACCACCCCTTATGAACAAAGAAAAATTATCGTCCTCCGGATAATCTGCTACTGGAAAAAAATAAGCGACAGAGAAATTCCTGAAGAGACTGACTGACTGGCAGGCGGAAATAAGCCATATTTCATATTTCTTCCCCTTGTGCCCCAGAGGCCTCTAGCAGAATAGCTTACTGCTTTCATCCTGTTGTGTAAACAGGCACTTTGCACAATTGCTCTCTGTTGAGATGGCGTATCATTGACGAGGGATTACTCTTCCTGGATCAATATCCATGATGGGGAAAGGGGGATAGCCAGGAGGGTGTATTAATTGCACGGATAAAAATTGTGTCTAAGCATTGTTGGTTGTCTCGTAAAACGTAACGTTGCGGGATTATGCCGCGTTTGTTCAGGTGTAAAACATGAAAGGACGTTCTCGCCTCGGAAAGTGACGGTGAACAGATATCGATTTCCTGGAGGAGTACTGGAGGAGATATGGTCTAAACTACCGATCTCCATCAGACCTTTTTTTCAGATAAAAGGAAAAGAACTATATCTTATGTATTTTTGAAGATATAAATTTGAAATTACCTTTAGAAAAATTCACCCATTATTTTTTATTAGCAGGCAATTTTCCTAAATTTTTCGTTTTTAACTGACTGAAATATTATAAGAGAGTATCCTTAAAAATGAATTATGAAAAAAAAAATGGAGATTGCTAGTTTTGATCTAACACCACTCGTATTAGACTGAAAGGACTGTAAAAAGCTAAAGTAATTTATCTGCTTTACGGTCTGAATTGCATCAGGGGCTTCAACATGTACAACAAATATAAAATAAAGTTTTAAGATTATTGTTAAATATACTTAAAATTATAACAATAGAGGTCTGGAATTACTTATTTCGAAATTTTCAAGCATCGTTATACTTTCACATACACATGCAAAATCTCTGCTTTAGAAAAATCCCTCTTTCTGAACCTCCATTCCTCGTGTCTGCATAACAAAAACAACTTGACTCTCCCCACCTGATTTTTTTTTCTTTTAAATAATCTACCCCCCTGAGGGAGATAAAACAAGACATTCTGCTTCAAGGGAAACCTTGACGGTAACACCATTGTGCTTAATTTTGATGTCGCTTTATTTTAATTTTAACGCTGTTCAGAAATTTCACTGTTTATGACATCCTTCAACTTACAGTTTCACCCTTAAATAAAAAAAAGTTGAAGCCATTGTCTATAATGTAATGCTATAAAACCAGTGAAATTCCCGCGTGTCAGTCCCTTTTTCATATACAGTGAAGTCCTGATAATCCGAAATGATTGGGACCAGACCCTTTTCGGATAAACGAATTTTTCGGATTAAGCTAAATCATTCTTAAAATAGACTTAAATTACATAACATGTGATTACATAAATATTACATATTACGTGTAATTACACAGTTTATTTTTTAAGGCCTGTCTAAACATTACCAAATCTCGGGACGACATGGGTCATAAGAAAGCAGAACGTTGTCTAGTGTACTACAGTAGAGTGTACGATTTTAGACGATCAGCAAATTGTTGAAATGGTTTTGAAAGAACCTGGCAACGTCTAAGACGAGAGTGAAGGTGAAGGAGACGGTGACAGGGAGCTGGGGGTATCCCACTCCGACGAGACGGCTGTATTTGATGTAGCGCTACGCAACGTGGAGCAACACTCCGCGACCTCAGCGGACACCATTTTTCTGACGTAATTTGGCTTCAAGGGAGAGGTTTTCTTCTCTTCAACAAAAAAATGTAACATATTTTTTTCAAACCAATGAAGTTCAGTAATAATTAGTTCAGTACATTGTCTAACTTTGAATTTTCTCTTAGTTTTCAGAAATATACTTTATATTACTTGGTATCACTGTGATTTCATTGTAAACTGAGTTCTTTTTGACATTTGGTTTCGGATTAAGCGGATTTTCGGATTACCGAAGTTCGGATTATCGGAACTCTACTGTACTGTCATCCTAAAACAGCAGAGTTGTTTTACAGTGGATTCCGGCGTATTGCGGAATCCCAAGAAGCGGAAGCATTGGCAAAGATAGATGCTGCAGTTATGTAGAACCCGTGTAGGTGTTTTATCGGTATGCATATAATTCTATAAAACTATTTATCCGGAGGAAATTGAAAGACATATTTTTATCAAGAATTAATTGACAGAAATATATACTAATAAGTTGTGAGTTGTTAATAGTGCATACCGCACATTCCGGTGTACAATGCGCACCTATAATTTTAAACTACATATTTTAATTTTTACGTATATTCTCCGTATAACTAGCACCCTTTTCTTTACGAAGAAGCATCATGCCGGTCTAGAAATAGTGTGTGATTGGATAATAAAAGCATGCAAGTAAATTAAACCTGACATCATTCAAAAGCCATTTTAAAAATGTAGTATGTCTAACAATATAGATGAAAGGGATGATGAATATTTATTCATGTATCAGAGTAACAGTGATGGTGAAGACGAAACAGAATTCGATGATGTGCCTGAAAATGTAACCGAAGGCGAATATGATGAACTTTTCATGTTGTCCGATAATGGATATTTTTAAGTTCATAAGGTATGCCATTTCTTTTAAATTGACAGAATTTAGGTACATGTAAAAATATAATTTTTGTATACTCATCCTTTCCTTATCTATATATATCAAAAAGTTCCGTAACTGACTCACTGATTGACATACAACGTACAGACCAAACAGCTGGACCTAAAAGGCTGAAATTTTGCATGGCGATTTATCTTATAGTGTAGGGGTGCACTAAGAAAGATTTTTCAAAAATTCTTCTTAGATTTTTTTAAATTAAATTTTTAAACTGTTTTTGTAACTTTTTTAAAGCTTGCATTTAAAATAATAATTTGAGGGTTATAAAATTTATATCACGAGAAAGATCATAAAAATTTCTTTAAAATGAAATCTTTTTCGAATCTTTACCTTAATTTCCTGATTTTTGGTGAATTTTTAAAGATTCATTTTTAGAATTCAATTTATTAAATGCCGATCACGTGATTTCTTTCTCTGGTACTTTAAATAAATTTATCGTCACGTGCATAAAAACTAAATAGACAAAACAAATATTTTTTTTCTTGCTAATGCGGCAGACGATTGGACATTAACCTAAAAAATATTAAAATACTGTAAAAGAAATGTTCTACAAACTGTACTGTATTAACTGTACTATATTCTTTAGTATTCTTTATATTAGATTTAATTTGAATTCTTTCTTCTACATTATTTTGTCTATAAAAATATCCCTTACGATTTTTTATAAATATATATATGTATGTATATATATATATATATATATATATATATATATATATATATATATATATATATATATATATATATATATATATACATACATATATATATATATTTTTTTTGATTTTATTTATTTTTTTTTTTGGCGTTAATTGCATACATTGACCGCTGTATTTACTTTGAATGTACTCCGTAGCGAAGTGCGGGTTTTCAGCTAGTTATTAAATATAACATTTTTATATTCAACGTATAACGCGCACTCGTAAATTTCGACCTTATTTTTTGTATGAAAAGTGACTGTCATAAGCCGGAATATACGGTACATTCCACATTTTCAAGGAAAGGATTCGGTAGCGATGATCAGGCTTTTGACTGGTCATGACTGTTTGGCTACACATCTGAGAACGCTTGAAAATTGTAGAAAGTCCTTCCTGCACTATTTGTAATGAACCAAACAGTTATGGACATTTACCATCTCCAGACCTGTGAGTCACTGTCGGCTCGGGAACCCTGTAGCCGATATTGGGAGGCAAGAGCGTTGAGCAATTGATACGTTCTTGTTCACCTCTTCTTTTTACTTTTTTTCTTATGTTGTAGTAGGTTTTATTGTATAGTTTTTTGTTTATTGCTTGCCATTGGAAATAAATAAATAAATAAAAAAAATAATGGTAATGAAGAAAAATAATTCTTACTTCGTTTCATATTATAACACTTAACAATATATTATTACCTCACAATATACACTATCTACCAATAAGTATTTGGACACCCATGCAAATGACGATATCTGCTGTCCCGATATACGTCACGCCCTCCGCCGTTAAATATCGTGTAGGAAACAACATTGGCATTAGTCGCATGCAAGATGACAGGAAGTTTAATTAGCGAGCTGAATTACCAAAAATCGACAGTGGCATATGTGGTTCCAAAGTGGAAGGTGAACGGTGATTTTTGGTATGTGCCCCGAGTCGGTAGACCCATGAAACTGGGAGACAGAGACCAACGGGTGCTGTCCGGAGAAATTCTGAAGAACCGCACCCAACTGATGGACTGATGGACTGGTATGGACTGGGACCCTTGGTCCCAATTCATGGTGAGTTCAACGCCGACACCTACTGCCCTATTTTGGATGACAGTGTGCTTCCTACGTTGTGACAGTTTTACGGGTTGGACCCATGTTACTTCCAGTACGACAACGCCAGCTGTTATGTTGCGAGGTTCACCATGGATTGGTATGGTGACAATGGAGTTAACGGAATGGACTGGCCTGCCTACGCAAGATAACAATGACAAAAAAATAGTGACTGTTAGGTGAGTTGCCGTGTTTCTTCCCTGCCACTTGTAACTGAAGGAGACTTCTTACAAACAGATTTTAGATGCCGATCTCTCTGATTCCTTTTGACGTCATTTTTGTGAACTTCTACAGAAATATTTATAGAAATATCTATAGAAGTATCTATAGGTTAAAGAAAAGAGGATTATATAGAAATATCCCTGTGAAAAAAAATCATAATTTTTATGCTAACACTACGCTACGCAGTATAGACGAATAAAATTCAGATAACATAAAGCACTCTCGAATTAAAAAAGGTTTCATGCCCCAATTAGTATGGAATTCAATAGGACTTGCATGGGTAGTATGGATTTTGCTCCATGTTTTTCTCCATAGCCCCTACTACTCAATTTCGTATGGAGACAAATCCATATGATAGGTATCCAAATGGCATTTTTAGCGGATATATATCCATATTATTATGGACTAGAATAAGACTTATATTAATAGTATGAACTTCGCTCCATACTTTGACATAAGTATGGAGTCCATGCTACCCGATTAACATGGAGAAAAATTGATAATTGGAGGTAGAACGAGTCCATATTCCCTATTAATATAGGCTTCTTTTTCGTTACACTGAAAAGGAATTTGTGCTTGTGCTGTTAACATTATATAAGCCCATATTATATAATGTTATAAGCGTTATATTGACTCGAAAGACAACATCTACCTCATATAACAAATTAACATACTACTTCGACTAGTTTGACTTCACTATGGAGCTTATGGAGTAAAATCCATATTGGAAGGGATCCATATTATTATAGACTAGAATAGGATGATGGGATCATGGGTAACGGGTAACAATGGGTAATGGGTAATTGGTAATAATGGGTAATGACTAATGGGTGGCCTATTATAGGATAATGGGTAGCATTGACTTTGCTCCATACTTGACTTCACTATGGAGCAAAGTTCATACAATTTCAATAAACATTAGCAAAATCCACAACTGGGGTACAGCAAGTCCATACCCCCATTGCAAATGATTATATGCATGTGTTGTTAACATTATATATGCTTACTAGCTGAATGCCCGTTTTTCGCTACGGAGTACATTCAAATTAAATACAACGGTCAATGTATGAAATTAGTGCCAAAAAATATATGTATACTTATAAAAAAATCGTAACGGATATTTTTATAGACAAAATAATGTAGAAGAAAATATTCAAATTAAATCTAATAGAACATACTAAAGAATATAGTACAGTTAATATAGTACAGTTTGAAGAACATTTCTTTTACTGTATTTCAATATTTTTTTTTGTTATGTCCAATCGTCTACCGCATTAGAAAGAAAAAACAATTTTTTTGTCACTTTATTTCATTGTTATACACGTGGCGCAAAAATAATTTAAAGTATCACAAAAAGAAAAGAAACCACGTGATCAGCATTTAATAAATTAAATTCTAAAAATGAATCTTTAAAAATTCACCAAAAATCAGAAAATGGAGATAAAGATTCGAAAAAAGATTTCATTTTAGAGGGATTTTTATGATCTTTCTGGTGATATAAATTTTATAACCCCCATATTATTATTTTAAATTCAAACTTTAAAGAATGTTACAAAAACAGATTAAAAATTTAATTTAAAAAAATCTAAGAAGAATTTTTCAAAAATCTTTCTTTGCGCACCCCTACACTATAAGAAGAATCGCCATGCAAAATTTCAACCCTTTAGGCTCAGCGGTTTGGTCTGTGCGTTATCTGTCAGTCAGTCAGTCAGTTACGGAACTGTTTTATATATATAAACTAGCTGAAAACCCGCACTTCGCTACGGAGTAGATTCAAATTAAATACAACGGTCAATGTATGCAATTAATGCCAAAAAAATATCTATCTATAAAATCTAAAATCTATCTATCTAAAAAAATATCTATATTTTAACCCTTAGGTTAAAGCTAAGGGTTAAAATATAGTAAGCTTAGGTTAATCCCTAGCGGTTTGGTGTGTGTGTTATCTGTCAGTCAGTCAGTCAGTCAGTCAGTTACGGAACTGTTTTTATCGATTTTATGACGAACTACTACAAATCGACGACAACGAATATTGGGCTTTTTGGTTTATTTGTAACAGTTAAAAATTGTAAAACATATATAGAAAGAAATACTTCCCCAGATAGGGATTCCAACGGGGGGGGGGGGGTTACATGACCAATTTTTACGAGGACGAGGAGCGAACTGAGAAGCGAAAACTTCTCTCTACGGGCGTCGCAGCGCCCCTACGATACAATTTTCTACAGTTTTATATAAATAGATATGATGTTATAAACCCTATATAGACCCAGAATTCAGCATTTACCTCGTATAACAAGTTAACCTACCATCGAGACATTGTAATTCGCAGTAGCGGACTGACAGCTTTTCATAAAAACAAGCAAACTGAAGAAAACGTCTGTTTTGTCCCTTACAGGAAGACTTTTAATTAATAAAAGAAATAACGTCACGACAATATGATAGGGGAAAATAGAACCTTTTGTTCGTGCTAATAAAAACATTTCTGGAAGATCTTTTTTTTTTCTCTTCTATATAATTCTCGACACAAAAGGAAAAGAACTCGAGTATGGATCTGAAGGGCGTATCTGGAGGGTGGAGAAACAAGAGAATTCCCCTTGTATCTTGTCTTACTGCCCGCGGCCTGGCGGGGTGACATATTGTCTTTAGCGAACAAAAAAACAATTGCTTACGTGGTCCTTGATATATGATAGCAAATTGTTATTTACAAAGGGGAAAAAAACATATCAGTATTTTCTTGCGGTAATTCATGCTAACAAAGGGACACGCGGGCACGCGATATTAAGAAAAATGGACCTGTTTCGGAGTTGGCTAATAATTCACTTGAGAAGAGATCGCATGGCGATTGAGTTAGATCCCCGTGTGTGTGTGTTCGTTCGTTCCTAGAAGGATGTGCCAGATGAATAAAAGAAAAGGATAGATAAATAGGAAAATGATAACGAAACAAGAAAATAGAGGAAACGAGTCTCACCGTATAGTGTGCAGTTAAGAGTAGTCTTTACAAGATTCCATTTTTATTGTTTACTAATTTTTTCGAAAGAGAAGTATATTTTCGAATGAAATTAATTAATTTTTTAAATGTGTGTATAGCATATATATATATATATATATATATATATATATATATATATATATATATATATATATATATATTATATATATACACTGAAGTTCCACTGAATTAGGGATACCTACCTAGTAACGAGTTGGGCCTCCTCTGGCCTTGATAACGGCTGCCACACGACGAGGTATAGATTCAACAAGTTTCTGGAAACGTTCTACGGGAATGGCTTGCCAAATATTGGCAAAAGCTGTCCATAATTCAGTAAGGTTCTTTGGTGATGTGTGATGGTCTTTCACGCCTTGTTCCAAAACAACCCAAAGATGCTCAATAGGGTTTAAGTCTGGGCTTCTAGGTGGCCAATTCATGACAGAGAAGTCAGAGGAATGCTCATCCAACCAGCCAGTAGCCAACCGGGACTTGTGAGAGGTACAGTTGTCTTGCTGGAAAACTCCATTACTGTGCGGATAACAGAACAGCATAAACGGATGGAGGTGATCACCCAGCAACTCTACGGACCGAATTGCATTGAGGGAGGTTGGTACACGCACCAAAGATCCCAAACTGTGCCACGAAAAAACACCCCAGACCATGATTGAGCCACCATGCACTTGTACAGTTCCAGCCAGGCATGCAGGATCCATGGCTTCATGAGCCTGACGCCATATTCTCAGCCTCCAGTCGGCGTTAAGTAGTCGGAATCGAGACTCATCATTCCATGCTACTCGTTTCCAGTCCTCTACACTCCAGTCTCTGTGCTCTCTTGCCCAGGCAAGACGTGCAGCCCGATGGCGAGTATAGAGCAATGGTACCCTCGTACGTCGACGGCTCCCGAAACCCATACGGTGAAGCGAGTGTTGCACAGTCCGTTTACTGACTGTACGGCTGGCACCGTCATTAAGATGGGTGGTAAATTGAGCTAATATTTGGCTTCGCTGGCTACGTACAATACGCCTGAGCCGTCTCTCACCACGCACTGTAAAGGCTAATTGTCCTTTGCAGTTTGCCCGATCGCTAGTTTTTTTTCCACCATCCATGTATTCTTGGTATACTCTTGACACTGTCGACCTTGAAAATCCTAGCTGTCTGAGGATTTCGGAAATTGAATGGCCCATGCGTCGCGCACCTACGATTTGTCCGCGATCGAAGGCGTCTAAATCAGGCAGTTACCCATACTGACAATTCCAACAACTAATTCAGAACAACCACAGTACGCGCTATATATGCAGTTACCACAGCGCCCTCACTTGCGCATATATGATGCGCAGCGCTACACAATTTGCATAGGCTTTGCTATCCTAATTCAGTGGCACTTCAGTGTACTAGCATTATTGCCTGGCGTTGCCCGGTTAGATATATAGATATAAAATTTTTCATGCATTCCATCAAAAAAATACTGGGCTGCACCCCCGCTCTTCATGTTCATCTGGCCAGTTGTGTTTATTTGGGAAGCCAGGGCCAAAGATCATTCCCAACCCTCTTCTTCCCGCGCATTGGAATTTGACCCCCCCGTCACCCCCAACCAATCTCTCTTAACGCAGCTGGTTGTGGTGAAGGGGCTCCACAGGTGGTCGCGCACCTCTTAGAGGCACAAAAATCATTAAAAAATTAATTAAAAAAAAACTAATTGAGCCCCAAATTTCGTTTTTCCTGATTTAAGTTTCTCGGGTCCTAAACATTAACTGTGCTGAATTTGGTCCCGGTGGGTGAAACTGTCTATGATTCTATAGCGGACAAACAAACAGATGAGCTCTTATATATATATATATATATATATATATATATATATATATATATATATATATATACAATCTTTGTCCAGAAAGTTCAGTGAATGACGCCTTAGTGCTCACGGTTGTAAGAGTTTGCGACCGGCGCATACCGTGCTGGACAAGTGAAGACTGGTTTGAACCAGTTCCTATGCAGCGGTTTTGCAATTTAGCTTCTCGTATGGAAACAGTTCATTGTAGAGTGAAGGTGTTGCGTGCTCGGTCGAAATTCAAAATGGATCAGCAAACGAAACTGCTGTTCTGTTTCAAACTTGGAAAATCAGCGAAAGAGACTCATGAAATAGTGCTAAAAGTTTACGAAGACCGTGCTGTCACCTTGAAGTGTGTGTGTCTGTGGTTTAAACGCTTCCGAGAAGGGAGGGACACCATTGAAGACACCCCCTGAAGTGAACGGCCTGCAACTGCACGCACCCCGGACAACGCACAGAAAGTGAAGGAATTGTTGGCCAAGGATCGTCGTGTGACAGTGCGAATGATCGCGGAGGAATTGGAAATTAGTCATGAGATGGCCTACCTCACACTGACCCAAGATTTCGGTAAAAGCAAGCCTTGCTCCCAACTTGTGCCCCACACTTTGACGCCGGAACAAATGCAAATTCGACTTGATGCCTGGGGAGACTTCATCGACATGGCGGATCGAAACCCAAATTTTCTGAAAACCATTGTCACGGGTGACGAGACCTGGTGCCTGAAGTACGACTCTGACGACAAGCGTCAGAGTATGGAGTGGCGGAGTCCAGGGTCGCAGAAAAGCAAGAAGGTGCGAAGTGAGAAATACCGCAGCAAGACAATGCTCGTGGTGTTCTTTGACTCTGAGGATCTCAACCTTAAAGAATTCCTCCCTGAAGGCACCACGTTAAATGCCGCTAAATACGTGTATGTACTGAAACGCCTGCTGCAACGAATCAATCGGGTACGCCCCCAGTACGCCAAACAAGGCAACTGTACCCTGCTTCACGACAATGCCCTGCCACATACTGCCTTTCTGGTCCAGCAGTTCCTGGGCAACAGACGAGTTTTGTCCCTGAATTCCCCCCCTACTCCCCAGACTTGTCTTCCCCGGACATTTTCTTGTTCCCCAAATTGAATTCAGCCCTGATGGGCCACAGGTTTTCGGTCAGTTCGGACATCCAGCGTAATGCTACGACCCAGCTGAAGGCCATCCCAAAAGACGACTACGCCAGGAGTTTCCAAGACTTGTACAGCCGTTCCCAGATGTGCATTACCGCCTACGGGGATTACTTCGAAGGACAGTAACAACTGTTTCATGTAAGACAATCCATTGAAACTATAGACACATTCACTGAATTTTCTGGACAAAGGCTGTATATATATATATATATATATGTGTGTGTGTGTGTGTGTGTGTGTGTGTGTATAAATGTAATTATAAATTCTTAAAAAGTTTCAATAGCTTTATCTGGCATGTATTGGGTTTTGTAGTTCACAGAAGTTCAGTTAAAAAAATATCAAACTATGCAAAGAGCGATTTATATATATATGAATACACACACACACACACACACACACATATATATATATGTGTGTGTGTGTGTGTGTGTGTATAAATATATATATATATATATATATATATATATATATATATATATATATATATATATATATAGATAGATAGATACCTTGTACGAATTATTTGAAAAATTGATCATTGAGCCAAGAGTTACAAGAAGAGAAAACATCATCATAGAAAGTGACGAAGAACCCCAGTCTGTCTGGTGACCTCTGCAATTAACCTAAAAGTAAAATTTACCCTACAGTCTATAAGCCTAAATGTAAAATTAACCCCAAATTCTGGAACCTCATCCGAAAAATAAAATTACGAAAAAAATATTTAACGCTCATTTTTACAAAGTGGGAAGTAGAGTTCTGAAAGCCAATTATTCTTCACCCCTATCTCCAAATTCGTCAAACACTAAAAGGAAGCAATCAGAGAACGAACCCTTTTCCAGGAAACCTAGACATTTAAATGAACATATATCATTAGCATGTTCCCCAATCATAAGTGGGAAAAAAAAAAGATTCAAAGAAACCCGACGGTGTACCATCACGCTGTCATTAAACGTGTGATCACTCCTCCGTCTATCGCTGAATTCTTCCACTAAAAGGAGCTCTGATTTCGAATCATCCCCTTCCGTAAGATTAATTCTTCTCAAACAACAATTAACTCCTCATCGCATTTACATTTAATGTTACGGTATCGGCTAGATATTACACTTCATGCCGCGTGTTATTAAGTCTCAGGAATTTCTTTCTTTTTTCCCCGCCAAGTGCTTGTCACATCTCGATGATGATTGATCATGATATATGCGGGGATAATCCGGTTCTTAAACGTACCGGGGATGTGGTTAGAGCTGCTTAGAGCCTTAACGAGCCCTGGATTGTCAGAGGAAGATTAGAAAACTTGATTGACAGTATTTTAAATGCGTTGTAAAAAAAAATAACGTGCGTGAAAATTGCATATTTTAAATTTTAACTGACCTTTAACACTGATAATCTGCTGGGCTACGGTATGAGAAAATTTTGCTTTTATTTAACACTGTTCTATTTAGAGAGGTACTTATCACTTTGATAGATGTGCTCCCGCCTTTTGCAGGTACTCCATCAATCTATCTATCTATCTATATATATATGTATATACATACATATATATATATATATATATATATATATATATATATATATATATATATATATATATATATATATATATATATATATATATATATATACACATACACACACACACATATACACACACACACACACACACACACACACACACACACACACACACACACACTCACACACATATATATATATTATATATATATATACACATACACACACACATATACACACACACACACACACACACACACACACACACTCACACACATATATATATATTATATATATATAAAGTTGAAAGAGATTAAGTTGAAAGAGAAAAACCAGTATGAACACTAAAGCTACTACAGCCAGGAACCAAAAACATGAAAAGATAAGATTGAAAGAGGTTTTAGACAATATTTCATCATATATATATATATATATATATATATATATATATATATCTTGCATATATATTTCTTCTGTCCGTGTTTATGTAACTGAACTCCTCCTAAACGACTGGACTGATTTTTATGAAATTTTGTGTGTGCAATTTAGTTGATTCGAGAATGGTTTAGATTCACAATTTGATCCGATAGAATATGTTTTTATATTTTAAATTAATTAATAAAAACCAACAATTTATAAGGGGGTGCGTCCGGTAAATGGAAGCTGTTACAGTTTGTGAAATCACCCCTCTAGATAATGGCGTCCACGTTAGGTTTAGTTAGCAAACAGCGAGCGAAAAAATAAAAATAAATAAAATCAAAAAGTTTCAAGTCATATATTAAACCAGAATAATAAATGAAAATAATAATCTTTAAAGTCAGATTTTATACTCTAAAATGGATCAGATCCAACGGCATATTGATACTCTCGACACGCGATGGAAAATTCGAATCAACCACGTTAAGTGACACGAGATCTTTTTTAATCGCTACTGCAATCCTCCTCGCCTATATCTTTGTGTCTATTGAAGAGCTAAAGACTAAGCTTCTATCCTGCTAACTTATTTCTGACTAAAAACTCCTCTGACATGTATAATCACCAGCCCACAACAACTTTTCAATAGCGAATATGTTTCACTTTACCCTCTAGAACACCGTGTCATCGTGGCGCATTCGGAAGGTCGCCAATTTGGAAAGTACCATTCTCTCGACCCGGGTTCGAATCCAGAGTTGTGTAAATTTTGCTAGACCTGTTATTTCAGCTTTTTTTTTTAAGGCTTTTTTATTTCAGCTTTTATTTTATTAATTTTTTAATTATTTAATTATTATTTTATTTTCTTTTATTATTTTTTTATTTTAATTTTTTAAAATTATTATTTTTATTTATTTTTATTTTTTTCAGCTTTTTTATGATGAAATACCGAATATAGCTGAAATCTGAGGAGTTTATTATACATTTATACATTTTTAATTGGGTTTTCATATTATTAATATGTATAACATTTCGTATGCTTTTTTTTCTATGTTATTTATACTGTGTTAATTTATAAATTGATTTTGGTTAACAAACATTCTTAAAATCCCGGGCATCGCCGGGTACTTCAGCTAGAATTACAACGTTTGAACAGGACAACGTCTGTCGGGCCCGCTAGTATATATATATATAAATAATCCAGTAGGGCTGTATAGTAGCCCTACTGGATTCGCTCAACTCAATGTTGACCTACGGAGTAAATCTTTCCACTGATTGTGAACTTAGATTTAGGGATTTTTTAAAAAATATTGTAACCAATAATCAAGAGAGAAATTTTTTTAATCTCGGGAACCTTATTATTGTTCAAAAGAAAAGCAAATACTTTTTTAAAATATGAATTATTCGGAAAAAAATCGGTTCCACTGTGTTTTAAAGTAAATAACTGCCTTTGGTTAGTGAAATTTTTAAAATGAATGAGATAGCAGAGTAAAAATATTTCAATCTCCATTACGGAGTACAGTTTAGACAAAAAAAACTTTAAATTCAAGTCGACAAGAATTAGAAACGTTTTCTGCATAGGTAAATACTAAGCTGAGAGAATCCTATAAGGCTACTATACAGCAGACTTAAGGCAAAAAGGAAAGAAAATGGATAACTATCTTACGGCTGGCTTTTAATTTTGCTGCCGTGTATTAAGCTGCTGTGTAGTAGCCCTACTGGATTCGCTCAACTCAGTGTTGACCTACGGAGAATATCTTTCCACTGATTGTGAACTTACATTTAGAGTTTTCTTTTAATTGTAACCCGTAACCGAGAAAGAATTTTTTTAAAACTCGGGTATATATTTCATTGTTTGAAAGAAACTCTTTTATGTTCTTAAAATTTGAATTATTCCGAAAAAATATAGCATACTGTGTTTTAAAGCAAATAACTTCCTTTGGTAAACGAAATTTTTAAAATTAATATGATAGCAGACTAAAAAAATTTCAATCTTCATTACGGAGTACAATTATAAAAAATATCTTTAAATTCAAGTCGACAATCATTGGAAGCATTTTCTTCATAGGTAAACATTGAGCTGAGCGAATCCAATAAGGCTACTGCACAGCAGCCTAAAGGTAAAAAGAAAAGAAAAAGGATAAGTAACTTACGGATAGATTTTAATTTTGCTGTTGTGTATTAAGCTGCTGTGTTGTAGCCCTACTGGATTCGTTCAACTCAGTGTTGACCTACGGAAAATATATTTCCACTGATTGTGAACTTACATTCAGAGATTTAATGTAACACATAATCGATAAAAAAACTTTTTTAATCTAGGGAAACTTTTTCGTTGTTTGAAAGAAACTCTAATATTTGTTTTAAAATTGGAATTTTTCGGAAAAAAATGTGGTGTGCTGTTTTCTTAAACAAAAAATTTCCTTTGGTAAACGAAATTTTAGAAATGAATAACATAGGAGAGAAAAAAATTCAATTTTCATTATGGAATACAATTTAAAGAAAAAAAACTTTAAATTCAAGTCGGCAAGAATTGGAAACATTTTTTTCCATAGGTTAACATTGAGCTGAACGAATCCAACACGGCTACTACATAGCATCCTTAAGGCAAAAAGAAAAAAAAAAGATAGCTATCCTAATTTTGCTGTGTATTAAGCTGCTGTGTTGTAGCCCTACTGGATTCGCGCAACTCAATGTTGACCTACGGAGAATATCTTTCCACTGATTGTGAAATTACATTTAGAGATTAAAAAAAAACCATAATCGAGAAAGAAATTTTTTTTAATCTAGGGAAACTTTTTAATTGTTTGAAAGAAAAGCTAATATTTTTTTAAATTTGAATTATTCGGAAAAAAATGTGGTATACTGTGTTTTAAAGCAAATAACTACCTTTGGTTCGCGAAATTTTTAAAATGAATGAGATAGCAGAGTAAAAATATTTAAATCTCTATTACGGAGTACAATTTAAGGTGACTGCCTACGTTGAAAATGTTAATTTTTGACTATTTGGTCAATTTTATTTTTTGCAAGAATCGTGGAATTCAATCTTTTCTCTTTTCAAAACCGTTTTGATTTTCATTCTACATGAATTAGAAGCAGAGTTATAGCTATTATAAAAAACATCGTCTGCTACAAAATTGAAGTGACAAACAACTTTAAATGCGTTTTTCTCAGAACTATGTTTTTTAGCACAAATCTCTACTGTTATCATGATATCTCACATAATAATGCATATAATTTGATAAAATTTTCAGGAAATGCTTTAGATGCTCTTGTTTAGGAAATGACGTACAATAATTGAAGTATAACAAATAGTTTTTTATTTGGGTCTATTTTTATAAGGAAAGGAATGACGAATCGGGGAAAATTTTCATATTGGAACATAAAATTGTCTGTATTATTTTTGCATTTTGAAATTTCTCTTAAACTTTAGGTCATTTTGAGGATAACTGTCATATTTATCATGTGTGAGAAGGAATTTTGTGCAGAGTGATAGGCGTTTTAGCTAAATTTCATTAAAAATTACTTCAAATCGACCAATTTATAATAAAGTATGGTATTTAAAGGTAAGTTTTCGTTTATTATTTTAATTTTTGAGTGCTATTTTACCATAAAAGACCAAAAAAATCCTTAAAAAAATTATTTTTTTTAAAAAATTGGCTCCAAACGTAAGCAGGCATCTTAAGGCGACTATAGTCAAAATATGTCCCCAAAATGATTCTTTTTTCTTTCAGAAAATGATTCTGCAACTCATCAGCTTTAAATTAAAAAAAAGTATGTTGATACGATCATTATTAACCGAGTTATAAGTATTTTTTTCAAACGTAAACAATGGAAATGTTAGTCGAATTAAAACTTTAAATGCTATTTTCTTAAAACAAGTTTTCCTGTCGTTTCGGTAAGTTCAAATGTTCCATGCGTCATAATTTTTCTTGACTTTTCATAAAATTTCATAAAATGATTATTTGTATATGTTAGAATAAAACTTAGTAACCCATTCCTTATACTATTATAAAAAAAAACTTAAAATTTTTACAATAAAAAAAATTTTGTTTGATAAAATTTGCATAAAATGACCTATTTTTATCGATTTCTTTTCTAGTTTTTATAAATATGACTGTAAATCAAATATCGCTACTAACTTTTATTATAACTATATAAAGCCAGCTTAAGAGAGAAAATTAGATATCTGAGACAAAAATTAAGGCGCATGGAGCATTTTTAAATAGAGTGATTACCAAACTGATTTTAATTAATATCTTAATTAATTACATTCTGATTTTTTTTAATTTAGAATTTCCATCTCTAAACAACACTGTATAAGTATACAAAATTTCATAGCAATTAGTTAATAAAAAAAATTTCATGGTCTATTGTCGCCTTAAAGAAAAAAAAACTTTAAATTCAAGTCGACAAGAATTGGAAACATTTTCTCCACATGTTAACATTCAACTGAGTTAATCCAGTATAGCCACTGCCTAGAAAGCATAAGATGAAAAAAATGAATAACTATCTTACACGTAATTTTTAATTGTGATGCAAAATCCGTATTAAACGATTTTTCAAATATTCCAAGCACATCCGTGTTTAACGAAATTACAGGACACGGGTCGGAAACTTTTCTCCAAAACTGGTGGAGTATTCTAAAGGGAATGGGTAGACCGCACCCAGGGTTGCTCAGATATCCAACCCTTTCTCTCTGAATAAACATTCGATAAATTGCAAGCTGGAAGCTAGTTCTGTTTAGATATCCCTTAAATAAACTTACTTTGGATACCCAGGGGGGTTAACGGGTTATTTTTCTTTTAGCTTCATCAACTTTTTTTTATCATTATTTCGTTGGAAAACTTAAATTTAATCAATTCTTTACCGATTTTCAAAGCGGGGTTCGTTTATGAATATTTACGTTTAGGAAATCTCAGAAATAAAAGATAATCGAAACGTATGTTTGTCTAGAAACTGGAATCTTGTATTAGAATTTTTTTTTGAATGTTCGAAAGGTCTCCTTATTAGTTCTATAAGATAAACTAATCTGACATGTTCAATTTTGTGTGCGCAGAAAAGGGGACATGCAATGAAA
Organism: Dolomedes plantarius; assembly: GCA_907164885.2. Lineage (NCBI taxonomy): Eukaryota > Metazoa > Arthropoda > Arachnida > Araneae > Dolomedidae > Dolomedes > Dolomedes plantarius. Next base: position 84,466,613 of record OU015503.1, on the reverse strand, counting down.
CTAACATTAACACAAACAGAGCGTTGAATTTGCTAAAACATTCAACAGTATACAGATAAGAATCTTATGTAGTGGATGTAATACGCGTAATTTCTCGAATAAATGAGTGTGTTATATAGGATTAAATAAATATGCTAAAACATTCAACATTGAATAGGTAAGAATCTTATATAGAAGATGCAATACGCAAAGTTTCCCAAATAAATGTGCAAGAGTGTTACAGAACTTTAATTATCTAAAATATTCAACACTAAATAGGAATCTTATATAGTGGATGCAATACGCATAATTTCGATTATGAATATTTGCGTTTAGGAAATCTCAGTAAAAGATAATCGAAACATACGCTTCACTAGAAACTGGAATCTTGTATTAGAATTTTTTAAAAATGTTCGAAAGTGCTTCTGATTAGTTCTTTAAGATAGAGTAATTTGACATGTTCAATTTTATGTGAGCAGAAAAGAGGACATACAGTGAAACTAACATTAACACAAACAGAGAGTTGGATATGCTAAAACATTCAACACTAAACAGGTAAGAATCTCATGTAGTGGATACAATAAGCATAATTTCTCCAATAAATGAGTGTGTTATATAAGATTAAATATGCTAAACATTCAACACTGAATTGGTAAGAATCTTATGTAGTAGATACAATACGCATAGCTTCACGAATAAATGTGCATGAGTGTTATAAAACACTAAATATGCTAAAATATTCAACACTTAATAGGAATCTTATATGGTATTTGCAATACGCATAATTTCTCCAATAAATGAGTGTATTATATAAGATTAAATATGCTGAAACATTCAACACTGAATAGTTAAGAATTTTATGTTGTAGATGCAATACTCATAGTTTTACAAATCAATGTGCATGAGTGTTATAAAACACTAAATATGCTAAAATATTCACCACTAAATAGGAATCTTATATAGTAGATGCAATACGCATAATTTCTTGAATAAATGAGTGTGTTATATAAGATTAAATATGCTAAAACACTCAACACTGAATAGGTAAGCAACTTATGTAGTAGATGCAATGCGCATAAATTCACAAATAAATGTGCTAGAATGTTATAGAACACTAAATATGCTGAAATATTAAACACTAAATAGAAATCTTACATAATGGATACAATACGCATAATTTTTCAAATAAATGTGTAAATATATTATAGAACATTAAGGCTGCTTTGTACCAAATCTATTGGATTCAATCACCTCAATGTTAACCTATGGAGAAAATTTGTCAAAAGACTGCCTAATTGGATTTCTAGTTTTTTTAAATGTACTCCGTAATAGAGAAAAAAATTACTCCTTTAGCATTCTTCAATTTTTTTAAATGCAAATAATATTTTAAAATTTAAATTATTGGGGGGGGGGGGGGAATCTGGTATAGTGTGTTTTAAACGCTCATCAATTTCTTTGGTGGACGAAATTTATAAAATGAATCGAGTTGCAAGGTGCAGACAAGTTCGGGCTATTTGAAAATACCCTTTTTATTGGATTATCAGCATTTATGTAGATGTAAATACTAGACAAATTTTCTCAATAGGTTAACATTCAGGTGATAGAATACAACAGGTTTAGTACAAAGTACAGTAGCCTTAAATATACTAAAATTTTCAACACTAAATAGGCAAGAATCGTATGTAGTGTATGCAACATGCATAGTTTCACAAATAAATATGTAAACCATGTAATATTTCACGCTATACGTAACTCAAAGAGTAAAAATATTCTAACTTTATCTCTTTATCCATTTTTTTATATTTTACTATGTTAAGCAACTCACACTACGCTGAAACAGAAGAAATTGAGTTTTAATATAGCATTTAATTAAAAATTACAGTTGTTGATTGTTGGTGCCGCAGTCAATAAAAACTTATGTTATTTAGTCTACAACAACCATATTTTTTCCTGAGATATTTAGACACGTGGCGCATCCTACAAGCAGTATAACAAAGCTTCTAAACTTTCATGGGTCGGTTCCTAGTTACATGACACTGTCTATTTATTATTCAGCTCTTAGTAATGAAGTTATAAACTTTCAATGACCCTAAAATTTTGGTTGATAAATTTTAAATATATTTTCAATTTTTCAACCATGTTACTTGCTTGGTTGGTTGGTTTGTTTTGAACAATGTTTCCTTCTGTATTAGAAAGCATTTTGTTGGTAGGTTTGTTTTTGAAAATGTTTTTGAATTGCTAATAAATCTAGTGATTAGTTGGTTATTTGATTACGATTAAATGTTCCAAATATTGTCGTTACATTTTAGTGGGTTATCTGGTTTTATATACCGCTATCATTCTCAATGATGACGTTTTAAAGCAACGAATAAAGCTTAGTACTCTAAGTTACACTATTTTGTGTGTTAATATGCTGGTGTAAGGTCTTTGCCTTAAATAAAAGACTGTCAGCATTTTTGTATTTAATGCTTTAATTCCATTTCTAGACAAAATATAGGCTATTTATATATATATATATATATATATATATATATATATATATATATATATATATATATATATATATAAATAAATAGCCTACATTTAGTCTAGAAATGCAATTAAAGCATTAAATACAAAATGCTGATAGTCTTTTATTTAAGGCAAAGTCCTTACACCAGCATATTAACACACACAATAGTGTAACTTACAGTACTAAGCTTTATTCGTTACTTTAAAACGTCATCATTGAGAATGATAGCGGTATATAAAACTTGATAACCCACTAAAATGTAACCATAATATATATATATATATATATATATATATATATATATATATATATATATATATATATATATATATATATATATATATGTATATATGTATATATATATATATATGTATATATATATATGTATATATGTATATATGTATGTATATATATATGTAAATATATATATATATATATATATATATATATATATATATATATACATACATATATACATATATATATATACATATATATATATACATATATACATATATATATATATATATATATATATATATATATATATATATATATATATATATATATATATGTATATATATATATGTATATATATATGTATATATGTATATATGTATGTATATATATATGTATATATATATATATATATATATATATATATATATATATATATATATATATATATATATATATGCATATATATATATATATTATGTATATAAATATATACATAATTATGTATATAAATATATATATATACACATATCCTCTGTCCAGATAAATCAACCAGGTCAACCAAAGACTGTAGAGCGAAGCGATACGGCTCCTTTTTATCTCACGGCTATTGGGCACCATAATGCTGGGAGGCCGACTACACACACACACACACACATATAAAAAAATATATATCAATGCAATATGCCGGCCCAGCCCCGTGGATGACGATGATGAGATGATGACCGGAGCCGGCATACCACAACAGGGATGAAAGTAGTAGCTGAGTTGACACCAACAAATCGTTGTTCTTCTGAAATTACAAACTTATTCACATTCTGCTCAAAGGGTTACAGCGTGTTTAATTGGCAACAAAGTCACGCCAAAATCCGAAAAGCGTACAGGTAGCTGACCACAGGCCCTTATATATCTTTTCATAGCCGACGTGTCATGTGACCATGCAACGAGCAGCGGTTCGCTGTGCCTGGATCTTAGGGTTTCAAATATTATATAATGAAGAGGGATTATCTCAAAATTTACAGGGATCGTATAGTATCTGCCGAAAAAACTAACTCCTTTGTTCTTAAAATGAAAGTGAGCAACGAAATTAATCTACGCACAAGGAAATTTAAAAGAATTTAGAATTTTGAAAGGGTTTTGGGGTTTTATATGTTATATATATATACTCGTACAGTCAATAAATTCGGGGACTTTATTTACTACAACAACGAATACACTTACAAAGTCTTCTGAACATAATCACCTTCAAAATAATGTCCTTCCGCAACTATACACTTCTGCCACCGTTGATACAGCTTCTGGAAACAGTGCTGGAAACCGTTGCGTGAGGGCTGTCGTAAAGGCGTTGTCGCTGTTGCCATCACTTCTTCGGCATTTGCAAACCGCTTGCCCTTGATGCGATCTTTCAGTTACGGGAACAGGTAGAAATTGCAAGGAGCGAGGTCTGGGGAATACGGGGGATGTGGCAGAAATGTGGTGCCGTGTTTAGCAAGGGCTTGTTGCACCATAAGGGATCAGTGCGCCGGAACATTGTCATGCAACAACATCCACATGTTGGATTTCCAAACATGTGGACGTTTACCACGGATTGCCTCCCGGAGACGACGAAGAACCTGTACATACCATTTGTTGACGATGTTACCTTGTGTTTGGCGCAGCTTGTCCTTTCTGGACCTTGAGCCAATAAACTTCAACCAACCGAACAACTACTGCTCCTACCCGTTGGATGTTTGCCTCCGTTTGTGGGGTCACTGGTCACCCACTTCGCGGATCATGTGCAACAGCGTCTATCCCATTTTTAAACAAGCTGTACCATTTGAAAACTTTCGATCTGCACATAGCTTCGTCTCGATACACTTTTTGCAGTAACCGTAACGTTTCTGCAGTGGTTTTTCCTAATTTGTAGCAGAATTTAATGTTGGAACGTTGCTCCAAAAAGGACATTTTGCTACATCGACATCATAGGCTGACAGTCTGCAGCCAAATGGTGAGCTGCGCACCTTAGCAGTTGTGCAAAGCGCCATGTGACGTCTCACGCATACACAGATAACCAGACTTTCAAACCACATCGTTATTTCGGTTCCCCCACACACCGGGCATGAGGGGGGAGGGTAGTCCCTGAACTTATTGACTATACTGGTATATATACCGGGTGGCCATAATTAAACTGACAGTGCTCACAGTGTTCTGTAGCGCGATCTATTTGCGAGAATGACGCCACATTTTGTAGGAAGATTAAACAAGACGGAGGACGAAGGATTCCGCGAAAAAATAAATTAGTTCCAAAAGTCACCGCTAGGGGAATATTTGGCGCTGTGTAATAGAAAATAGAGTGTTAACAAATGCAAATTAATACGGAATAAAATTACCTTTTATTATGCACATTTTCTTATTTAGTTCAAGTGCAATATGGCAGCACTTTTAAAAAAGCGTAAAATCTACATAAACACCGATAAAGTCTCGTGATCTGCAATATCACGTACGCTGAGCAGAAGGAGAAGTTCTTTATTCAAATTTCACGTTACATCCATTGGCACAGTGCCAGCTGCTTGGGTTTTAAAAGGCAATGTGTTACATTTCGAATCAATCAGATTGAAAGTTTATGTGCAATGTCTCCTTCTTTAGTCGAGCGTGCGTTACTGGTCAAATTCTTTTACCTCAACCAGTGCAACGTGTCAGCCGCTCTTCATGCTTTTAGAACGCACAAAAAATGCATAAAGGTAACGGTCCTGTGTCAGTTAATGGGCTAAAAGCAATGGTTGCGACGTTTGAGAAAACAGGTTCTCTGAAGGTTCAGTCAGGCAGAGGACGAAAACCTGTACCACAGGATACAATCGAAGCAGTTGTGTAATAAAAGGTAATTTCCGTATTGATTTGCATTTGTTAACACTCTATTTTCTATTACACAGCCCCAAATATTCCCCTAGAGGTGACTTTTGGAACTAATTTATTTTTTCGCGGAATCCTTCGTCCCCCGTCTTGTTTAATCTTCCTACAAAATGTGGCGTCATTCTAGCAAATAGATCGCGCTACAGAACACTGTGAGCACTGTCAGTTTAATTATGGCCACCCGGTATATATACGAGGGTCATTTTTTAAGTAAGAACCGTTTTGTAATGGAATAAAAGAAACTTTAGTTATGAACGTAAATTGTATCACAAACTAAAATATGAACATTTTTCCACTTTTCAACATAGTCACCATTAAAATTTAAACATTTGTCAAGTCATGTCACCGGCTTTTGCATCCTATCATCAAAGAACTCTGCCGTCGGACCGTTAAACCTGTTAGTAACAGTTTCTTTCAACCTGTCATCATTTTCCAAACGCTTTCCACCAAGAAATTCCTTAAGTTTTGGAAACAGATGAAAGTCTAATGGTGCTAAGTGAGGGCTGTATGGTGGATGATCCAGTAATTCTCAATGAAAATTGTCCAGTTGCGTCTTTGTTCTTGCCGCAACGCGAGGCCGAGCTTTGTCGTGAAGCAGAACGACGCCGCTAAACAGCAGTCCCCGCCGTCGATTTTGACGATTTGCATTAGGGATTACTGGATCATCCACCATACAGCCCTGACTTAGCACCATGAGACTTTCATCTGTTTCCAAAACTTAAGGAATTTCTTGGTGGAAAGCGCTTGGAAAATGATGACATGTTGAAAGAAACTGTTACTAACTGGTTTAACGGTCCGGCGGCAGAGTTCTTTGATGATGGGATGCAAAATCTGGTGACACGACTTGACAAGTGTTTAAATGTTAACAGTAATTATGTTGAAAAGTGAAAAAATGTTCATATTTTAGTTTGTGATACAATTTACGTTCATAACTAAAGTTTCCCTTACTCCATTACAAAACGGTTCTTACTTTAAAAATTACCCTCGTATATATAAATAAATAAATAAATAAATAAATATATATATATATATATATATATGTAATGCTAGAAGCATAAACTATAGTTAACTATATTAATTTGGATTAAAATTAGGCAAGTTAGCGTTAAACGGTAATTTAATATTAGAGATTTTAGTGTGTTCCAATTGAGGAAGTAGGTTGTTTTTTTGCAACGGAGAGTTCACAGGACCGAGGTCATCAATAATTAAGTGCCTGCCGAGCGCGCACGGATTCTCCTCGAACAGGTTGGGAAGTACGAGAGTGTCAATCACCCGATGACGCAACCATCACGCGCTTTTGCGCGGTTTAGAATAACGCAATTTCAAACAAAGCATTAGATTAGGTATTGTTTTTCGGAGACGTAGAACTCGCCTGTTGGGAGCTGAGATGACGGAAACGACGATTTAGCTAGGTTGATTAGATTTTTTAAGTAATGTTGAGAAATTAAGTTCTTTAAACGTTATTCAAGTAGTAGTTCTTTGCCACAAACCTACTTTAATGACTTCTTTTAGTATAATTAGCACAATGTGAAATATATATATATATATATGTCCCAGTTTTGACTGAGCACTCCTAGTTGTTATATCTGGTGGGGCTCGTACCCTACTCTTACCCCTACAAATTCTGAGAGGGAACTTTTCTGCATACCGATTAAATGTTCCCATATCCGACTTAGACACAAAAGCATTCAGTGACGCTTCTCACGACTCGAACAGAGCACCCTCGGTACTAAATTCGAAAGTACTAACCAAGAGGATGGCCCGGGAACGATATATTTCCATTAATTCTATCAGTTGCAGGGAGTGTAATCGTATATGATGATATTGTATATTTGGTTATCTCGTTTTCAATAAAGTTAGAGAATCTGAAACTATGTAGTTAGTTGTTTGTTTTTTAAAGAAAATACAGTGAACATTGTTCCCCGAATCACCGTTTCCCCGTATGTGTCATTTATTTCATCCAGTCCCGATGACAATATTTCTTTGTTATGTTCCCACATCCATAGTTTTCACGCATCCATCATTCAGTGTAATCGGTTCCTTGAAAAACGATAGATCGAGGTTCCCTTGTAATGTGTTGTTCGGAGAGTAATTTCGTTTTTTTCCCCAAAACAGGACTTAATTGTATTTTTTCAATGCCAATTTCACACTTAAGCCGCATTGTCATTTTATATTTTAACAGCTGGTATAATGGCAGGTGGCAGAAAGTCATGTTTGTGAAAAGGTTTGTTTGATTCTGCGCAGGAGTTTTTATTGGTGCCCTATCAAATATGGAAAGTAGAAATCAGCATTTTCAGCATATTTTACTTTTTTACTATCGAAAAGGTAAAAATTATGTTCAAGCAAGAAAAAAAAAATATTCGATTTATATGGAGAAGGTGTATTTAAGGAACGCCAGTGTCAAAACTGGTTTGCAAATTTTAATTCCGGCAATTTTGATGTTGAAGATGCACCACGTTGTGGAAGGCCAGTTGAAGCTGATGAAGGCAAAATAAAGGCATTGATTGATGCAAACCCCCGAATAATAACTTGTAAGATCGCTGAGAGATTAAATTTATCGAATTCGACAGTTCGTGATCACGTGAAAAACTTAGTTTAGTTTCAAAACTCGACATATGGGTTCCACGTCTTGTTTCAGAAAAAAATTTGCTCCGTCGCATTGACATCAGTGATTTGTTTCTCAAACGTCAAGAAAATTATCCATTTTTGAAGCGAATCATCACTGGGGATGAGAAATGGGTTGTCTACAACAATGTTAAATGCAAGAGAGCATGGAGAAAAAAGATGAATCGGCTCAAAGCACCTCGAAAACCAATATTCATCAAAAGAAGGTGATGCTGTCTGTTTGGTAAGATTTCAAAGGAATCTTTTTTTTTTTAAAGCTTCTACCGGACAATACCACGATCAATTCTTAAGTGTGCTGTCATCAACTGGACAAATTGAATGATTCAATCAAACAGAATAGGCCAGAATTGATCAATAGAAAAGGTATAGTATTCCAAGATAATGCGAGACCTCGTACAAGTTTGATAGCTCGCCAAAAGCTTTTACAGCTTGGATAGGATGTATCCATCATATTCTCCAGATCTTGCTGATTATTACTTGTTCCGGTCTCTACAAAATTTTTTAGACGGCAAAACCTTCTTCTTTAGACGGCAAAAATACTTCAAATGAGGAAAAATGACTTGGATCAGTTTTTTGCCAGAAAAGATCAGAAGTTTTATGAGCGTGGAATCTTGCTACTCCCAGAAAGATGGCAAAAGGTATTGGGCCAAAATGGATAACATATAATTCAATGAAATATTTATACACTATAAGAAAATCGTTTTTCATTTTCACAAAAAAACGAAATCACTTTTGAACAACCAAATATATTATTATTAATGATGCTACCTCATTGGTTCGGGGATTTTGCCAATACTTTAAACATCTGAGAACGTAGAGATATCAAATACGTGAAGTCACATATTTTTTTAATGAAAATTCGGAAAAGTTTCGATTAAGTTAAAATGTGTTATTTTCCGCATCAACATCCAGCCTACAATCATTAAGCACTGTTTACTGCGTCATGAAATCAGCTTTAGGATAACTTAATAACGAGAGAGATGCCAGATGTAATTAGCACTAAACCGTTTGCACAAGTGGGATAATCAACGGGTACATGTTTCACTTGAAGCCCACCCCTAAATGATATGTTATCACTCATGTCTGACACGCAAGCAATGGCTTACAAGTGGTTATTAAACGTGTTTCTGTGAATACTGCGGTTATTATGCGTAGGTATGAAGCAGAGGTATTGAAGTTTACGTTAAAAGGAGGCTAATGAGCGTAAATAGTGAAATATATAGCATCACATGATAACTTTATTTTTGTTTATATTCTTAGATTTTCGGTAACCTTGCTAAACGTATCCACATTCCGGGCATCTGGTATTGTAATTATCTGACAGCTACTCAAATATGTGTCAATTTTATAGGGGAAAAATGTAAGTTTTTTTTTTGTTTCATGCTAAATGACGTGGGAAAATGTGAATTTTACTGTGAAATGTCATAGTACAACAAAACGTGTTGATCATTTAGATGGACGTTAAACAGTTAATTTAACATATCGATGCAGTTCCTTAACGTATATTCAACGTATATTCCTTAACGTATATAGGTTCTTATGATACAAAGAGACAAATTATGTACTGATATCAAACTGAGTATAGTTTTGATACACACACGCACACACATATATACAGGTGGTTATTAAAATAAAGGAAACACATCAATATTAGTGGTGCTTATGGAAGTGCTTCGTATTCCTTAAAAAACAAGTTTAGGGACCAATATTTTTTTATAGAATATAGTGTATACATTATTCTACTCTAAAGTAGCAGTAATGAAACTAGGGACATCAGGCTCTTTGGGAGATAGCATAAGATGTCAAACCTTGTAGACCGTGCAGAAGGGCAAATTTTTGAAGCGCGTTTAATTGGAATATCTGTTACAACAACCTCCATGGGTTTGGTTGTCTACCGAGCTATGATATCGGAAGTCATGATGGCATACAGAGTTCACGGAAGGACATCTTTTGTGAAATAGAATAGTGGACGAAAGGGAAAGCTAAGAGAAAGAGACTGACTGGTGTTGAAGCGGACTGTGACATCAAAAAAGAAGACAACTGCACCCAAAGTGACCGTAGAGCTCCATCTGAATCTGCAGGCCTCCAGTCCCAGTCATTACAGGTAAGAGAAAGCTTCAAAAACAAAACATTTTCGGCAGAGTAGTAATTCCCAAGTCACTTGTAACAGATATGAAAACAAACCGTCCTCTACAGTGGTGTCACGAGCACAAATCCTGGTCGAGTGATACGTTGAAATATGACATTTGGTTAGACGAATCATTGTACACTTTGTCCCCTGCAACAGGACGTGCGTATGTCTGAAACACCTACACAAGCGTATTATCATGCTTGTCTCATGCCAGCTGTCAAACATGCAGAGGGCATTTCTTAGGGTTTCGGCGGCGATCTCATGGTTTTCAAAAGGGGTCTATTGTAACCCCGAAAGGGAGATTGACTGGGAAGGACTATGTCGAACTTTTACCCGATCAGATCCATCCTATGGTGCAAAAATTGTTTCCTGCAGGAGATGGCGTTCTCTATGATGATAATGCTCCGATCCATACAGCTGGACATGCCAGGTCGTTGTTTGAGGAACATAAAGACCAAGTCAAACACCTTATCTGGCCCGCAAAGTCACTAAACCTCATAATATCATTGAACTGCTGAAGTCTGTTTTAGGGAACAGAGTCAGGATTCAATATCCAGCAATAGCATCTCTACAGGAACATTGACGATTTATACATAAAGAATGGTATAATATTCCCTTAACCACTATCCATGACTTGCATAATTCACTTCCTTAGTGAATCCAGGTGGTATTAAATGCCATATTAATAAAGAATTTCATGTTTTTCCTAAGTGTTTCCATTATTTTGATAACCACCTGTATATATATATATATATATATATATATATATATATATATATATATATATATATATACGTGTCTGGAGACGCCTCGGACAGCGGTAGGATACTTCACTGACTGTTTTCTTCCATACAGGCCGACAAGCAGGAGTGATGGTCTAGGGTGCCATTTCATTTCATAGCAGGAACCCTTTGGTTGTCATCCGCGGCACCCTTGCAGCACAGCGGCACATCGACGATTTTCTACGCCCCGTTGTGTTTCCCTTCATATCATGCCATCCTGGGCTTACATTTCAGCAAGATAATGCCCACTCGCACACGACGAGAGTTTCTGCTGCTTGTCTTTGTGCTTGCCCAACGCTACCTTGGCCAGCAAGGTCACCGGATCTCTCCCCCATTGAGCACGTTTGGAGCATTAATGAGGACATCCGCCACCTCTTTCAATCAATGTCAAGCCGAATAACTGCTTGCATAAGCGCCAGAGGTAGACCAACGCTTTATTGACTTTTTCACCTTGTGAATCTCTTTGTTTTGAATAAATCATCCAATTTTTCTCAAATTGTAATAATATGTTTTTTCTGTACATGTACATCATATCTACCGAGCTTCATCCTATTTGGATAACTCCTCCTTGGTGCGTCGTATTTTTTCTCTGAGTGTGTATATATATATATATATATATATATATGTGTGTATGTGTGTGTGTGTACAGAAAAACTAAACTCATGGCCAACAGTTCTTGTGGACCAAGGCCGATGGTTCCCATCTTCGCTTTCTTGACCGTGGGCTTGGGGTGCCATACAGCATACGAGTATGTCTCGGTCAGGTGGTCAATCTGACGCGGGACATCCAGAGTTAGTTGCCAAGCAGGCTTGGTTCTCATTATATTAACCCACTCAAGGGATGAAAGGCTGAGTCGACCTTGATCAGTCGGAGGATTGAACCCTGGACCTGTGATGTGGTAGCTTGAAGCTTTTAACCAGTACGCCACCGGACGTCATATATATTGTTACGAATTTTGTAAATATTGCATTTTGTTTCGTTAATATGGCTTCCGTGAGCTCCTATAGCTATGTTTTTAACATGGGAGTCAATGGGAATCTCGCCAAATATGAGAGATATCGCCAAATTGGGGATGGATTTTGTCACGTAATTTGATGGCCAGATTTGGCGATATTTCGCCAAATATGGCCGACTTACATTTCGCCACTACTTATTTCGCCAATACTTGCCGAATAAACCTTTCTGGGAGCTTCTACAAATATCTAGCTGTGACTTACTTATAGAGGTAGCTTTGAAAATCTATAAATATACCTGACATTAGCATTGGAACTCAGTTCAATTTCCCAGTGAGATTTGACTGTGTTGTAACTGCGTTAAATGGCGTGTATTGTATTGAAAATTCTAAAATCACAAGTCAGGATACCAGGATACCCACGTACTAGTGTGTTAAAATTTTGGGCGAGAGAGGTTGTCTTACAGCAACCGTCAAGATTTTTACAAATCATAGCATAAGACCTCCCACAAATCATGTTGTATTAATTTTATAAACTATACCATAAGACCTGCCCCAAATGATGCATGATTTTAAAAATCATACCATAAGTTATGCGCATGTGCGAATGCATTTATGTAGCACATGCGCAGCACCTGCCTGTAGGCTATGTCCTAGTTGGTGTTTTGTTAGGTCCTGCTGATATTACTGTTATTATGTAAATTTCTCCATCCCTCCTTTGCACACCAGTGTATATATATTTATATATATATATATATATATATATATATATATATATATATATATATATATATATATATATATGTATATATATATATATATATATATATATATATATATATATACATATATATATGGGAGAAAGAGGTGTAGGGACCGTAGCATCCTAGTAGTTCACGTCGGGATATAGATTTAAGGGTGCTCGTTTCTAGCCCGAAGAGAGCCCCTGAATGCTTTCTGTCTACGCCGGGTATGGGCACGTTAAATCTTTTGGTTGGAAAATACTTTCGTGGGGTTTGTAGGGGTGAGAGCCCTCAGGATTTCTTCCTTGGGGAAGCTCAGGCTTAATTGGGGTGGCACCACTCAGATGTCAGATTCCGAACCTTATAATGCCCAGTAGTAATTGATAAAACTGGTGCAGCATCCTTCTATCACTGCAGTGGGATTACAATATGAAAGAAAGAAACCCACTGGCATTTATATGCTGTCATAAATTCAGCAAATACATAAAAATTGAATAACTATATAAAATTACATTTCGTGTTATAAAATTATCACTAATAGACATTCCCTAACAATATACCTAATGTTCCTCAAACGCATTAATTCGCACGGATTCTTACTTTATCCTCACATTAATATCAGAACCCTGAAAGAATTCCTCAAACTACTGCAACGCCCAGAGCAACACCCAAAAGGTTTATCATAAATTCGCAGCATTCCCTCTCAAATCCACAAGCACCCACTATGGCTGTCACGACATAACATAACATCCCACGATGAGTAACACGCCGGCCATTGAGCGAAACGCCGGACATAATGAATACTCCGCCATTAGCTGGAGTGATGTAATCAACTGTACGTGTGTTACCTGGTTACAGCCTTTAAATGATCCCTGATATCTCATTTCTGACATGTCCAGATCGTGCTACAAGTGACTATCTAACGGGTTTGATTAGTTGTAGTGGAAGGATTGTATTTCATGAATTGGGGAGAGGGAGTTGGGGAGAGGTTAAATGATAATACTTGTGTTATTTTTGGTTAGATTAAATCAAGCATTAAATGCGATGAATTCTAGAAGACCTATCCCAGATAAGTCACAAAATACGATGGATTTCGTATGGAATGATTTATCTTACCTTAGTTAGAATTAATTTTAGTTTTTTGTGAACAATCGGTTATTTTCTGCTTCTTGGGTTAGAAACGCATACGTTATCACGTTTACCCCTACTATCATTCATCAAATCAAAAAGTTCGATTTGATGAGAAATCACGAAATGATCTCTAATGGATGAAGAAAAAAATATCTGCAACTAATCGTAAATACAGCCATTTTTAACCACATTGCAGGGATTAATGATAAAACTAATATTCAATACCCACAGATAAGGTACACTATAATTCTCAGTCTCTCTATATATAAAACAGTTCCGTGACTGACTGACTGACAGATAACGCACAGACCAAACCGCTGGACCTAAAGAGCTGAAATTTTGCATTGCGATTCTTCTGATAGTGTAGGGGTGCACTAAGAAAGACTTTTGAACAATTCTTCTTAGATTTTTTTAAATTAAATCTTTAAGCTGTTTTTGTAACATTCTTTAAAGTTTGCATTCAAAATAATAATCTGAGGGTTATAAAATTTATATCACGAGAAAGATCATAAAAATTTCTTTAAAATGAAATCTTTTACAAATCTTTACCTCCATTTTCTGATTTTTAGTGAATTTTTAAAAATAAATTTTTAGAAATAAATTTAAATGCTGATCACGCGGTTTTTTTTTTCTTTTTGTGATACTTTAAATTAATTTTGCGTCACGTGGATAACAATGAAATAAATTGACAAAAAAATATTAAAATAAGGTAAAAGATAAAATTTAACCACTAGGCTAACTGAGATGGAAGTTTTTAAAGAATTTAATTCAAATTAGTATGTTTTATGGATATTAAACATACAAATTAATTGCATACATTGACCGCTGTATTTAATTTGAATAATTTTCTTCTACATTATTTTGTCTATTAAAATATCCGTTGCGATTTTTTTATAAATATATATATAAATTTTTGCATTATTTGCATACATTGACCGTTGTATTTATTTTATATATATATATATATATATGTGTGTGTGTGTGTGTGTGTGTAGACATTCCTGTCTACGTGGTGGCGTCTAGGGGGGTGTATAAGAAGAACACATTTGAGTAATAAATCAACTAGATTTGTAAAAACTCAACAATCATCATTTATTAATGTAGACAGCAATTATGATATGCCGGAGAGCCTACTTTCACTGTCTCCATTGCAATATAACAATAATCACGGGAGCGCAATGCTTCGCTTCCCTTCAACAGAACAAAGATCGGGCAGCTTTCTCGCTCCCGTCAAATACAATCTCTTGTGCCTACGCACGGACTCACCAACATAACCTCTCCCTCTGGAGGTTTGTACTGTCCGACTTCGGAAGCAAGGTCCCTGGAAGCTGTTACGCATGCGCGAGAAAAGCTAGTCTACTTAGAAAATAGGGGAAAACGTCATATTTTCGGATGTGTTTGTTTATGAAATACGGAATGTATTTCAGACTGCTTTTTGTTCGCAATTTTAAAGTTATTTTTTAAAACTTTATTTTTGATCGAATATGTGAATAATAATTTCAAAATAATAAAAAGAAAGAAGCAAATCTATTTAAAAAATAGGAGTGTTATAGGAGTGGATACTTTCGGATTACATCAAAATCAAAATTATCTAAAGCTACGTTTTCGGTGGTTCTTTTTTTCTGACGTTTCCTCGGAGATTCAAATTTTGGAGTTTCTTATCCCTTTGATTCTCTACGTATTCTTTTTACTCTGGACATTGATATCCCGGTCATTTCACTAGCTCTCTTTAGGGATTGCGAAAGTGGAACAATAACATTTCCTTCTAGTGCTTCTTTATCACACAATTTAATCACATTGTGTATTATACGTTTACAATCAGTACGGAAAGGCTTATTCCGAGCAGTTGTGTTGGGTAAAGGATCCATTAATTTTAATATAATAATCAAAATAACACACGAGGAAAAAGCAAGCAAGCGCAGTTAGTAACCGATTCTAAAGAATGTCGAGAAAATACGAGACTTTTCCCCCTCCTTCCTCAGCAGCCTTACCTACAGCGTGAATAGAATCGTCTTGGCACTATGCCAACCGTGGTTCTTCGTACTGTGGTCGGACAGTACTTCTCTCCCCCGTGCACAGGGCATTTTTCACCCCACGCTTCGAATCGCCTCCAATCCGAGGTCGTTCAACGCTCGACTGTTTCCTCAAGAATGTCGCAGGAAGGAGGGCTTGGTGCGTCTGTGGCTACGCATAGCAACAGAGAATATTACTATGGCATAAGAAGAGATTTTGCATAAATCCTACACACACACACACACACACACACACACACACACACACACACACACACACACACACACACACACACACACATATATATATATATATATATATATATATATTTGGCATTAATTGCATACATTGACCGTTGTATTTAATTTGAATGTACTCCATAGTGAAGCATAGTATTCCTCTAGTTCTATATAAAATGAAATAGAAAATCTAGTGGATAGCCGTTGGGATCTGGTACTAAGGGTGCTCGGAGCGCCACTGAATGACCGTGTCCAAGTCGGCTACGGACATGGTAAATCTGTAGTCCAAAAATTCCCTTCGTGGGATTTGTAGGGGGTGGACAAGGTACGAGCCCCAGGGAGTTCGTGCAACGGTGTAGTGTCGTGCTATAACAGCTAGTACAACTAGTTTAATATGTACGCTTCAAGTAAAACAACAAATAACCTTTATATATGTGTTGCTGTTGTCGCTTATGCCCCCTGGCTGGAACATTCCAGGAATAGGGACATTCCTGGCTTATCGGGATTCGAACCGTACTCCCTCAGTCCAAAATCCGCCGCGCTTGCACTAGGATACCCCGGGTCCCGTAATTAGCTTCCTTTAATTACCGGCAATAATCTCTCTGCTTCAAATATACGTATTTTTTGTATTAATCTTAGCACAAACACTGTAGAATTCCCAAAGTGATTAGTTTATACAGCTATAATCTCTTTGCAAGAGATACGCTTGTATAAAAGAATATAAACAAACACGCGTTAAAAATTTATTTAATGGTTAAAAATCATTAATTAATACCAAACGAAACTATTCAAGGCTGATTAATACCATAGTACAAACCTTTCGACAATGTCTGTTTGTGTTTATATATGTTCCATAAGAACGGGAAGTCAACGAATTTCTTCTAAATCCACACAGAAATGTTCTCCGACAATAGAACTCCCCGAAGATATGTTGATAAAGGACTTGTTTGGCCATCATAGAATAAGAAATGTTCCAATTATTTTCCACATCCCGTAAGCTATTGGCAGAAAGAAATTCATCCTCTTTGCAGAAAAAAAAGACACAATTTACACAAGTGTTCTCAGAAAATTATATGGAACGTCTTCACGGGATATTGAGCCATTCTTTCTCTTTGATCAACAATATATATTTTTATTTTGCCATGACATGGAATATTTTTGTTAACAGATGATACTGCTCTTAAATATGACTGAATTCCTCTTTTGAATAATATTTACAAAGTATAGACAAATTAAGACTTTAACGTATTGTTAGACAAATAATTATTAAATGAAGAAAATCAAGAAGTTTAAATATGCTTTATGTTGATATATTTAATTTATTGAAATATTTTTTATGTGTAAAAATGTTTATATTTTTAACATGTAAAAAAAAATTATAAATTTCTTTTTATAAAAACATTTAAATAATAAATATTTAGATACTTTTCTTCTTAAATTAAATATAAAAATATTTTTTATGTATTAAAAATATTCATAATTTTATGTATAAAAAATATTCATAAATTTCTTATTATAAAAAATATTTAAGTAATAAATATTTAAATATTTATTTTATAATAAATGTCGGCGCGGGGTTGGAGTAAAAGATCCACAACATAAACTAACTAGAAACCATCGTAAATAACAAAAACAATTACATTTATTAAGAAAGAATTGAAAGAAATATTTAGTCCGTCCACGACGGAATCCAAAGCGGGAGTCTTCATGTTCTCCCCAAACAGAGTAGAGGGGTCGTGATAATGTTCGTGCTAGCGGCGCCCTCTTGCGCCAGACATAATATGCGTTACAAATAATATTTCATGAAGTTTAAAGTTCATAGTTAAGAGTTCAGTTCTGCTTTCTACATAAATATTTAAATACTTTTCATCTTAAATTAAATATAAAAATATTTTTTTCACAAAATAATATTATTAATGGCTTCCTCTTCTGAATAGTTACAAACTTTGCACAAATTAAAAATGAAATGTTTTGTTTGCCAAACTATTATTTATATAAAGAAAACCAAAAGGATAAAATGTACTTTATTTTGAAAAATTTAATTAAATGAAGGTTTTTATATATATATACTAGCTGAATATCCATGCTTTTCTTCGGAGTACATTCAAATTAAATACAACGTTCAATATATGCAATTAATGCCAAAAAAACCCCTAAAATACACTGCTGGCCACTGTAAATGCAACACCCTGAAGGAAACATGCAAATAACATGAAATTTACAACATGCATTAGCGGAGGTGAGATATGCAAATGATTAGAATTTCAGCGCAGACGCACATCACGCGCGCCTGTGGCGCCACTTCAAAGCGCTATTTAAGGCTTAAAGATTTCGACCATTTCAAGTTCGGCAATTGTGTTTTTCTTGTGGTTTTTTCAAAAAAAACGATCAATTATGCCTCGTCGAAAACAGCGATCATCTTTTGATCAAGTATCCGAGTTCGACAGAGGAAGGATAGTGGCCTACCGAGATTATGGATTATCTTTCAGGGAAATCGGAAGTCGTGTTGGACGAAACCAAACAACTGTAATGCGGATATGTGATCGTTGGATGCAGGAGGGTACGACGGACCGGCGTGTTCGATCGCATCCACCTCTGCGCACCACTTCACGTGATGACAGGCAAATTGTGCGCATGGCAGTGACGGATCGCTCAGTCACATCACGAACCATAGCACAGCACATACAGTCTGTAACGCATCATCCAGTGTCTGCGCATACCATTCGACGCCTTTTACAGCAGAGTGGTCTGTCCGCAAGACGTACATTGCTTTGTCTACCCTTGACGCAGAACCACAGACGTCTCCGCCGCCAATGGTGCGATGACAGAAGGATGTGGACGGCAGAATGGAATGAAATTGTCTTTACTGGCGTGTCACGCTTCTGTCTGCAACACCACGATGGTCGCATTCGAGTCTGGAGACACCGTGAAGAGAGGATGCTGAACAGCTGCGTTATGCACCGCCACACTGGTCCTGCACCGGGTATAATGGTATGGGGCGGTATTGGATATCACTCTCGCACACCTCTAGTACGCATTGCCGGTACTTTAAACAGCCAGCGCTACATGTCCGAGGTGTTGGAGCCAGTTGTCCTTCCTTACCTTCAGGGCTTGCCCACAGCCATATTTCAACAGGATAATAGGCGACCACACGTGGCACGCATTGTCCAACGGTTCTTCGTCAATTGCCAGATTGAATTGTTTCCCTGGCCGCCTCGCTCTGCGGATCTTGCGCCGAAACAAAACATGTGGTCCATGGTTGCTCTACGATTGACCCAGATTCCATCCCCAGCTGCCACAGCAGATCAACTTTGGCAACGTGTGGAAGCTGCTTGGTCTGCTGTACCCCAATAACTCATCCAAAGTCTCTTTGAATCAATGCCGAGGCGTGTGGCAGCGGTGATCTCCAACAATGGCGGCTACTCTGGCTACTGATTTTGGCAGGAACCACACTTCACAGAATTCTATAAATTTAATCATTTGATACTTGGTCAACATGTTATCTACAAAATAAATTTTGTTGTGATATCTCTTGTCTTTCTTGGTGTTGCAATTTGGGTGGCCAGCAGTGTATATTTATAAGAAAATCGTAACGGATATTTTTATAAACAAAATAATGTAGAAGAAAATATTGAAATTAAATCTAATAGAACATACTAAATAATATATAGTACAGTTAATATAGTGCAGTTTGAAGAACATTTCTTTTACTGAATTTTAATATTTTTTTGGATAATGTCCAATCGTCTGCCGCATTAGAAAGAAAAAAAAATGTCAATTTATTTCGTTGTTATGCACGTGACGGAAAATTAATTTAAAGTATCACAAAGGAAAAGAAACCACGTGATCAGCATTTAATAAATTAAATTCTAAACATTAATATTTAAAAATTCACCAAAAATCCGAAAATGGAGGCGAAGATTCGAAAAAGATTTCATTTTAAAGGAATTTTTAATGATCTTTCTCGTAATATAAATTTTATAACCCTCAGACTATTATTTTAAATGAGAACTTTAAAGAATGTTATAAAATAAGCTTTAAAATTTAATTAAAAAAAATTAAGAAGAATTTTTCAAAAATCTTTCTTAGTGCACCCCTATACTATAAGATGAATCGCCATGGAAAATTTCAACCTTTTAGGTCCAGCGGTTTGGTCTGTGTGTTATCTGACAGTCAGTTAGTCAGTTACAGAACTCTTTTATTTATATAGATAACATATTTCTCCGTAATTTTTATAAATTTGCTTTCTTTTTAAAGAGTTTCAAATTTTAAGCAAACAGAAAACTAAATTTAGCCTTATCATCATATATTATTATAATAAAAAAACTACATATATACGTTATAATTAAATTTCAGTATGCTTAGATTTTAATATTAAAAAATTGTCAAACGAAACAGTTAAAAGAGAATTCAATTTTTATTTAAAAATTTGTTCCCGAAAGAAATATTTTGTTAAATAAAATGTATTTCCTTTAGATTTAATTAAATAGGCTGGTATTTTAAATAATATATTTTGAAATTTTAAAGTATCAATAGTTGGACGTTGTCATAGTTACATTTTATATTAAATTAAAAAGAAAAATATATAAATATACTTTGTGTTCAGAAATTTCCTTTATTGAAGAAATTTTTTGATATCCATAGGATATTTCTCTAAAATATATTCCATATATATGGTCCTGATATTGAATAATGTATTCTCAACTTTTAAACTAATTATAAATTTAACATTCTTACCCTAATATTTGAAACTTTATAAGGTAAAACGTAACAGAGAAATTACGTCGGCAATAAATTTTGTATCAGTATTTAAACAACTTTTTTATAAGTAAAATATTTTATTAGTTTGTTACTATAGGCCACAGTTTTAACTAAAAATTTCGCCTTTAATATATAATTACCTCCACTAAATCGTTGAAAAATTCAAGAATATATAACTACAAAAATATAACTCTAATGATCTAAAAAGAAGAGGAAAGTATATTCATGAAAATTTTTTTCTTCTTTATCTGATGTCACGAATAAATTAAATGGTGTTATACATGAATATTAAATATTTTATTTAACCTTTAGCATACTAAGCCCCTTTTACCTGTTCCCTCTTAAAAACGAGAAATTTCCTACCCCCTTCGTAACAACGGCCATTAGGGGGGAGGTTATATATATATATATATATATATATATATATATATATATATATATATATATATAACCTCCCCCTATATATAAATATCCTATATATATATATATATATATATAAACAACATAAGCTAAAGAATAAAATAAAATAAAATAAAAAATACTAAAAAAGCGGGCATAGACTGCCAAAAATTAACTCAAATTAACTCAAAACCTACCCTAGCATTGAAAACATAAATAACTTTTCAACAAAAGATTGCACAGTTGCTGCATATCTTCACATTGAAAAAAGGCAAATATAACTAAATTTAACTGAGCTAGATAATTTTAAGAAGAATGTAGACAAACACAAAGCAGAAATCAAGCACTCAGGGCATCCACGCACAAGAGGCAAGATTCTGTAATAGTACCAGAACTAAACCAGAAGTACGAGGTAACCGAGAGGTCTCGTCATCAGGGAGCCTAACCAAATCAGTTACCTCAAGGGGAACTTTCTGAATAGGATGTAGGTATAACCAAAAGACATCCCAAGGCCCCGAGTTCTCCAAACAAACAGTTAGTCAATAGAAAATGAAAAGACATAGACAACTTACAGTAACAGGGGTCTTGGGATGTATGTTAATATGAAATCTGCAAGAATGATTACAGCGATAGAACATAACAAAATATACACTGTTGTTAAAAGCTGTAAGTATTTCTAAACTTTTGTAAATATTATTTATTTCTACCTAAGTTATGTTTAGAATATGCTGAATGTTGTTTATAGTCAGTGTTAATGAGCTTTGTCAATGAGTATTAGATTTCAATACGTGACCCTTTGGTGATATTTTAGAAAATTTTGCAGCCTTGATGACAAATTTGGTGACATTTGGGTGTCCAAAGACCGAGTTAGATTTCACCTAGGTGGCGTGGTTGCCGAGTTTTGGAATTTTTCATTTCTAGAGCAATCGAAAATGTCGCTAAGGGTATATAAGCATGCCGAAGTCGGTTTTCCTTCATTCCTTTCTCAGATGATACTTAACTGCTTTATGTGAACTGTAGGTCTTTTAATGTGCTTTGTGCCGAGTCTGAAGTCCTTTGCTGTAGTCCTAAGTGACAGTTTGTAAAATTTGTCATAAGACTAAAAAGATAATAAACTTGTTAAATAGACGGTAAAATAGACTTTTAATTCACAAATGAAGTCGAACAAAGCGCTAAAACATCAATAGAGTTACGTGACACTTCTTAAATCCACAACGATGGTCAAGATTCAGGAAGCAATATTAATTCATTCTAAAGTCCCAGCAAGCATTCTACCAGCATTCATAGCACTGAAAATAGGTAAAACTTTTTAAATTTACAATAATTCTCTAGATTTAGAACGATATCTAAACAATATTAAAACTCCAAGCAGTTTAATGATCGATTATAGTAGTTACACTGGGGCAACAAAAGAGAAAAAATCCATTACCATCGTTTCATTTATTCGCTCATATTTGAAATCCTTTTTTAAGAATAACAACAACAAAGCTTCAAATTTGGAGCTTCGTTCTTTCTATTCTTAAACTCATTTGTTTATATATGACGTTTGCTGACGAAAATTACAGGGCATTAAAGTTAATTGATACATAATATTGTGGTAAAGTAAAACTTTTTAAATTTACAATAATGTTCTAAGATCACAAGGATTTCAGAACGGTGAGCATTTTAATGAACGATTATAGTTTCACTGGGGCAATAAAAAAGAAAAAAAAATTCCATTACAATCTTTAATTTATTCACTCATTTGAAGTCCATTTTCAAAAAGAACAACAACAAAGCTTCAAATTTGGAGCTTCGTTCTTGCTATTCTTAAATTCATTTGTTTATATATGATGTCTACTGACGAAAATTATAGGGCATTAAAGCTAAGTGATACGTAGTATTGTGGTAAAGTAAAACTTTTTATAATCGCAAAAATGGTCTAGGTTCACAAGGATTTGAGAACTGCGAGTAATTTTAATGAACGATTATAGAACATACTGGGAAAATTAAAGATTAAAAAGTCTAATTACCCATTGTTTCATTTATTCGCTAACATTTGAAATCCATTTTTATATTCAGATAAGAACAGCGAAACCCCGGAATTGAAGCTTTAATCTCGTTATTTTTAAATTCATTTGTTTATATATGAAGTCTACAAAAAAAATTACATGGCATTGAAATTAAGAAATACATAGTACTGTGGTTAAGTAAAACATTTTAAGGGTATCTAAACCATATTGAAACTTCCAAATCATTTAATGAGCAGTTGTAGTTACATTGGAGCAGCAATAGACAAAAAATTCCAGTACCCCTTGTTTATTTTTTCGCTCATATTTGAAATCATATATTATATATTATATATAAATCATATATATATATATATATATATATATATATATATATATATATATATATATATATATATATATATATATATATATATATATATATGTGTGTGTGTGTGTGTACATATAAATCATAACCTAATATTCTTTTTGGTTTTGATAGATGACATCAGTGAAAAATGCCTCATCAAGAAGAGTAAATAACTTGATTCTTAATCGATTGCAATAAATTATCTTTTTTAAATGAAAATAAGCTTTTCAAAGGTATAAACTGTATTTTAAACTCCAAGAAGTTTAATTTAAGGTTATAGGTACACTAGTACAGTAACAGACAAATAAATTCTTTTTCCCATTGTTTTATTTATTCTCTCATATTTGAAATCCATTTTTGAGAATACCAACAAGAGACTTCCATATTTTAAGCTTTGTTGTTATTCTTAAACTCATTTGTTTATATACGAAATTTACTTTGTTTATATACATAATGGAAGAACTTTGATGAAGGGTTATATACAGAGGGGTAATAAAGCACAAAAATATTTCCACTACCCATCATTTCATTTATTTGCTCACATTTGAAATCCATTTTTGAGAATAGCAACAGCAAAATTCCAGATTTTAGGCTTTGTTGTTATCCTGAAACTCATTTGTTTATATACGAAATTTACTTTGTTTATATACATAATAGAAGCACTTTGATGAATGGTTATATACAGCTGGGTAATAAAACACACAAAAATTCTACTACCCATCATTTCATTTATTCGGTCACATTTGAAATCCATTTTTAAGAATAACGACAACAAAGCTTCAGATTTAGAGACGGTGAAAAAAAAAAACACAGAAAACTAGAAACTTTTTTCTTTTAACTTATGTTTTACTTTCTGATTCAATTCCCTCGGTTTTTCTTTTTACTTACCCCACCGCTTGTTATGAGCGGGGAGCTCCTTCAAGCTTCGATGAGTAACAGTATAACTTTGTTAAAACTGTTTGTGTGCTTTGTCTTGTTTCAAGAATGTATTGATTTTAAAGACAATCTTTAATTTCTACTCCCTTGCAATCGGGTGATTTTTAAAATTTTTTTCAGCTTGCTTTTTCAGTACATTAAACCACTTTATCTTATTTCATCAGATGCTGTGTTTTTGTTTGCTGGAAAAAAAGAATTACTCTCAGATGATGACCTAATTTTAAATTTTCAGCTCCCCTCCTTTATGTTGTTCGGGAGATTTACAGCATCGATTTTGATTTATGTTTTTTGTGATTTATTTCAACTTTCCCAGAACTAGCATCTGGAAAAGTGGTTATTTAATTTAAATCATAACCTAATATTCTCCGTTTGGTTTTGATAGATTACATCAGTGAAGAAAGCCTCTTCAAGACGAGTAAAGAACTTGATTCTTAACCGATTGCAATAAATCAGCTTTTTTTAAATGAAAGTATACTTTCTTTCTGTTGACTACAACAGAAAGTATAAAAGAAAATATCATCTTTGACATAGTTTGAAAAATTAAATTTGCTTATCCATTTACTACAGCAGAATGTATAAAACATTTTTGTCATTAGCCTAGTTTGAAACTCAGAAAAAAAATTATTCAATGTATTCTCAATACATTTAACTAACTAGTAAGGAATTTGCGCATTATTTACACAAAAAAATTAAATTCAATTAGTGTATCTCCTTTTCAACTCAACTCAGCTTTCTGTTTGTACTCTGTAAACTGAAATGTCTGGAGGAAAGTCGATATGCAGCATCATTAGCTCAAATAAACAATAGACAGATCTATTATCAAGCTGATGTGTAATCAAAATATGAGGGAGATTGGATGTATATGCAATAAATAAATATATACTTAAAGTAATGTATGCGTAAAATACAATGATATAATAATAATGATTATTATTATTATTATTATTATAATAATTATCTAATTATTATATATTTATAATTAAACTGTATAATTAAATATTCATATAACTATATAATAATAATAATAATAATATATATATATTTTAAAAATACAGCACAATAAATAAAGATAAATATGCAATATACAGGGTGATTTTTATTAAACTGACACTACTCAGAGCCGTCTGTAGCGCGATCTATCAATTGGAATTCCACCAAAATAGGCAGAGGGACTAAGGATGACACGGGAAAGAGTTTCCGTGAAAAAAAAATAGTTCCAAAAGTGGCCGATAGGGAAAAATATGGCTTCATCGTTGTCGGTGCAACCCAGAATTTGCACAAAACGCAAGTAAAACATCAAAATGCAAATTCACGACTACGTAGTCGACATCAGTGCCAGTATTTCGGGCGCTAAATATAAGGGTTGAATACCGAAAAAGTTGTAATAAGTAGGCAAATGAATAGCAAAAAAAAAAAAATTCACTGCAATACCACTTTATGTACCAAATTGACTTCGTCCTTCTCCAATATTATAACACTGCATCCTGAATACTACGTTCTCAACGGCCGAATGTAACATGTCACCAGGAATGTTCATCACAGTCCGGGATATGATGTCCTTTAGGGCCGCCAAGTTAGAGACACCACCAAGATACACCTTGGACTTTAAATAACCCCACAGAAAAATGCTACATGGGTTAGGTCCGGGGAGCGAGGTGGCCATGCAGGTGGAAAAAAAGTGTCTGATAACCCTTTTTCTGTAAGTGATGTCGCAACAGATTCCGTACCGATCTTTATGGCCAAAAATAATGACGTTGCCGCATTTTGATGTTTTATTTGCGTTTTATGCAAATTCTCGGGTACGCCGACAACATCGTCATATCTTCCCCTATCGGCCAGTTTTGGAACTATTTTTTTCTTTCAGGGAAATTCTTTCCCACGTCGTCCTTAGTCCCTCTATTCATTTTGCTGGAATTCCGGTACACACACACACACATATATATATATATATACACTGCTGGCCACCCAAATTGCAACACCAAGAAAGACAAGAGATATCACAACAAAATTTATTTTGTAGATAACATGTTGACCAAGTATCAAATGATTAAATTTATAGACTTCTGTGAAGTGGGGTTCCTGCCAAAATCAGTAGCCAGAGTAGCCGCCATTGTTTCGTCCAACTGCCACACCAACTGCCAACAGCCGCTGCCACACGCCTCGGCAAAAATTCAAAGAGACTTTGGATGAGTTCTTGGGGTACAGCAGACCAAGCAGCTTCCACACGTTGCCAAAGTTGATCTGCTGTGGCAGCTGGGGATGGAATCTGGGTCAATCGTAGAGCAACCATGGACCACATGTTTTCTATCGGCGAAAGATCCGGAGAGCGAGGCGGCCAGGGAAGCAATTCAATCTGGCGATTGACGAAGAACCGTTGGAC
Organism: Dolomedes plantarius; assembly: GCA_907164885.2. Lineage (NCBI taxonomy): Eukaryota > Metazoa > Arthropoda > Arachnida > Araneae > Dolomedidae > Dolomedes > Dolomedes plantarius. The sequence continues at coordinate 84,439,546 of OU015503.1, read as the reverse complement.
AATGCGTGCCACGTGTGGTCGCGCATTATCCTGTTGAAATATGGCTGTGGGCAAGCCCTGAAGGTAAGGAAGGACAACTGGCTCCAACACCTCGGAGATGTAGCGCTGGCTGTTTAAAGTACCGGCAATGCGTACTAGAGGTGTGCGAGAGTGATATCCAATAACGTCCCATACCCGGTGCAGGACCAGTGTGGCGGTGCATAACGCAGCTGTTCAGCATCCTCTCTTCACGGTGTCTCCAGACTCGAATGCGACCACCGTGGTGTTGCAGACAGAAGCGTGACTCGTCAGTAAAGACAATTTCATTCCATTCTGCCGTCCACATCCTTCTGTCATCGCACCATTGGCTGCGGAGACGTCTGTGGTTCTGCGTCAAGGGTAGACAAAGCAATGGACGTCTTGCGGACAGACCACTCTGCTGTAAACGGCGTCGAATGGTACGCGCAGACACTGGATGATGCGTTACAGACTGCATGTGCTGTGCTATGGTTCGTGATGTGACTGAGCGATCCGTCACTGCCATGCACACAATTTGCCTGTCATCACGTGAAGTGGTGCGCTGAGGTGGATGCGATCGAACACGCCGGTCCGTCGTACCCTCCTGCATCCAACGATCACATATCCGCATTACAGTTGTTTGGTTTCGTCCAACACGACTACCGATTTCCCTGAAAGATAATCCACAATCTCGGTAGGCCACTATCCTTCCTCTGTCGAACTCGGATACTTGATCCAAAGATGATCGCTGTTTTTGACGAGGCATAAATGATCGTTTTTTTGAAAAAACCACAAGAAAAACGCAATTGCCGAACTTGAAATCGTCGAAATCTCCAAGCCTTAAATAGCCCTTTGAAGTGGCGCCACAGGCGCGGTGATGTGCGTCTGAGCTGAAATTCAAATTATTTGCATATCTCACCTCCGCTAATGCATGTTGTAAATTTCATGTTATTTGCATGTTTCCTTCAGGGTGTTGCATTTACAGTGGCCAGCAGTGTATATATATATATATATATATATATATATATATATATATATGCTTCTGTTTTTAATTAGTCCTGTTTGTAATTAGTTTGTTTTTTTCTGTTGTTTTTCTTGTTTTTTGTTATTTCTACTAACTTCTGTAAGCCTTGTGCTGTACATTGTGGTACACAAAGACTGCCTTGTTTATAAATAATATATATATATATATATATAT
>OU015503.1:84430851-84433351 GCA_907164885.2 Dolomedes plantarius | reverse complement strand
GGAACACCAGAAGGCGCGCGTGGCACAAAGTGAAACGTCTCTTTCAACTTTGATTATTCCTTTTGTAATAAATTTTTTCTTTTGAAATTGAAAATAATGATTCTGAGTTTTGTGGCAAGATATAAAATGTTGATAATATTGAGATATTTATAATCAAAGGCCAAAGAATGCAGATACAATCGCCTTATTTCAAAACTGTCCGGTATATTGGATCTAAGGACAACTTGTGAATGGATTCCTATTATGTCCAAAAACCTAAAACACAATGAGATTGTCCATCTTCGTGATATGCGGGGTACAGTGTAATAGCTGCACATTTGATCAACTCCATCAACTCCTGCTTTTGTCGCATTTTAATCCAGTATAATCTCTGGTTTACCACGGTTAAATAACGACTAACAAATGAATGGAAAGGAATACATGGGTCAGAAAAATCAATCAGATCTGCATATGAAAGGGTGTAGCTAAAAATAGAAATTGCTTAGAACATTCAAACCTTACATGTAAAAACAAATCATTCAAAATTACGAAAATGTTGCACTTTATACACGGATTCGCCGGATGAAGGGTTAAAAATTATTCATGATTACAAAAATTAGAAATATATATTTAAAAGAACTAAATACAGTAAACTATTCTCTAAAATTAAATATGACTTTTCTGAAGACGATAGTATAAAATGAAAGGTAACTTTTTTATGATAGTTAAATTCTTAATTTGGGAGTGCATGTTAAGATGAATGGACTAACGTAGAATCAAAGTCGTGCTCTTAAGGCAGTGGACTTTCAAAACTAACTTTTTTGTTTTAAATGAATTTGCTTGAAATTTGAATATGTGATTAGTACCATAGATATGTAAAAGTGGTTAAAATTTAAGGATTAAGTATTAATCATTTATGAATTATGAATTAATAATTATATCAACAATCGGCGTAATTAAAAATGTCCCATGCGCATTTCTAATTGTCGTATTCCTTTGAAATTTAAGTTTCATATACTATGCTTCGTAGCTCAGAATTTCTAAATTTTGTACTTGAAAAGATGATTTATAGGTATTTTGCCTAATAAAAAGGGTGTTTTCACTATCATTATTTTTTTTCTCTTTATGTTTTTAATGAATGCTTAAAATAAGCAATAAGTGTCATTGTTAGTTCTATAAGGTATCCTGTAAATTAAAATTACCATATTATATGCAAAAGAAATGCGTATGGGATATTTTTAATTAGGCCAATTATTGATATAATTATTAATTCATAATTCATAAATTATTAAATCATTAAATTTTAACCACTTTTATATATCTATGGTACTAATCATATTCAAATTTCAAGCAAATCCATTCAAAACAAAAAAGTTAGGTTTGAAAGTCCACTGTCCCCTTAATGCAATGTATCCCGTATACATCGAATAACAATGTCTATGGTAGTGTAACGTCAATTAAGCACAATTACCCTCTTTGTAACACAGGCACATATTTTACGAAACTGGGGCATTATATATATCAAATATCAAAATATAATTATTTTAATAGCGGAATAGACACTGGACAAACTCCAGATAGATTACATTATTCATTAGCCCGAGAACCAACGCTACGTTTTCCCCCTATTTTAATTTCATTAACGATTCCATTTATTTTTATCCATCCATATGACGTAATGTACAGCATGAACTTATATTTGATTATCCAAACGGTGTTTCACTCATTCTCATACACGGGAATTATGCAGTTAAGTGGAAATTTATTGCCCCGGATATTAGCTGCAAATTTATGTATGTATAAATTACACGCTATCGGCGATGTTAACTCCAGAGATATTGCCGTCCGGGGAATATCGAAAAAAAGTCATTCCAAAATATGTGTATATAGCAATGAATAAGTAATAAAATTATTATGGAGGATATGTATATACATCCAACATGGTAAACGACGTATCTAGACTACGTACTGATTTATATATATATATATATATATATATATATATATACACATGCATACATACACTATCTACCAATAAGTAATTGGACACCCATGCAAATGACGATATCTGCGGTCCTGATATACGTCACGCCCTCCACCGTTAAATCTCGTGTAGTAAACAACATTGGCATTAGTCACATGGAAGATGCCACGAAGTGCAGTTATCTGATTTCGAGAAAGATGTAATCGTCGGTGCAAATGTGGAGCAAAAAACGTCGAAAGTCGACCGTGGATCAGTGGAAACGGGTTCTCTGGAGTGAAGAATCAAGGCTCACCTTCTACTGCTCGGATGGCAGGGTCTGGGTCTGGCGTCTGCCTGGAGAACGCCTCCTGCCAGAATGCATTGTGCCCACAGTAAAGTTTGGCGGAGGTGGAATTATAGTCTGGGGAGTGTTTCTCTTTGTATGGACTGGGGCCCTTGATCCCAATTCTTGGTAAGCTCGACGCCGAAGCCTACTGCACTATTTTTGATGGCAATGTGCTTCCTACGTTGTGGCAGTTTTACGGGTTGGACCCATGT
>OU015503.1:84355851-84423351 GCA_907164885.2 Dolomedes plantarius | reverse complement strand
TTAAGATTCAAAGGAGTGCTAACATTTCCCTAATCGGACCGATTTTGCAAGCGGAAGTAAAGGCATTTGCGAAGCTGATTAAAAACATTATTTCGTTTGTTCAACTTCGTGGATCCAGAGATTTCGGGAGAGGTATTCCATTGTGTTCGGGAGAATCAGTGGAGAATCGAAGGCCGTGCCACCAGGTTTGGTTTGGAGCGCTACGGTCAACTTTTTGCTACACGAGGGCTAATTAGACCGGGGTCTAAAAAATGAACCTACAGTTTAAAGATGATTCCGAACGGCTACAAACAGCCATGCAAACAGTGGGACTCGAACCCACAGGATCTGAACCGAATGTCAGCGCCCTAGTCATTTGGCCATCACCTGGCCACCGTGCCAACAGGAGTTTCTGATAACTGGCTTAAAACCGTTTGGACTACGTTAAGAGAAGGTTATGAAAATTGAAGATTTCCCGTGAAATCTTCAATCTTCAATCTTCAATAATAAAAAAAATCGAATTGTTTCCTGTCTGCTGTTTTTTAGGGTTCAAAATCCTCCCATCTAAAACTCAAGACGCTAGAGTTGAAACGCTTCAAGACTGGGTTCAGATTTGCCAATTGAACAAGATTCACTTCAGGAATATGAAGACATAGATTTGGCTCTTACAACTCATGGGAATCTAACGGATGAAGATATTGTTGAAGGCGTAAATGCAGAGATTTCTGGCAGAGATGATGATATTGACGACAGTGCCAGTTGAGAAGATCTTTTGAACGAGTTTCCTTGTCCGAGTTTAAAAGAAATGTTTTCAGCAATCAATACTTTAAATAATTTTTTAGCTCGCAATGGCGATTTTTTAAAGGATGCGATAAAAAAAAACCTGTCAAAGAACTTGTCGCGATAACCGAAAATTATTTTTTTTACACAAAAAAAACTAAACAAACAAATGTTACTGACTATTTTTCAGAAAATGAACAAACTTGTAAAAACAAAATATTGCATTCTGTATGTACATTCATAATAGCTACAAAATTTTATTCATTTTTCTTTTTGACGTTTTTAGAACTATGCATTTGATAAAGTTTAAAAATACATACTTATATGAAAATAAGCAGTGTGCTTTTCCTTGATTGAACTTGAACCTTTTAACCATTTTTTGAACGTCCTGTTTCAGGTGTAAATAGAAATTATGTGACAATGAATTTGGTATTCCCAGCAGTTGTAAGTTATCTATCGGATACAAAAATTATCGATTGTAAGAACCAGTTTTTCAAGTCCCCTGGATGTTCTTATTAACGATTTGTACTGTATATATATATATATATATATATATATATATATATATATATATATATATATATATATATATATATATATATATATATATATATATATATAGTAAAAACTGTTTATAAGAACACCGGTTATAAAAACATATCGCTTAGAACAACGGAATTATTGGTTCCCGGCCAATTCTCATGTGTAATGTTGGATATAAAATCCGGTTATAATAACATCGTTAATAAGAAGATATCGCTTTTAGTGACTTAAAATTAATTTGTTTCTGGAATAATAAATCGCTTATAAGAACATGTTAATTGGGAAGTGGCAGAGATGATGATATTGACGAAAGTGCCAGTTCAGAAGATCTTTTGAACGAGTTTCCTTGTCCGAGTTTAAAAGAAATGTTTTCAGCAATCAATACTGTAAATAAGTTTTTAGCTTGAAATGACGATTTTGTGAAGGATGCGATAAAAAAAAAAGCTGTCATTGAACTTGTCGCGATAATCGAAAATTATTTTTATTTACAAAAGGGAAAAAAATCTAAACAAATAAATATTACTGACTATTTTTCAGAAAATGAATAAACACGTAAAAACAAAATATTGCCTTATGTATGTACATTCATAATTGCTACATAATTTTATTCACTTTTCTTTTTAACGTTTTTAGAACTATGCATTTGAAAAAGTTCAAAAATACATACTTATATGAAAATGAGCAGTAAGTTTTTCCTTGATTGAACTTGAACCTTTTAACCATTTTTTGAACGTCATGTTTCAGGTGTAAATAGAAATTATGTAACAATGAATTTTGTATTTCCAGCAGTTGTAAGTTATCTATCGGATATAAAAGCTATCGATTATAAGAACCAGTTTTTAAAGTCCCCTGGATGTTCCTATAAACAACTTGTACTCTATATATATAACCCCTTAATGGCCATTCTTACGAAGGGGATATGTAATTTCCCGTTCTAAAAATGGTCCCCGTTCTAAAAATCGGAAGAAGGGGCCCCTTAAGCTAAAGGTTAAATAATATGTGAAACAATTTTACAAGCCTTTCTACCTGTTTGTGACTGGGTTTTCAAAATATTTATCTATAAAAACCAAACAATGATCAAGACTTCACCCGAAGGGTGATATCAGAGAAGTGCAGTCAAATATTTCACTAAATATTCAACAAACATTATCTGGGGTCCTCACCCAAACTTCTAATTAATTTTTTCTACTTTGGTTTTATATAAAAAATGGAGTTTATAATTTTTAACTCTTTAATATGAAGCAAATAATTTTAAAAAACAATTCTTTTTATTTAATTTTTTGCTAATTTTTACCCAAATAAAATACAGATGCACATTTACTTGTAAATGGGAAATTTTCATTTAATTGCTACTTTTGATAATATTAAGCACAACGGAACTCTGAATATCTGAAAATTTTCCACTCCTGATGTAAAATTATACGATTTAACAAATGCCTAAATTAGATGGAGCCTATCTAGAGAAAAACTAGACATTACCTAGAGCATTTTCTTATTCAAAGCACTACCTATCGACCTTACCTAGAATAATACCTAGGGCAATACCTAGAGATCCTTACCTGCAGCATTATCAACAGCAAATGAAAATGAAAAACTTGCTTCCTAACAATAATTCTTGACTTTCAAAATTTTCTCTCCACGCTGATAATCAAGCCATTTGAAATAATTTGCTACCTTTGATAATAAAAATACAACGGAACTCTCAAAATTCGAATTTTTTCCACTGCTGATGTAAAATTATACAGTTTGACAAATACCTAGATTAAACGGAGCCTACCAAGAGCAAACCTAAGCATTACTTTGAGAATTCTTTTACCTAGAACATTATCTAGAGAACCTTACCCAGAGCAATACCTAGGGACCCTTACCTGCAGCATTACCTAGAGCAAAAGAAGATAAATTTGTCTCCTGTCAATAATTATAATGATTTGGAAAATTTCCACTTCACCCTCACTTCACCTACATTAAATGCCTAGATCAAATACCTAGATCAAATACCTAGAACACCTAGATTAAATGCCTAGAACAAACCTAGGCATTACCTCGATCATTTTCTTACCTAGAGCAAAACCTAGGTATCCTTACATACAAGCATTACCTAGAGCAAAAGAAGAAAAATTTGCCTCCTATCAATAATTCTAATGATTTGGAAAATTTTTACTTCACCTTGACAACTAAGACATTTGCTATCATTCACTACTTTATATATCAAAAATACAACGAAGCTCTCAAAATCCGAAGTTTTATCCCTTTTGTTGTAAAATTATACAATTTGACAAATACCTAGATTTAATGGAGCCTCCCTAGAGCAAACCTAGGCATTTCCTAGATAATTTTCTTATCTAGAGCATTACCTAGAGAACCTTACCTAGAGCAATACCTAGGGATCCTTACCTACAGCATTTCCTAGAGCAAAAGAATATAAATTTGACACCAGTCAATAATTTTAGTGATTTGGAAAATTTACACTTCAGCCTGACAACTAAGACATTTGCTATCATTCGCTACTTTAGATAACGAAAATACAACGAAACTCTCAAAGTCCAACTACTGATGTGAAATTATACAATTTGACAAATACCTATATTAAACGGAGCCTGCCTAGACCAACCAAGGCATTACCTAGTTCATTTTCGGATATAATGCATTACCTAGAGAACCTTACCTTGAGCAATACCTAGGGATCCTTACCTGCAGCATTATCTAGAGAAAAATAATATAAATTTGACACCTGTCAATAATTTTAGAGATTTGGAAAATTTCCACTTCGGCCTGACAACTAAGACATTTGCTACATCATTCGCCGCTTTAGATACCGAAAATACAACGAAACTCTCAAAAATCCGAAAATTTTTCTGCTCTTGATGTGAAATCATCCGCCAATATCAACAAAGTTAATGGCCAACAAACATCACCCACAAGAGTAGCGAGACGAAACTCGAGCAATTAAGAGCGCGAACTCTCAATTTCGCTAAAGCGCAAAAGACAATGGAACGTAAAGCTACTTTTCCGGCTATGCCCCACCTTTTTTTGTTGTTGTTGTATCCGGAAAAAAGACCAAGTCTCTTCCCGTTTATTATTCAACTCCATTAGTCGGATCCCTTCGCTTAGTGACATTAAAAGCACTTTCATAACAACCCGCTCTCTCTCGGCCGGGAAAAGCACATCGCGAATAAACACTGCACTCAACTTCAGAAGTTCCGACACTTAATTTGGCGCGGGTGTTGATGCCTGCAGAAAGGATAGATGATAAAAAAAAAAGAGAGAGAGATACTTTAATGCACACGCGGAGATATCGGGAGTGCATATTCACGCGTGTAAAGCTGTCAAGTATGTTTCCTTATGTGTTAGCGATACAAGATTTGAGTACTTTTTTTTATAGCCAGGTATGTGCCTGCTTACCGGATAACGGGAGAAGATGGCAAATTTTCAGCGAGTTTTTGCTAGTTTTCAGGATATTTTTAAACTAATCGGTTATGTCAAGGAAATTATGTCTTTAAAGACGAGTTTTGGCAAGGAAAGTGAAGACTGCAGTTTTAGTCCTGCATTACTGAAGTCGTGTTAGTCATGCGAAAACCTGTAATTAATTGACATTTTAAATACTCTAATGTAATGTAAATTTACTGAGTACTAGGTGTCAAGAATTAAAAAAAATGCATTTTCAGTTCCTACCTAGAGGAACTAGGGGTTTGTTAAAAATAATGAATGTTAAATACATTAGTATATATGAGCAGACTAAGGTACATAAAAGTAATAAGGAATATTATGCAATTTATGTGTTATTGCATAATATTACATTATTTCACAAAGCATATTATTACATTATAATGCAAATTTATCATATTCGCATTACTATGCACAATAAGTCACAGGTTTCATAGTATTTCTAAAATGCCTCTCGTGCATAAATTATTTCTAAAGCAATATGATCTCTGCATATCATAACATACCAGCTCATACTATTCTTTTTGGCTTTTTGTGTTATTTTAGAGGCTTGTGAAATCTTCTCACTATATTAATATATTATGAAATAATTAATAATTAAAAATTTATTTATATATTAATAATTACAACATTTAATTATTCACTGTATTAATTACTTACCAATATAATTTCGTTAGGTAAATGTTTCTTCGCTTTTTGCCAATTTGGCACTTGAAAATATTCATCTTGACGCTTCACTCTCAGGTAGCAGGTAAACCAATTTCAGTATTATAAAACTTTCTTCACGTTTAAAGATTAAATGAAATAATTATTTCTCCTTAAATTCGCGATTATGTGAAAGGATTTACAATTTATTCCTTTATTGAATTCAGCACAGCGTCTCTTAATTTCGGTAGGTAAATGTTTCTTCGTTTTTTTGACAATTTCGCACTTGAAAAGTTAAATCTTGACGCTTCACTCTCAGATAGCAGAAAAACCAATTTCAGTATTATAAAACTTTGTTCACGTTTAAAGATTAAATGAATTAATTCTTTCCCCATACTTTTGAGATTATGTGAAAGGATTTGCAATTAATTCTTTTATTGAATTCGGCACAACGTCTCTTAAAAAGCACCCATGTATTGAAATGTAATAATTGTAAGTTAATTAATTAATTAATTATGAGTTATCATAATATTTAATGATTCCCTACATCAATTTCCACTACATAAATTATCTACAAATTTAACTCCATTAGGTAAATGTTTTCACGCCAGTTTGGCACTTGGAAAGATTCATCGTGCCGCTTCAATCTCAGATGACACGGTAAACCAATTCCAGTATTTAAAAAGCTTTCTTCGCGATTAAAGATGTAACCGAATTGTATCTTTATGCTTTCGAGATGACGTGAAAGGATTTAAGATTAATTCCTGCATTGAATTCAGCCCAGTTTCCCTTCAAAATCCTTCATACATTGCAAGAAAAGCCCCTGATTCATAATTGACTAGTTCTCAATCAATTAACTTATCAATAATTACAACATTTAAAGATTCACTACATAATTATTCCCCACTTTAATTATTTACTACTTTAATTTCATTAGGTAAATGTTTTCACGCCAGTTTGGCACTTGAAAAGATTCATCGCCGCACTTCAATCTCAGATGACACGGTAAACCAATTCCAGTATTTAAAAAGCTTTTTTCGCGATTAAAGATGCAACCGAATTGTATCTTTATGCTTTCGAGATGACGTGAAAGGATTTGAAATTAATTCCTGCATTGAATTCAGCCCAGTTTCCCTTCAAAAGCCTTCACACATTGCAAGAAAAGCCCCTGATTCATAATTGACTAGTTACTTAATCAATTAACTTATCAATAATTACAACATTTAAATATTCACTACACAATTATTCCCCACATCAACTATTTACTACTTTAATTCCATTAGGTAAATGTTTTCACGCCACTTTGGCACTTGAAAAGATTCATTGTGGCGCTTCAATCTCATATGACACGGTAAACCAATTCCAGTGTTTAAAAAGCTTTCTTCGCGATTAAAGATGTAACCGAATTGTATCTTTATGCTTTCAAGATGACGTGGAAGGATTTAAAATTAATTCCTGCATTGAATTCAGCACAGTTTTCCCTATCAAAAGCACCCATATATTGAAAGAAAAGCCTCGAATACGCCCACTTACTTATCATTCTGTAATAAGTCGAAGAAACATTTTTCAAAACACAAAACAAACAATCCTGAATTTTGAAATAAATCATCGAAATGCTCTTATCTCTTCGTTCTTCATCCTCGAACCATTAATTTACTTCACCGCAAGCACAGAATTTTCCGAAAAGTAAAGTAATAATAGGAGGCAGTGAAAGGAAATTCCCCATAACAGCGCACATAAAAATTTAATGAATTTCTTTTACGTATTTCATTTTTATAGGATGAAATGGCATTAAGAGGGATTTGCCTTGAAATAGAATGCATATGTTTTTATGAAGATAAGTCAGCATACACGGAATAAGACAGCGCTGATTCCAGGAAATAATGTCTTTGAAAAATATGTGAGTAATTGATTCGTCTGGATTATTATCTTGGTTTCTTTGAATTCTTTTGTAATCCTTTTAGATATTTCGAAATGATCTATCGAGCATTTCAAAGCGATATCGCTCGTTAGTAGCACGTAATTGGTAACAGGCAAGGCTGAATTAAATGATTATGTTGCGTTTCATGTCTTTGGCTGTACTACAGCGAGACATGTACTCTCGCATTGTGTTATTTTAGTTCAAAATTTCCTCTATAAGGGAAAAGGACATTTTATGAGCTATAACTCATAAATCTCAAAGTTGTGTATGATTAAAACAGAAGGATACTACATGACCGTTTGAAGATCTTACAACTAAAGACTGTTGTTTTTGTTAAGGCATTGCAAAAAACACACTATATAATATAGCTTCTCTAAAAATGGTACTGGGCAAAAGGACAACTTATGAGTGTTAACTCACAAATCTCAAAGTAGCATATGATTAAAATAGAAGGATAATACATGACTGTTTGAAGATCTTACAACTAAAGACTGTTGTTTTTGTTAGGGAATTGTAAATACCATAGTATTTAATATAGCTTCTCTGAAAATGGTACCGGGCAAAAGGACAAGTTATGAGTCTTAACTCACAAATCTCAAAGTACCATATGATTTAAATAGAAGGATACTACATGACCGTTTTAAGATCTTACAATTAAAGACTGATGTTTTTATTAAGGCATTGCAAATACCACAGTATATAATATACCTTCTCGAAAAATGGTATTAGGGAAAAGGACAAGTTATGAATACTAACTCATAAATCTCAAAGTAGCATATGATTAAAACTGAAGAATGCTACATGACCATATGAAAATTTAAACTAAAATAACTCAAAAGGTAATATTTAATGATTATGGCAATGTAGGTAGGTCATGTAGTAGAAGAATAGTAGAAGCATTCGACATTGTAACATTTGAGGTTTTTGCCACATTAACACACTTAAATGTCATTTATGATAATGGTGACTGCCCCCCCAATAAAAAGACAACTTAATCTCTGATCTTTAACCCTTCAGTGGGCGCGCCTGTGTATAAAGTGCAACATTTTCGTAATTTTGAATAGTTTGTTTTTACATGTAAGGTTTGAATGTTCTAAGCAGCTTCTATTTATACCTACACCCTTTCTAATGCAGGTCTGATTTTCTGACCTGTGTATGCCTTTCCATTCACTGTTAGTCGTGATTTAACCGTGATAAAACGGCGATTATACTGGATTACAATACGACAAAAGCAGGAGTTGATGTAGTCGATCAAATGTGCCGCTATTACACGGTATCCCACATATCATTAAGATGGACAATCCCATTGTTTTTTAGGTTTTTGGACATAATAAGAATCAATTCGCAAGTTGTCCTTAGATCCAATGTTCCGGACACTTTTGAAATAAGGTGGTTGTATCTGCATTCCTTGGTCTTATATTATAAATATATCTCAATATTATCAACATTTTATATCTTGTAATAAAACAGAATTATTATTTTCAATTTGCAAATAAAAAGTTTATTACAAAAGGAATAATCAAGGTTGAAAGAGACGTTGCACTTTGTGCCACGTGCGTCTGCTGGTGTTCCAAAAATTGGCTCGCCCGCTGAAGGGTTAAAACAAGGTGTTCATTCGTAACGTATTTATAAACTTAAGTTTGTCATTTACACTGTTCTGCCTTACAGTATGTAAAAGTAAATACTTCAAGCATAATAAGGATAAAGAAGTTATGAATGATAAATCATAAATTTCAAAGTTGTGTATGTTTGAAGTAGAAGAATGTTACGTGATAATTTGAAAACTTTACGACTAAAGACTGTTGATTTCCTTAAGACATTACAAACGGCATTATATTTAATATCGCTTCTCTAGAAATGGTATAAGACAAAAGAAATTATGAGAAATAACGCATAAATTTCAAAGTTGCGTATGATTGATGTAGAAGGCTACATGATAGTTTGAAAACTTTACGACTAAAGACTATTGCTATTCTTAAGACATTACAAACGGAGTACTATTTAACATATCTTCTCTAGAAATGGTATAAGACAAAAGAAGAAATTATGAGCCATAACTCCTAAATCTCAAAGTTGTGTAGGATTGAGGTATTAGACCGCTGTTTAACCATTCGGACTAACTTTACGACTAAAGACTATTGCTGTCCTCAAGACATATTAAAAACGGCATAATTTTTAGCCTAGCTTCTCTAGAAACGGCTAAGACAAAAAAGAAGTTATAAATCGTAACTCATAAATCTTAAAGTTGCATAGGGGCAAAATAGAAGAATTCTACATGACTATTCGAAAACCTTATGAATAAAGACTATTGCTTTTCTTGAGTCTATACAAACGATTTAGTATTTAATACAACTTAATGGTATAAAGGGACAAATTATTAGTCATAACTCATAAATCTCAATGTAGCGTATGATTAAAGTAGAAAAATGCTGCATGACCACTTGAAAACTTCAAATACTTGCAATATATACATGTATAATTAAAATGACCAACTATTACGTTATTCCTATTATAAAAATTTTAATCATAGGAAAATTTATCAAACATTTGTTTGAAATTTTAAAAGTCTTTAAAAAATTTTTTTCTATGAAGAACTAAGAATTTTGACTTCAAAGTGGGTCATTTTACAGATATATTATAAAACAAAATTAAAAAAACAAAAACAAATGAGTATCTATATATATAAAACGCGTAGGTATGCGGCACAAAAATCGACGATATTTCTACACCCCGAATGGCAACGGATGCAACTGCCAGATGTAAACATTAGCGGCCGTCCGCAATTTGCAACCGCGTGTCAACATGAATTTACGCACTGAAATCAGGAATGCTCGAAAGCGAGCTGCACGATGAAGTGAAAATTGGGAACAGTCCCAAGAAAGAAAGTTAAGAAGAAGTAATTCATTAAGAGAGAGGCGTGAAATAGAGAGCTTATATTATAACGGGGTTAGGCTTAATCGTCACCGGCATAGCAACCGATAGCTTGTAATGGTTAATTTTCTACACTTTTTTCAGCACTTGCTGAATATTTACTCCATTTTATGAGTGAAGACATTTTCCCAACAATTTTTTATTTGTTATGATTAAGTGTAGATATCTGAATTGTGAACAATAGTACATACAGAGAGTGATGTAATCCACGCTATAGTTCAGTACTTGCTGAATTTTTTCTCCATTTTTATGTGAAAATTTTTTTCCCCAACAATTTCTTAATTGATGTAATGATAAGTGTAGATATCTTAATTTTGAAAAATAGTACATACAGAGAGGGATGTAATTTATAAAAGCGACCATGCTGGTCGCGCAGCGGCTAGTATTAATTAATATACAGATGAAAGTCTGCGCGCAGTGACATAACATTAAAAAAACAATGGTTGGAATTTTTTAAAAAAAAATTCAAGCTAGAAAAAATTGAGAGCCATATTTGCAAAGAAAAAAGAGTGTTTTACTCACAGTAAAATTTTCATATTTCTGAATAAATGGTTTTCATAACTACTCATGATTGAAAATAAGTTTAGGGACTAGCTTAAAGCTTAAAGACTAGATAAAAGTTTATCTAGTCTCTAAGCTTTTAAAAGGTACCTGACCCCTTAAAATAGATTCTCTAAAAAATAGTAATCATTTAAATGGTAGAAATTTGATTCTCCCAGACAGTTTTTTTTCTTTATTGACATGGAGTTACGTCACGCTTGTCATAAATAGTCCTGCACAGCATTGCTTATTGAACACGTGAAAAACAGATGTTTAATTAACAACATGGCGCCAGTTTTATTGGCGACCTGGATTTCCGACAGCAAGCATGAAAATCAATGATATATCACAGATAGTATTACTAAAATTAGAAGGAGAAAAAAATTAAAGAGCTAATACTGATTTGCCATTCAGTGGTTTTAAAAAACTCCGGCCTTAGATTTAAAACAGGATATGCGCATATTCCTCTCGCTATATCAATTTTGTAAAAAAAAAGGTCTTAATTGGGTATAGAATCTGCAATACTACAAGCTATAGCACGATATTGAAATGACAACACGAGCTCTGCTATACGCAAATGGCACATAGCAATTTAGATTAAAACTGTATACTTTTTACGTAATTTATATATATAAACCACTTCCGTAACCGACTGACAGATAAAGAACAGACCAAACCGCTGGACCTAAAGGGCTGAAATTTTGCAGGTCGATTCTTCTTATAGTGTAGGGGTGCACTAAGAAAGATTTTTGAAAAATTCTTCTTAGATTTTTTGAATTAAATTTTTAAGCTGTTTTGTAACTTTTTTTTAGTTTGCATTTAAAATAATAATTTGAGCGTTATAAAATTTATATCACGAGAAAGATCATAAAAATTCCTTTAAAATGAAATCTTTTTCGAATCTTTACCCCCCTTTTTTAGTTTTGGTGAATTTTTAAAGATTAATTTTTAGAATTTAATTTATTAAATGCTGATCAAGTGGTGTCTTTTCTTTTCGTGATAGTTTAAATTAATTTTGCTTCACTTGCAAATCAACGAAATAAGTTGACAAAAAATAATAAAACACGGTAAGACATAAAATTTAACCACTAGACTAATTGAGATGGAAGTTTTTAAAGAATTTAATTCAAATTAGTATGTTTTATGGATATTAAACATACAAATTAATTGCATACATTGACCGCTGTATTTAATTTGAATATTTTCTTCTACATTATTTTGTTTATAAAAATATCCGTTAAGATTTTTTTATAAATATATATTTTGGCATTAATCGCATACATTGGCCGTTATATTTAATTTGAATGTGCTCCGTAGCGAAGCACGATATTCAGATAGTAAATTATAATAATGAACATTAAAGTTGTTTTAAAAGCTTTGCATTACTCTTGTGTCATAACAACGAAAATATTTTCGTTTAATTAACCCAGATGCATATTGAAATTTTCGTTTTCTTACTAGCATATCTAAATAGATAACAATATTTTGTGTCTAGAAAGATAGACAACAACATGACTTTGTGTCTATATACAGTCTGTTGTGTCTAGATACTAACAAATTTTCGTTTACAGAACCCAGCATACATATTAACATTTTCGCGAGTTTACTAACGTGTCTAGGTACATAGACAACAATACGATTTTGTTTCTAGAGTCAGTCTATTGTGTCTAGACATAAACGGAATAATAAAAATAATAAAGTAATAATAAAGTAATAATAAAGTAATTAAGAATAATAAAGTAATTAAGTGTAGTGTAGTGTCATGTCTGTATCGTTGCTGATTTTTCAGAAAACAGTGGTCATCTTTTGATGCACGGGGGTTAATTAGACCAGGACCTACAGTTTAGAGCTGATTCCTTACGAACACAAGTATCCATACCAACAGTGTGACTCGATTCCACAAAAAAATAACCCGCTCTCTAGCCAATCAGCGGTCGTTCGGCTTGTATGGGTGCCGGGCAGTTTATGTTTCACTAGTGCAGCAACATAATAGGGTTTTAGAACCAAATTGTACCCCCTAATAATGCATTAAAGTATGTTTTTTATGTCAGATAGTTCTCATGTCATTAGTTCAAGAACGTAAATAAGTCATAAAAATGCATAAAAAACATAAAAATTCAAAACTGTATATTATAATGCATAAATATTTGTTGGATAGTTCAGGTTTCACAGGTCTAACAACACTGTGTACACACATAAAAGTACGTAACTGTCTATCATAAATTTATATATGTTGGATGTTTATGTTTCACCGGATTACCGAAGTTATTGGATAATAAGAACACGTGATTGCATACAGTGCGCATTGTTTGTCAATGCATTGCGTAATTTATGTATCATTTATCTAAAAAATAACTGAATAATGAAAATGCATAAATTACATAATTATCAATAATGATTGAATACTTATTGGATAGGTCATGTTTTATTGGTCTATGAGCATAACTATATAATAAAAAAAACACAGTAAGACATAAAATATTTTTTAATGTTTAACAGTGTGTTATACAGTGTATTATCATGTGTCGGATAGATCACGTTTAATTGGTCTATCAAAAAAAAAAAAACACTGTATCACAGAATTGCATAAAAAGGCATATAATATATAGACATGTACAAGTCTTCAATTTTATTTTATATACAGTTTCTAAATTGCATAATTGAAATTCGTTTTAAAAAATAATACAAGAGTAGTACCAATTTTTAAAACTGCTGTTTGCATAACTAAACTATACGCTTTTTTTCTCGCACTGCAAATTAAATTCTTCTTGCTTTATCTCTCCTCAAAATACATAGAAGAGATAAAATATTTTTGAATGCTTAACAGTATGTTGTATAATGTATTATCACGTGTTAGATAGTTCACGTTTAATTGGTCTATCAAAAAAACTGTATCATAGAATTGCATAAAAAGACATATAATACATTAACATGCACAAATATTCAATTTTATTTTATGTATAGTTTCTAAATTACATAAATTTAAATCATTTTAAAAAATATTACAAGAGTAGTACGAATTTTTAAAACTGCTGTTTGCATAACTAAACTATACGCTTTTATTCTCGCACTGCAAATTAAATTCTTCTTGCTTTATCTCTCCTCAAAATACATAGAAGAGATAAAATATTTTTGAATGCTTAACAGTATGTTGTATAATGTATTATCACGTGTCAGATAGTTCACGTTTAATTGGTCTATCAAAAAAAACTGTATCATAGAATTGCATAAAAAGACATATAATACATTGACATGCACAAATTTTCAATTTTAATTTATGTATAGTTTCTAAATTACATAAATTGAAATCATTTTAAAAAATATTACAAGAGTAGTACGAATTTTTAAAACTGCTGTTTGCATAACTAAACTATACGCTTTTATTCTCGCACTGCAAATTAAATTCTTCTTGCTTTATCTCTCCTCAAAATACATAGAAGAGATAAAATATTTTTGAATGCTTAACAGTATGTTGTATAATGTATTATCACGTGTCAGATAGTTCACGTTTAATTGGTCTATCAAAAAAACTGTATCATAGAATTGCATAAAAAGACATATAATACATTGACATGCACAAATATTCAATTTTAATTTATGTATAGTTTCTAAATTGCATAAATTGAAATCATTTTTAAAAATATTACAAGAGTAGTACGAATTTTTAAAACTGCTGCTTGCATAACTAAACTATACGCTTTTATTCTCGCACTGCGAGATTAAATTCTTCCTGATTTATCTCTCCAAATGCCAAGTGATCCTCCGCAGGTGTTTTTGTTTGGGGCAGTTATCTCCGCTCAGACAAGAGCTTTAAAAATTTTTAACAAATGGCTTTTAAACGTCATCGCGTTTATCTTAAATGCCTCAACACCTTAATAATACCCACCCCCCTAGACGCGTGCATAACAAAATGAGATAGACTTTTATCTTGGCGCCAGTAATTTACCTGGCAAAACTGGAAGTAAAATTTCCCCAGGAGAGGCGGAATTCGGTGCCAAGATTAAATAAGAAACGCGTTTTAATTAAACTTGCAACGCTTTCGGAGGGCGAAGTGAATTAGAAATGTAAGGTTTTAAACAAACGCTCTATTATGGCAGCTGCCTGTCTGTAGGTTTGATGCCTTTGTAGATGTTTTATTGCGTCATTAGCTATGCATGTGCAGACCTCAAATGCTTAAAATAAGAAAAATTTCGAGTTCACCACATTTCACGGAGAAAACGGCATGTGTACTGGAATACATGCATATTAAAGTCTTCAATATATTGCTGCGTTTAACTGGACTATATTTTGTGGATGATGATGCCAGATAATAGTGACAGAAGTTTTTTTTATAGTCTTTAACTGGCAACAAATATTACAAAAAGTCATCTAGGACTACAGCAAAATTCAGCTGAAATACTTGCTAAAAAGTATGATACCATATACGTAAGCACAATAAGGGATGTTCACATAGAAACCGTGAGTGTCATGTACTTGGAGTGGTTCTCTTTCATTTAACGTATGTGCAGCATGATTTGCTGGATAGCTATAACCATTTGAATCCCCACTATTCGTTTTGGAACACGCGGCATATTAAACCATAAATTTATACGCCGTGTAATGTGTATCATACATGCAAAATTCCCGATAGTATATATCATTGCTACTTAATTAATTTCATGCAGATATGCACTGAATTTTTATATGATTGGAAATTTAAAGTACGATAATAATATAGCGTTGTAGCGTACTGGAAGTATGGGGTTATTTTCCCCAAGACCTCACAGAGTGCACGAAACACAGCTGCGTGTTTATCGGGCAGGTTTTGCCGTTTCCCATCGGTTTTGAATACGTGGGGGATTAAAAAACGATTCCTTGTTCCCCCGGCTGAAAATTCAGACATTCTAAGATGACGGACCCCGAATTTCCAGCCGAGAGGAGAGGTTTGGTGTTGTTTTTCGAGAGAGCGGCGTATAACATCCACCCAAGCGGTCGTGATTTTGGTTAGGCTCCTGTTATTTTTGGGCCAGGTTGGGTCCTGGTGCGTGCTTTGCAAAACTGCACGGAGTTTAAGTGATTATGTTGCAATGGTTTACTGTTAATTTTTTTGTAAATAAATTGTTAAGTTCTTGTAATTAAAAAATGGCCTTCGAAATTTTATTTAGGACTCTGTCTTTCTTAGTTATGCATCCAATAGTAGTTTTTTAGCAAAGCCTCAGAAAATTATCATTTACCTTAAACATTTAACATGACGCCACAGCGTATTACATGCGTACAACATTTTCGCAGAATACAGCATGCGTGCAATATAACAGGTTGATTGGTTGGTTATTTAGTTAGTTGGTTAGGTTTTAATGGCACAAGGTCCAAAATAGTACATAAAGTGCCAAACACAAGACAAGGGACGAAAAAAAAAAAGAGTACATATATATAAAAGCGTCAAACTAGAACCAACAGCGGAAATTAGAGGTTTATAACCAACGCTTTTCAATGAAAATGGACGTACAAAGGGTATACTACCGTAAGATGGGGTTACTTTGTGACGGATTTTAAGTTTTCTCCTGTGCCAGCCGATTAGTTTTAAAAGCAACCCAAAACAAACAATTGTAAAACATTAGTACATCCTTTCCTTGCATAGTAATGCATTGTGCTAACCTGGATCTTTAATTACGATTGAGAAATTAAAGATAAAAGGTGTTACAAAGTTGCCCCGCCGAGTGGGGCTACTTTGTGACATCTGTGTTTCCGCCTTGAAATCCAAGAGGAAAAATTATTTGACACAAAGTTAGACAGTAAAACGCTTATCAAGAGCTTGATACACAATTTTATATACCTATTACAAATATTGCATAGATTTATCTATATCTCTGACATCAAAGAGACCCCGGGTGTCCAGGACAGCCATCAGTTCTTTGAGAAGATGAGGAAATTCGTCTTTCAGCATATTCTGCTCCTTTGGGTAGTATTTTTCGAGATTGTCAATACTGCTTTCTCTCTAGTGGTATTTTAGAGGACGGAAAAATGCAATATCGAGCGGCTGGAGGAGGTGGGTCGACTTTGTGGGTTATTTTGTGACAGTTTCAATGTGTCACAAAGTAACCCCGTCACCTTTCGATATTTAGGTTATGTTCTCATATCTCTCGGAAACATCACTACACAAAAGTTTTATTGCTGCACAATCTAACCAACGTATTGACAATAAAAAATAGTTGCCTGTGGTAGCTGGTTGCATAAGGTGTTAGCCTTCGGCACGCAAAGTTTCCGAATTTTGAGTCAACAGCTTGACAACAAGTTTGAACAATACACTGGCCAGCGAAGACAAATGGCGCAGAAAAGATTCGGCCACTAGCCACTAGGTGTCTCTGTATGTGGGACAAGCTGTTAGTGCTGTTCTTTGCCTTCCCGGTACCACGGGCGCGGCGCAAGATCCGAAATACGAAAAAATTACAATGTGTCACAAAGTTACCCCTGCAGTCACAAAGTAACCACCGTCTTACGGTATTAAAAGTATAAGCTACGATGTATAATAGAGGTAAAACCAAAGATATAAAGTGTAAAAACAAAGGTATCTAAAAGTGACAATTAGATCAACGAATAAAACCCAGTATTTTTTTTTTAAAGCGAACTATACCAAAGTGAATCGTTTCACTCAACTTGTCCTATGGAGCAATTGTAGTGGAGCCAAAATGCTTCTTGTAAAAGTTGGTGAGAGCTACACGGTCTGATAGAATTTGGCGAACAGTGAGTCTACGGCCACACGAGCGATTTTTCCCTGAGAAACACAGCTGGAAAACAAGCCCCAAAATATAGATAAGCTTCTGTAACATAGGGGTGGCCAAACACAGCTGTTTTTCCTTTTAGCGGGGGAGTTGTCTGTCGCATTCTCAAGGTCGGCCGCTGGAGGATAGAACCAGACCTATTTTTTCTAGCTGGATTTCAAGCTAAATCGGTGGCCACACGTACGTGCGTGAAAACACTCGCTGGTAGTATTCAAGACGTTTACGTAAAGATAGAAAGATAACCATTTCTCTTGCTGCTATATTCGTGTGTTCTAGTAATTTTTTATACTTAAATTTTTTATATTTAAAATATCATGGATTATTACTTGGATAGCGAACTTTTGATCTTAGAAATAGAAAAATATCCATGTTTTTATGATGCACGGACAAAGGATTTCAAAAACCGGGAACTAAAAAGAGAAACATGGATGACCGTAACAAAGAATGTTATTGGGGAAAAATGGGACCAGATGGACGAAAATGGAAGAAATAAAATTGATAAGTAGTAAAACAAATTAAATTTTATTTTTTAAGTTACGAGTTATAACCTAAGTTGTAAGTAGGTGATAATTATAACTAGACCGTGGATTATATACAATTGCATACAATATTTTCTGATTTGCATGTGTCTTTCTATTAAGTATATTATAAATAAAAATTGCATTCGCTTCAGAAAAAATATATTATGTAAAAGTTATATCCCCGCTTTACACATCTGAACAACAACAGAAACCTTATTTTAAATATGTTCTTTTGTTCAGGTAAGTAATATTTAGATCAATATTTAGATAAATAAGTAATATTTAGACCTATTTCTATTTGAAGTGCATATTTATATTTTTAAGTGTATATTTGCATGGATATTTTGCCATTTTTAAGTGCATATAATCCGCTGTCTTGTTATAACAAGAGGGGATTATACAAAACTTGCTAGTATACAATTTTAAAGAATCTGATACAAAATTATTGCTGTTATTAGTTAGTAGCTTGTACTGTGTACTCGTAACAATAAAGTTCCCATTCTGCAATGTTGCAAGAACGATTTTGCCAGGGCACTGAACCTGCAGGAGAACAGAAGTAACTTTTGAAACTGTCTCTGGTCTCAACTCCAATGTTGTTTCCTCTTGTTCCAATTGCAGGAATACTTTCTAGTGGGCATGACAGGGTGTCTTCAAAATTGTAACTATCGCGGTGTCTTACGAAATTGTGAAGCACACAGCATGCTTGTATAATGATGTCGGCCATATCAATACTAACATCGATTGCAACGATCGATATCAATACTAACATCGCATTACAGTACCACTTTTTCTAATTGCAACTTCAACCTTAGATAATAGAGTTTCAAATGAAGATATCGACATTCTATAATACTCAAAAAACTTGTCTGGGTTTCCTTTCAGCTTACTGTGTAGAAGTGTAAATTTTCCCTTTACTGATCTCTCACTTATAAGAGGATGTACCCAGTACTTTCTTTGACGTCGACGACGTTGTCGGCGAACAATTAATAAAGCACATAACGCGTTAACAGCATTTTCATTTATTGAAACTGGATTCATGCTGTACTGCAAAGCACAAACGACTGACCTCGCATGAAGAAACCGCACGTGTGGCCGGTGTAGATTTTCAAGATGCGGGAAAAGTCCCAGCGGGGAAAAAAATGTCACATGCACGTGTGGCCGGCTGGTGTAGATTTTCAAGCGCGGGGAAAAGCCGTACCGGGAAAAATCGCTCGTGTGGCCGTAGCCTGATTGTGCAGTTATCATGTAGATAACATGTAGGGAAACTCTCTCGCTCCAGGAAATGAACGTGAGTAACCTTCATCATATATAGAAGGTGATAAAAACAGTCATAAATAGCATGTGATAAAAACAGTCATATAAAACAGGTAATAAAAGCAGTCATATAAAATGATGAAGTAACAGTAATGGAAAATTAAAAGAGAAAAGCCTGTACATTTTTAAAAAAAGAGTAGTCAAAGATTCCTCTACAGAAGTGGTTCTTAACCCTTTTAATAGTCTACAACCCCTTGAATCTGAAAATAAGCTCTCGCACCACTTGAAAAACGTGTTTCTTTTTTATTTAGGAAAAGACATTTATTTCAAGATAATTTATTTATTGCATAAAAAATTAATTCATTTACAATACATACTATGTTATTACTTATAAAACAATAATTGCATTTTTAATAGCTACGTTGTTGTTGTTTGTTCATAATTATCCTTCTAAAACGAGGCTCTTTTTTTTGAAAGAGCCACACGTACGACATCAAATGCATTTAAGCAATTTCTGGCTTTTGTTTTGATATGCAAATGTCATGAAAAACTCTTTCTCTCTCTCTCTCTCTCTCTCTCTCTCTCTATATATATATATATATATATATATATATATATATATATACACTCAAGAGCCAAAACATTATGACCACCCCTAAATTTTGCAATGAATTCGCCTGGATGACGTGGAAGGCACGTGATCAGATGGAAGTGGTATTTAACTGCTGCTGGAGAGTCTGAAGAATCATTCTTTTACTTACTTCTGTGTGTGATGGGAAAGGCTGCGGATCTGAGCGACTTTGATAGAGGGCAGATTGTAATGGCTCAAAGGCTCGGAACAAGTATTTCCGAAACTGCACGACTCGTGGGTTGTTCGCGACCTACAGTTGTTAGTACTTATGCAAAGTCGATGAATGACGGTGAAACCAGCAGTAGATGACATGGTGTTGGACGTCACACACGCTATCAAAGAAAAAGGTCGTCGGAGACTGTCTCGCATGGTGAAGCATATATATATATATATATTGGTACCTAAATATGTTCAGTGTTTATGCATGAGTTTGTGTGACACAAAATAAAACTTTGTTAAAAAGGCACTAAATACTATTACAAAATGACGCAATGCGGATTCTTCTACTATAAAAACTATGTATTCTATATACGTAACTTCTTATATCTATTATGCGCAATACTCATACGGTAACTTTATACTTGTTACAATATATTTTTTTAAATAGTTCTTCATTAATTTAAATATGACACTCCATGTATAAAAATTGTAAGTACAAGCAAGAAAATTTTTAATGCTCCTGAAAATATTTATTTTACATTCACTTACATAACAAGATTTATGTTACGGAAATTATAAATAAAAATTAACTTTACATGTCAAAGCTTTCCAATACTGTCATTTCTAAAATAAATATTAATCCCTTTGCTGTATAACTGCTGAAAGAACTATTCCCTGTCATTTGAATTTTTACAATAAAACTATTCTTAATTATTCCCGTACTTTGTTACGTTAATCTCATGAGACATAATGCTGTATCCAATTAAGTGGCTTAACGAATTGAAAAATGGTTGCAATTTGTAATTTTTCAGGATTAAGGCTCTTAATGATAGGGAATTAAAGTGGATCTGTGACAGAAAATTTTAATTTTCTGTACTTGCGCACATTTTGATATGGTTTTTTTTTCCTCATATAGGTTTTAGCAGGAGTTCATTATGTTTATAAAAAATGCATGAATCTTTTGAAACATTGTTAAAAGAATGTTTAGTTTTTTATACATCTGTCGAACAAGTAGCTCTTTTCAAATATCTTTTTTTGTTCTTATAGTATTTTCAAAATTATATATCTCGAGGATTTTCGAAAATTTGATTTATAATTTTTGTATCACTTTAATGAGAGAAAAAGTAAATATTTTTTTTGAGTATATTTTGCATTAGAGGAAACAATTTCCTAAATTAAGGCTTTTAATGATGAGAAAACGAAATTGATCTAGGAAAAAAATTATTTTCTATTGTTACAAACATTTCATAACGATTTTTTCCTCATATGGTTTTTGATTTAAGTTCATTAAGCGTTTAAAAAATACTTGAAATGTTTCGAAACTTTGTTGGATATATGTTTTGTTCTTTCTTCATCTACCGAAAGAGTAGCTCTGTTTGTGCTTTGTTTTTTCGCTTTTGTGCATGGAAAAGTTTTCTGAATTATGTATCATAAGGATTTTTAAAAATTTCATTCATAAATTTTGTATCACTTTAATGAGAGAAAAAGTATTTTTTAAAACAAATTTTGTTTTATAGAAACAGTTTTGATACTTACGCTGTTAATTATATGGAATTAAAGTGGACCTGGGACACAAAATTATAATTTTCAGTACTTATAGACATTTCGGGATGATTTTTTTCCTCATATTGGTTTTAATTTGAGTTCATTAAGCATATAAAAATAATAAAAGGATTTGAAACTTTGTGGAAAAAATGTTTTGTTTATGATATATCTGCAGAAGCAGTAGGTCTGTTTACATGCTTTTTTTCACATTTGTGCATTGCAAAGTTTTCAAAATTATGTATCTTGAGGATTTTTGAAAATTTCATTTATCAATTTTATATCACTTTTATGGGAGAAAAGTAATTTCTTTTACTGAGTAACTTTTGCTTCTGAGGAATTTCCAAACAATTACAGAACAGTTTTCGAAATTAAGGCTCTTCCTTAATTTCGAGTCACAATGAATAAGAAATAAAATCTTACATATGAACCCTAATTTATAAAGTTGAACAGCAAGGAAACCTCCTCGACAAATCTGGGGCCAAGAAATTTCTCGCCGTTCTCTATGGCTTTTAATTTATTACTGAGTAAAATTGTTTACGTAGAATATCTATCCCTGATGGGTAAAATATATACTTTATAGATTTATCGTAAATGATAGAGGGCACTGGAAGAATTAGTTTATGGAAGTACTAGCTGAAAACCCGCACTTCGCTACGGAGTACATTCAAATTAAATACAACGGTCAACGTTTGCAATTTATGCCAAAAAATAAATATATATATTTATAATAAATGCGATGATCAATGTATACAATTGATGTAAAATATATATCTATCTATATATAT
Source organism: Dolomedes plantarius (assembly GCA_907164885.2). Taxonomy (NCBI): domain Eukaryota; kingdom Metazoa; phylum Arthropoda; class Arachnida; order Araneae; family Dolomedidae; genus Dolomedes; species Dolomedes plantarius. The sequence continues at coordinate 84,400,915 of OU015503.1, read as the reverse complement.
ATATATTTATAAAAAAATCGTAAGGGATATGCATTTTTTTTTGGATAATATCCAATCGTCTGCTGCATTAGAAAGAGAAAAAAATATTTTTTTTGTCTATTCAGTTGTTACGCACGTGACGATAAATTTATTGAAAGTACCAGAAAAAGAAATCACGTGATCAGCGTTTAATAAATTAAATTCTAAAAATTAATCTTTAAAAATTCACCAAAAATCAGGAAATGGAGGTAAAAATTCGAAAAAAATTAAATTTTGAAGGGATTTTTATGATCTTTCTCGTGATATAAATTTTATAACCCCCAATGTATTATTTTAAATGCAAACGTAAAAAAAGTTAAAAAAAAGCTTAAAAATTTAATTTTAAAAAATCTAACAAGAATTTTTGAAAAATCTTTCTTAGTGCACCCCTACACTATTAGAAGAATCGCCATGCAAAATTTCAGCCCTTTAGGTCCAGCGGTTTGGTCTGTGAGTTATATGTCAGTCAGTCAGTCAGTCAGTGAATGAATGAGTCAGTTACGGAACTGTTTTATATATATAGATTAGCTTAGAAATCAGGATAATTTATATACTTTTAGTAGCTGTATAAAGCGGAATTTTTGGTAGGTATGCAGAGTTGCTAAGATTCTAGTTACACCTTCCGGGATTTTTTGATAGAAATAGCAGGAATGGAAAGAGTAAGTGTCTATCTTCATCTTTAAAAGAGTTTGTGACAAAATATTCCCTCTTCCAGGTTTGTGTTCGGCATGTTTAGATGCTGTTGAATTGCAAACTTGTGAACGGAAAAAAATCTGTCAAAAACACTTTTCATTTGCAGAGAAAGTAACTGAAAAATTTGTCTAAAACTTTCACATACTAAACAAAACGTGCTGATCATTACATTTCTGTGTTTTTCTTTGACAAAATGCAACCCGTCATTTGATTGTAGTTGCGTTTTAAAAACTTTGCGGTGAAAATTTTTCTTTTTAATTATCATTTCAAGAATTGTCTGTGGCAAATTTAAGAGGAATGAAAGAGGGCCATGTTCCACTCTAACAAACAGTTCTTTCAGTGGTGCGATTTATTTGAAAAGAAAAGAGGGGAGAAGTCAAATCCTTTTAATTAATTGTGAGTTTGAAGAAGTGTTTATTACTAGTGGGTTTTTCCAAGAACAGAGAAGCATTCTTTAGAGCCATGAAGCGAAATTTTACCCTACTGCGTTACGATTCTGGTACAAATCTTTAAATTTATAAACTTGACTTCACCGTAAATAATTTAGCGGCTTGAAACGAACATATTCCGGTCCCCCCTCCCCAGCATTCTCTAGTTACAAAATAGCGCGTAAACATTTCGATGATTTAGCGTTTGTCGGGGAAACCGGCCTTTATTTTCTGGCATTAGCGGGTTGCGTTCTCAGATTACCCGCGCTTAAAAAAAAACCAAAAACGCGAAATAAAGATTCACAGCGAAAAAGCAATATCGAATTCTTCACGGTTTTAGAGAAGAGTTTAGTGGCTCTGCCGGAGCGATTTACGGCGAACGAAAAATAACCCACACACTCATGATGGAAAACCATTACAATATGTAATGGGACTTGCATTCCTTAATAAATTTTCAACCCCTCGCCCGCGAAACAAAGTTTAAACGGAGAGTTTAGGGATAAACATTTCCCACATTAGTTCCAAATATTTCGCGGAATGACTGCGAGGAACCAAGTTGTTAAAGAAGAGTTTTGTTTTAAAGTGCATTTTCGTGGGTTTGTTTTAATTTTTATGAACGAGCGCTGCTGGCTTTCCCCGGCCATTAAGTTGCATTTCTGGAAGATATGTATTCAGGAAGATGTGTTGTTGTTATCAATATTTTAAAGTTGCGTATTGCGAAAGTTCTCTTTTGAAAAGGTGGAAAATGTGCTTTAGAAGTTGTTTGTTGTTAACGAAATGTGAAACGCGCGAGTTAAATATTTTATGACGTTTTAAAAGTGCTGGAAATAAATTTTCGTAGAGTCCCCCGTGCGGTTCTCGTTTCATTATCGGGATAAATGATTGCCATTAGGTTTTATTACTGGCCGTATATTTTGCCCTCTGATTTTGATGTCTAGGAGAGTCATGTTTGAAAGGAATTCCCAGTCATATGAATGGTATCTCATGTTGAAAGTTTAATGTGGTTGAATTTCTTCCTTGACGCTAATTGTCTCTCGATAAAGATTAAAATATAGGGCACGTTCCTAAAACTAATGCTGTAAATATATACGTGCGTAATTTTATGTGTCACATCAGTATCTTTCAGTAGGTGAATTAGTAGGTCACATAATGCTGCCCTATTGGATAAGGCTGCCCTGTTGGATGGAAGCCCTACTGGATTCACGGAGCTTAGTGTTAATATATGGAGAAAAGTATGTTGTCGTTTCTTACGCCACTTGACCGACAGCAACATCAGATCAGTCCCGAAGGCTATGGCCGATGAAGCCACGGCTCCTGTTTTGACTGGCACCACAAGGGTCGGAGTTCGACTTGGTCAAAAGACCAGTCCCGTAATTTTGAACCGAGTCAAGTGACGAGACCAGATCAAGGCCCGAAGGCTAGGGGCGAGGAAGCTGCGGATCCTGTTTTGACTGGCACCACAAGGGTCGGAGTTCGACTTGGTCAAAAGACCAGTACCGTAATTTTGAACCGAGTCAAGTGACGAGACCAGATCAAGGCCCGAAGGCTAGGGGCGAGGAAGCTGCGGATCCTGTTTTGACTGGCACCACAAGGGTCGGAGTTCGACTTGGTCAAAAGACCAGTCCCGTAATTTTGAACCGAGTCAAGTGACGAGACCAGATCAAGGCCCGAAGGCTAGGGGCGAGGAAGCTGCGGATCCTGTTTTGACTGGCACCACAAGGGTCGGAGTTCGACTTGGTCAAAAGACCAGTCCCGTAATTTTGAACCGAGTCAAGTGACGAGACCAGATCAAGGCCCGAAGGCTAGGGGCGAGGAAGCTGCGGATCCTGTTTTGACTGGCACCACAAGGGTCGGAGTTCGACTTGGTCAAAAGACCAGTCCCGTAATTTTGAACCGAGTCAAGTGACGAGACCAGATCAAGGCCCGAAGGCTAGGGGCGAGGAAGCTGCGGATCCTGTTTTGACTGGCACCACAAGGGTCGGAGTTCGACTTGGTCAAAAGACCAGTCCCGTAATTTTGAACCGAGTCAAGTGACGAGACCAGATCAAGGCCCGAAGGCTAGGGGCGAGGAAGCTGCGGATCCTGTTTTGACTGGCACCACAAGGGTCGGAGTCCGACTTGGCCAAAGAACTAGTACCGTAATTTTCAACTGAGTCAAGTGACGAGACCAGAACACTTGACCCCGCACCTCCAGAGGTAATTTGGAGAACTTGGAGGACATGGCAGCCACGACAAGATTTTACGTTCACCAACTGCCATTAGTGAACGCGGCAGGGGATTTGTCAGCGACGAGCATCGGACCAGTGACTTTCAGATCACTAGACCGCTGCTCTTGCCAACTGGGCCACAGCGCCTGTACGAAAGTATTGCAATGACTGTCGACTTTGATTTAAAGATTTTTTTTAAAATTGTACTCTGTAGGAGAGAAAGTAATTTTTTTACCCGGGTATATTTTTCAATATAGAAATATCGTCAACCAGAGGGAATTATGTGCATTTAAAAGACTGTAAATCCCACTTTTCCCAGAATAATTCAAATTAAAAGCATTATTTTAGCTTTTTTTAAAGAATGAAAAAGGTTCCCGAGTAAAAAAATTCTTTCTCTATGACTAAATGAAATTAAAAACAAAACTTAAATTCCAATTTCACAATCAGGGGAAAATCTTCTCCATCGTTTATCATTGAGCTCAGTGAATCCAAAAGTACTATACTAATTAGCAACCTTAAGTGGTATATTATTCCTCAATGAACTGGATATTTTTATATCCCTAATGCGTGAGATATTCATTGTAACATCACATTAATATCCCACAAGTTGACACTTGCAACAGTCATAACAGTGACTGACGAGTCTTTGAGAGTTACTCCCGCTGTTTTTCTCACAGGTGATTTTCTCTGGTGATATTGTTGAGTCAACTGAACATGGATTCGGCAATGAATAGCATCTGAAGTTACAATTCAGCTGCTTTACAGAGAAAATGCAGAATAGTATGTAAGTGATCATACAACTTGTCTCAGTGACTTTCCAGTGACATCACATATGACGTCATCGCTAAGAGAAGGATATATATACATATATATATATATATATATATATATATATATATATATATATATATATATATATATATATATATATACACATATATATATATGTATATATATATATGTATATGTATATATGCATATACATATACATATATATATATATTTATATATGTATATATATATATATATATATATATTAGACAAAGTTGTAAGTGAAAAACCAGTATAAGCCATAAACCACTACAGCCAGGAACCAAAAACATGAAAAGATAAGTGAAAAATATTAATAGATAAGTGAATAATAGGTTTTAGACAGTATCTTGTCTTCAGCGGTGCCGATACTGTCTGAAAACCAATGGATTGTTTCTAATAACATACTTAGACACCGTTCAATCCATATGAAACAGAAGGAGGAATAATCAGTTGCTTTATCAGAGATCACCAAACTCGGCGCCAGACAAAGTGAAAGTTAAGTTTAGGAGACCGCAAGAAGACTGACGTCACAAACATTGCAACCATGGAGCCAATGGAATCAATTTAGCAGACTTTCTTAGGATACTGTTTTATAGGACATAATAACCTAAGTTAACTTAGACGTTTATTATGACTAAGAGCTATTTATTATATATATATATATATATGTGTGTGTGTGTGTGTGTGTCTGTGTAGCTTTAAAAAGGTTAAGAAAAATACAACGGCAAAACGAGAAAAACGATTATTTACAGTTTCAAAGGAGCTTTATCGTTGCACTGCGACCATTTCAGTCTTTTAGTTTTGCCTTCCTCTTTCCTCCAATTGTTCGTCAAAAGTCTTAATGAATTTTTGCCGCCGAAATCTTCCCGAGGAGAGCTAATTTAATTGCTTTGGGAGCACTCATTCCGGAGTTGTTTCAGTTCCGACTGTTTTCCGTAAGAATGGGTATAGTTTCCTGCAAATGATGTTTTGAGTATTCGATAAAGGTTGGGAATGATGAGTGTATGACTTCGATTTTCTTGAGAAATCCTTTTAGGGAAGAGGGTGAAATTTTTAGTTTGGCTCAAAAGAATTGAATAAAGAGGATACTTATCAGTTCTTTTTTTAAAGATTCAAAGAGAGGGAAGACGTATTGCTGATTTTAAGCTCATGAATGGTACAATCTTTATGTAATTTAAATGGTTCCCGAGGTTTGGTTTGGTTTGGTTTAGAGCGCTACTGTCAACATTTTTGCTACACGAGGGCTAATTAGACCAGGACCTACAGTTTAAATCCGATTCCAAACGACTACAAACATCCATGCCAACTTTGGGACTCTAACCCACAGGATCTAAACCGAATGCTAGATCCCTAGCCATTTGGCCATCCCTGGCTCCGGCGATAGGTAGGAAAGTGGTAGCGCGTAGGACTCGGGACTGGGGGTGCTCAGTTCAAATCCCGAAGAAAGCTATTCAATGCCGTCGTGTCGAGGACGGATATCGACACGTTAAACCCATATACTGGGAAGTCTTTCTATTGGTGCATATACATTGGTGCAGAGTTCTCTCCCCGACTCCTGTCATCACATTAGTCACGGTAACATTAGACACGGTATTTAGAACCACCCCCATTCCCGCTCTTTGATCTGGTGTCTCCCCCGACCCCGATCGACACCATTTGACCCGCTGACCCCACTCTCTTTCTCTGATGGACCGCCAGAGGAGGCGATCCACGCATAGAACAGAGTACAGAGAGACATAAATCACTGGCAGATGCAGAGAACGCTGTACCAATCTGTATGCGCTATATGAGGTTAGACAGTATAGTGTAAGATACTATCCCCCCCCCCCCAATGTCGCTCGTGGGAGTGCTAGATCGAAATTGTGGTAGCACCAGGGGAGATGTTGGTTCACCTATACAGTGTGTAAGGTATACATAAGATTCGATTCACAAGAATCGAACTTTTGAGTGAATGAATTAAAGAAGCTGCTTGAGATATGCTAATTTCGGCATACGCGCTTGGTATAAATACCAAGCAGCTTGATTAATACAGAGGAGGAAAAAAGGTTGTTAAAGTTGATAGATAATTGATTTTGAGGGAGCTACGATGTAAGCAGCTCCAGGTGCTATCCTGCGCTAGTGCTTAGGGGGCCCAAAGTTTAAGTGGCAGAACTGCTGGTTTGACTCTCTGCTGGTTCGTGAGTATTTGCAAAGTGTATTTCTATTGAATGTTTATATATATTCCGTACAAGTAGTACGTATGCTTATTGCTGTAAAAGCAAATTCTATATGTGCAACGAATTCAATAAACATTGTTTCATGTATAAACTGTGTTTGTATCAAATTCATTTAGAGTGCCACTTCAAATTATATACACCCAAGTCTGGGAAGAAGTGAGCTATACTCTATAAGTGCCTCTACTGAAAGCAATCAACGATTCTCGTGGATTATGTGAGAATGTCTTTAAGTGTCCCACATTGGCTAAACACCTGTTGACAGGGACTTTCCCCTTTTGAATTGTTTTTTCCAATGGCGGGTTACAAGACTATATATATCTATATAAATTATTTCTAAAAGGTGTTTTATTGTTTTATCTCTTTTTCTCCCTTCATACTTAACCAAAATCGATAAATGAGGTACCATTTTAAAGATTAAGACCTCCGCTTCGTGCAAATTTTTAATTTAGATTTATATATCTTATCGTTCATTTAAAAATCGAAGTATAAACATTATAAACAATTTTTCTTCTACTAGATGGCCAGCTCTAGCTTTTTTTTTATTTTACCATTATCAATCGCACTGAACTTTAAAATTTAAAAATCATTTGCTTTTATTATCATTCTGTGATTTCATTAAGGAGTGTAATAGCGTGGGAATAACGCTTACGAAAATGTGCCAGAAGTGAATCTGGTGAAGAAAGGGTTTCGTCCCCCCAAACGGTGTGTGGGGGACGAAAAGACAATTTTCAGGCGAGTCCCTTTTTGGCGCGAACAGGTTTGACGTCACCAGGGACGAGTTTCAGGGGAGAAACGAGGTCTATATAAAGGACTGCATGCCCTCGACTGATTTTGTAAATTCAGGTTTTGCTCAATGCTATAACTGTCAAAAGTTTGGACATTCGAGCACTACCTGCAAATTAACCACCAAATGTTTACTCTGCAGCGGTGACCATCAGGCTCGCTTCTGTCCCATTCGCAATAACCCTTCTAAATTTCGCTGTGCTAACTGTGGGGGAAACCACACAGCTAATTTCACCGGTTGTGAAAGGCACCCTAAATACATTGCAAATAAATCCAACCCAAAAAATTCTACTATAACTAACCCTCAACCTGCCACTAATTTTATTCCTGCTCCTATTCCAGCCGTTTCGGCGTGGAATAAGGGTAATAACCCCGCTAATAATACTAACATCCCGGCTAGCCCAGTGGAAAATGCTTCGTGCGACTACAATACCCACACTGACCCCAATATTAATCAATATGTTAGGAATGCCCCTAAAAAGAAAATAACCATTGAAAAACCCATATCTAAACACAATGCCCAGCCTACTAAAAGTAATAATAATATTCCCGTCAACGAATTCAACAGCGGTCTCTCTGATATCGCAGAAATCGCTAAAATTATTAAAGAAATAACACAGATCTTCTCAATCTTGGATATCCTTAATCTACTTAAAAACATCGCCGAAGTACTCCGTGCTCCGGGAGAAATGCAACTAAAAATAATTGACATTGTTAGAATCACTTGCGAATTTTTCTGTTCTGACCTGGGATCGATCCCAGGACAGGATGCTTCACTCTAGTCGTTCTCCCTCCCCCCCCCTCCCGTTCTGTACTCAGAGCGGGTGGGACTATTCGCGCTCAGCTCCATTGTTAGCGTCTCCTTTACGCTCGCAATTTGTTCTTTCACTACTTTTTAATTTCTTCAAGTAATTGTAACTTTTCTCTCTAAGCACTGATTTTAAACAACACGTAACTTGTTACGTGTCTCACTGATGATAGCTACCAGTGAAACCTCACACCTTGAAACTGGAGTTAAATCTATCTAGACAAGGCACTCCAGTTGTACCAAAAATAGCAGTTGAGACGGCGGCTGGTTGCTGGGAGATTCTGCGAGGCGTTGGACGCCGGATTTTCAGCGGACTGAAGTGATCTCGTCAGCGGGCCACGTGGCTCGACAGGACCGTCGAAGCGTGAGCGTTTTTTTTCGGCTGTGGGCCGTGTGAACCGAAAGGCAGTTTGCCTTGGCGTATGTTAACTTTTATGTACAGTGCATTTCCCTGTGAACCTTTCCAGAAAAGAATAAAGTGTCTGAAACACTGAACTCCGCTTCTCTAGTCAGTTTTTTTGGGTTGTGGAGATAGTCACGGCCAGTCAAAGCCGGGACAGTTAGCAGGTGATCGCCCGGGGCACAGCAGTGAAGCGTCTTCGCCTTAGAGCCATCACAGGAGTTTCTTTATTGGCAACATCCGCGTAGGTGTACATTATTGTTTTGCATGAAAAAACCATATATATGATTTCTAGATGGTGATTTTTTTGTGACAAACCCATTCTCTTCCTTCATACTTAACCAAAATCAATAAATGAAGTACCATTTTAAAGATTAAGATCTCCGCTACTGCAAAAATGTTGATTCAGAATGACACATTGTATAATTTGTTCAAAAAACGAACGAAGTGAAAAATTGACTTTTGGCCCTAAAGATCTTTCCCTGGACGCGTCGAAACGGTATGGTCAAATAGTGTGCCCAAAGAGGTTTTGTAATGTAAATATCCCATTTTCCACGAGTTTCTGCCATATTTAACTTTTAATATTGTCTAGAAAGGTGTTTTGACGTGTACATATCTCATGTTCCCCTGATTTGTCTTACGCTTTACCTCCAATGTTGTGGCCAACGGCGTTATGTAATTTGGTTTTGGATTATCCTTATGTACCATTGTTATTTGACAAATAAACAATGGCTACAGATGGACAGGTTCTTCTTTCATCCTACTACAAACCGCTAACCTCGACATATAATTTATCGTATTCTAATCGCTCTCCCATTGAGTTGGAGGTAGAGCGGGGAAAGACAGTATATGATTACAATCCATGTCCTCTTGACGATTACAGAGCTTGCAAAAGAGTCTTTGAACAGTATTTATATATTAGAGATGTTTCAATAGGCAATTATGTCCTGTGAGTTGTCAAAACAAAGCGAGTTTTTTCTGCCTTGGTTATTCTGGGACTTCAGCAATTTTGCTCCACTATATTATCTTATTTGACAATAGTTCTTGTGAGAGGGATTTCCTAAAAGTCTCTCTTACAAGCAAGTTTAGCGAGTGGTAAGAGACCTCGTTAAAAAGACATTTTCTCACGCCGGGAATCCAACCCGGGGCTCCTGGGGTGAGAGCCAGCTATCCTAACAACTAGAACACGTGGGAGTTATTCATTATAAGAATCGGAAAACTCTTGTTGGTACAGGGTAAAATGGAAAAAAATCCCTGAGAACGCCAGAGCTGTAATGCAAGTGATTTCGAAGAATATAAATGCAAATTTACGCAAATCAGTTCTATCCAGTAACATTTCGATAAACTATATGTTACCCTCTGAAAAAGCCTTGTTTTAAATTATAATTATGTCCAAGGGAGTGATTCATCACAACAAAATCTACAAAGAGAACGCACAGGTTATTCTTTAGAGATACGCCGTTTCTAATTTTTTCCTTCTTCAAGGTCTTTATCAAACTGGATGAAAAATAATTCAAAGAAAAAAAATTTGACGCCTTAGAGCAAAAAGCAAAAAAAAAAATTAATAATAAATAATTTGATTTTTAGTTCATAATCCTCAAAAGCCCTCCTACTTAAGTCAGAGGAAAATTTAAAGCACACTTAACCTTTTCCTTACGGGGTGGGATAGCATGTATCCCAAGAATATATATATATATATATATATATATATATATATATATATATATATATATATATATATATATATATATATATATATATATATATATGTATATATATGTATATATATGTATATTCATATATATATATATATATATATATATATATATATATATATATATATATATATATATATATGTATATATATATATACACATATATGTATATATATATACACACACATATATATATATATAATCCTCGTAATGTCTGTTCTTATAAAGGGGGTAGGAAATTTGCTGTTCTAAAGAGGGAATTGGAAAAATGGGCCCGTGTAAGCTAAAGGTTAAACACACAAGATTACAGGATACATTGTCCAAATAAAGCGCAGTCCACTTTAAGAACCGCATTTTATCTGCTCGAACCGCATTTTCAACGATCAAATATAATTACTGCTCACGGAACGTCCGGATAATTTTCGAAAATTTGTGGTCGCCGGATAAAAGCCGATTTGTAAAGGTCTCGCGCAGAGGGGTTAACCACCAAAATCTGTCTCAATAACACTTCGTGATGAACCAGAGCCATCCGCATCTTTTCTCCTTCAAATGGACCATTGTAAACTTCATTCACGAAATTCCATAAAAGAGAGAGAATTCATATTCATAGCGTGATGGATAGGGACTAAGAATTTTAAGCGACTCATTGTGGTGTGTTGAAAGCGCATTATTCTTGCAGCTTCAGTCCATGGGCACATTATACTCTCACGATAGCGGAATCATAATGCAGTCTGAATGGAGGTTTGATTTTATTAGGAGATTTCTGAATAACGTATCTCGAATATTAAAATAAATTTCACTCGGAATGGGGCTATTGTCCCATTCATCCGAGAAAGCCGAGTTTTAAAGTTATTATAGCATTAAACAGATTTTCAAAAAGCTTCCTATAAGGGTAATATGAAGGACAAATTCCCCCAAATGTTTTGCACTGTGTTTCGCTAACTTCAGTTTCCATCTACTTGCCAACAATAGGTTCTAAATTATTATAGCGTCAAAAATGATCGCGTTTGATTTCTTATTATATTCATAAAATTTTCGTCTTTTTATAATTTTATGCTACTCTCCTATGTTCGAAGTTTACGCTTCTACAATTCTCCAATGGATACGACACACCTTTTACCTTTCTCAGAACGTCACTTAAAAGATACTTTGGAAATTATTTAAGGTAACAGTCTGTCCAAATGTATATATATATATATATATATATATACACATACACACACACATATATATATATATATATATATATATATATATATATATATATATATATATATATATATATATATATATATATATACAGAGGCTGTTTGCACATTTTTTAGACGATTTTGGTAAGCGGTAATAAAAATTCGTTTGCTGCAAAAGAAATAATTGCAATTGAACTTTGTTTTTAAAAGTCAAAATTATCGTCTGCGGCTTGAAAGTTTTGTTTTTATTCAAAATGGCGTTTTTAACAAAGCAGTGGTTCGAAGGCTACATTTATGCTCTTTCCGAAGAGAAATATGCATACCCCGTTATCCAAAAACGATGTGAGAGTCATGGTTTTGTGATATCTAAAGCGTCGATAGGTAATATCGTCAACAAGAAAGGAAACGAACGTCAAATTGGAGCCTCAAGTGGGACAAAAATTCCAAACAAGTATCCAAGGAAAAAACGGACATCTTCGACTATTGCAAAGATACGTTGTTTAATGTTAAAAGAAAATCCCCCTAGTCAAAGGACAGTAGCAAAATTATTAAAATGCTCGGTGTGCACTGTAAACAAAATGATAAACGTTGATTTAAATCTTAAGAAAGCGAAAAAAACGCAATGTGCATCGTCTTCTTCCAAATCATATCGCTGAACGCAGGACACGCTGCAGAATTCTATATGAGAAACACTTATCCAAAGAAAAATGGAAAACAATTGTCACAATAGATGAATCATGGGTGTATTTAAATGATTGCAACAAAAAAAAGAGCCATTTATTATCATAAAAGGGGAGAAAAAAATTTAAGTACATGGTTCAAAGAATCGAAAGAAAGTTTTTCTAAGGGATTCATGACTGTTGCTAGTTTTTCTTATAATGGCAAGTTAAAAATAAAGAGAGTGGGAAAAATGTCAAGATTAACTCCAAATACTATCAGGAACGTATTTTATCGCCAATTTTTCTGAATGAAATAACATCGCTTTACCCACAGCGCCATCAATGTGTGAGACTCCATCAGGACAAAGCTAGCAGTCACACATTAAAATCCACTGTAAATTTCCTAAACGAAATGGAACAAAAAACTGGTATCAAGGCCATACCCTTCACTGATATACCTACTAAATCTACCGATGTATCACTTATGGATTTTTGTGCTTTCGGACTTTTAACGATCTGCATTATCCAAACGTCGTCCCAAAACCCTTACAAGACTCTGGAAAGCTGTTCAGGAGGAATGGGATAGAATACCTCTTCTGACACTTCAAAAGGCATTATTATCCTGGAAATTGCGGTGTCGAAAGATAGTTCAGAATAAAGTATGTGAAATAGAACATTTAAAACACAAGAATTTTATGTAATTTAGTTTTGTGAATACAATATACATCGTCTAAAAAATGTGTGAACAGCCTCTGTATATATATATATATATATATATATATATATATGTATATAATTTTAATTAAAATCATACTTGTTTTAAAAAAAAGAGATAGTTAAATTTAATATGTTGATTTATAATGATGTCCGCAGAGATTACCTCTTCTAAAAGCCTGGATTTTTTCTATATTTTGAAATGTTGAAGATTAAAGGAATGACGGAAGCAATTGTTCATATCGTTCTCCAACGATATTTTTCTAACTATTGCCTTTATAAAGTAACTACGTTGTTACATCATTTTTTCTTATGTACACAGTTACTGACTAACATATTTTGAAATTTGCACAGTGTTTAGAATCTGGCCACAAAACCATTCGAACAACAGTTATAGGTATGTAGGGGGGAATTTTTTATGTTTCCCCCTATGGTGGAAGATTTCTTATTTTTGAACTATAAAAAAAAAGCTCGGGTATCTTAAAAGTGAAATACTGGTTTCTTTTTTCACACCTTAAAACCTTCTCATTGGGTTATTTTTAAACCTATCGAATTTGGTATGCTACATATCAATATTAATAAAATTAGATAATAATTTTCGCTGTAAATGATAAACTTTCGATCGTTTCCCGTCTATGTCGTTTATTACAGCCAATCACGACTATCATATTGCTTTGCTGTGTTCCAGCATCTAGCATTCAGTTCAGTCGGTCGCTTGAAAAACGATGGATCGTGATTCCACTGTATATATATACATATATATACACACACACACACACACACACACATATATATATATATATATATATATATATATATATTATACATATATGCATATATATATATATATATACACAGGGTGTCCCAAAAGGTCGTTTACAAACTTAACATTCTGGTCTGTCATATCATGATGAACAAGATTTACATAGGAACTTCTGTCCGAAAATTCAAACTGAGATCGCTAGAGGGCGATAAATGCAGGTTTGGATGAGGAGAAAAAAAATGATATCGACAGCGGTGTTAATATGATTTTTATTACAAAACATCATTACATCACAGCAAATGTTCAAAATTCCTTCCATTCGCCACAATGCACGTTTCACAGCGTCGGCGCATGGATTCACGAACCCGTTCGAATTGGCCAGGAGTGTCACGGACACGTGCTGCCGCTTCCGCGATCCTGGCGATAAGATCCATGTCCGATGTTACGGGTGTCTCGTACACTATGGACTTCAGGTGTCCCCACAGGTAGAAATCCAGGGGAGTCAGGTCGGGGGATCGCGGCGGCCATTGGACTGGTCCGCCTCTACCGATCCAGCGACTAGGATAAGTCCTATCGAGGTATTCTCGAACAGCGTAGCTAAAGTGGGCAGGCGCTCCATCATGCTGAAACCAGATGTTTCGGCGTGTAGCGGCTAGAACGTCACCCATCAGATCCGGCAAAACTCTTTCTAAAAAAATGCGATAGGTATTTCCGTCGAGGCGTTCAAGTAGAAGGTAAGGGCCAATCAACATGTCACCGATAATACCAGCCCAAACGTTTACGGTGAAACGTTGTTGATGTGCATGGGCACGTGTACATCTTGGGTTTTCATTCGCTCATACGTGCATGTTGTGCAGGTTCACGACACCATCCTATGTAAAGCAGGATTCATCAGAAAACAAAATCCACGATGGAAAATCTGGCTGTGCGACCCGCTGTTGCAAATACCAGCGTGAGAATGCAATGCGTTTGGGATAATCGTCAGCGCACAATGCCTGTACTTTTTGGAAGTGGTAAGGGTGTTGCATGTCATCGTGCAGTATGCGCATTATGGTGGAACGACCTACACCCAAGACACGTTCGCCTTCTCGGAGACTTGTTTGCGGGTTGATGGCAAACTCCTGTAGCACGGTTTCCTCTACGACAGGCGTGCGTGTAGCACGTTCTCGACCGATGTGGCTACGTACTACGAAAGCACCTGATTCACGTAATCTGCGGTGCAATCGTCCAAACAAAACATGACTTGGCTGACGTCTGTTTGGGAAGCACTCAAGGTACGTCCGTGCCGCGACTCGTCCATTTCCATCAGCGGCGCCGTATACGTATAGCATGTCGGCCATTTCTGCGTTACTAAACTCATTCATCCTTCGCCTTCAACGTCCACGCCTGAAATGATTGTTTTTCCCACTCTCCCGTTTTAGTGCAATTATCGCCCTCTAGCGGTCGCAGTTTGAATTTTCGGACACCAGTTCCTATGTAAATCTTGTTCATCATGATATGACAGACCAGCATGTTAAGTTTGTAAACGACCTTTTGGGACACCCAGTATATATATATATATATATATATATACACACTGAAGTGCCACTGAATTAGGGATACCTACCTAGTAACGAGTTGGGCCTCCTCTGGCCTTGATAACGGCTGCCACACGACAAGGCATAGATTCAACAAGTTTCTGGAAACGTTCCACGGGAATGGCTTGCCAAATATTGTCTAAAGCTGTCCATAATTCAGTAAGGTTCTTTGGTGCTGTGTGATGGCCTTTCAAGCCTTGTTCCAAAACATCCCAAAGATGCTCAATAGGACATAAGTCTGGGCTTCTAGGTGGCCAATTCATGACAGAGAAGTCAGAGGAATGCTCATCCAACCAGCCAGTAGCCAACCGGAACTTGTGAGAGGTACAGTTGTCTTGCTGGAAAACTCCATTACCATGCGGATAACAGAACAGCATAAACGGATGGAGGTGATCACCCAGCAACTCTACGTACCGAATTACATTGAGGGAGGTTGGTACACGCACCAAAGATCCCAAACTGTGCCACGAAAAAACACCCCAGACCATGATTGAGCCACCAAGCCCTTGTACAGTTCCAGCTAGGCATGCAGGATCCATGGCTTCATGAGCCTGACGCCATATTCTCAGCCTCCCGTCGGCGTTAAGTAGTCGGAATCGAGACTCATCACTCCGTGCTACTCGTTTCCAGTCCTCTACACTCCAGTCTCTGTGCTCTCTTGCCCAGGCAAGACGTGCAGCCCGATGGCGAGTATAGAGCAATGGTACTCTCGTAGGTCGACGGCTCCCGAAACCCATACGGTGAAGCGAGCGTGGCACAGTCCGTTTACTGACTGTACGACTGGCACCGTCATTAAACTGGGTGGTAATTTGAGCTAATGTTTGGCTTCGCTGGCTACGTACAATACGCCTGAGCTGTCTCTCACCACGCACTGTTAAGGCTAATTGTCCTTTGCATTTTGCCCGATCGCTAGTTTTTTTTCCACCATCCATGTATTCTTGGTATACTCTTGACACTGTCGACCTTGAAAATCCTAGCTGTCTGACGATTTCGGAAATTGAATGGCCCATGCGTCGCGCACCTACGATTTTTCCGCGATCGAAGGTGTCTAAATCAGGCAGTTTACCTATACTGGCAATTCCAACAACTAATTCAGAACAACCACAGTACGCGCTATATATGCAGTTACCACAGCGCCCTCACTTGCGCATACATGATGCGCAGCGCTACACAATTTGCATAGGCTTTGCTATCCCTAATTCAGTGGCACTTCAGTGTATATATATATATATATATATATATATATATATATATATATATATATATATATATATATATATATATATATATATATATATATATGTGTGTGTGTGTGTGTGTGTGTTTGTGTGTGTAATAACACGGGCGCGGGTCGACGAATGATTGCTGAGTGGTAGCTTTGGAAGACTGTTCTCGCCTTTCTACTTGAGGTTAAAAAGATGACATGTCGCCCGGCCGTGGATCACAAACGTGTTTTAAAACAGCTCCCGCAATTCATCTCATCCCTCGGACACACAAATCATACTACAAATTTCTGGAACTACATGTTTATTAAATTCGCCGGCCGCTCCGCGGGTTTTTCGCAGCAGACAAAATATTACAGAGTGCGTCTAAATTTAGACATCAGATAGTTTTATAAATTCATTCCATCACGTGACACAGAGGTGTGACTTACTTTTTTATTGGATAAAAGTTATTTGTTGATGCGCCGATGTGATCTAATTTTTACGGACGCCGCGTCGAGTCTAATTTCGTTAAAAAGTCAGCCATCTTTAATGATATTGCCTGGGGTGACCAAAGATTGTAACAATGGGATTTTTACATGGACGACACTACTAAAATTTAGAATATCTCTTGGATTTTAACACGAATGCCCAAGGGAAAATTAAGTACTTAATAAGATTAAAAAGGGGTATGTAATTTTGAATAGTAAAGTGAGGAATTAATAGTTTTTAAATGTTAAGAGTGTTGAATTAAGACATTACTAGTTTTTTAATATTATATATATATGTAAAATCTCCCAAATTCTTCTTTTCTATGCTTTCCATCCATTTAGCGTGTTATAATAACAAATATTTATGAAAACATCGAGAAAAAAAGCTGCAGTTTAAAACCAGCCAATTTAGTGTTACAAGATATTTAAATAAACATTTAAATTTATTAAACTAGGACAAACAGTTTGTTTCGTGCCCATTTATATTAAGTATAAATCACTTTAACTTCTCTAATTCACTAAAAAATGCATGAAAACTTCGCTTTAGACGGATATTTAAATATATTTACATTTTTTTCAGCGCACAGCGGGCGCTTGTAAATAGGGAAAAACGGTCGTTAAAACATATCATATTACTTGATAATTTATAGAGTTAATTTTAACTCTCGCGTACCCAAGACACTGGAATTTGAATTCCAAACCATGTAAAATAAGACAGGATGAAAAATATAATGGCTTTCTAAAGAAGAAAGAGCTTTTAGCGAGATTAGCATCTTATTTAATGCGTTCCGCTTCAACTCCGTCTATGAACATAAAGAGATTAGGTTTTTTTTTTCTTCTTTCTTAAGTGATGTAATGAAAGTCACTTTAAAAAATATGAAATGTATTGCACCATGCAACGCGCATTTTAAAGAAGAATATTATAACTAAGTTTTTTACAAAGTTATTTTTTAATATTGTAATGGGAAATGGGTCTCAATAACAAAAGTATTAAGTTCTTTGCTTTAACTAAACCCAAGGTTTTTTCCAAGATTTAGGATTGTGTAAAGGTTTAATGTATTTAGAGTAATTCAGTCATGTAATAATACATGTGTATACTATATATATATATATATATATATATATATATATATATATATATATATATATATATATATATATATATATATATATATATATATGTATGTATGTATATATATATATATATATATATATATGTATGTATATATATATATATGCATGTATGTATATATATATATATGTATATATGTATATATGCATATATATATATATATATATATATATATATATATATATATATATATATATGTATATGTATGTATATATATATGTATATGTAAATGTATATGTAAATATATATATATATATATATATATATATATATATATATATATATATATATATATATATATGTATGTATGTATGTATGTATATATATATATGTATGTATATGTATATGTGTATATATATGTGTGTGTGTGTGTGTGTGTGTGTGTGTGTGTGTGTGTGTGTGTGTAAGGCTAATAAATATGGGGGGCGATCGCGCGACCTTAAAACGGGATTTTAGTTATTAAAATATAGGATTTATCAATTAAAAAGTCTGTGAGTTCAAGTAATCGGCGTAATGTATTGCAGTGAAAATAGAATTAATGGGTTGGCTTGATTCAATTTCGAAGAACCACAGAGAGGATTTTAGGTAGACGTAGCCTTGAAGCTGGCGCTAAGAAAGGAAATGATGAGTTCAGCGAAAAGAACATTCGATATGACGAAATGAATAATTAATGAGCGTCACTAAGCGTTGGTTTTAAGGTTGGAAACAAAGAAGATTTTCAGAGCCATGGTGACTTCGGAAGGGAGCAGACGTGTGGCGTTAGGCGCACAGATACTAAAGGGGAATGGGGCGTAATAATAACGATTTGGAGCCGAATAATTAATTGGAAATTAAATAAAGATGCTTATAAAATCAATTGGACTATTCTATGGATACTGTGTCAACATCTTGAAGGCTTGACGGAGTTTTAAGGTTTGATATGCCCTCGCCACCGAACCACCTGACTGCATGATGATTCCAAAGAGGTCGAAATTACGTTAAGGGGACAGTGGACCTTTAAACCTAACTTTTTTTTGTTTTGAATGGATTTGCTTGAAATTTGAATATGTGATTAGTACCACAGATATGTAAAAGTGATTAAAATTTAAAGATGAAATATTAATAATTTATGAATTATGAATTATTAATTATATCAAAAACTGGCCTAATTAAAAATGTTCCGTGCGCATTTATTTTGCATATGACATGGTAATTTTTATTTGCAGGATACCTTATAGAACTAACAATGAAACTTATTGCTTATTTTAAGCATTCATTAAAAATATAAAGAGAAAAAAATAATAATAGTGAAAACACCCTCTTTATTACGCAAAATACTTATAAATCTTCTTTTCAAGTAGAAAATTTAGAAATTCTGAGCTACGAAGCATAATTTTTTTCAATAATATTTATTTGATATACAGTTAAGTATATAAAACTTAAATTTCAAAGGAACACAATATTTAGAAATGCGCCTGGAGCAGTTTGAATATTCGTATGATATGAAAATTTTTATTTTGAGAAAAACACATTTAAAGCTATTGATATTAGTAACCACATAATATCTAAATTAAATACAAATGCCTATAACTAGGGAAATAATCACAGAAATAAAAAATTTTTTTGAAACACATTCCTACTCGTCCGTAGTTTCACAATTCAATAAAATAAAAAAAATCGAATTTTTTGACAAATTTCACAATTTTGAAAGTATATTGTCCCTTTAATAGATCGGGCGTGAGAGCAAGGTTCGACATATATATATATATATATATATATCCTACCTACCATTACTGGTAGAGCCTGCACGAGAGGCAATTACAGTCTCAACCCTCCGGGGCATGCTTTCCACAAGTCCATGTATGACTGCTAGTGGTATTTTCTTCCACTCGACTTGGAAAAGACATGTACGTGTCTTCACCGATTTTGGACGATTGTTGCCTCCCTTAATTCAGCGATTCAATAGGAGGTTCTCGATAGGGTAAAATAAACGACACATACGGGAAAACGATGATCCGTGGAATGATCGATCGAGGTTTCATTGTGGATACATGCAGAGTGTTCCAAAATTCGACCGAAAATTTCAGAGGGATGATAGTAGGCATCAAGACAAGAAATAATCACATAGTAATGTTTGACCGGAAACACAAAGCTGACGCTGGAAGGCGCTGTTTACTTAATCGGATCGTATTTTTTACCAACTCCACTAGATGGCCGGAAACATCGCATTTTTCTGGAGTAGGTAGAAAACTGAAAAATAAAACAGAATCACATAGGAATAATGATTGGAAACGCAATTCTGGTCAGCTAGAGGATAAACAAAGATGCGGAAATGAAAAGCCACCATTTCAGCATTTTTGTTTGCTGCAAGTTTTGGGTGTGATTAGAAATACAAAACCTTCTATGGTGAGACCTTATAGATTGATCCTAAGTTACGTATATCTTAAGATATTTCATACCAGTTACAACAAAAATGAAAGTTTATAGTTTGTTAGTAAATTCGCTCAAAAATTTCCAGATCGTCTCATTCAGAAGTAACATGTAGAGGTGGGCTCCAAAATGCAGGTTAACCGGTTCGCGATATAAATTGCGATTAAAAAAACACACACATTAAGGTTGCAAATGAATGAAGGAGCGCACAACAGCTCGGGTTGAAATCGGGTGGAAAGTGACAAATTTCTGCCAAAATAGAAAGCTTCACACAACATTAGGAACAGCTTCGTCTCATGGCGTTCGACCTGTGGATATCCAAACAGTGTCCATAATGGATACTCATAGGTTGTCGAACAGCAAATCGGGTGGAAAGTGTCAAATTTCTGCCAAAATAGAAAGCTTCACACAACACTAGGAACGGATGTGTCTCATGACGTTCGACCTGGGAATATCCAAACAGTGCCCATAATGGATACTCATAGGTTGTCAAACAGCAAATCGGGTGGAAAGTGACAAATTTCTGCCAAAATAGAAAGCTTCCTACAACACTAGTAACAGCTTCCTCTCATGACGTTCGACCTGGGGATATCCAAACAGTGCCCATAATGAATACTCATAGATTTGTCGAACAGCAAATCGGGATGTAAGTGGATGCAATCTCACGCAGATTTTATAGAATGGAAACCGGGGTAAAGGGGAAAATTTTGGGTGAAAAAGCGTTTCGCTCGAATCCAGGATGATACCCTTACTGATAGGGTTCGATTTCTGGATGTGGACCGAAACTGGCGCCAAAATGACAAGCGTACACTTTCACGAAAATTGGGTCGGGTTGTGATTGTGCATGCACGATTACGCAAGATAACGTTTTGAAATCGAGCGAAAACTAAAGACTTTCGGGGAAAGAATTTTTCCTCCTGAAAGGCTCCCTAGCATAATTCATTTCCAAGGTTTGACTTGTAGAAATGGGCCCAAATGGGCGCCAAAAAGGAAGGTGAAGGATTCGCGAAAGCCGCATATGGTATCAAAAGAATCTGTGCCCGCAAAACTTTTCGAGTCGAAATTTGGTAAAAGTTACGAAGTTAAAGTTAAAGTTAAAGTTAAAGTTTTCGTAAAAGTTAAAGTTTTGGTAAAAGTTAAACTTAATTTAAGTCCTAAATTAAGTTTCCAGCAGACCCATCAACTTCTCCACTCATAAGGTCGGACCAGTAGGTGTGCACCGAAATTGCCCCCAAAAATGGAAGTTGACCGATTCGCCGCTAAAAGGGTTTGGGTTTCAAGTGATTGCCTAACAGCCTTATATTTCGGGTCGAAATACGGCGAAAAAAATATGAATTCTGGCCAAAAAAGTAAGTTTCGCGCCACAACAGGAAAGGTTTCGACTCATCGGGTCTGACCGGAAGAAGTGCACCAAATAAGGCTTAAGGACTAACCCCGATTCCCAAAAAATTCATCAGGTTGCTGTCACGTGCATGGGCAAGAAAGATTACGTGCCGAAATCGGGGAAAAAGTGGCGATTTTTGTTTAATAAAAAAAGGACTTTATCTGGAAACCCTTAGAATACCACCAACACAGATGATCAACACGTGGATGTGAGCCGACATTGTCTGCTAATGCTGGGTGCATTGAGAATGAGGATAGTTATAGCACTGAGGATGATTTTACGATCATTAGAATAAAAAATTGAAGAAGCATGCCCAAGAGGAGGACATAATGGGGAGATGCTTTAAAGAAGGTCATGGCCCAACATGGGTAATAGTGCCAGTCATGATGATAATGATAAGAATTATATATATATATATATATATATAGTAACCTGTCTTCTCTCACCTAATATTTCAATCATTTATCCGCCTGTGGGACGCTTAGCTGCTGATGAAGCTTTGCCACAACTCCGGAAGAGAAACTTTGGCCCTGAATTTGAGCGCGCTATGACTTTGGCGGCAGAAAAGACCGGAAGTGGACACGAGTATAGACGGACTCGCAATGTTAGGTGTATATGCTAAAGCGATGGTGTTTTGTTTGAAGAACTGACTCTTAAGACGTGTGCATTGAAGAAGTATTACCATATTATCTTTCTTGTAAATAAAATATGTATACCCGTGTCGTCCATATACATATCCCAGACTTAACCCTCCAGCGGGCGCGCCCGTGTGCAAAGTGCAACATTTTCGTAATTTTGATAATTTCGTAATTTTGATAATTTCGTAATTTTAACGGCAGGATCGGTTCTCCATCTTTGGCTTGTGGGTTTCAGGCAATCTGTCTTGGTTCCGTAGCTCAACTATTCTCCTCTCATCGGTAGCTTCCAGGGGTCAGGCAATTTATCTTGGCTCCGACGCTCCTCTATGCTCCTCTCATCGCTAGCTTGCGGGGGTCAGGCAATCTCTCTCGGCTCCACTATTTATCTATTTTCCTCTCATCGTTGGGTTGCATGCTTATAGCGCTGCGCTAAGTCTAGGCGCAATCTCCCATATATTCTTTTTAAACTTCTCGCTTACGAGGCTACTACTCTATTCTTTTACATTTTCATTCGTCTCTCATGTTCAACATTTTCTCTCACTTCCACTTCGATTCGCTAATTTTTATCAAGTAATTATTTCTTTAAACCATTCAGAGTGAGGGGCGTTTCATATTAAAACAATTCCGCCTTCGACTCACCCCTGCCTTTCTAGGGATCATGTTTTCCAAGAACATCTATGTGTGGGGTCATCTTCTCTTCGCCAACAATTCCCTTTTCATCTCGATGTCCCCTCTATGTAGCCCCCTCGCTGTTTCGTCTCTTAACTGTTGCTTTTCAATTTCTTCTTCTTCATCTGGTCCTTTGTACAAACAGGCGCCATTTCAATTTTCTCATTTTACCCCCGTTTGTCCGATTTAATTGGCTTGTCTGTCCCTTTCGAACTTCCAACATACCGTATCCCCACGACATTCTTCTTGTATCGTCTGGCGTCATTTCACTGTTTCATTTTCCGTCATGTTTGTTAATTGGTTTTACTGCACCTTTTCTATTTTCTTTTATATGTCGTAATCCATGACAAATGTGACTGTTCCTTAGCAATTGTCAAGCAGTGTATATATATAATATAATATATATATAAATATATATATATATATATATATATATATATATATATATATATATATATATATATACAAATATAAATAAATATATATATATATATACATACATATATATATATATATATATATATATATATATATATATATATATATATATATATATATATATATACAAATATAAATAAATATATATATATATATATATATATATATATATATATATATATATATATATATATATACAAATATAAATAAATATATATATATACATACATATATATATATATATATATATATATATATATATATATATATATCCCACATAAGCGCAGCAAGAATAACTAACTCTTTTATACATATTTTCGTTATTATCATATTTTTTATACACACCATCCTTTTATTCACTTCTTGACTCTTGTGTCATCAGCTAACTGAAGGTTGACATTAATTTGGAAGCAAGATAATGACTTAAAGTTGAGACCTTGGAAAGAGAATAAAAACATTGCCTTTAAAACACGAAACACTTAGAATACAACATTTAGATGAAATGCCGGATGGTTTGTTTCACTTCCTTCACAATCCATTAAATGGTAATTTAGCAGATTTTGCAAATAATTGTTTTGAATGATACAGTGCATAATGAGCTAAATACAAAATTATGTAGAAAATTATGTTGGCTTTATTATTTTTTAGCATAAACTAACCAAACTGTATCCACCATTCGGCTGAAAAAAAATGAGTCCCACTATGTAAAAAAGTCCCCTATATAATTTAAAATATTGTTTGAAATAGGTAACTTTTGAAAGTTAAAACATAACTTTAGATTTTTTTAGTCTTTCCCATCAGATATACTTAGACTTGAAATCTTTTAATCTTTAGATTTAACTTCGATGAAAGTTTTAGATATTACTTAAAAACTTTATATATAGATTTGACTTTTAAGTTTATCTTCTGCTTTATTATTTGCATTTCCGCTCTACTTTTAAAATCTGATATTAAATATTCATTTTATTTTTAGATTTCAACTACAATTTTAATATTTTTAACTTTTAATATTTTATATTACTTAAGATTTAATTTTTAAATCTTAGCTATATAATTTTACTTTAGATAAAACTTTTAAAGTTGAATTCCTCTATATTTGTTTAGAAGTACATATACTCATAATTTGTTTACATTTGTTGTAATTTAACTCTGCAGATCGTAAGCTAATACACCATTTCGATGCAGTTTCATAATGTTCTGCTATCGTAACTTTAACTGCATATTTTTATGAGAACGGACAACCCTCCTTCTTTCTTTATGTAAATTTAGACGTTTTATTTTTAACTTTTGATTTAACTCTTTAATCTTAACCTTAGAACGTATCTCTAAACTTTAAAACTGAACTTTAACTTTAGTATTTTACAATTTAAATAAATCTAGACTTACCTTATTATAAATTTTAAGTTAAAGATTTAAACTTTAGTTTTATATTTTGATTCTATCTTACCTAAATGCTTACCTTTTAATTTACCTAAAAGTTTAAAGTTGAAATCTTAACTTCAGATAAATTTTTTTAACTTGAATCCTTCTCTTCCACTTTCATGTAATCCACGTATATTATAAATTGATACAACAGTAGAAGCGCTAATTTTCCGTTTGAATCAGTTTTCTTAATTTTCTTATAATGTAAATTTAATAGCTTAAACTTACTAAAAGAAACTACCCCCACCCCTCTTTTTTTTAGGTTAATTGAGACGCTTGATTTTAACTTTAGATTTAGCTAGCTTTACAACTTTTCATTATTATTAAATCTAGACTTTACCGTATTATGAGTTTTAAGTTTAAAGTTTCAACTTCAGTTTTACATAAAATTTTTGATTTGACTTTATAACTTTTGGAATTTATCTAAAGTTATAAAGTTAAAGTTAAATTTTAACTTTGGATAATTTTTTAAAATGTTGAATTCTTCTCTTTCCGCTTGTACGTAACCTACGTGTATTTTAAATTAAAACATCAGAAGCTAATATTCCCTATCTATTAATTTTCATAATGTTCTTCCAGTGCAAATTCAATAGCATAAACTTACTAAAACTAAAGATCTCCTCTTTTCTTTTAGCTAAATTTAAACGCTTGATTGTAACTTTAGATTGAACTAGGTTTACAACTTCACATTTTTAATACCTTATTATTAATTTTAAGTTTAAGGTTTCAAATTTAGTTTTAAATTAAATTTTTGCTTTAACTTTATAACTTTTGGAATTTATCTCAAGCTATAAAGTTAAATTTCAAAATTTTAACTTTAGATAATTTTTTAAAAGTTGAATTCTTCTCTTTCCGCTTACAAGTAACCTACTTGTATTATAAACTAGCCGGGCTTAGCCCGGCTAGGCTCGGGCTTCGCCTAGCTACGCTCAAGCCATCCGTCCACCAGATGAAGTTTCAATAAAGTGTGAAAAATTTTCATATTGGAACACAAAATTGCGTGTATTATTTTTGCATTTTAAAATTTTCTCTTAGATTTTAGGTCATTTTGAAGATAACTGTCATATGTATCATGTGTGAGAGGGAAATTAAAATATCATGTGTGAGGGATTTTGTGCAGAGTGATAGGTGTTTTAGGTAAATTTCATTAAAAATTAATTCAAATTGACCAATTTATAAAAAAGTATGTTATTTACAGGTAAGTTTTTGTCTCTTTTTTAATTTTTAAGTGCTATTTTGCCATAAAAGATGAAAAAAACCTTAATTTTTTTTTTTCTAAATTGACTCCGAACGTAGACAGTCACCTTAATTCCTACTTGAGAATGATAATGAAAAATGAGGAAAGAATAGTTTTCTCTTAGATTGTAGGTAATTTAGAAGATAACTGTCATATGTATCATGTGTGAGAGGGTAATTAAAATATCATGTGTGAGGGCTTTAAGATTTTGTGCAGAGTGATAGGTGTTTTAGGTAAATTTCATTAAAAATTACTTCAAATTGACCAATTTATAAAAAAGTATGCTATTTACAGGTAAGTTTTTGTCTCTTTTTTTTAAATTTTTAAGTGCTACTTAACCATAAAAGATGAAAAAAGGTTTAATTTTTTTTTTAAAAAAGTGAACAATAATTGGTGTATAATAAATAGTTTTTTATTTAGAGCTTATTTTATAAGGAAAGGAATCACGAATCGGGGAAAATTTTCATATTTAAATATAAAATTGCATATATTATTTTTGCATTTTAAAATTTTCTCTTAGATTGTAGGTAATTTACAGGGTGGCTAATAAATACTGTAACACTCCAAAAAATAAGAGTTAATTTTAATCGTTTGGAAAAACAATTTATCTATCTATTTGTGTGATTGGCAACTTTTTGTAAACGCAGACGATTTTTGTTTAAAGTAAAACATGTAGAATATTTTTAAAGATGGAAGCCAAAAGGTTAATGGTTAAACAGCATTTTGATCGCGGATTTTCTGCAGGTAAAATATTTAAGCAATTAAAATGCCTTGGTTTTAATAGGACGTTTATATATAGGACTATAAATCGATTATTGGATACCAATAGCTGTAAAGATCGACCAAGGTCCGGTCGTCCACGCAATGTTCGTACAAAAGAACGTATCAAAAGAATTCATGAAAAGATACGAAGAAATCCACAACGTTCTGCAAATAAAATGGCTGCAGAAGAGAACATCAGTCGCAGAACTATGCAACTTATCATAAATGAAGACCTGGGTTTTCGTCCTTATCGCAAAAGAAAAGTTCAAGGTTTGACTACTGCACAAATAGTAAAAAGGTTACAAAGATGTAAGAAATTGCTGAACCGGCACGGTAGCAAAAGTGTTGAAAAATAATTTTCTCTCATGAGAAGCTGTTTTGTACAGAACAAAGTTATATTAAAAATGATGTTGTATATTCAGCAACCTTCGAGGATATACCTGAAAATCTTCGAACTGTTAAACGCTTTCAGAACAAGAATTCTGTTATGGTTTAGGCTGCAGTGTCACACAATGGAAAACTGCCTCTGAAATTCATCGATAAAGGGGTAAAAATCAATGCTGAATATTACAAACAGGAAGTATTGGCTACACGTTTATTACCACATGCTAACAGATTGTATCCCAAAAAGAATTGGATATTTCAGCAAGATTCTGCACCGTCCCACCGATCCAAAACAACACAGGAATGGCTCCATGGCAATTGCCCGAAGTTTATCAAGCAAGTAGATTGGCCACCTTCTTCACCAGATCTAAATCCTTTAGACTATTGCATTTGGATTTTAGAGTCTAAAGTAAATGCTAAGCAGCACAGAAGTTTGGACTCCCTCAAAGCTTCCATACGGAGTAAATGGTACAAATTACCTCATAAAATGATTCGTGCCGCAAAAGGACAGTGGCGTAAGAGATTATCTTTAGTAATCGATAAAGATGGCTGTCGATTCGAGTAAAATTATTTCATGGTAAACTTTCATGTATAATGTTCATAATATTGTTGTATTTTCCATTTTCTATTTCATCTGTGTGTAATTAAATGATTCGATATTTGTCACAGTATTTATTAGCCACCCTGTAGAAGATAACTGTCATATGTATCATGTGTGAGAGGGAAATTAAAATATCATGTATGAGGGCTTTAAGATTTTGTGCAGAGAGATAGGTGTTTTAGGTAAATTTCATTAAAAATTACTTCAAATTGACCAATTTATAAAAAAGAATGCTATTTACAGGTAAGTTTTGTCTCTTTTTTTAATTTTTAAGTGTTATTTTACCATAACAGATGAAAAAAACCTTTAATTTTTTTTTTTTAATTGACTCCGAACGTACACAGTCACCATATTTCCTACTTCAGAATGATAATAAAAAATGGTGAAGGAATAAACTGTAACCCCTCTCCCCCCATTGAAACATTTAAAGTAATAAATTCCATCTGAATAATTAATTTCTGAACAATTGGAAAATTAACTCAACGCAAAATAGAAAAGTAAATAAAACATAATTATATTTCACTGGCCTTCAAAAATATCCAATAATAACACAATTTGCTTAGCAAATAGAAAATAAACAAAAAAAGAACAATAATTGGTGTATAATAAATAGTTTTTTATTTGCGGCTGTTTTTATAAGGAAAGGAATGACGAATCGGGGAAAATTTTAATATTAGAACATAAAATTGTGTGTATTATTTTTGCATTTTAAAATTTTCTCTTCGATTGTAGGCCATTTTGAAGATAACTGTCATAGGTATCATGTGTGAGAAGGAAATTAAAATATTAGCATTAGGTTTTGTGGAGAGTGATAGGCATTTTAGCAAAATTGCAGATTAATATTCTTCGTTCGGAGTCAATTTAAAAAAAAAAAATTTTTTAAGATTTTGTTGGTCTTTTATGGTAAAATACCACTTAAAAATGAAAAAAAAAACTTACCTGTAAATAGCATACTTTTTTTATAAATTGGTCCATTTGAAGTAATTTTTATTGAAATTTAGCTAAAATGGCTATACCTCTGCACGAAATTATATTGCTACTATTTTAATTTCCTTCTCACACATGATACATATGACAGTTATCTTTGTCTGCGGCTTGTCCACTTATTATAGTAGATTCTATAACGTTATTCATCTACGGTTATCATGATATCTCACATAATAATGTATATAATTTGATAAAATTTTCAAGAAATGTTTTAGAAGATGAATGTTTTTCAGGAAATGCTATTGTTAATGAAATGAGGCACAATAATTGGTGTATAATAAATAGTTTTTTTATTTGGGGCTGTTTTTATAAGGAAAGGAATGACGAATCGGGAAAAATTTTCATATTGGAACATAAAATGACGAATCAGGGAATATTTTCATTAGAACATAAAATTGCGTGTATTATTTTTTCATTTTAAAATTTTCTCGTAGATTGTAGGCCATTTTGAAGATAACTGTCGTATGTATCATGTGTGAGAAGGAAATTAAAATATTAGCATTAGGATTTTGTGAAGAGTGATAGGCGTTTTAGCTAAATTTCAGATTAATATTCTACGTTCGGAGTCAATTAAAAAAAAAAAAAATTTTAAGATTTTGTTGGTCTTTTATGGTAAAATACCACTTAAAAATGAAAAAAAAACTTACCTGTAAATAGCATACTTTTTTTATAAATTGGTCAATTTGAAGTAATTTTTATTGAAATTTAGCTAAAATGGCTATACCTCTGCACGAAATTATGTTGCTACTATTTTAATTTCCTTCTCACACATGATACATATGACAGTTATCTTTGCCTGCGGCTTGTCCACTTATTATAGTAGATTCTATTACGTTATTCATCTACGGTTATCATGATATCTCACATAATAATGTATATAATTTGATAAAATTTTCAAGATATGTTTTAGAAGATGAATGTTTTTCAGGAAATGCTATTGTTAATGAAATGAGGCACAATAATTGGTGTATAATAAATAGTTTTTTTATTTGGGGCTGTTTTTATAAGGAAAGGAATGACGAAACGGGGAAAATTTTCATATTGGAACATAAAATTGCGTGTATTATTTTTCCATTTTAAAATAACTGTCATTTGTATCATGTGTGAGAAGGAAATTAAAATAGTAGCATTAAGATTTTTATGCAGAGTTATCGGCATTTTAGCTAAATTTCAATAAAAATTGCTTTGTAAAATACCTAATAACGACATTTCAGAAAGTAAATAATCACAAGAGGGGTTTCAACGGTAAAGAGTTTCAACGATTATTCGTATACTGAAAATTAACCAAGTAAAAAAGGATTAATGAAAAGTATACAAAAGTAGCAATATAAGAAAATTAACTTTAAATAAGACCAAACAACTACTAATTAACATTATTCCATGCGTTTATTTACGTTGTAACATTTAGGTGCGCATGCGCAGTTCTTATGAATGATGGATTCCAACGCCTTCAGATGAAATATTATTTAAAAACTGTATTTATATATAAGCATTTTAAAGCTTCCAAACTTATATTAGAATTATCTCCAGGCTTCAAAACATAAGTATACGAAGTTTCAACCAGATTTGTCAAGAAATATAGAAACGAAAAAAATACCAAATGTAATCATTTCACACCTAAATCAGTAAATCCACCAAAAATCAGTATATATCTATTTAGTTTCAATAAAGCATTTTTTATTATTAAACAATTTGAATATTTAGTTTTTCAAATAAAAAGACACGGCGACACATTTCATTTCAGTGATTCATTTTTCAGTGAGAATCACGTTGTGAACGAATCACCCTTTGTCTACATCGTCAAAGAGCGATGACGCGCGATGACGGTTCATTAGAATCCAAATATCTCTAAAACTATTGAACTAACAGAATAAGTGTACGCAGAAAAAATTATCAGTTTCCGAAGCTCTTTCCAAATATGTAACATTTATGTACTTTCATGAGAAAAAAAAATACACCGATTTTCCTGTATATTTGTCGGCCATTTTTTTTCGAGGAGTGGCCATCCCGGATGAGTTACGGTCACGTGATCCGACTTCTCCCTGTCCTTTTATTAGTATAGATTAATACAGCTGAAGCTAATATTCGGTTTCTATCAATTTTTTATATTGTTCTTCCAATGCAAATTCAATAGCACAAACTTACTAAAACTAAAAACCTCCCCTCCTTTTTTTATGTAAATTCAGACACTTGATTTTAACTTTAGATTCAACTAGCTTTACAAATTCTCATCTATATATATAAAACAGTACCGTAACTGACTGACTGAATGACTGAATGACAGATAACGCACAGACCAAACCGTTAGACCTAAAGGGCTGAAATTTTGCATGGCGATTCTTCTTATAGTGTAGAAGAGCACTGAGAAAGATTTTTGAAAAATTCTTCTTATAATAAATTTTTTAAGCTGCTTTTGTAACATTCTTTAATAAAGTTTGCATCTAAAATAATAATTTGAGGATTATAAAATTTATGTCACGAGAAAGATCATAAAAATTCCTTTAAAATGAAACCTTTTTCAAATCTTTACCTCTATTTTCTGATTTTTTGTGTATTTTTAACGATTAATTTTTAGAATTTAATTTATTGAATGCTTATCACGTGGTATTCTTTCTTTTTGTGTTACTTTAAATTAATTTTGCGTCCCGTTCATAACAACGAAATAAATTGACAAAAAAAATATTAAAATACGGTAAAAGATAAAATTTAGCCACTATACTAATTGAAATGGAAGTTTTTTTAAGAATTTAATTCAAATTAGTATGTTTTATGGTTATTAAACATATAAATTATTTGCATACATTGGCCGTTGTATTTAATTTGAATACTTTCTTCTACATTATTTTTTCTATAAAAATATCCGTTACGATATATATATATATATATATATATATATATATATTGGCATTAATTGCATACCTTGACCGTTGTATTTAATTTGAATGTACTCCGTAGCGAAGCACGGGTATTCAGCGAGTTTTTAATAAATCTAGACTTTACTTTATTATGAATTTTAGGTTTAAGGTTTCAACTTTAGTTTTAAATTAAATTTTTGCTTTAACTTTATAACTTTCGGAATTTATCGAAAGTTATAAAGTTATAAATTTCAAATTTTTAACCTTAGATAATTTTTTAAAAGTTGAATTCTTCTCTTCCCGCTTGTACGTAACCCGCGTCTATTATAAATTAATACAGCAGAAGCTAATATTCCGTTTCAATCAATTTTCATAATGTTCTTCCAATGCAAATTTAATAGCATATGCTCATTAAAACGAACAACCGCCTCCCCCCTTTTGTCATTCGAATATTCGATTGGCATAGGGTGCGTGGGGAGGGAGAGACCCTCCATCCCCTGAACTGCAAATCGATGGTACATTTTAAACCGCTTAATCCCAGAAATTAATTTTATCCTCCAAGCCCCTGAAACTCCGTCCACACGCTTCACCTGCTTAAGTAGCTGTTCTCAGAATTAAATTCGGGATCTCCCGGGAAATTCTGGAGCGGAACGATTTGCGGGGGCTAAGCGACCCCCCAGTACCACGGCGGTTGGTTTTCAGTGTTGCCACCGCTGCGATCCTTAATAGCTCGCCGAGGCATGAATGTATGGATGAGCAAGTGGCACTCGGCAACTTGATTCTGGTTGTTGTGGCAACCCCCGGATCTCTCGCTTGGCTGGATTTTTTGTTTGCAGGTGTTGCGGGGTTGGCGCGTGTATCGCCCATTCATAGGAATAAAGAAGTAAGAGGGGATTAAACACTATTATATTTACTCGGGCAAGGTGAATAGAAGAATAGAGAGAAAGTAAGAATGATTCACTTCGCCTTTCGGTGTAGGGAGTACAAATAAATTATGGCCCCAGTACAACGAGTTCAAATATTTACTTTTAAAAATTTCTTTACAGGGAAGAACCGTTCAATATAAAGTTATGACAGTCATAAAACTCGGTCAAATAAAGTTAAAAAGGGTTTAAAAATTTCTCAAACAAAGGGAATACGGGAATTCAGAGATAGTATGAATTCTTCAATTCGCTTTTCTGTGTATGCAGTACAAATAAATTTTGGACTCAGTATAACGAGTACAAATATTTACTCTTAGGAATTTCGTTACAGTGAAAATCCGTTCAATATAAAGTAATGACAGTCATAAAACTCGGTTAAAATAAAGTTAAAAAGGGTAGAAAAAATTTCTCAAACAAGGTTAATACAAGAATACAGAGAAAGTAGGAATGACTCATTTCGCCTTTCTGTGCAAATAGTACAAATAAATTTTGGCCCCAGTATAACGAGTTCAAATACTTTTAAAATTTCGTTACAGAAAATACCCGAACTATGTAAGGAAATGACAGTCATAAAACTCTGTCAAAATAAAGTTAAAAAGGGTAAAAAAATTTTCTCAAACAAGGTGAATACAAGAATTAAGAGATAGTGTGAATTATTCAATTCGCCTCTCTGTGTATGCAGTACAAATAAATTTCGGCCTCAGTATAACGAGTACAAATATTTACTCTTAAGAATTTCGTTACAGTGAAAATCCTTTCAATATAAAGTAATGACAGTCATAAAAGTCGGTCAAAATAGAGTTAAAAAGCGTAGAAAATTTTTCTCAAACAAGGTGAATGCAAGAATAGAGAGAAAGTACGAATGATTCATTTTGCCTTTCTGTGCAAGCAGTACAAATAAATTATAGCACCAGTATAACAGGTTCAAATACTTTTAAAATTTCGTTACAGAAAATTCCTGAACTATGTAAAGTAATGACAGTCTTATTACTCGGTCAAAATTAAGTTAAAAAGGGTAGAAACATTTTCTCAGACAATGTGAATACAAGAAAAAAGAGAAAGTACAAAGGATTCATTTCGCATTTCTGTGTAGGCATTACAAATAAATTATGGCTCAAGTATAAAGAGTACAAATATTTACATTTAAAGATTTCGTTACAGGGAAAAACCGTTCAATATAAAGTAACGACAGTCATAAAACTCTGTCAAATAAAGTTAAAAAGGGTAAGAAAATTTTTCTTAAACAAGGTGAATACAAGAATAGAGAGAAAATACTACTGATTCATTTCGCCTTTCTATGCATGCAATGCAAGTCAATTATGGCTTAAGTATAACGAGTTCAAATATTTACATTTAAATATTTCGTTACAGGGAAAAACTGTTCAATATAAAGTATGACAGTCATAAAACTCGGTCAAATAAAGTTAAAAAGGGTAGAAAGTTTTTCTCAAACAAGGTGAATACAAGAATAGAGAGAAAGTACGACTGATTCATTTCGCTTTTCTATGTATGCAATACAAATAAATTTGGGTCTTAGTATAACGAGGTCAAATATTTACTCTTAAAAATTTCGTTCCGGAGAAAATCCGTTCAATGTAAATTAATTTTTGTCATGAAACTCAGTGAAATAAATTTTAAAAAGTATAGAAAATGTTCTCAAACAAGGTGAATACAAGAACAGAGGGAAAGTACGAGACGCAGTGATTCATTTTGCCCCTTGGTACACGCGTATAATGTTTATAGTGAAATGTTTATTCTTAATAATTTCTTTATAGAGGAAATCCGTTCAACAGGAATTAATTTCAGTCATAAAACTCGGTCAAATAAAGTTAAAAAATGGTAGAAAATTTACTCAAACAAAGTAAATACAAAAATAGAAAATACAAGGTGCAATGATTTATTTGGGGGCTTTCTGTATGTCATACTTATAAAGTTGGGCTTCAGTATAACGATGTCAAATATTTACTCTTAATAAAATAGTTAGAGAGAAAAACCGTTTAATATAAAATGATTTCTGTTACAAAACTGGGTCAAATAAAGTTAAAAAGGGTAGAAAATTTTCCTGAAGGAGGGTGAATACAAGAATACAGAGAAAGTACCATTGATTCATTTCGCCTTTCTGTGTGCCATGCAAATAAATTTGAGGCTCAGTATAACGAAGTATAATATTTACTCTTAAATATTTCGTTATAGAGAAAACATCGTCAGGATAAATTAATTTTAGTAATAAAATTTGGTGAAATAAGTTAAAAAGGGTAGAATAATTTTCTCAAGGGGAATATAAGAATAGTTAAAAAGTAAGGGGATAGGTAAGTAAGGTAATACGTAAGTAGGATACGACGGGATTCATTACGTCTTTTTGTGTATGCCATATTAAGTTCGGCATCAGTATAATGAAGTCCTATAATTAGTCTTAAATATTTCTTTATAGGGAAAATACGTTCTACAGAAACTCAGTCATAAAAAAACCTCGGTCAAATAAAGTTAAAAAGGGAAGAAAATTTTCCTGAAGGAGGGTGAATACAAGAATAGAGAGAAAGTACCATTGATTCATTTCGCCTTTCTGTGTAACATGCAAATAAATTTGAGGCTCAGTATAACGAAGTAGAATATTTACTCTTAAATATTTCGTTATAGAGAAAACAACACCAGGATAAATTAATTTTAGTAATATAATTTGGTGAAATAAGTTAAAAAGGGTAGAATACTTTTCTCAAGGGGAATATAAGAATAGTTAAAAAGTAAGGGGATAGGTAAGTAAGGTAATACGTAAGTAGGATGCGAAGTGATTCATTACGTCTTTTTGTGTATGCCATATTAAGTTCGGCATCAGTATAATGAAGTCCTTTAATTAGTCTAAAAAATTTCGTTATAGGGAAAATACGTTCTACAGAAACTCAGTCATAAAAAAAACTCGGTCAAATAAAGTTAAAAAGGGAAGTAAATTTTTATACCAGCAGGGTGAGTACAGGACTAGAAAGAAATAATTTCATAATTTTGAATTAACTGATAAAGTATTTCGTCACTTAATTCACTAGATGATGAAAAATTAGAGCAAACGTATCAGTTTTTGTCTGTATCCTTTTTGGCGATGAAAAAAAATAATTACCCCAAAAATATTAATTGCCATAAAATTATGTATTAATCCCTAAAAAATACATTTAATGCCAACCGCAGATTTTTTTTTCTCTCAATTAAGAATGATTAATTCTGACTTAACGATATCGTTTTTATAATTTTTTTTACCCAGATAGTAATAAAAACATAAGTAGCTAATAATCGGTTTTAAGCCATTATTATACTCTCTTTTTTCTCTATTCTCGTGTTAAAAAATGAAAGAATCAAAAACATTCATCATATAAAAAAATGAAAACTTTCATTAAGCAGATGATTTATCATGCAAAGGCTTTTTTTTTAACATGGCATTATTAAAACAAATGAGCAAATTATGCCCGGTAATTGCTCGTTCGGAAAGAATATGGGAAGAGAGAGATTTTTTCGAAGTAAAATTTTACAAAAATCTTATATGATTCGATGTTAAGTTGTAACTGAAGCTCTGAAATTTGCAAACGTTCTAAGGGGCATGGCATAAAATTCACTTAACAGTTTTAGAAATATAAAATTTATAGTAAAAGTCCAAATGAAAAAATAAGATTGCAATTTAAGTATTCAGCAAAAAATGGTTTATATATATACAAGCATGTATATAAAGTTGAAACTAAAAAAGGCCTTTGTATGGGAGTATTTGTATTAAAGTACAATCATTCTTATTTTGTAATAATAAATTTTTTTTAAATATTCTCTGTCTAGTTTTAAATATATATACAGATAGTTTCTGAGAATAGAATAGTTTCTTATAATTTAATGGTTATTTCTAATTGCATAAATTTAATAACGAAATTAGAAATGATAATAAATGTTCGTAATAAAAAATAAGACATACATTTTAGTAATATTTAATTAAATATAGTTATTTTCTTTATTACTTTAGAAAAACTAATAAAGCGAATAACTAAATATTCTCGAAAAATTAAGAAAATATTATATCCTACATCTAAAAAATCATTCATATATATATATATATATATATATATATATATATATATATATATATGTGTGTGTGTGTGTGTGTGTGTGTGTGTGTAATATACCCATTACATCCCTTAAATTATACTCTGAAAGAGAAACTAGCTCATATCTACATGGCTGGGGCTAGAGTCAGCCTGAGAGGAATAAAATTTTGTTGCAGTCTGGCCGCATCGTTTATTAAAGCGACAGAAGTACATCCGTCCATTTCAGAAGACGGCTCGGAAGCGAATACCACCTTTCAAACTTACGCGCGACAGGCGAGGAACATGTAACTATATTTGGAAGGGTCAGCAGAATTTGGGGCTCGCGATGCAAACCCACGCCTTTCTCCAGACCTATACACGGGTAGAAATGCAAGGCATGCAATTTATTGGAAGTTCTGTTGCTAAGGGTTTAAAAGCGATAAATTAAGATTACTGTGGATTGGATTTAGGAAAGGGAATTTATATCCTAGAATGGAGGGCATAATATTTAATTTGTTACATACATACATACATACATATATATGATGTATGTATATATATATGCCAGAAGGAGTGCCTAATTTTTTTTTCTGCATGTCATGCAAATAAAGTTGGGCTTCGGTATAACGAAGTCAAATACTTACTCTTAATAAAATAGTTAGAGAGGAAATCCGTTTAACATAAATTGATTTCTGTTATAAAATTGGTACAAGTAAAGTTAAAAAGAGTAGAAAAGTTTTTTGAAGGAGGGAGGAGCCGTATCTATTCGCCCTGTAGCCTTCAGAGACGTGGCCAGGATTTAACCGGCCAGGGGGCATTTGTAAAAAGAAGAATAACAGTAAATGATAAAATTACTTATGTAACAGTGATAACATTTCCTCAGAATAAATTCATATCAAATATCATCTTCGGGCAGTTCCTTGTAGTGAGTGAATCACAGTCTGAATATGTAGACGCAAAGAATTTATCATAATATTTACATAATCCTGTCAGATAGAACCGATAAAATTTCTTCTCGTCAAAGAATTAATCTACATACAAATATTTATGAAACATAGATGTCGAATTTCGTGTATATCGAAACACCCTATTTAGAAACTAATACATCATTTCCAGTGAAAAAAAAACGTCGCATCACATTTTGTATAACCATTAAGTTACATAATTACGATCATATATTGATTGCTTCTGATTCAAGGATTCGATATTAGTCTCTCGAGACACAGACCCCCAGAAAAGAGGACACGCAAGAGAATGCCGGGGTGTCCATTTGTCAAATCGCGGAATCATTAATGGTGTGGCGTATATTAATTGATCGGAGACCGGGGAAAGGAAGTGGAATAATAAGCACGTTCAAATCCTTTAATTCATTAAGAAGGATTAAGAGAGCGATTAAAGCGGTTTACAGTTATACAATTTCTGGCGTAATAACGGCTTATTTCCGAAGTCTGGGACTGCGACTCATGGGGAATATGGAGTCAGTGAATGCGTTATTATCATACAATGTGAATTCCTGAATAAATACTCGTTCGTTGGAACTTGTTTTTCTGTTCACAGTACGTTTGACTTAACACTGATGAAGGTGGTGTGGGAAAATATTTAATACGATTCTGCTTATTGGAAGTTTAACACACGAATATGCATTCCTTCATTTTCTTGGATAATATATATATATATATATATATATATATATATATATATATATATATACAGAAGGTTATCAAAATAATGGAAACACCTATCAATATTAGTGGTGTTTATGAATGTGCTGTTTATTCCTTAAAAAACGAGTCTGGCCACCGGTATTTTTTTACATAATATAGTGTATGTATTATTCTACTATCAAGTAGCAGTAATGAAGCTAAGGACATCGTGCTTTTTTTTTTGGGGGGGGGGGGAGGGACATCGTAAAAGGTCAAATCTTGCAGACCTTAAGAAAAGGGCAAATTGTTGGAGCGCGTTTAAATTTGAATACCTCTTACTGCAGCCCCCAGGCTAATGGGTATATTTTGAGCTATGGTATCGAAAGTCATGATAGCATATAGAGTGTACGGAAAAACATCCTTTGCCAAACATAATAGTGGACGAAAGGGAGAGCTGAGTGAAAGAGACTGACGAGGTATTGAAGCAGATTGTGACATGAAGAAAGAAAACAATTGCAACGAAAATGACCGAAGAGCTCAATATGCATCTGCATGTTCCGGTATCAACCATTAGAGGTAGAAGGTAACTTCACAAACAAAGCCTTTACGGAAGAGTATCTATTCCCAAGCCACTTGGAATAGATGCCACTACAAAATATCCTCCACAATGAGGCCACGAGCGCAAATCCTGGTCGAGTAATATGTCGAAAAACGGCATTTGGTCCGATGAATCATTGTTGGACTATGTCAATCTTTTAGCATACCAGGTCCGTCCTATATTGCAAACATTGTTTCTTGCAGGAGATGGCATTCTCCAGGATGATAATCCCCTTATACATACAGGTAAATCTATCAAGTATTTGTTTGAAGAGCATGAAAAAGAAGTCAAATATCTTATCTTGCTCTGTACAATCCCCCGACTATATATCTTCCATCACCGTGATCTGTATAAGCGAATAGAGCCAGATATCGATATCCACCACAACATATCTACAGGAACTTTCATTATTTTTCTCTGAAGAATGGTATAATATGTTCTTAACCACTATTTATGACTTGTATAATTCAAAGGTGAATCAGGTGGTATTACATGACGAAGGTGCTCCTGCGCCGTATTAATAAAGGTTTTCATGATGCTTCATAGTGTTTCCATTATTTTGACAACCACCTGTATATATATATATATATATATATATATATATATATATATATATATATATATATATATATATATATATATATGTATGTATGTATGTATGTATATATATATATATGTATGCATATATATATATATGTATGAATATATATATATATATATATATATGGTTTAGTTCTTTTACTGCTATAGAATCTTGCATTTATGCTGTGTTTAGCCCTAACAAATGCAGGATTTCTGTTTATTTTGTCTGTATCCTTTAAGTTAATAAATGTCTTCCTCTATTGAATTATTTACATTTTACTAGTCATATATATATATATATATATATATGTGTGTGTGTGTATACATATAGTAATATCTGTTATTTTATAGATATAATTTTTAGTATTCCACATGCGAATTCTTAAGTAATTGTTTAACAGATGTTCCATTATACTCTATTTTTTAGCTGAGTTAAGTGTCTTAATCTTCATCGTGTTTCAGCATACACTGAAATAAACTTCATTTACAAAAACGTTATCTAGTAGTGGTTTTAACATGTAAGATTATATCATTTTGGTATTCATTCGAATTTTTTTTTCACTTCAGGATGAGGGTACACCTAAAATCAAACCCAATGGTAAGGGAGCTATAAGACCTTTACGTGAGTAGATCAGTGCATCAGGGGACGTTTTATCTCTTATCTTTTTATCGGGGGAGATGATGGGACGTTAGATACACTCCAGTGACACATACCTGACGATTTTCAAAAAACATATTACATCTCTCTGCGGGGAGGGAAAATGACATTTCGCATTGCGAAATGCATTTCTGTGGTTAAAGTATGCTTTATGCCGTAATGCCGATATGAATCTCTGAAAAAAAACCCAGCAATCTTATCTACAGCCCGTACAGTATCCACAAAAAGGGGCCGTGCAATCACAGCCAGCAGCTATCAGCTGCAGCAATCGCATGCTGGTTGCAACGCGGGTTGCATTAGCCAAGGGGAAAAAAAGGGGCTATATGATGAACCCGAAAGAAGCAATCCCGGACCGTAACTCTTTGCATCGACTCCAGATTTGTACAATAAAAGATTCATGGACAAAATTGCCCGCAAACAAAATAGACAGTGGGGGAAAAAACACTGATACAGGAGAAAAAAAAATCCGTATCAAATCAATAATATTTTCCATATGATTACGAGAAACAGTAAGGCTTCCCTATAGCAAAATCTCTACTAGGGGTAGGAGAACATCAAATCAAATTTATGCAGAGAAAAAAAAAATTGTTCCTAAACTGAAAAATTGAAAAATAAAATGTGCCGGTTGCACTGCAGAGGTGGGGGGGGGAGAACTGGCTTTGCCTTTTAACTGATGGAGTCGAGGGACGGGTCTGAATGTGGTATTAGAGTGGAGTGGAGATGTTTGTAGAAAGCTTGAAACAGTGGTTCCGGTAATTTTCAAAATGAAATTTGAGAGGGAAGGAAAGGAGGGGGGGAGGGGGTTGGGTGAAGGGTGTTTCGAGATGGAAATGTGAGGTGGAACGTGACGATTTCGGGATCCAGATTAGGGTGGGGAGACCTCCCATTACCCGCTTTGGGTTTTGTGCAAATAATTTGATAGAGCAAGCATTAGAAATTAAATTTCGCGTTCTTTTGTTTGTGTTGGCCTTCTTTAGCAGAACTGTTCTTTATTGCTTCTGACTTGTCTGCGGATCGAATGGTTCCTGTGTTGCAGTGTATTTATTTACACGAGAGTTCTTTTCTTCCTTTAAGATGAAGCTTCCATAGTACGACCGCTCAGTTAATAAGTTCTATTCTACGGAATTTTCTGCAGAACGGTAAATGTTGTTCATTGAACATGAGAATTCTCAACAAAAAAAATTCAAGGTTGTTAAAAAAGGAAGTTTCATTTATAAAGAAACATGAGAATTAATTCCTGCCTCAAGAAAATAAATGTAAATTCTTTAAAAAGAACTGCTTTTCATATAGAAGCTTGACGTGTGTTGCAATGTATTTATTTACGCGAGAGTTCTTTTCTTCCTTTAAGATGGAGCTTCCATATTACGACCGCTCAGTTAATAAGTTCTATTCTACGGAATTTTCTGCAGAACGGTAAATGTTGTTCATTGAACACGAGAATTCTCAACAAAAAAAAATTCAAGGTTGTTAAAAAAGGAAGTTTCATTGTTGAAAACATTGTACATTGAAAACATTGTACGACCGCTTAGTTAATAAGTTCTATTCTATTTGCACATTGAAAACATTGAAAACATTGTACGACCGCTCAGTTAATAAGTTCTATTCTACGGAATGTTCTGCAGAACGGTAAATGTTGTTCATTGAACCTAAGAATTCTCAACAAAAAAAATTCAAGGTTGTTAAAAAGTTTTATTTATAAAGAAGCATGAGAATTACACTGCTGGCCACCCAAATTGCAACACCAAGAAAGACAAGAGATATCACAACAAAATTTATTTTGTAGATAACATGTTGACCAAGTATCAAATGATTAAATTTATAGACTTCTGTGAAGTGTGGTTCCTGCCAAAATCAGTAGCCAGAATAGCCGCCATTGTTGGAGATCACCGCTGCCACACGCCTCAGCATTGATTCAAAGAGACTTTGGATGAGTTCTTGGGGTACAGCAGACCAAGCAGCTTCCACACGTTACCAAAGTTGATCTGCTGCGGCAGCTGGGGATGGAATCTGGGTCAATCGTAGAGCAACCATGGACCACATGTCTTCTATCGGCGAAAGATCCGGAGAGCGAGGCGGCCAGGGAAGCAATTCAATCTCGCGATTGACGAAGAACCGTTGGACAATACGTGCCACGTGTAGTCCCGCATTATCCTGTTGAAATATGGCTGCGGACAAGCCCTGAAGGTAAGGAAGGACAACTGGCTCCAACACCTCGGAGATGTAGAGCTGGCTGTTTAAAGTACCGACAATGCGTACTAGAGGTGTGCGAGAGTGATATCCAATACCGCCCCATACCATAATACCCGGTGCAGGACCAGTGTGGCGGTGCATAACGCAGCTGTTCAGCATCCTCTCTTCACGGTGTCTCCAGACTCGAATGCGACCATCGTGGTGTTGCAGACAGAAGCGTGACTCGTCAGTAAAGACAATTTCATTCCATTCTGCCGTCCACATCCTTCTGTCATCGCACCATTGGCGGCGGAGAAGTCTGTGGTTCTGCGTCAAGGGTAGATAAAGCAATGGACGTCTTGCGGACAGACCACTCTGCTGTAAACGGCGTCGAATGGTACGCGCAGACACTGGATGATGCGTTACAGACTGCATGTGCTGTGCTATGGTTCGTGATGTGACTGAGTGATCCGTCACTGCCATGCGCACAATTTGCCTGTCATCACGTGAAGTGGTGCGCTGAGGTGGATGCGATCAAACACGCCGGTCCGTCGTACCCTCCTGCATCCAACGATCACATATCCGCATTACAGTTGTTTGGTTTCGTCCAACAGGACTGCCGATTTCCCTGAAAGATAATCAACAATCTCTGTAGGCCACTATCCTTCCTCTGTCGAACTCGGATACTTGATCAAAAGATGATCGCTGTTTTCGACGAGGCATAATTGATCGTTTTGTTTGAAAAAAACCACAAGAAAAACACAATTGCCGAACTTGAAATCGTCGAAATCTCCAAGCCTTAAATAGCGCTTTGAAGTGGCGCCACAGGCGCGCGTGATGTGCGTCTGCGCTGAAATTCAAATCATTTGCATATCTCACCTCCGGTAATGCATGTTGGAAATTTCATGTTATTTGCATGTTTCCTTCAGGGTGTTGCATTTACAGTGGCCAGCAGTGTAATTCCTGCCTCAAGAAAAGAAATGTAAATTCGTTAAAAAGAACTGCTTTTCATATAGAAGCTTGGCGATTAGTTCTAATACTAGGAAGAAATTTGCAATTCATACTCATAAGTTTTTATCGAGACAGATTATGAGGATGAAATCTAGTTTTTATGAAAATTACAAATTACACATAAAGAAGTGTGGTACAGGATCAAAGGAAATAATTTTAATACTAGGAAAAAACTTCTAATTCTTACAAAAATATTTATTAATAGAAAACATGAGGACAAGTTCGTGTCTTTATGAAAATTACAGATTCCACATAAAAAAGGGCTTTAGGTTAAGGAGTAGGGGAATTAACTCTCATCCTAGGAAAAAATTTTAAATTCATACACAAATGTCTTTCTCGTAATAGAAAATGAGGATGAAGCCTTCTCTTTATACAAATTAGATTCTATCTTAGGGAGTGTTTTTGGAAGAGGAGCAGGGGAATTAATTCTCACCTTAGGAAGAAATTTCAAATTCAGGCAAAGAAGTTTTCATTGATTTCGTTCATGTTAAAACCGAT
Organism: Dolomedes plantarius; assembly: GCA_907164885.2. Lineage (NCBI taxonomy): Eukaryota > Metazoa > Arthropoda > Arachnida > Araneae > Dolomedidae > Dolomedes > Dolomedes plantarius. Next base: position 84,357,186 of record OU015503.1, on the reverse strand, counting down.
GATCAAAATGCTTTTCTAGGAAATCTAGAAAAAGCATAATCAGAGTATACTTTGAATATGCTTCTTGAATGGGAAATCTATAATTCATTGAAACTTATCGTGTTTGAAGTCATAATAATTTGTCTTTGAAGTGCCTTAATAACTAGTTACATATCTACCTCAACAGTATTGATATCCAATGGTATTTATCTATAAATTCTTTCTTTAGACACTTTATGCAGTATTTAGAAATACCGGTCTCATGAATAACCCAGTGAATCATTCACTATTCATAGATTATAAATAATTCAAACTAATTTCAGTACTGTACGGAGATTGTGGATTATAGCATACAACAGCCTCAATAGTCTTGCCAGCTTTTGCCCCGACTATAGACGCTATCGTGAATGAATTTAATTAAGGAGTCCAGAGGGAATATTGAGGTGGTTGACGCAAAGCGAAGAGGTGAAGTTAAGGGATTAAAAACTAAAACTCAAATCGTATAATTTAAACTTTCTCCTCACAATGCCTTTTACGTCTGGGTTCGTAGATGTCTATCTGGAGCTACTATTTATCTCTCTCTCTCTCTCTCTCTCTCTCTATATATATATATATATATATATATATATATATATATATATATATATATATATATATATATATATATATGTATATTATATATATGTATGTATATATATATATATATATATATATATATGTATATATATATATGTATGTATAAATATATATATGCATATATATATATGTATATATATCTATGTATATATATATATATGTATGTATATATATATATATATTATATATGTATATATATATATATATATATATATATATATATATATATATATATGTATGTATATATAAATGTATATATATATATATGTATGTATATATATATATAATATATATATGTATATATATATATATATATATATATATATATATATATATATATATATATATATATATATATATATATGTATGTATATATATATGTATATATATATGTATATATATATATGTATATATATATATATATGTATATATATATATATATACATATATATATATATATATATATATATATATATATATATATATATATATATATATATATATATATATATATATATATATATATATATATATGACACGGAGCTTGATTTGATCCCGTGTTTAAATATTAATAAAGCAGTCCACATGTTCTTTAAATCCTTGGACGAGTGGCAGGGAATGGATTCACGACACAGTCAATAATCTTAAATCCTTATTTAATGCGTTTCTTGAAATAACCACGCTCCAGGGTAATCAATTTCACGTAGCCATTTTGTCAAT